>OW119930.1:8644051-9267622 GCA_933210815.1 Meta bourneti
ACTTTTTCAAGGGGAGCAAGGCCAGGTTGTCACTTAAAAATGCGATGCTTTGAGTTTTTTCTGTACTTATGTGAGGCCAGGCCGAAGAGATCAACAAAAGTTACCCCCGAAAACTCAAAGTACTACCAGAGAGAAAAAAATCATGAAAATAATACCTGTTACCAAGGTTAGGAATCAAAAGAACATAGCCAACGTAATACCTTACCGAAAGTTGCCGCCCAAGCTAGGAGAGCAAAACATTGCCAGATCCGTATTATGTAGAATAACGGATTTAAAAACGAAAGAGGGTGGCTTGGAGATAATGTGAACAAATTAGCGCAGATGAAAGGGAGGGAAGAAAGGTAAATTTTAACAAGAAAATAAAATTGTGACAAAGAGTAAAGATTGTGGGCAGTGATGAAATTGAAAGAAAAAACGAGGGAAAAAGTGAAAAAAATAATTATATAGTTATATTTTTTGGCTCCATCTGTCCGAAGAGAAAGAAAGTAAAGTCGAGAAAAAGAAAATTATTTTTAAGGAAAAAACTTTTTAAGAAAATTGTTGGGGAAGGAGTTGTTATTTAAGAGGGTGGTTTTAAGAGTTTTGAGCTGATTATCAATAGTAGTTTGGTCCCTGCAAATATGATGAATTCTATAGATTTGATTATAAATTAAGTTTCTGTAGATGTTGAAAGAAATATTAGAATTCCAGGGAACAAGTCTGTTAATATTAAATTGAAAGTCATTTCTTTTGTCATAGATATCGGTTGAAGATTTAGAACTGACATCAATATGAATGTCAAGGAAGTTAGTAGATAAAGGTAAGCTATTTGTTTTTTTGAGGATGAGTTCAGTGGGATAAATACTTTTCCAAAAATCAGTGAACTCTGGTGAGTTAAAAATGATTAAATCATCTATGTAGCGATAGGAGTTAATAAATTTAGAAGTGTGTGATCTTTCATAGAAATGGAGGTAGAGGTTAGCAAGAATACTGGAGAAAGTGGTACCTTGTGGTATTCCTTGTACTTGTTGGAAAAGATGTTCACCATTAAAGATAAAATTGTTGAGGACACAAAGATTGATAAGACTGTTCCAATATTGTTGAGAAATATTAAGAAGAAGGTTAAATTCAGTGTAGTAGGAGTTAAGAACATCTATAAGGTTATGGAGCGGGATGCTAGTGAAGAGGTCTTTAAAATCGAAAGAGTCAATTTGTGAGATATTGTTATTAGAGGAAAGAAAATTAAGAACTGGAGTGTTATTATTAATGATCCAACAGTTTTCTTTAACCGTGATAGCTTTAAGAATGATTTTTAAAAATTTAAAAAAGATTTTCCCTGGTTTATGCATGTAATTTTGGCTAGTGCCACAAGTGATGAATCTAAAAGCTATGGGGTTTTTGTGAAATTTAGGGGTGATGGTAATGTAGGGGAAGAGTATATTGTAGTTCTTAAGCTTAAGAATTTTGTTGAATGCAATGATTTTTTTAACAATAATATTATGAGTAGCATGTGGTTTTTTGTAGGTGATGGAATTTTTAAGTTCTGAATCAAGTAGGTCAAGATATAGTTTTTTGCAGAAGAAACCGAAATTGCTGTTGGCTTTGTCAATTGGCGCAATAATAAAAAGAGATTGTAGGTTTTTAATAGAATTTTTAATTTCTGCCAAATTGAAAGTGCTAGTTTTAAAAGAAGTAGAGGAGATGAATTTTTTAAAGAAACTGTAGAGGCACCACTTCCATTCAGTGAAAAAATCCAGGGCTAAAGAAAATTTGTTTGAAATTTTGAGGCAGAAGAGGTCTATGTCGTTAAGAAAAGATTTGAGTGCAAAGGATTTTTTAATTTTAATCAGAGGTCGGAATTTAGTGCCTTTTGCCATGAGTTGTCTAAGTGAAGCATTTTTGACAATATCGAGGTTACCAGTGATTATGTGTTTATGGTGGGGATCGATAAAATTGGAGTAGTTTTGGTCTTCACAGATACAGATGGAGGTGTCTCGGAAAAGATTGGTGGAGTTGCAAAATTTGTTGTAATTAAAGATCAACCTACCGAGTGTGGTGTGATATTTGAAACTTTTGAAAATGTTGACATTTTTAATGGGGAAAAGATGAAGTAATTGATGAAGTACTGAAGAGAATTTGAAATTATCTAAAGGGTCAATATTATTGTTGTTATTATTATTGTTGTCATCTAAAGGGTCAATATTATTGTTGTTATTTTGCTCCATTTTTGTTCTTGTTATTATTTGCATTTTGTTTTTGTTTTTATTTGGTTTCTCCTTTTTGATTTGTGGTGATGGTCTATATATATATATATATATATATATATGCAGGGTGTCCCAAAAAGGTTGCTCCGCAATTTATCTTTTTACCATTTGGAGATAGGTAGGCAATGTAAATTGCAAAAGTGCACCAAATAAGGTAAGTAATTGAAATATGTGAATAAAATTATCACGTGATAACAATTTAAGCGGATACAGTTTTCAATTTGTATACAACCCCTCTAGATAAAAATCCGAGATAGCAAAGATGTTCCTTACCTGTATCCCTATCGTTAGTAAGAAACCATATTTCTGTAGGTTGAATAGTAACGGAGATACAAGAGTTTCCATTTTAAGGGGGCCGTATCTAATTTAGAACGATGGCCAATAATGAAGAGCGAAGTTCTGCATTGCTGCAGATGGAAAACATTTTGAACATGCGTCGTAAATTTCCTTTTATTTTTATTTAAACCATTTTTTCTACAATATTTTTATTGAAGATTACATTGTCTACTATTATTCAGTGCGATTTTCATCTGCAGTTGCAATACTACATTAATTTGCACAATGTTGCACTTTCTGACCGAAAAGTGCTTTTTAGCATTGTGTATACGGTCCCTAATCTCACTGCTTGAACAGCTGTGCACAAGCGGTATAAGTCAACTTTTTTGCGTCATTATGCCTCCGTTACTGTTCAACCTACAGAAATGCTATGAATGTTTTCTGCTAACGATAGGGATGCAGGTAAGGAACATTTATGCTATCTCTGATTTCTATCTAGAGGGGTTGTATAAATATTAAAAACTGAATCCGCTTAAATTGTTATCACGTGATAATTTTATTCACATATCTTAATTACCTACCTTATTTGGTGTACTTTTGCAATTTACATTGCCTACCTATCTCCAAATGGTAAAAAGATAAATAGCGGAACAACCTTTTTGGGACACCCTGTATAGCATATATATATTTCAAGGCATCAACGAGTATAAATGTAAGAACTGTATACAAGGTTTCAAGTAAGTAGGAGAGGATTGCTTGAAAGATTTGTATGCTGTCCAATTCCTAGAAAAACTTCACAAGTGAAAGTACCACACACACATATAGATACAAATCTTTCACGCAATCCTCTCCTACTTTCTTAAAACCTAGTTTACAGTTCTCACATTTATGCTCGTTGACGTCTTGGAATACACAAAATATATTTTTTCGTCGCAGTTCGCAGTTGCTATTTCCTTATTGTCACAATAATCTAATCAATGGAAATATCACAATGAAGTCAAACGCGTTAAAGTGTTTGATATGAGATACAATGAATATTCACACATCGTTGCAAGTTTTCTTTAAACCAAAGACAACATTTTTGGACGCTGAATGGAAATTCAACTGTTAATACATTTTTGTGAAATATGTGGATAAACGGCATCTCATACTCTGAATTTAATTTTAGTAATGCGTTCAAATTGCATAACTTGCAAGAACTTTTTACGAGTTTTCCGAATTGTGTAGCTTTGCTTTTTATACCACAATACACATACTGATTAAATAACCACATCTATTGGTTTGAAAGAATCGTAGGAAATATCGTATTCGTCAAGAAGGACATGACTAAAAAGAATTCAGGCAGAGAAGATTACAGATTACAAACGGATATTTGGGAACCGCGTGGCAGTCTCTCATAGGGTTAATCAACTAAAAGAAAATTAATTTAATAAATGAAAGTACATTTTTTCTACGACAAAAGAAAATGCCTATTATGGTAATTGAGGGGATGAAATCTCACAAAAATCAGAATATTTTTAATAATTAAAAAGTGAATAAAATAAATGTTTATTGTTAACCACAAAATATTTTATTTTTAGCCGTATCACTTGTGATTTTTAAGCGGCTCGATTCCTTCCGGTGTACATTTCTCTTTTGTATTAGTAAAGATTTTCATGTATGTGTATCCATTTACTTGTAGCTGTTTTTCACAGCTGAGCTCTTGAGCCATAAAAGGAAACATACCTCAGCTGTGTCGAAAAATAAAATAAAAATTGATCACCCGTGCTCATGTGACCTACTACTGCTTCCAAAATTACGAATAGATTCCGAAAAGTAAAAAAGTTATTCTTTATAGCACCGTAAGAGTACACCATATTTTATATAAATCATGAACCTTTAATAGGAATTTAAATAAACGCTTTTTGTTTACGTACCGTTAACGCACTGTTGTTTTTTTACCCTTGAACGTACACCAAAATTCATTGTACAGATAATTTTCTGACTGACCAATATCCCTTTCTAACTTCATTTGCCTCTATTGCTGTCAAATCCATTGTATGTGCAAACGATTGTAACAGAAACAAAATCGAGTTAGAATGCGAACATCCAAAATTTAGAAAATCTGTAATCTTTCCTATGTTCGAACTTACCTTAAAAGCGATTGGAAACAAATCCAAACTCCTGATTTAATTTTTGAGTCATTATTGAAAGTGCTACAAAATCGTTTGCAGAATAAAAATGCAATTGACGATACCCACGTATAAAGAATAATCAATTACGTAAAACTACAAAATGGATCTTCTAAAGACTTCCGCTACCTGATTGATTGTGTTAAGAATATTCAAGTACTAAACCAAGAATTTGATCGGAATGATTTATCGGATATTATACAGCTTAACATAATTTGTCTGAAATTAGACAGAAACTAGGAAATAAATTGGGAGCAATCCCTAACAAAAGGAGTATTAAAATTAGAGGCTGTATTAAACCTTATTGAAAAACAAAGTGTTCTGATTGAATACAAAAGTAGAAACTCTCAAAACCAATATTCAAAAATACCCCACCTTTAATACGGCTGAAAAAATTTTAATTTAAAATGAAATTCTAAAATGTGTTTTATGCAAAGGTCAGCACACATTTTTGTAGGTGTACCGGGTTTAAGGCATTAGAAGCACAGAAAAGAAACGATGTGGTGTGCGTACACATAAATTCTGCTAAAATTGGTTAAATAGATCGCACAACTTGGCTCAGGAGGCAATGTAAATCGAATCTTTCACGTTTCGATTGCAAATAGAAGCACAATTCACCTTCATCATTTAACTGGACTTGAAACTTCTATTCCAGTGCTTTCCCCCAATACAGCGAAAGCAGGTGAGAAGCAAAAGTTATTTTTTTTACACTATTCTAACTCGACATCGGCTGATTACAGCTTCGAAGGAATATGCTGCGTTTTCTTAATATCAAGCATATCAAAGTTTGACAAATGTTATATCTAAGAAATTTGCAGTTTTATTGAGTTTCGCGATTATTTATGTGGAAGATGCACATGGAATACGCAAAAAATCAAGAGCTATTCGGGTAGCTATAACTACAGTTAATCTCGATCTAGAAATAGCGATTTTCAATGTAGATGATCCCTGAAAAAAAAACTGCAACTTTGACATCGTATTTCTCTGGTTATAAAGAAGTAACGTCATAAAATTTCGTATTTAGACTAATTTAACGATGCGGAATCTGATTAAGGCATCAAAGCAGTGTTTCCATTGGAAATTTTGTTGTTTGTGCAAACTTTTATATACAGACAGCCCCTTATGCAACTTTTTTTGCATTTGAATTTGTAGAGGATATTATTCTCTATTGAATTATATCTTTTAATTTGCTCTACTATGAATAATGCTCGAAATAAAAGGGTGGTCCGGTTTTTCTACCGCGACAATACCAAAAGTAATAACTGGTTTTCACTATAAACTCCAAGACACAAAGCTTTTGCTTTCTTTCTCAACAATTAAATTGAATACATGATTTCAAGGTTAATAATTTCATAAAAATATTGAACGAAAGAATTCTACTTGGAAATTGCATGAATAATTTTTGTTACAAAAAAGTTTTACGATTCTTATTTTCCAGGATCAATAACTGAAAGAAATAGGCTTAAAGAGTAAATTCCTGAAGTATTGTATTAAATTACCATGTACACAGTATTGTTCACGAGTACATGTACATTATTGTTCACAAGTACATGTACACTATTGTTCACAAGTACATGTACTTGTCCATATACAGGACAAGTGCAGTGTGTTGTTCTCTACAACTTTATAGCCTTAAGTATACAAAGTTGTAGTGAACATCATTTAAAATGTAGATGTATTGAATGCATGATTACCTTATATGAAAGTAATAATTTGACGTGTGAATATATTCTAGGAATTTGACAGCATACCAACCTTTCAAACATTCCTCCCCTTTTTTCTTGAAGCCTGGTTTACACTTCTCACATTGATAATCGTTAATGTCTTTGTATATGCAAAACATATTTTTTTCGTCACAAGTGCTATTTCCTACCTCGTCACAATGAGCTGAAATCAAAAACATATAAATGATTGATATGTGATACACTTAACTAATCACACATCGTTGCATATTTTCTTTAAACAAAACACATCTTTTTGACGCTAAACTGAAATTTAACTGTTGAAAGAGGTGGATAAATGGTAGCACCAACTCTGAATTTATTTTCTAATCATACGATGAAATTTCATAACTTGGAAGAATTTCTTACTATTACTCAATAACAAGTCTGTTTTAATTTAAAATAATACTGCGCTAAAGTGTTTATTTCCAAAATATATCTGGTACATAGTAATATAAGAATAGGAGTCATAAGGATTACTACAAAAACTAAAACAATGCTCCTGTGACAGATTTTGTTTTTGAAACCTTAATGGTTTAAACTATTATAAGGAATGTATAATTGTTTAATAGTTTAGAAGTGCTATGAATTTGAGTAAACAATTATTTTTCAACCTTTGGAGAATTAATACTCCTCTCCTTAGTTTCAAATAGTATGTTTTAGAACACCGCACCTCAAATTTTCTACTATTATGAATCGGAAACTAATTATAATTATAGTTTTTCCCTAAACATTTTCAAATACGAAACAATCGGCTCACATCCTAAAATTGTATAAGATTTTGATGTTTATTTGACAGAGCATTCTTTTTGAAATATATAGTGGCAATCATTATTGTAAGTATCATTGTCAATAAATTGGTTTAACAAAAATCTTCGGAATTAAACGATTTTGAATGGAATCATAATTTTTGTTACAAGAAATTATTTGCAATTTTCAGTTTCCAGGATACCGAAAGAAATAAAACTATGGAATAAATTCTTTAAGCTCGTTTTAGGAGACGTATACCGATCAGGATATAAAGTTTTGATCAACCGCACAATTTAAAAATAACACGTAGAGCTGAAGATAGCATTTTATATATATAGCATATATATATATATTCCATGACATCAACGAGTATAAATGTGAGAACTGTATACTAGGTTTCAAGAAAGTAGGAGAGGTTTGCGTGAAAATTTGTACTGTCCAATTCCTAGAAAAACTTCACAAGTGAAAGTACCACACACACACATATACATACAAATCTTTCCCGCAATCCTCTCCTAATTTCTTGAAACCTAATTTACAGTTTTCAAATTTATGCACGTTGATGTCTTGGAATACACAAAATATATTTTTTGTCGCAGTTCACAGTTGCCATTTCCTTTCTGGTCACAATAAGCTAATCAATGGAAAAATCACTATGAAGTCAAACGCGTTAAAGTGCTTGATATGAGATACAATGAATATTCACACATCGTTACAAGTTTTCTTTAAACCTAAAGACAACATTATTGGACGTTGAATGGAAATTCAACTGTTAATACATTTTTGTGAAATATGTGGATAAACGGCATCTCATACTCTGAATTTAACTTTAATAATGCTTTCAAATTGCACAACTTGCAACAACTTTTTATGTGTTTTCCGAATTATGTAGCTTTGCTTTTTATACCACAACACACATACTGATTAAATAACACCATCTATTGGTTTGAAAGAATCGTAGGAAATATCGTATTCTTTATGAAGGACATGACTGGTAAGAATTCAGGCAGAGAAGATTACAGATTGCAAACGGATATTTTTGAAAATCGTGGCAGTCTCTCATAGGGTTAATCAACTAATCGAAAATTAATTTGATAAATGAAAGTACATTTTTCTATGACAAAAGAAAATACCTATTATGGTAAATGAGTGGATGAAATCTCACAAAAATTAATTAGAATATTTTTAATAATTAGAAAGTGAATAAAATAAATGTTTTGTTAACAACAAAATATTTTATTTTTAGCGGTATCACTTGTGATTTTTAAGCGGCTCGATTCCTTCCAGTGTACATTTCTCTTTTGTGTAAGTAAAGATTTCCATGTATGTCTATGCATTTACTTGTAGTTGTTTGGCGGAGCTGAGCCGAATATGGCGCTTGAGCCATATAAGGAAACAGACCTCAGCTGTGTCGAAAAATAAAATAAAAATTGATCACCCGTGCTCATGTGACCTTCTATTGCTTCCAAAAATACGAATAGATTCCGAAAAGTAAAAAGTTATTCTTTTTAGCACCGTAAGAGTACGCCATATTTTATATAAATCATGAACTTTTAATGGGAATTTAAATAAAAGCTTTTTGTTTATGAACCGTTAACACACTGTTGGTTTTTTTACCCTTGAACGTACAGCAAAATTCACTGTACAGATAATTTTCTGACTGACCAATATACCTTTTTTGAATTCATTTGCCTCTATTGCTGTCAAATCCATGGTGTGTGCAAACGATTGTAACAGAAACAAAATCGAGTTTGAATGCGATCATCCAAATTTTCTGTAGTAAAACCTAAGATCACATAGGGAAAACAAATTACTATCTGACCCGTACATAGTATGTTTTTTTTAATCGACAGTATCTATGGATAGCCGTGTCGTTACTCACAATTCATGCCTTATTTAAATCCATACATTGTGAAAATCGGTATCGATACACACATTTCATACCTACAAATGAAATAATGAACAAAAATATTCTATTACATTTTCAATTGAAATTAAACTTATGTTCTGCTTTAGAAAATTTACAAAATCTATAAACTTTTCTATGTTCGAACTTCTCTTAAAAGCGATTGCAAACAAATCTAAACTAATGATGTGATTTTTGAGTCATTATTGAAAGTGCTACAAAATCGTTTGCAGAATAAAAATGCAATTGACGATACCCACGTATAAAGAATAATCAATTACGTAAAACTACAAAATGGATCTTCTAAAGACTTCCGCTACCTGATTGATTGTGTTAAGAATATTCAAGTACTAAACCAAGAATTTGATCGGAATGATTTATCGGATATTATACAGCTTAACATAATTTGTCTGAAATTAGACAGAAACTAGGAAATAAATTGGGAGCAATCCCTAACAAAAGGAGTATTAAAATTAGAGGCTGTATTAAACCTTATTGAAAAACAAAGTGTTCTGATTGAATACAAAAGTAGAAACTCTCAAAACCAATATTCAAAAATACCCCACCTTTAATACGGCTGAAAAAATTTTAATTTAAAATGAAATTCTAAAATGTGTTTTATGCAAAGGTCAGCACACATTTTTGTAGGTGTACCGGGTTTAAGGCATTAGAAGCACAGAAAAGAAACGATGTGGTGTGCGTACACATAAATTCTGCTAAAATTGGTTAAATAGATCGCACAACTTGGCTCAGGAGGCAATGTAAATCGAATCTTTCACGTTTCGATTGCAAATAGAAGCACAATTCACCTTCATCATTTAACTGGACTTGAAACTTCTATTCCAGTGCTTTCCCCCAATACAGCGAAAGCAGGTGAGAAGCAAAAGTTATTTTTTTTACACTATTCTAACTCGACATCGGCTGATTACAGCTTCGAAGGAATATGCTGCGTTTTCTTAATATCAAGCATATCAAAGTTTGACAAATGTTATATCTAAGAAATTTGCAGTTTTATTGAGTTTCGCGATTATTTATGTGGAAGATGCACATGGAATACGCAAAAAATCAAGAGCTATTCGGGTAGCTATAACTACAGTTAATCTCGATCTAGAAATAGCGATTTTCAATGTAGATGATCCCTGAAAAAAAAACTGCAACTTTGACATCGTATTTCTCTGGTTATAAAGAAGTAACGTCATAAAATTTCGTATTTAGACTAATTTAACGATGCGGAATCTGATTAAGGCATCAAAGCAGTGTTTCCATTGGAAATTTTGTTGTTTGTGCAAACTTTTATATACAGACAGCCCCTTATGCAACTTTTTTTGCATTTGAATTTGTAGAGGATATTATTCTCTATTGAATTATATCTTTTAATTTGCTCTACTATGAATAATGCTCGAAATAAAAGGGTGGTCCGGTTTTTCTACCGCGACAATACCAAAAGTAATAACTGGTTTTCACTATAAACTCCAAGACACAAAGCTTTTGCTTTCTTTCTCAACAATTAAATTGAATACATGATTTCAAGGTTAATAATTTCATAAAAATATTGAACGAAAGAATTCTACTTGGAAATTGCATGAATAATTTTTGTTACAAAAAAGTTTTACGATTCTTATTTTCCAGGATCAATAACTGAAAGAAATAGGCTTAAAGAGTAAATTCCTGAAGTATTGTATTAAATTACCATGTACACAGTATTGTTCACGAGTACATGTACATTATTGTTCACAAGTACATGTACACTATTGTTCACAAGTACATGTACTTGTCCATATACAGGACAAGTGCAGTGTGTTGTTCTCTACAACTTTATAGCCTTAAGTATACAAAGTTGTAGTGAACATCATTTAAAATGTAGATGTATTGAATGCATGATTACCTTATATGAAAGTAATAATTTGACGTGTGAATATATTCTAGGAATTTGACAGCATACCAACCTTTCAAACATTCCTCCCCTTTTTTCTTGAAGCCTGGTTTACACTTCTCACATTGATAATCGTTAATGTCTTTGTATATGCAAAACATATTTTTTTCGTCACAAGTGCTATTTCCTACCTCGTCACAATGAGCTGAAATCAAAAACATATAAATGATTGATATGTGATACACTTAACTAATCACACATCGTTGCATATTTTCTTTAAACAAAACACATCTTTTTGACGCTAAACTGAAATTTAACTGTTGAAAGAGGTGGATAAATGGTAGCACCAACTCTGAATTTATTTTCTAATCATACGATGAAATTTCATAACTTGGAAGAATTTCTTACTATTACTCAATAACAAGTCTGTTTTAATTTAAAATAATACTGCGCTAAAGTGTTTATTTCCAAAATATATCTGGTACATAGTAATATAAGAATAGGAGTCATAAGGATTACTACAAAAACTAAAACAATGCTCCTGTGACAGATTTTGTTTTTGAAACCTTAATGGTTTAAACTATTATAAGGAATGTATAATTGTTTAATAGTTTAGAAGTGCTATGAATTTGAGTAAACAATTATTTTTCAACCTTTGGAGAATTAATACTCCTCTCCTTAGTTTCAAATAGTATGTTTTAGAACACCGCACCTCAAATTTTCTACTATTATGAATCGGAAACTAATTATAATTATAGTTTTTCCCTAAACATTTTCAAATACGAAACAATCGGCTCACATCCTAAAATTGTATAAGATTTTGATGTTTATTTGACAGAGCATTCTTTTTGAAATATATAGTGGCAATCATTATTGTAAGTATCATTGTCAATAAATTGGTTTAACAAAAATCTTCGGAATTAAACGATTTTGAATGGAATCATAATTTTTGTTACAAGAAATTATTTGCAATTTTCAGTTTCCAGGATACCGAAAGAAATAAAACTATGGAATAAATTCTTTAAGCTCGTTTTAGGAGACGTATACCGATCAGGATATAAAGTTTTGATCAACCGCACAATTTAAAAATAACACGTAGAGCTGAAGATAGCATTTTATATATATAGCATATATATATATTCCATGACATCAACGAGTATAAATGTGAGAACTGTATACTAAGTTTCAAGAAAGTAGGAGAGGTTTGCGTGAAAATTTGTACTGTCCAATTCCTAGAAAAACTTCACAAATGAAAGTACCACACACACACATATACATACAAATCTTTCCCGCAATCCTCTCCTAATTTCTTGAAACCTAATTTACAGTTTTCAAATTTATGCACGTTGATGTCTTGGAATACACAAAATATATTTTTTGTCGCAGTTCACAGTTGCCATTTCCTTTCTGGTCACAATAAGCTAATCAATGGAAAAATCACTATGAAGTCAAACGCGTTAAAGTGCTTGATATGAGATACAATGAATATTCACACATCGTTACAAGTTTTCTTTAAACCTAAAGACAACATTATTGGACGTTGAATGGAAATTCAACTGTTAATACATTTTTGTGAAATATGTGGATAAACGGCATCTCATACTCTGAATTTAACTTTAATAATGCTTTCAAATTGCACAACTTGCAACAACTTTTTATGTGTTTTCCGAATTATGTAGCTTTGCTTTTTATACCACAACACACATACTGATTAAATAACACCATCTATTGGTTTGAAAGAATCGTAGGAAATATCGTATTCTTTATGAAGGACATGACTGGTAAGAATTCAGGCAGAGAAGATTACAGATTGCAAACGGATATTTTTGAAAATCGTGGCAGTCTCTCATAGGGTTAATCAACTAATCGAAAATTAATTTGATAAATGAAAGTACATTTTACTAAGACAAAAGAAAATACCTATTATGGTAAATGAGGGGATGAAATCTCACAAAAAGTAATTAGAATATTTTTAATAATTAAAAAGTGAATAAAATAAATGTCTTTTGTTAACCACAAAATATTTTATTTTTAGCGGAATCACTTGTGATTTTTAAGCGGCTCGATTCCTTCCAGTGTACATTTCTCTTTTGTGTTAGTAAAGATTTCCATGTATGTCTATCCATTTACTTGTAGCTGTATGGCGCTTGAGCCATATAAGGAAACAGACCTCAGCTGTGTCGAAAAATAAAATAAAAATTGATCACCCGTGCTCATGTGACCTTCTATTGCTTCCAAAAATACGAATAGATTCCGAAAAGTAAAAAGTTATTCTTTTTAGCACCGTAAGAGTACGCCATATTTTATATAAATCATGAACTTTAATGGGAATTTAAATAAAAGCTTTTTGTTTATGTACCGTTAACACAGTGTTGGTTTTTTTACCCTTGAACGTACAGCAAAATTCACTGTACAGATAATTTTCTGACTGACCAATATCCCTTTTCTAACTTCATTTGCCTCTATTGCTGTCAAATCCATTGTGTGTGCAAACGATTGTAACAGAAACAAAATCGAGTTAGAATGCGATCTTAAAATTTTTTGTAGAAAAACCTAAGTTCACATAGGGAAAACAAATTACTATCCGACCCGAACATAGTATGTTCTTTTTAATCGACAGTATCTATGGATAGCCGTGTCGTTTCTCACAATTCATACCTTATTTAAATCCATTCATTGTGAAAATCGGTATCGATACACACATTTCATACCTCCAAATGAAATAATGAACAAAAATATCTATTACATTTTCAATTGAAATTAAATTTATGTTCTGCTTTAGAAAATTTACAATATCTATAACCTTTTCTATGTTCGAACTTCTCTTAAAAGGCGATTGCAAACAAATCTAAACTAATGATGTGATTTTTAAGTCATTATTGAAAGTGCTAGAAAATCGTTTGCAGAATAAAAATGCAATAGACGATACCCACGTATAAAGCATAATCAATTACCTAAAACTACAACATGAATCTTCTAAAGACTTGCGCTACCTGATTGATTGTATTAAGAACATTCAAGTACTAAACCTAGAATTTGATCGGAATGATTTATCGGATATTATACAGCTTAACATAATTTGTCTGAAATTAGACAGAAACTAGGAAATAAATTGGGAGCAATCCCTAACAAAAGGAGTATTAAAATTAGAGGCTGTATTAAACCTTATTGAAAAACAAAGTGTTCTGATTGAATACAAAAGTAGAAACTCTCAAAACCAATATTCAAAAATACCCCACCTTTAATACGGCTGAAAAAATTTTAATTTAAAATAAAATTCTAAAATGTGTTTTATGCAAAGGTCAGCACACATTTTTGTAGGTGTACAGGGTTTAAGGCATTAGAAGCACAGAAAAGAAACGATGTTGTGGTGTGCGAACACATAAATTCTGCTAAAATTGGTTAAATAGATCGCACAACTTGGCTCAGGAGGCAATGTAAATCGAATCTTTCATGTTTCGATTGCAAATAGAAGCACAATTCACCTTCATCATTTAACTGGACTTGAAACTTCTATTCCAGTGCTTTCCCCCAATACAGCGAAAGCAGGTGAGAAGCAAAAGTTATTTTTTTACACTATTCTAACTCGACATCGGCTGATTACAGCTTCGAAGGAATATGCTGCGTTTTCTTAATATCAAGCATATCAAAGTTTGACAAATGTTATATCTAAGAAATTTGCAGTTTTATTGAGTTTCGCGATTATTTATGTGGAAGATGCACATGGAATACGCAAAAAATCAAGAGCTATTCGGGTAGCTATAACTACAGTTAATCTCGATCTACAAATAGCGATTTTCAATGTAGATGATCCCTGAAAAAAAAAACTGCAACTTTGACATCGTATTTCTCTGGTTATAAAGAAGTAACGTCATAAAATTTCGTATTTAGACTAATTTAACGATGCGGAATCTGATTAAGGCATCAAAGCAGTGTTTCCATTGGAAATTTTGTTGTTTGTGCAAACTTTTATATACAGACAGCCCCTTATGCAACTTTTTTTGCATTTGAATTTGTAGAGGATATTATTCTCTATTGAATTATATCTTTTAATTTGCTCTACTATGAATAATGCTCGAAATAAAAGGGTGGTCCGGTTTTTCTACCGCGACAATACCAAAAGTAATAACTGGTTTTCACTATAAACTCCAAGACACAAAGCTTTTGCTTTCTTTCTCAACAATTAAATTGAATACATGATTTCAAGGTTAATAATTTCATAAAAATATTGAACGAAAGAATTCTACTTGGAAATTGCATGAATAATTTTTGTTACAAAAAAGTTTTACGATTCTTATTTTCCAGGATCAATAACTGAAAGAAATAGGCTTAAGGAGTAAATTCCTGAAGTATTGTACTAAATTACCATGTACACAGTATTGTTCACGAGTACATGTACATTATTGTTCACAAGTACATGTACACTATTGTTCACAAGTACATGTACTTGTCCATATACAGGACAAGTGCAGTGTGTTGTTCTCTACAACTTTATAGCCTTAAGTATACAAAGTTGTAGCGAACATCATTTAAAATGTAGATGTATTGAATGCATGATTACCTTATATGAAAGTAATAATTTGACGTGTGAATATATTCTAGGAATTTGACAGCATACCAACCTTTCAAACATTCCTCCCCTTCTTTCTTGAAGCCTGGTTTACACTTCTCACATTGATAATCGTTAATGTCTTTGTATATGCAAAACATATTTTTTTCGTCACAAGTGCTATTTCCTACCTCGTCACAATGAGCTGAAATCAAAAACATATAAATGATTGATATGTGATACACTTAACTAATCACACATCGTTGCAAATTTTCTTTAAACAAAACACATCTTTTTGACGCTAAACTGAAATTTAACTGTTGAAAGAGGTGGATAAATGGTAGCACCTACTCTGAATTTATTTTTTAATCATACGTTTAAATTTCATAACTTGGAAGAATTTCTTACTATTTCTCAATAACAAGTCTGTTTTATTATAAAATAATACTGTGATAAAAAAGTTTATTTCCAAAATATATCTAGTACATGGTAATATAAGAAGAGGAGTCATAAGTATTACTGCAAAAACTAAAATAATGCTCTTGTTACAGATTTTGTTTTTGAACGTTGAATGGAAATTCAAGTGTTAATACATTTTTTGAAATATGTGGATAAACGGCATATCATACTCTGAATTTAATTTTAATAATGCGTTCAAATTGCACAACTTGCAAGAACATTTTACGTGTTTTCCGCATTATGTAGCTTTGCTTTTTATACCACAACACACATACTGATTAAATAACACCATCTATTGGTTTGAAAGAATCGTAGGAAATATCGTATTCTTTATGAAGGACATGACTGTTAAGAATTCAGGCAGAGAAGATTACAGATTGCAAACGGATATTTTTGAACCCCGTGGCAGTCTCTCATAGGGTTAATCATCTAATCGAAAATTAATTTGATAAATGAAAGTACATTTTTCTATGACAAAAGGAAATACCTATTATGGTAATTAAGGGGATGAAATCTCACAAAAATTAGAATATTTTTAATAATCAAAAAGTGAATAAAATAAATGTTTATGTTAACCACAAAATATTTTATTTTTAGCCGTATCACTTGTGATTTTTAAGCGGCTCGATTCCTCCCAGTGTACATTTCTCTCTTTGTTAGTAAAGATTTTCATGTATGTGTATCCATTTACTTGTAGCTGTTTGGCGCAGCTGAGCCGAATATGGCTCTTGAGCCCTAAAAGGAAACAGACTTCAGCTGTGACGAAAAATAAAATAAAAATTGATCACCCGTGCTGATGTGACCTACTACTGCTTCCAAAAATACGAATAGATTCCGAAAAGCAAAAAGTTATTATTTTTAGCACCGTAAGAGTACACCATATTTTATATAAATCATGAACCTTTAATAGGAATTTCAATAAAAGATTTTTGTTTATGTACCGTTAACACACTGTTGATTTTTCAACCCTAGAAAGTAAAGCAAAATTCCCTGTACAGATTATTATCTGACCGACCAATACCCCTTTCTAACTTCATTTGCCTCTATTGCTGTCAAATCCATTGTGTGTGCAAACGATTGTAACAGAACCAAAATCGAGTTAGAATGCGATCATCCAATTTTTTTGTAGAAAAAACTAAGTTCACATAGGGAAAACAAATTACTATCTGACCAGAACATAGTATGTTTTTTTAATCGACACTATCTATGGATAGCCGTGTCGTTGTTCACAATTCATACCTTATTTAAATCCATACATTGGGAACATCGGCATCGATACACACATTTCATACCTCCAAATGAAATAATGAACAACAATATCCTATTACCTTTTCAATTGAAATTAAACTTAAGTTCTGATTTTTGAAAATTCATAAAATGAATCATCACACTCGTTTCAAACTAAAATTAGGTATGCAAGTGCCAATTCTTAAAATAAAAAAAGCATTGTAGTCATACGTGATCGGAAAGCTGACCTTGTAGTAAATTAATGAGAAAAAAATTTTACTTACCAATACATTTTTCATTTTCTACTTTGTAACCTTTCTTGCAAATGCAAAGAGTTCTAGTTTTAAGGCCAAGAAATCCGTAAGATTCAAAAGTGCAGTTGGAGTCTTTTCCACAATTGCATTCTGAAATGCGAACTGCATTGGTGAGGAGAGAATTTAATATTATCAATTTTATAATATTAAGGTAGGTAGATATTTTAATTAACGTCACACTGGAGCAACACAGAGGTCCGGGATCAATCCCAAATGGAAAAATCCGAAGACAACACCACGTAATTTTGAACAATGGTCACATGGGAAAGGCAAAACATAAGCTGGCAACCCAATCTCCAAACCTTCACACCACGCCAACATGAGGTCATTTGAGGCCACGATGGATTTAACGTGGACCAGCCCCTTTTGTAGACTACGGTCTTTGGTTGGATTCGAACTCGCAACACTCCGGTTGCAAATCCATTACTCTTTCAACTGGGTTACCGCGGCCCTATAATATTAAGGATGTATTTGTGGTAACACTTAAAAACTTCTCTAGAATTTGTGTTCTTATTGTTGCAACTGTTCGCAAAAAGAATGTTTTATAGTTACGATTGTTCGATTTAAGAATTCTTAGACTAGTTGTATACCGCGCAACTTTTCTCCTTAGGCATGTAAAACTATTTGCTCTCTATTCATTTACCAGTTTTAATTGTGACGTCTAAATAAATTATGTTTCCTTGTTCCTGATGCTTATGGCAGAGTTGATTAAACACAGAAACAACATCGAATAATTGAATGCAGCTAGCCAGAATTTTGAGTTGGATTCTTCCGGAAGCCAGAACCGGAACCATCAAACCCAGGTGACATCCCAAAGGTGGTGACCCATTTGTTCAACTGTCTCCTGCGCTCATCATGGAAATAAAGTAGATTTTGAAAGCACTTACTTTTTGCAAGAACAGTCTAAAGTGAATTGGATCGTGGCCGCAAAGGTAAGCGTTTTGATTCCTAGCATTGTTGCTCTTAAATATGTTACCTACTGACGAAGTTGCAAAAGAAATAACCAAGGTATCCCCTAAAACTCCTCAGTTTTGGCGGGATAGACCGGACCTCTGGTTCAAACAACTGGATTGTCAATTTAAAATTGCCAATATAAGAGTTGACTCAACAAAGTTCAATTATGTTGTTCTTGATCAAACGGAATTGTGCATATCTGACATTTTAGAAAATCCACCAGCTGAATCATCGTAATCTGCTTTGAAAACTAGGTTGTTAGCTCAATATGGCGATTCAGGCGAAGTGCGCTGAAAAATTAAATTCTCTGATGATTGATCTAAGCTTGCTGAAATGGTCGATGGCATTCATAATGTCACTCGTGAAGTTAGTTCAGTCGGGAAACCGGATATCGAAGGTATACTTATCGAAATCTGTAGACGCTTGAGTAGACTTGAAGCAAGTCCAAGATACCAACGTTTGCGCTCGAGAATCAGATAGCGGTCAAGAGACACTAACGTCAAAAAGGTAAATCAACTGGACTTTGCTGGTACCATAGAAAATTTTCAGACTATGCCCTTAAGTGTTTACAACCTGGCACATACATGCCAAAAAGCGAGTAAAGCACGCGTTTGTGGCGCTAAACGACGGTGCAAATTCTGCAAGCCGCCTGTTTGTTTACGATCATGCAGAAGGTCTGAAATTTTTGGTAGATACTGGTACTTCTGTTTCTGTCTTAAATGAACAAAATGCTAACAAAGCCAATACCTCAAAACTTTCAAATTAACTGCAGCAAACGGCTCTGATACACATATGGTACGAAAGTACACACTTTAGATTTCGGCAAAAACGAAACCTTCCCCGATGGGAGTTTATAATCGCCGATATTCAGAGGCCAATTTTAGGTGCAGATTTCCTTAATTACTTTGAATTATACTGTTAGATATTGGCAAAAGTAGAATGGATTCGCAAGATGGAAAAACGGTGATTTCTGGTTTTAGTGCGGGTGGTCCACAGTAGGGTTGAATAAGTTTGGACAGCTGATCCAGCATTTTCCTGAATGAAAACAGAATTTTCGAATAGGGTGTTGAAGCATAATGTTGCACATTTTATAGAAACAACAGGACTTCCAGTACACGCCAAAGCACGCCGTTAGTCCCTTTCTAAACTCGGTATTGCTAAACGCGAATTCCCTTACATGGTGAAACAAGGTTGATTATAGGTTGCTTAATGCAAAAACTATTCATGATCGCAACCCTATCCCTCACATTCATGACTTTGCAACATTTTTGTCGAGTAAAACGGTATTTTCTGTTATAGATTTAAATAAAGCTTACTATCAAATATCGGTGGAGTCAGACCATGTCGAAAAAACTGCTATTATAATCCCTTTTGGTTTGTTTGAGTTTGTTTATATGCCTTTTGGTCTATGTAATGCTGCAGAGACATTGCAAAGGTTTATGAACTTTTTTCTACAAGATTTCGATTTCTGTTTCCCATATTTGGATGATTGTCGGATAGCATCCAATTCAATGTCCGAGCACTTACAGCATCTCAAATATGTTTTCAAACGATTTCTTGAATATAATTTCGTCATAAATGTGGAGAAATGTGTGTTTGCAAATCTGAGGTGACATTCCTGGGCCAAGTGGTGAATCAGGATGGTATTAAACCTCTACCAACACGTGTGCAAGCTATAGAGGAATTTCCACTACCAAAAACCGTTCAAGAAATGCGTCGCTATTTATGTATGCTCAATTTGTATGGACGTTTTGTACCCTGAGATTCTAGTAAATTGTTATTGAACGAATATTTAAAAGGTAGCAAAAAACGCGACACACGAAAAATTGAACCTACTGAGGATGCACAACAAGCGTTTGAATCGAGTAGAACCGAACTTGCTAAAATAGCTATGTTAGCGTACCCGGATTCAAGGTATACTTTGGCAATTATAGTTGATGTTTCTGCTGTAATTTTTGGTTCTGTTTTGCAACAAAAGATCGCTGATTTTTGGAGAAGAAAAACTTTCACCGGCTGAGAAAAACTACAGCGCGTTCGATCGCGAATTGTTGGCGGTATATGCATCCATAAAGCACTTTTGTACATGCTTGAAGGACAACACTTCATCATTTTGACCGATCACAAGCCCCTCACCCAGGCTTTAAAAAAGCAAAGTAAAAACAGATTGGCTCGTCAGGTTCGCTATCATGATTTCATAGGTTAATATTCAAACGATATTCGTCACATATCTGATCAGGAGAATGTTGTTGCTGATACTTTATCTACGATATGTGTTATGGAATGTCAGTCTCCTATAGATTACGAGGCTATTGCAGAGATCCAGAGTGCTGATGAGGAACTTTTGAAACTAAAAGTCACAAGACCTTGAATTCAAACCCATCTTATTTAAAGTTGTCGAAGTTCAGTGTGACGTTTCTACCAGCACAGTTAGGCAGTATATCCCTCAACAATTCAGAATGAATGTTTATCAAGCCATCCATAAATTTATCTCACCCTGGGAAGCGAACAAATGAAAACCTGTTGTGTAAACGCTATATTTGGACTGAAATGAAAAAAAATGTGCTTTGTGGTGCAATACATGCATACCATATCAAAAATCCAAAATAACCCGCCACACACAATCTGCCAATAGGAAATTTCAAAGCTCCTAAAAGTCGTTTTGCACATATACATATTGACTTGGTTGTACCACTACCACCTTCAGTAACTTTTGTTATAGCTTAACTATTGTGGATAGGTTCACACGTTGACAGAAGCATTTTGGGCCTAAACTGTTGGGTATCCACTATTCTCGGGGTGGATAAGTCGTTTCGGTGTGCCAGATGTCATCACATCTGACCAGGGCAGGCAGTTAGAATGCGAACTTTTTAGATCCCTTGCAGCTTGCTAGGAGGAAAACGTATACGTTGCACGTCTTATCACCCGGCTGCCAATGGAATGGTTGAGCGTTTCCACCGTGATATGAAGACAGCACTGAAATGTCTTGACACTGTTAACTGGAGTAACACTCTGCCATGCGTTCTTTTAGGTTTGCGCTCCTCTCTGAAGAGAGAACTGCATGATTCTTCGGCTGAGCTGGTTTAGGGCCCTCCTCTACGCCTTTCGAAGATTTCTTCTAACCATCTGAAGTGGTCCAGGCAGACCACCTTGTCCAGCAACTTCAGGATTCCTTGTCCAAATTGAGATGTACCTCTCCACGACGGCATGGAACACTTAGTCTTCTGGCACCGAGAGCTTGACAGGTGTTCTCATGTCTTTATCCGACAACACGGAGTGAAAAACCACTACAAGCGCCGTACGAAGATCCCTTTTCTGTTCTAGCAAGGCGCTATTACACCATCCAGATGGGCAACCGACAGTCCAGCATCAGTGTCGACAGTTTAAAGCCAGCCTTTCTCTTGGTGCAAGCTGCTCCAGAGGTCGCTGACAAGTCACAGCATGGCATGGCTCTAAGTCCGAGGAAAAATGTAACTTTCGTTGTGTGATTCTTCGTTGTAGACTTTCAGTTCATATCTGGGGGAGGGTGTTGTGTCGACACTTAAAAACATCTCTAGAATTTGTGTTCTTATTGTCGCAAAAAGAATGTTCTTATCGTTACGATTGTTCTCGTTATGAATTCTTAGACCAGCAGTGTACCGCGCAACCTTTCTCCGTACGCATGTCAAACTACACTGCTGGCCACCCAAATTGCAACACCAAGAAAGACAAGAGATATCACAACAAAATTTATTTTGTAGATAACATGTTGACCAAGTATCAAATGATTCAATTTATAGACTTCTGTGAAGTGTGGTTCCTGCCAAAATCAGTAGCCAGAGTAGCCGCCATTGTTGGAGATCACCGCTGCCACACTCCTCGGCATTGATTCAAAGAGACTTTGGATGTGTTCTTGGGGTACAGCAGACCAAGCAGCTTCCACACGTTGCCAAAGTTGATCTGGTGTGGCAGCTGGGGATGTATTCTGGGTCAATCGTTGAGCAACCATGGACCACATGTTTTCTATCGGCGAAAGATCCGGAGAGCGAGCTGGCCAGGGAAGCAATTCAATCTGGCGATTGACGAAGAACCCTTGGACAATGCGTGCCACGTGTGGTCGCGCATTATCCTGTTGAAATATGGCTGTGGGCAAGCCCTGAAGGTAAGGAAGGACAACTGGCTCCAATACCTCGGAGATGTAGCGCTGGCTGTTTAAAGTACCGGCAATGCGTACTAGAGGAGTGCGAGAGTGATATCCAATACCGCCCCATACCATAATACCCGGTGCAGGACCAGTGTGGCGGTGCATAACGCAGCTGTTCTCTCCACGGTGTCTCCAGACTCGAATCCGACCATCGTGGTGTTGCAGACAGAAGCGTGACTCGTCAGTAAAGACAATTTCATTCCATTCTGCCGTCCACATCCTTCTTTCATCGCACCATTGGCGGCGGAAACGTCTGTGGTTCTGCGTCAAGGGTAGACGAAGCAATGGACGTCTTGCGGACAGACCACTCTGTTGTAAACGGCGTCGAATGGTACGCGCAGACACTGGATGATGCGGTACAGACTGAATGTGCTGTGCTATGGTTCGTGATGTGGCTGAGCGATCCGTCACTGCCATACGCACAATATGCCTGTCATTACGTGAAGTGGTGCACTGAGGTGGATGCGATCGAACACGTCGGTCCGTCGTACCCTCCTGCATCCAACGATCACATATCCGCATTACAGTTGTTTGGTTTCGTCCAACACGACTACCGATTTCCCTGAAAGATAATCCACAATCTCGGTAGGCCACTATCCTTCCTCTGTCGAACTCGGATACTTGATCAAAAGATGATCGCTGTTTTCTACGAGGCATAATTGATCGTTTTTTTGAAAAAACCACAAGAAAAACACAATTGCCGTACTTGAAATCGTCGAAATCTCCAAGCCTTAAATAGCGCTTTGAAGTGGCGCCACAGGCGCGTGTGATGTGCGTCTGCGCTGAAATTCTAATCATTTGCATATCTCACCTCCGCTAATGCATGTTGTAAATTTCATATTATTTGCATGCTTCCTTCAGGGTGTTGCATTTACGGTGGCCAGCAGTGTATTTGCTCTTTATTCATTTACCAGTTTTAATTGTTATGTCTGAATAAATTATGCTTCCTTGTTCCTGAGATGCTTATGTCACAGTTGATAACACGCAGAAATAACATCGAATAATTGATTGATTGCAGCATTTCAGTCCAGGTTTTTGGATGTCACCTGGGCCTGGTGGTTCCGGTTCTGGCTTCTGGAAGAACCCCAACTCAAAATGCTGGCTAGCAGCATTCGATTATTCGATGTTATTTCTGCGTGTTATCAATTGTGCCATAAGCATCTCAGGAAAAGGAAACATAATTTATTCAGACGTCACAATTAAAACTGGTAAATGAGTAGAACAAATAGTTTGACATGCGTATGGAGAAAAGTTGCGCGGTACACTGTTAGTCTAAGAATTCTTAACGCGAACAATCATAACGATAAGAACATTCTTTTTGCGAGCAGTTGCAACAATAAGAACAGAAATTCTAGAGATGTTTTTAAGTGTTGCCACAACACCCTCCCCAGATGTGAACTGAAGGTTTACAACCGCGAATCACACAGCAAAATTTACTCTTCCTCGGACGTAGAGTCATGCCATCCTGGGACTTGTCAACGACCTCCGGAGCAGCTTGCACCAAGAGAAAGGCTGACTTTAAACTGTCGACACTGATGCTGGACTGTCGGTTGCCCATCTGGATGGTGTAATAGCGTTCTTGCCTTGCTAAAACAGAAAAGGGACCTTCGTACGGTTGAAGTGCTTTTCTCATACCGTCTTGTCTGATAAAGACATGAGAACACCTGTCGAGCTCTCGGTGCCAGAAGACTTTAGGCGTTCTGTGCCGTCGAGGAGAAGTACATCTCAATTTGGACATGGAATCCCGAAGTTGCTGGACAAGGTGGTCTGCCTGCACTTCTTCAGACCGTTGAAGATATCCCCGGGAAGACGGAGAGGAGTGCCATAAACCAGATCAGCTGAAGAAGCATGCAGGTCTTCCTTCAGACAGGAGCGCAAACCTAAAAGAACGTTTAGATGAATTAGTTCTGTTAACAGTGTCATAAATTTCATATCACGGTGGAAACGCTCAACCATTCCATTGGCAGCCGGGTGATAAGACGTGCAACGTATACGTTTAACTCCTAGCAAGCTGCAAGGGATCTAAAAAGTTCTGGCCCTGGTCAGATGTGATGACATCTGGCACACCGAAACGACTTATCCACCCCGCGAATAGTGGATACCCAACAGTTTAGGCCCAAATATCCTACATGAGAAATGCTTCTGCCAACGTGTGAACCTATCCACAATAGTTAAGCTATAACAAAAGTTACTGAAGGTGGTAGTGATACAACCAAGTCAATATGTATATGTGCAAAACGACTTTTAGGAGCTTTGAAATTTCCTATTGGCAGATTGTGTGTGGCGGGTTATTTTGGATTTTTGATATGGTATGCATGTCTTGCACCACAAAGCACATTTTTTTTTTTTCATTTCAGTCCAAATATAGCGTTTACACAAAAGTTTTTCATTTGTTCGCTTCCCAGGGTGAGATAAATTTATGGATGGCTTGATAAACATTCATTCTGAATTGTTGAGGGATATACTGCCTAACTGTGCTGGTAGAAACGTCACACTGAACTTCGACAACTTTAAATAGGATGGGTTTGAATTCAAGGTCTTGTGACTTTTAGTTTCAAAAGTTCCTCATCAGCACTCTGGACCTTTGCAATAGCCTCGTAAGCTATAGGAGACGGACATTCCACAACACATATCGTAGATAAAGTATCAGCGACAACATTATCCTGGCCATTATATGTGACGAATATCATTTGAATATTGACCTATAAAATCAAGATAACGAACCTGACGCGCCGAAGTTTTTTTTACTTTGCTTTTTTAAAGCATGGGTGAGGGGTTTGTCATCGGTGAAAATTATGAAGTGTTGTACTTCAAGCATGTACAAAAAGTGCTTTATGGACGCATATACCACGAACTATTCGCGATCGAACGCGCTATAATTTTTCTCAGCCATAGAAAGTTTTCGCGTGATGAATGCTAACGGTCTAAAAGCAGAAATTACCGTTTTTCCATCTTACGAAACCATTCTACTTTTGCCAAGATCTACAGTAATTCAAAGTAATTAAGGAAGTCTGCACCTAAAATTGGCCTAAACATCGGCAATTATTAACTCCCATCGGGAAAGGTTTTGTTTTTGCCGATATCTTAAATGAGTACTTTCGTACCATACGTATTAATATCAGAGCCGTTTGCTGCAGTTAATTTGAAAGTTTTTGAGGTATTGGCTTTGTTAGCATTTTGTGCATTTAAGACAGAAACAGAAGTACCAGTATCAACCAAAAATTTCAGACCTTCTGCATGATCGTAAACAAACAGGCGGCTTGCAGAATTTGCACCGTCGTTTAGCGCCACAAACGCGTGCTTTACTCGTTTTTTGGCATGTATGTGCCAGGTTGAAAACACTTAAGGGCATAGTCTGTAAATTTTCTATGGTACCAGCAAAACGTTGATTTACGTTTTTGACGTTAGGGTCTCTTGAACGCTATCTGATTCTCGAGCGCGAACGTTGATATCTTGGACTTGCTTCAAGTCTACTTAAGCGTCTACAGATTTCGGTAAGTTTACCTTCGATATCCGGTTTCCCGACTGAATTAACTTCACGAGTGACATTATGAATGCCATCGGCCATTTCAGCAAGCTTAGATAAATCGTCACTACTAAGCGAGAGAATTTGTTGTATAGAAACTGGAAGTTGCTGTAACCAGAGTGATTTTAAAATATCATCATTTACCCAATTACCCGATAAATCTGACATTTCCAACAGCAATCTCGAAGGGCGCTTATCATCTAACTCCCAACCTTTGAACAAAGTTATTAAGCGCGCTTCGCCTGAATCTCCATATTGAGATAACCTAGCTTTCAAAGCAGAGTACGATCCTTCGTTTGTTGGATTTTCTAAAATATCATATATTATGCACAATTCCGTTTAATCAAGAGCAGTAACAACATAATTGAAACTTGTTGAGTCAACTTTCATATCGGTAATTTTAAATTAACAATCCAGTTTTTGAAACAATCTTTATCTCGCCAAAACGGAGGAATTTTTAAGGGGTACCTTGGTTATTTATTTTGCTGCTTCGTCAACAGGTAACATTTAAAAGCAACAATGTAAGGTATCAAAACGCTTAATTTTGCGGCCACGATACAATCCTCTTTAGACGGTTCTTGCGAAAAATAAGTGCTTTCAAAATCTACTGGATTTCCATGATGAGCGAAGCAGACAGTTGAACAAATGCGTCACCACCTTGGGTCACCACCTTCGGGATATCACCTGGGTTTGGTGGTTCCGATTCTGGCTTCCAGAAGGACCCAACTCAAAATGCTAGCTAGCAGCATTCGATTATTCGATGTTATTTCTGCGTGTTATCAACTGTGCCATAAGCATCTCAGGAACAAGGAAATATAATTTATTCAGACATCTATATATTAATACGTGAAGAAAAAACTTTGTACCCCTTTTTAAGCACATTGCGCGCACGGAGGAGTATGAGATTTGGCACAATTTACCACCACATAAGTTAGCATTGAAAGTTAATTGCATCGTTTTGCTGATCAGAAACTTAAATACAAAGGAAACATTAGTCAATGGAACAAGAATGCGCATCAAATTTATGCATCGTAATACTATTGATTGCGAAGTTTTTACTGGAACCGCATGCAATAAGAGAATTTTGATTCCACGTATAAATTTAACATATTCCAGAACTATTTTACCATTTAACTTTCAAAGAACTCAATTTCTAATTATACCTGCATTTGCGATGACACTAAAGAAGTCTCAAGGACAAACATTCGAAAAAATTGGAATTTTATTGAGGCAGCCAGTTTTTACACATGGTCAATTGTACGTCGCAGCAAGTAGGGATCGATCATTCGATGGTTTGAGATTTTATATTTCAGAATATAACGGTCAAGACCATTTAGCAAACGATGAAAGAGTTTTTACAAAAAACATCGTCTACACAGAAGTTTGGAATCATTAAATTCATTGTCGAACTATTTCATGTTCAATGGACAACATTTATTTTTTAACCACCCGGTTTTTTTGTTCCAATAAAAAATATATAAAAAAATACGAAGCACGTATTCCTTATTTCATTTTTCAGATTTATTTTTTATTTAAATTTTATATAATTTGAAAAAGATAGGCAAATTAACTGTGTAGCCTTGGCGAAACCTGTGGCCAGTATAGAAATAAAAAAACCCAAGAAAATGTCAAACAACACGTTATTGTTTTTAGATATGGCTTAATCAAGCTATACCGCACTTTTCCTATGACGTATTTGTACATGCTCGCAGCTTAAGTAATAGAACAAAATTCAAAAAAATTATATGCAATGAATATAGAGGTATACTCTTTGACAAAAGAACCTTATTAACGTTCAAACTTAAAAATTAAATGAATTATGGTCGAATTTCGACCACTGGGCGACCACTAGTAACAATTAAAACTAATCAATGAATAAAGATCAAATAGTTTGACATGCGTACGGAGAAATATTGCGCGGTACACTGCTAGTTGAAGAATTCTTATCGCGAACAATCGTAATGTTAAGAACATTCTTTTTGCGAAGAGTTGCAACAATAAGAACACAAATTTTAGAGATGTTTTTAAGTGTTGCCACAATTACATATTATAATATAAGCACATAATCATAATACGAGGAATTTAATGTTCAATATTCTCAATCCTTTCTGATTCTTTCAGTTTCAAGCAATCCCATTCAAGGTTAAAAGTCTGAAAATTATGAAATAATGTTTTATTATGCTTGCATTTTAAATACTAATAATGCCAACTAATTTAACTGAATTGTGAATTACATTTGAATATTTTTGTTTGTTTCTTGAATTAAACAGAAGGTAACTGAATTTTGAATTAGAAAACCCTGACAATCTGAAATGAAAAATAGTTGGTGTTAAATGTTTAGTGATCGTTGTCCCACTTAAGCTGTGGATTCTCGATACTCGGATTCTTCTCAAGAAAAGGTGTAAGCAAACTTTGATCTAAAGGTACTCAGCCAAAATGTTTTTATGTTTCTTGTTGAGGGAAGCGCTGTATAAAATGTTTATTATGAAAGTTGCTTTGATTGTGCATAATCATGATTGGGTTTGAAATGAGTATAACTATATCATATCTGTTTTATTTTTCTAACATCTGAATAAAACTGTCATAGGAAACCAAAACTTGAACGGTATAATTTACTATTAATGAAAGGCACAGACATAGAAAAACAGCTGGCATAAAAAATTGCATTATATGGTATAAATATCATGATATTTCAAAAATAATTTTCAAGATGAGTATTTCAAAAAACCTTTGCATATTATGGAATTAAGTGCTCCATATTCAGGTGGACACTGGCACACAGATTTTCCGCCCTTTTCTATATATTTTCCTTTTTCGCATCTGCAATCTAAAATTATAATCATAATCTCAGAAAAGATTGAGTCCTATATGTAGTATCAATAAATTAATGCTTAAAACTTAAGCATATTTAATATATAACTGATGAATAGGAAATGTCTTAAAAGTTTAGACACTTGATAATTACTCATTAAAATTAGGAGATGAAATAAACTCATTAAATTCGACATTTGCCAAGAACGAAGGTTTATTAAACTACGTAAAACTTATGGTCACGATATAGGGAGAATAAGATATCAATGTACAAACAGGCCTTTCATAATAACCGTAAAGCAGAAATCTGAAAACTATCAAGACACAATAACCAATATGAGAACCCTTTGGTGAATTTCTTGAAGGCCCTGGATGGGTTTTTAAGCAAGAGAAAAGTACTTTCATTCGTTGAATGCCACAAAAATGTGGGTTTAAAAGAAATAAACTTTGAATTTGAAATGGCAGTCCCGATCTTAATCATATTAGACAAGTATAGGGAATCGTTAGAAGGGTTTAAGTAAATGGTAAGTAGAAATTTACTCTGGAAAAACTGAAAATGTTCATAGAAAGAATTGGCACGACATATCGCTTGATATGTTGCAAAATTTGGCTACTATGGTGTTCGAGCCGTGCGTAACTCAGTGACAGATATTGAAGATACTCTTTAATTGGCGCAACCTTTAATATTCTTGGCAAACGCCAAGAACGTTCTCAACTTGACAGTTTGTATTTGATCTATCGACGCGATAGGACATATCTCCAGAGGGTCTTTCCAGGAACCAGTCTCTACGTACGAATAGTTACAGTAATTAGAATTTATGTACTTAGGATAATAAAGTAATCAGAACCTATGTGCTTAGGATAATATAGTAATTAGAATCCATGTATTTGGGATAGTTCCGTAATTAGAATCCATGTACTTGAGTTAGTACAGTAATTATAATCCATGTGCTTAGGATAGAGTAGAATAATTTTAAATCTGTGTTTGTCAAATAAATATAGTTACAGTCCACTAAATTTTGTGTTTTTGCGTGAGCCACGACATATGTATATCAGTATCTACGAATCCATACTTAACAATAACAACATCATAATAATTTAAACATTCTTGTAAGTTTTAAACCTCCTAGGAGTTCATACCCATACATCCATCCTGCTACCTGCAGTCTTAATTTCCAACCAATTTCGACCTTCCAGACAAATACAATGATTTTCAGGATTCTTTCAATCAATAGATGTTATTTAGTCATTATGTGGATTGTATGGAAAAAGCAATGTTCCATTGTTCGGAAATACCTTGACGCTCAGAGGTTTGGCAGTCGAAGTTCGTGCATACTTTTCAGAAAAGTTTTTAATCTATTTGTTTAAAATTGATATTTAATTATGTTTTAGCACTTACAATTTGTATACTTAGGGAACAAATTTTAAACCTTAAAATGTATTTTTGAACTATTATTTTAATTGTCAAGCCATTGTACGTTAAAAGGCAAAATCATTTAATAACTGAACTTTTGTGGCGTTTTATGCATAAAATATGTCTTGCAAAACACACCCACATAGGAATGTATGAAATTTATGCTAAGAAAATAACATAGTGTGAGGTATGTATGAAATAAGAGATATTAGTATAACAGCTATGCATATCCCCACCCCTGATGCCACGAAAATGTGGTTTCAACAATTACTCTGATCGGTAGCTGCAAGTCATATTCCAAAATACAATATTTTTTAAAGTACAAGTTGAGTCTAAAATGATTTCCTCCCGCGTTCATTTTTACATTTTTTCCAAACACACAAATTAGTTCCTATTGTTAAACAATTGGTAAGTCAACAATTGGTACCAAATATACACAATTTTTTACCAGGAGACTCAAAATAAGATTCTAGCTTTCACAGTAAAGAACATGTATGGTTGAAAACTAATCACCCGCTCGTGGTTTATATTGGATGTTGTATCGAGGGGTTTTTTACTATTAGAAGCATACTTCCGAATGGTAAAAGGTGATATACTGTACAGTCACTTTAATCATTATTTCTTACAAAGGAAATTAAATACTGAAGTTAACTTACCTGCGTTGTAAATCGTTTCACGTCGCTCTGATATATTTGCATAGCTAGTTGATTTCTGTATAGCATCTGTCTCTTGAAAATCTGTTTCCTCGTATTCTTCTGGCAGTCCTTTCTTCCACTGAATTTCTTCGTTATAAGATACGTGTAGGATACCCAAGAAACATAAAGCTACCCCGAAGTATTTTCGCAACATTTTTGTCATTCGGATATTTTCTCAGAATGATATGGCGTTGAATTGCTTTTTTGATTCCATACGATGGCGTCTTCAATTCATATCGCACACTTCGCTTCACAATCGACATAAGAGGTTTCGTGCAGATAAACCTTAAGAATGGTCTTAAGAGCATTCGATTCATTCATTGTTTATGTGGATTTGATAAAAATTAGTTATCAGAAAGCATGGTGATTTTCCGTTGTGTTAAAACAAATATACATTTTTGATAAAAAAGGCTTAGATCAGTTTTCTAGAGTACTGTTTATATTTATGCACAGAAGCTCGTTAAAAAACTGTTGCCTAATTTTATATTTTCATAAATGTTATTGAAAATTTGGAAATAAGTTTAAATTTTGAATTTCTTTTGGATCATTTTGGAAAGCATGGAAAGTTTCATGATTTATTTATATTACATTCCTAATGACACTGAAATTTTTAGTTTGTAGACTGGCACTTCTACGGGTGCTAACTTGATGAAGAAATTTGAAAAATTTAGCATTGGGTGAGACCTACTACTCTGCCGGCAAATTATTCTGTGAAACATTGACTACATTTGGTATAGCGTACATATGTAGTTTTCAATCAGCTGGACCAATAAGACAGTACGATTGGGTTATGAAAATAGTTTGGTACTCACTTTTTAATATAACGAAGCTCACAATGAGAACCACTACAACTGCCCCCAAAACACCACCGACAATCGAATCAACTTTGTGTCCCTCTATCTTTGCTTCTACAAATAAAAATAAGATTTTAATGCACATTTAATGTAGTTTACTAAATGCATTGTCAGCAGTTTATATTGATAGGATGTTACGAGAAATAGGCACGGTTAATGCTTACTATTTTTCAAAAATAGCAATTGGAAATATTTAAAAAATACAACAAATAATTATACAAAAGGTCAATATCTGGTAAACGTCACACGACTTTCATGTGTATATGTCAGTACATGAGTACCGCAATGTTTTTTGTACATAAATGGAATACCCACTTAGGATATATGTAACTATTCTAACCAAATGGAAGCGTGCTAAATGAGTTCAAGAACTGCCTGTGTTATTAAAAGCGAAAAAAAATAAGATTAGTTCTGGTTCCAATACTTGCATTCTGTGATGCCTCAGAAAAGGTTTATTGATGGGCCATTTATATGTGATCAATATAAAAGTTAGTCTTAGGAAACTGAATTTCTAAACATCACACTCGAATAAGAAAACAAAAATATTTATCATATGATTGAATGAAAATCCAGACTTAGTAAGTGTTTACAATAGTTCAGAGAAAATGTAACAATTTTAATTATAGCATGTAATTAAAACAATTAAATCATTTTTAAGCAAAATATTCGTACACTACAACACTTATCCTGAATTTATATTCAAACGATAAAAAGTAATATCATATCGTGTAGTTGTTTCTTCTCAGTCAAAAACAAGCCTATTTTTTTTATAAAAGTACAAAATCATCTAAAGTTTTCTTCAAAGCCACATCTAGTAGTACATGTTAATTTACAAATATGAATAATGTATAACTAAGTAATATTAAACTTGTGTGGCAGTTTTTATTTCAGAAACCTAAGCTTTGAAGTCATCAATAATAAAATAAAATATTTAAATATTTAATGGGGTAGAAAGATTAAAATTTTTGATGAAATAATTTTTGTTTCCCAGAAAATAATCCTTTTGTCCTTAGTTTGATATAGAGCATTTTCCCGTAGATTCAAACGGTTTTTACGTATTATTAAATCTAAACATAAAATCCTAATTACTGTTTTTTTCTCTCTAAGGAATCATTTGAATAAACAAAATCTATGAACATTCAAGAAATTAATTTTTTAGACTTTGATGGTTAGTCCCCACATTGATACTCGTTAATGTCTTTATATACACAAAACATATTTTTTCCGTCGCAGGTGCTTTATCCTTTTTCGTCACAATAAGCTAAAATCAAACGCATAAAAAATTATATGTGTTATACATAAAAAACACAAATCGCGCGTTCCCAATTTAATTTAAACAAACACACAACACTTTTGATGCAGTACAAAAATTTTCCGATATTAATGCATTTTTACGAATGATGTGGATAAGCCACAACACTTACCCAAAATTTATTTTCAAATAACAAGTTCCAATTGCTTAACTTGCAATAATATCTGTTCTAAATGTTTTCCTCGAAAATATATCTTAGATACTCGTTAATATCTTTGTATACACATAACATATTTTTTGTCGCAGGTGCTATTTCCTTTCTCGTCGCAATGAGCTGAAATCAAACGTATAAAAATGGCTGATATGAGATATACTTCAATAATCACCCTTATCCATTTTCTAATAAGTTCAAATTCCATAACTAGCACGAATATTTTGGTTTTAGACCCTTACAAGTCACATAACCTGTTATAAAACATAAGTAATGCACAATTATTTAATAGCGTAAAAGTGATTTAAATTTTTCAGAATATTTATTTTTCGTTCTTTAGCAGCGACACTTCACTTTGTTTCAAATAGCAAGTTTCAGCACTGTACCGGTACATTTTCTGCTATCAAGAATCGGAAACTATAATTATAGTCACAATTTTCAGCCATAATGTTAGAAATACGAAATGAAAAGTTCAAATTCTATAAATGTTTTAATGACTTGGATGGATAACTTAAAGAGTACCATTTTAAGAAATACATATTAGAAAACCAGTTTTGTAAGTACCATTAGAAATAATTGGTTTAATTAAAACTCTACTAAGAAACCTAATCACAAATTTTTTGTTATAAAAATTCAGATACGATTGTTAAAATCCCTATATTTATCTTAAGAGATGTGCAATGATCAGTATATAACATTCTGATAAACAAGAATATTTACAAACAGCACGTAATAAACTAAAAATAACGTTATACGAAAGTGATATTGCAACTTGTGATGTTTTATTGATACTCGAACGCCAATACCCTTTTATTCTAAACTGATATATATATATATATATATATATATATATATATATATATATATATATATATATATATATATATATTCAAAATAATGGAAACACACTGGATTTATAAGGAATCCTTTACTAATATGGCGCAGGACCGCCTTTGGCATGTAATACAGCATGGATTCGCCTGGGAATCGAATCATACAAGTGCTGAATAGTGTTTAGAGGAATATTGTACCATTCTTCATGGAGATATTGTAAAAGTTCCGGGAGAGATGCCGGTGGAGGATGTCGATTCCGGATTGAACGCTCTAAAATAGACCATAATGGTTCGATTATATTGAGGTCGGGGGACTGTGCTGGCCAAGGTAGATGTTTCAGTTCATCCTCGTGTTCATCAAACCATGATTGGACCAGTTCCGCTGCATGAATAGGAGCATTATCATCCTGGAAAATTCCATCTCCTGCAGGAAACAAAGTTTGCATCATAGGATGGACCTGGTCAGCTAAAACTTCTCTATACTTCTCCCCAGTGATCCTTCCTTTCAGGGATACGATTGGGCCAGCAGAAAACCACGACATGGCTGCCCATACCATGACAGATCCACCTCCATGCTTGACAGTTGGAAGGAGACAATCACGATCATACGCTTGTGCAGGTGTCCTCCAAACGTGCACCCGTCCTGCTGTGGTGAAAAGTGTGAAAGATGATTCGTCTGACCATATAACTGTCTTCCGTTTATCAATCGACCAGGTTTTGTGGTTGTGGCACCACTGTAGACGACGTTTGGCATTAACATCTGTGACAAGTGGCTTGGGAATTGCTACTCTGCCGTAAATGTTCTATTTATGAAGGTGCCTCCTAACTGTAATTATTGACACTGGAGAATACAGATGCTGATTGAGCTCTGCGGTCACTTTGGCTGCAGTTGTTTTCTTTTTAGACATTACAATCCGCTTCAATACCCGTCGGTCTCTTTCACTCAGCTTCTCCTTCCGTCCACTATTTTGCTTTGCCGAGCTTGTCTTGCCGCGCTGTGTGTACGCTGTCATGACTTTAGACACCGTACCTCTAGAAACGCCTAAAAGCTGGGATGTTTCGGTCACAGTTGCTCCAACTAGTCGGGCTCCGAAAGTTTGGCCTCTTTGAAAGTCTGTGAGGTCTGACATTTTACGCTTTTGACAAAAATCCACGACGTATACAACTTGACTAAAGCTACCTCATACTACCATGATATATAGTACTTTTTATATTAAAAAAACTGGTAGCTAGGATTATATTTTAATGCTTACGAAGCGCATTCTTAAATGTCACTTTTATTCACAGGTGTTTCCATTATTTTGATAACCATCTATATATATATAAAATAATAATATAATATATATATATATATATCCATACTCATAATTTCGTACCTCTCTTTCCAAGCGCCCTGATGATAAATGCCAGGGCGATGGGTCAACTTGTAGTTCTATCTTTGTAGGGCTAGCGCCCACCTAGTTAACTTGGGGCTCTTAGGTGTTGTCTCGACAAGATATTTAAGTGGATTGTGATCAGTTATGATCACAGTATTACCCTGCACCAATAATCAACTTTTCTTTAGACCAAATAGCAAGGCATATGAAAATTCTCAATAGTAGATAAATTCTTTTAGGTATTATTCAATTTTTACTGTCAAAGGTATAGGAAAATAGTTCCTATGTTCGTCCTTTTGAGTTAAACAACATCCAACAGCGTTGTGGGATACGTCTGTGTGAATTTGGAAGGGTTTGGCGGCAATTGGGCGCTTAACGCAGTGACCTCACGAAACACATTTTTCAACCGGGGAAGCGATTCTTTTTCATCGCATTTCCCCAAAAATACTTTACCCGATATTTTTTCATTTGTTAACTCCGTTAAAAGGGATGCTATCTCCGCATAACAAGGAATGTAAGTCCTATAGAATCCCATAAGACCTAGAATGATCTTCCTTCCATTTTTAATACGGGTCTTAACTGTTTGATGGCTAATATTTTGTTGTTGTCCGGAGAATACTTTCCCCCTCCTATCTTATGTCCTAAATATTTTATATCTTTAGAGGCAAATCTACATTTGCTCAGTTTCACAGAAAACCCAAGATGTTCTAAATCAGATAAGATTTGTTTCCAAGTGTTTTAAATCTTCTTCCCACGTTTTAGAGAATACAACAATGTCATATATTTAAACTTGAGCACAAGCGGAATGTTTGTGCAACACTTGATTCATAATGCGTTGAAAAGTTCCCGATGCTCCTGACATTCCAAATGGCATCACTTTCCATTGATACACCCATTATGGGTAGAAAATGCTGACAAAACATTTCTCTCTCCTCCATTTTTATTTGTTAATATCCCCTTACAAAATCCAAGCAAGTGAATCACCTGACCGTCCCCGCAGTAAAGATCAACTCCTTCATGTTCTTCATAGGATAATTGGGCATTTTGGTTATCAGATTTAGCATCCTATCTTTCTTTTTGACCTTCTCGTAAATTGACAATCTTTACATGCTTCGACATCCCTTCTTCGTGGTTTTCGTCGGTGCTTCCTATCACCAACACTTCCGCCTTCTTATTCTTTTCAATGGAAATCCCTTTTGTGTTTCCCTCCTTGATCGGTGGTTGCAAGATGTTTCCACTACCAATATCGGTGGAAATTATTTCCTTCCTACCTTTGAGTATGTCTCGGATATCTGGCGGCAACAACATGTCTTCACCAATGAGGGAACAACTGCGCAGAGGATTTCTTGGTGAAGCACATCACCCTTACCTCCTATAATCAGTCCTATGGGAAAGTTTACTAACGGGCATTTCTCTACTGGACCGAAGATTTCTTTAATAAAGATGGAAGACTTCTCTTCCAGCGAAAGATTTTGTACAATATCCTTCCGTATGACGGTAATTTCGGTCCCAGAGACAATCAAGGCTTTTGCCTCCCTCCTGTCAACACTGATTAAGATTCTTTCCAAAAGGAAAGTATTGTCTCGCCAGGATCTTTCCTTGGACACCACCTTAGCTACCACCGCCGTTCCGTCAGTATCCTGTGTCTTTTCCTCATCCCCACGACGTTTTCTTCCGTTATAATCATATTCACTTTCGCTTTCCTTTTGTTATCGTGATCTGATTTCCCTTATCCAATTTTGGACAGAACCTCTTCATATGTCCCTCCATTCTGTATAGAAACAAGCCTGGAATTATGTTTAGCCTGTTCCTGTGGAGTTTTGTGATACGTTCGTTTGGCATCCTGCTGAGATATGTGGTATCCATCGTATCCTTTTGCGTCGTACTGGGTCTTGTATCCCGGATTTGTCTTCATGGTGGTACTTGGCTGTCTCTTGTATGTTCTACGAACACACTCGTATACGTTTATCTTTTCAGACAGCAATGAAGGTTTTGATATTTTCCACCATTCATCGATAAAATGGTCCCTTGCTTACACGGAGTAATTGCTTATCCTTATTCCAGCTTCTATCTTAAACTTTTCTAGCTCAAATTCTCTTTGTTGTTCTTCTCTCCTTTTTCTCTTCTCCTTTCGTAAACTCACTATCGTTTCAAGCATCTCCTTTACGAACTCGACTTGGTATGACTTAATTCCTGTAATGAGATCTTTCAGTCCTATAACTTTAATGTTTGGATCAGGTGTTTCCCCTAACTCCAATGCTAAGGTAAATAGATCGCACTTCTTATATTTTCCCAAAAGAGACATATTCACGAATATATTTTTCTTTCTAACTTAAATTAACTAAGAGACCAATAAAATAATAACCCTTTCAGCTACTGATCGGCTATCCCTCGCATATATCACATTTATTTAGAGAGAAAAATAATGATTCACCCGATTCAAAAATAACACTGACGTGTCACCTGAGCTAACGCATGATTCGTAAATCTGAAATTCTAGCACTGTCGTGCTTTTACAATACCTTACCATTAAACAAAAAATATGCAACACCTAACATACACTCATGTCCAAAATTATCTTTACGTGCATAAAATCAAGGATTTCTCAGAAACTGCGAACTATAATTTTATGAATTTGTGTGAAATGATACATAACATCATAAGACAAATAATACAAAGGAAAAAATTTACGAGCACAGCATATGATGTAAAACTGTAGCATGAAACAATAAAAATGGCAATAATATGTGAAAAGGAGAGTTCAGAAGAAAAAGAATAACCCATGAAAAAATAAGGCTTATGAATTTAATATGGAATGTGATCTCCCCTTTTGTGTACACGCATATCACAACGTGTTTTAATGCTGTCAAAAATGTTGTTAACCACAGTTTGGGGAATTAAGTTCCACTCCTCCAGCAATGCGGTCTTCAGGGCATTTATATCTCTAGGAGGAGGATGACTCCGTGCAACTGCTTTTCCAAGGTAGTCCCATATGTTCTCTATCGGGTTCAGAACAGGAGATTTTGCTGGCCACGGTATTCGCTCAATGGCTTCACTTTCAAGGAATTCATCAACGAGGTTTGCTCGCTGTGGACGAGCATTATCGTCCATAAATAAAAAGTCAGATACATATGAACCTCTGAAAAGTCTTACATAAGTTTCTAAGACCTCGTCCCGATATCTCTGGCTGGTGACAGATCCGCTGTTGAAAACGTGTAGGGGCGTACGTCCATCGATCATTATTCCTCCCCATACCATCACACCTGCACTACCGAAACGGTCACGTTCCATAATGTTCGAAGGAAGGTTTCGCGTTCCTGACTACCTCCAAATGTAAACACGTTTAGAATCAGATGTTCAACCAAACCTCGACTCATGTCATAAATGTTATGTACCAAAATGAATAATTGCACACAACTTTCTACTTCATCAATATACACTGCTGGCCACCGTAAATGCAACACCCTGAAGGAAGCATGCAAATAATATGAAATTTACAACATGCATTAGCGGAGGTGAGATATGCAAATGATTAGAATTTCAGCGCAGACGCACATCACGCGCGCCTGTGGCGCCACTTCAAAGCGCTATTTAAGGCTTGGAGATTTCGACGATTTCAAGTACGGCAATTGTGTTTTTCTTGTGGTTTTTCAAAAAAAACGATCAATTATGCCTCGTAGAAAACAGCGATCATCTTTTGATCAAGTATCCGATTTCGACAGAGGAAGGATAGTGACCTACCGAGATTGTGGATTATCTTTCAGGGAAATCGGTAGTCGTGTTGGACGAAACCAAACAACTGTAATGCGGATATGTGATCGTTGGATGCAGGAGGGTACGACGGACCGACGTGTTCGATCGCATCCACCTCAGTGCACCACTTCACGTGATGACAGGCATATTGTGCGTATGGCAGTGACGGATCGCTCAGCCACATCACGAATCATAGCACAGCACATTCAGTCTGTACCGCATCATCCAGTGTCTGAGCGTACCATTCGACGCCGTTTACAGCAGAGTGGTCTGTCCGCAAGACGTCCATTGCTTCGTCTACCCTTGACGCAGAACCACAGACGTTTCCGCCGCCAATGGTGCGATGAAAGAAGGATGTGGACGGCAGAATGGAATGAAATTGTCTTTACTGACGAGTCACGCTTCTGTCTGCAACACCACGATGGTCGGATTCGAGTCTGGAGACACCGTGGAGAGAGGATGCTGAACAGCTGCGTTATGCACCGCCACACTGGTCCTGCACCGGGTATTATGGTATGGGGCGGTATTGGATATCACTCTCGCACTCCTCTAGTACACATTGCCGGTACTTTAAATAGCCAGCGCTACATCTCCGAGGTGTTGGAGCCAGTTGTCCTTCCTTACCTTCAGGGCTTGCCCACAGCCATATTTCAACAGGATAATGCGCGACCACACGTGGCACGCATTGTCCAAGGGTTCTTCGTCAATCGCCAGATTGAATTGCTTCCCTGGCCAGCTCGCTCTCCGGATCTTTCGCCGATAGAAAACATGTGGTCCATGGTTGCTCAACGATTGACCCAGAATACATCCCCAGCTGCCACACCAGATCAACTTTGGCAACGTGTGGAAGCTGCTTGGTCTGCTGTACCCCAAGAACACATCCAAAGTCTCTTTGAATCAATGCCGAGGCGTGTGGCAGCGGTGATCTCCAACAATGGCGGCTACTCTGGCTACTGATTTTGGCAGGAACCACACTTCACAGAAGTCTATAAATTTAATCATTTGATACTTGGTCAACATGTTATCTACAAAATAAATTTTGTTGTGATATCTCTTGTCTTTCTTGGTGTTGCAATTTGGGTGGCCAGCAGTGTATATGGAAGCAATATAAAAAAATAAAATAGTTTTTAAGACGTTTAGATTTTTACATTCGATATAAACCATACTTCCATCTGTAGTATTAGATATATCTCTCAAGCATTATTCTCATGAGAAGACACAAGTGTGCATTCATGCATTAGAAATACATTTTTAAAAATATTGTACAGTATTAAAAATAAGCCAATGCATTAGCAAAATAAAATGGAATACACATGCATTTTTACATGCTCATTTCACTAGGATTTCACACAAAATTTCCTTTGAAAATTTAGGAAATTGTGGTATGGTAGAGAAAGGATGGTCTTTTAGAAATTTTAAATGAATTTTCCACTTTTAATCCTTGCAATTTCGAATAAATATTGTCTATTAAAATGCATAATAGCACACAACCTTCTACTTAATATATATCAGGAAAGAATATCAACACAACATACAAAATAAAAACATATATTTTTTTAATACGTTTCGATTTATTTATTCGAAATTGACCATTACTTTCATCTGTATTAGCAGATATATATCTCAACCATCATTCTCATTAAAACACCAAAGTTTGCATTCATGCATTAGAAATACATTTTTAAAAATATTGTACAATATTAAAAATAAGGGTAATTCGTAAGGAGATAATAGAATGGAATACACATCCATTTGAACATGCTGATTTCTATAATAGAATTTCACTTAAAATTTTCTGTGAAAATTTAGGAAATTGTGGTATGGCAGAGAGGATGGTGTTTTAGAAATCTTAACTAAATTTTCTACTTTTAATCCTCGCATTTTCGAATAAACGTGGTCTAATAAAATGCACAATTCCACACCACTCTCTACATAATATATATATGAGGAAACGAAATAATATAAAAATTCAATATTTTGAAATACTTAGTTTACTACAATCGATACTTTTAGTTTTCTTTTTTTTTCTTTTAGTTTTCTACAATCTCTTTCTTTTTTAGTTTACTTTTAGTTTTCTACAATCGATATCAACCAGTCATAGTAGATATATCTCTCAATTTCGTTCTCATGAGAGCGCGCCAGTGCAGACAAATTTGCATACATGCATTAGAAACATATTTGAAAAATATTGTTCAGCATTAAAAATGAGGAATTGCATTAGCAAAATAAAATGCAATACACGTACTTTTCTACCATGCTCATTTGACTACCAAATAAAATTTCCCATGAAATTTCCTTTGAAAATTTAGGAAATTGTTGTATGGGAGGGAGAGGATGGTCTTTTAGAAATCTTAAATGAATTTTGCACTTTTAATCCTTGCAATTTCGAATAAATATTGTCTATTAAAATGCATAATAGCACACAAGCTTCTACTTAATATATATAAGGAAAGAATATCAACACAACATACAAAATAAAAAAATATTTTTTAATACGTTTCGATTTCTTTATTCGAAATTGACCATTACTTTCATCTGTATTAGCAGATATATCTCTCAACCATCATTCTCATGAAAACACCCAAGTTTGCATTCATGCATTAGAAATACATTTTTAAAAATATTGTACAATATTAAAAATAAGGGTAATTCATAAGGAGATAATAGAATGGAATACACATCCATTCGAACATGCTGATTTCTATAATAGAATTTCACTTAAAATTTTCTGTGAAAATTTAGGAAATTGTGGGATGGCAGAGAGGATGGTCTCTTAGATATTTTAAATAACTTTGTACTTTTTATCCTTGCAATTTAGAATAATTGTTATGTACTAAAATAAATAATTGCACACATCTTTCTACTTCATAAATAAATAAATATATATAAGGAAAAAACGTGTAAAAATTATTTTTAATACGTTTAAATTTCTACAATCGATTTAGAGCATAATTCCTTCTGTAGTATTAGATATATCTCTCAACCATCATTCTCATAAGAACACACAAGAGCAGCCCAATGTACATTCATGCCTTAAATATATTTGAAAAATATGGTACAATATTAAAAATAAGGGAATGCATTAGCAAAGTAAAATGGAACACACATGCATTTGTATATGCTCATTTCATTACATAATAGAATTTAGCAAAAAATTTAAGAAAATATGGAATGGCAGAGAGGGTTTGTCCTTTAAAAATCTTAATCAATTTTGTACTTTTATCCTTGAAATTAAGAATAAATGTTATGTACTAAAATGAATAATTGCACACAACTTTCTACTTCATAAATAAATAAATAAATAAATAAATAAATATATATATATATATATATATATATATATATATATATATATTCCAACTGGCAATCTTGGAATTATTGATAATGAACAATTAAGGGAATTAATGTATAAAGGTACTAAATTCAGACCTATTTATAATATTAAAAAAAGTTTTATACTTAAAAGTTTCCTCGAAGACATTGATAATTTTTGTATTTTGACTTCTACTAAATTTAATACCCCAATTTACCTCTTCACAGAATGGAAATGGAAACTTTACAATGACTTTAAAATTTTTATAAATCAAAATCTCCCACTTTCTGGAAAAAACACTGATTACTATAAAGCAATAATGCTAGCTATAAAAGACAAAATAAATTCATAATAACACCGGTTGATAAAGCATCAGGTAACTATGCTATTATCTGTAAAAAACTATACTTAAATTTGCTAGATACTGAGCTTAAAAATTCTGATACCTATAAGTTCTGCAAATCCACATATACTGCTATTGTTAAAAAAATTATTTCTTCAAATAAAAGGTTAAAAATTTCTAATCATCACATTATTTTACCTTACATAACTGCTGTACCTAAATTTCATAAAAATCCTATGAAATTCCGATTTATTACTTGTGGTACAAATTCTTATATGATTAAACCCGGTATCTTACTTTGTAAATATCTAAAAATTATCCTTAATGCCATTATTGAAGAAAATTTCACTTGGATTACTAGTGATAATAATAACGTTTTAAATTATATAAATAAAAATATTATTAATAATATACTAACCTACGACTTTAAAGACCTATTTACTAGCATACCATTGGGCAAGTAGTAAAGATGTACTTAACTACTATTATCATGACTTTAAAAATCTGATTACTATTGATTTTGAGGATTGGGAATTTTTGGTAAACTTCTGTATCTATAATAATTTTATTTTTAACGGTGAGCATTTATTTATTCAAGTTAAGGGTATACCCCAAGGTTCCAATTTTTCTTCCATTCTTGCTAATTTATTTCTTCATTATTATGAAAAAAAATTTTGCCTACAAATTAATTCTGCCTTTAGATATATTGATGATTTAATTGTTTTCAATGATACCAATTTTGCTAACCTTTGGAATTCGATTTACCCTGATGAATTATATTTATTGAAAACCAATTCAGATAACAATAAAGCCGTCTTTATAGACTTGAATATATACACTTTAAATAATAAAACTGATATTAATATTTATGATAAGAGAGATGATTTTGAATTTCCGGTTTTTAAATTAATATATTGGGATTCTAATATTTCTAAAAAAATTTATTATAATACAATTGCTGGTCAACTGATACGTTTCAATAAAATTTGCAACTCTAAATCTAACTTTCTTTTGCAATGTAATAATCTCATTAACACACTTCTTAATAATAAATACCCTCACTCTTTTTATAGGATTATTTTTGAAAGATTTAAGATAACTAATATTATTTAATAGTTTATTTCGGAGACTTTCCTGTTGACTATCAATTTTATCAATTTAAAAAACTGGATTTGAACACTATTTTTTTCGACTTCCGATTCCGATGTTCGGAATTCCGAGTCGGAATTTCGAATCGGGGTTCCGTGTCGGAATTGCGGTTCCGATTTCTAATATACGGCGTTGTGAATGGCATTTGTTGGCGGTCCTCATGTAGTTTCGGCGGGTTGTTGTCGAGCTTAGGTCAATCTATGTGGGTAAGTTTGTTTTCTCCTTTTTAACTTTAATTTAATTTTAATTTTAATTTTGTATTATATTTATCTTTGGTATGTGTCCTTGCTTGTCCCTGGTTTTGTTTTCTAATTTTTGTTTTTCTAATTTATTTTCTTATGGTGTTTGGAGGGGTGTGTGAGCTACTTTTGGTGTTCTGCCGCTCACACGCAGAAAACACCATATTGTGTTGACTGGGTGAGGCTCCTCCCTGATGACGCCCTCATCCACCAACACTTCCATCAGTTTTTTCAAAATTTTCTTAAATTTCTTGATTTTAAAATTTTTGGATTTCTCTTTGTTTTGGTTTGTAATTTTGAATTATATATATATATATATATATATATATATATATATATATATATATCAACCATCATTCTCATGAGAACACCAATGTGCATTCATGCATTAGAAATACATTTTTAATAAGATGTACAGTATTAATAATAAGGGAATGCATTAGCAAAATAATATGGAATACACATGCATTTGTTCCATGCTTATTTCTATAATAGAATTTCTCATCAAATTTCCTTTGAAAATTTAGGAAAATGTGGTATGGCAGAGGATGGTGTTTTAGAAATCTTAACTAAATTTTCTACTCTTTTAATTCTCGCAATTTCGATTAAATGTTGTGTAATCAAATGCATAATTGCATATATATATATATATATATATATATATATATATTGTAATTTTGAATTTATATATATATTTATATATATATAAATTCAAAATTACAAACTAAAACAAAGAGAAATACAAAATTTTAAAATTAAGAAATTTAAGAAAATTTCGAAAAAATGATGAAGTGTTTGTGGATATCAGGGCGTCATCAGGGAGGAGCCTCACCCAGTCAACACAATATGGTGTTTTCTGCGTGTGAGCGGCAGTTCACCAAATGTAGCCCACACACCCCTCCAAACACCATAAGAAGAAAGGCAAAATTAAAAAATATAAATTAGAGAAACAAAACCAGGGACAACCAAGGACACATACCAAAGATAAGTATAATACAAATTAAAAAGGAGAAAACAAACTTAGCCACATTGATTGACCTAAGCTCGACAACAATCCGCCGCAAACTACATGAGGACCGCCAACAAATGCCATTCACAACGCCGAAAAATCAACAGATGAGAAATCGGGATCGCAATTCCGACACGGAACCTCGACTCGGAATTCCGACCCGAAACATCGGAATCGGAAATCGAAAAGATAGTGTTCAAATCCAGTTTTTTAATAAATTAATAAAATTGATAGTCAACAGGAAAGTCTCCTAAATAAGCTATTAAATAATATTAGTAATCTTAAATCTTCCAAAAATAATCTTATAAAAAGAGTGAGGGTATTTATTATTAAGAAGTGTGTTAATGAGATTATTACATTGCAAAAGAAAGTTAGATTTAGAGTTGCAAATTTTATTGAAACGCATTAGTTGACCAGCAATTGTATTATAATAATTTTTTTAGAAATATTAGAATCCCAATAAATTAATTTAAAAACCGGAAATTCAAAATCATCTCTCTTATCATAAATATTAATATCAGTTTTATTATTTAAAGTGTATATATTCAAGTCTAGAAAGTCGGCTTTATTATTATCTGAACTGGTTTTAATAAATATAATTCATCTGGGTAAATCGATTTCCAAAGGTTAGCAAAATTAGTATCATTGAAAACAATTAAATCATCAATATATCTAAAGGCAGAATTAATTTGTAGGCAAAATTTTTTTTCATAATAATGAAGAAATAAATTAGAAAGAATGGATGAAAAATTGGAACCCTGGGGACCCTTAACTTGAATACACTACCTGACATTGAAAATGCAACACCAAGAAGGAGTTGGCAGAAAGTGATGTAATTTGGCAAACAGAGAGAGAGACAGCAACGAGCAATAAGCGATCTTTATTGCAACATTATACACCTTGCCACTGAGCAGCAAGAACGTCTGATCACTAAGTAGGTTGTAGGACCACCGCGAGCGGCGATACAGGCAGCAACACGTCTAGGTACAGACGTAATGAGCGTGCGAATGGTGTCCTGAGGGATGGCTGCCCATTCCCTGTCAACCATTTGCCAGAGTTCATCTTCTGAACGTGCCGGTGGCAATGCATGCAAGCGACGTCCAGTGACGTCCCAGAAATGTCCTATAGGTGAGAGATCAGGGGAGACAGCTGGCCAGGGAAGCACCTGGGTACCTTGCAGGGCATGTTGGCTGATGCGTGCCGTGTGCGGCCGGGCGTTATCCTGCTGGAAAATGGCATTGGGCACCCCCTGAAGGAAAGGTAGTGTCACCGGCTGCAGCACGTCATCCACGTATCGTTGGGCCGTCATAGTGCCCTGAATACGGACCAGAGGTAACCTGCTATCGTAGGCGATGGCGCCCCAAACCATTATAGCGCGTTGTCTCGCGGTATGGCGTTCCACAAATGCGGCCGGATTGGCCCTGTCACCACGTCGGCGCCAGACTCGTACACGGCGACTGTCATTGCTAAAACAGAAGCGTGACTCGTCTGAGAACACCACCCTGTGCCATTCCGTCGTCCACGTGGCTCTATCCCGACACCATTGCAAACGGAGACGTCTGTGCTGTTGGGTCAATGGTAGTCGTCTCAACGGGCGCCATGAGTGCAGGCCGCCAGCGATCAATCGGCGGATAATGGTCCTGGACGATATGGGAGCATCAAGGGTGTCCTGCACATGCTGCAAAAGGGCGACAGACGTGGCTTGCGGGGCCGCCGATGCTTGCCGGCAGATGCGTCGGTCCACGCGTGCTGACGTCACTCTGGCTGCACCGGAATCCCTCAAACGTGCCACATTCCCTTGATCAAACTATCTGTGCCACAACCGGTGCACCGTGGACGCGTGTAGGTGGGTATCTGCTGAGATTTGACGTATGGACCAACCTGCCGTTCTGAGGCCATCCACCATACCCCTCGTGAAGTCGTCTGTTTGCTGGAACTGTCTTGATTGGCGGCATCCTGGCATTCTCCGCTACTAGACGTTTCCTCTGAGACACAAAAACAAATTGCAACTTGATTTACCTGGCAAACAGAGCGGCGCGAAACTGACCACTTTTGCAGGTTCCTTCCCTGGTTTTTCACTCGCCGTGCGCGGGACAGCTGCGCAGTTTGCATCATTTACATATCTCGGTGAGCTGCGTCAACCCTGTAAATTTCATCCAGTTCTGCGTACTCCTCCTGGGTGTTGCATTTTCAATGTCAGGTAGTGTATATATATATATATATATATATATATATGATAAGCTAGTCGCCATCCGATGTAATCCCAGACATGCTCAAAGGGCGACATATCCTTCGAACGTGCAGGCCATGGAACAAGCGGAACCTGTCGTGCACTGAAGAAGGCTTGTACATTCCGAGCAACATGTGAACGGGCATTGTCTTGCTGAAATACAGCTCCGGGAATGCGTTGCAAGAGGGATAGGACCACGGTTTCCACAACTTCCTTGATGCAGCTCCCGCTGTTCAGGGTCCCCAAAATTTGGACTAGGCGGGATCACCCATGATATCCAATAGCGCCCCAGACCATAAAGCCAGTATGACGCTGAATAAGACACTCCGGGAGAAGGCGTTCACCTCTGTAGCGTCTGACGAGTACGCGTAAGTAGTATATGGGGCTATCTATAGGACACTTCGTTTTTACTCCGTTTCCTATATAGATAGCCCCATATACTACTACAAAAGTTAAAAAACCCTCATTTTTCCTTTTTTCATCTTTTTTAGTGAGACCAAAAACATAAAAACACAACATTGAAAATTCAGTCTAAAAAGTGAATAAATAAGACTATTTTTCAATTTTAATGTGATATTTTGACTAAAAGGACTAAAAAATAGACTGAAAAAGCATTAAAATTGCTAAAAAAGGTTGAGAAAGTGTAAAAAACACACTTCCATAAAGGAGATTTTTTATCTAAATCGTATAAAACTTGCAAACCGTGTTTTTTAGTATTTTCTTCAGCATTTCTTATTTTTTATACATTTCTTTTAAATATTCTGAAATTAAATCTTTAATTCTATCATCTTTATATTTTTGAAAAAGATTATATAAAGCTTTACATTTGTTTGCTAATTCCTGGATTTTAGGTATATCGCATACGTATATCAATTCGTTTAAATAGTCTTCCTTTTTATATAAGAATATATTTTGAAATACTAAATAGAAATTCAAATAAATTAGCTACATTTGCTGTTCCAGTCTTTAGTCCCTTTATATATAAATTTTAAATCAGGAATTTCATTGAGTTGTTTCATTTCTTTTTCGGTTATTCCTGATTTTTTATTATTACATCGATTGGGTAGAAAAATGGCAAAATCCTCCTCATCAATTAACTCTACAATTATTTTTTCACCATTTTTTGTGGATATTTGCTTTATTTCATTAACAGGATATTCCTTACCAATTTCAAGTTCATGTAGTTTTTTAAAGGTGTTTCAAGAGAACCCGAAGGAATTGAGCTTTTTCAAGATGTCCATTTATTATATTTCATTTTTTAAAAGGCTTCTTCATTACAAAGTTTTTGTTTGGCGTTTTTAACAGTTTCATCATATTCAGTAATAGTCTCTAATATATCTAAATATTTTAAAATTAGGACATAAATTTCATAAAAATTTCTATTATATAGAATATTAATATTATATAAATCATCACATAAATTAGCTAAAGTGACTACAACAGTGTGTCTTCAGAATCATTGTGAAGTTTAATCATATACTATTTAAATTCCATTTATTACATTTCATTTTTTTTAGAATGCAGTTTTTATAATACATACATTTCCTCAAAGAACAACCAGACCCTACTATCTTAGCATACTTTGGTAAATTAGAAGCACTCAAATCAAATGAGTTTATACCTTCCAGTAAATCTTTTTCCAATATTCCACCTTTGTACGCAAACATACCACCATACAAATGATGTAAATTATTTATATAAGTCTTTAATTCATTATTATTTATCCATAACTCTTTATTATTTGGATATCTTTTAAATCTCAAACCATGTACTTCATTTGTGCACTTTTTTACGATTCTCAATTCCTGTTCATCCAATTCACAGTCTGGAGTGAATACAGATAACATTTCGCTTATCGGTTCTCTGAGATGAACCCATCCTATCTCTCTCGCTATTTTGCGATTAGGGAGAACGAAACCTTGAATATTGATAATAAGTGTTATATCTTCCATTTATAGTAATCGTTTTTAAGAAGAGTTTTCTTATATCCAAAAGGAACAGTATCGAAATTATCCAAAATTCTGCGTTTATCAAAATCAAATATATGTCTTTTATTCATTGTATTTATCTTGATATTTCTATCTTTTTGAATTTGAAATTGATTTATTTTTACATCTATGTATTCCGTTTCTCCTGTTATTGTTTTCATTCTTTCTTCAAAATTGAGCTTAGTTTCATTCTCATAACTCATTTTGAATCCTTTCACTTTACCTCCAACTGTACCATAATTCATCAAATATGCATAATCTTTGCTGGCTGGAGATATCCATGTTTTGATATATTTGTCTTCTCCTAATTCATCAGTCCATTCACCCAGCATACAACCTGTCTATACTTTATTGGTTCCATTATCGATATAAACAATACTGTCGGTATCAGAATAAAGTACTTTATCACCTAATTTATCCATCATTTCATACAACCTTATTCTTGCTGAACTAGTGGTAAAAGCTGCTATATAAACGTTTGTATTGAAATTATCTTTAGCATATTCATCTTTCATCTTATAATTCATTTCTACACAATCATCATTAAAATATACCATATTCAAATCTTTAATATTATCATTTAATACAATTCTGTAAAAATCTTCCAATTCCCTAACATATTCAGTTTGCTGCATATTTTTTCTTTGTCCAAACTTACCCCATAGAGAATTCAAACATATCTTAGCCATAAATCTCAATCCTGGATTTTTCTCGATTTTTCCTAATTCTATATCTAATTTCTCTTTTACACATCTTCTATATTCTTCTTCAGTTTTGAAATTTTTAGACCATTTATCATCTGTTTCTAATTTAATTTTCATAAACATTTTGACATAATCTCTAAATAAAGTATCAGATCTCATATTAAAATTCCAAACTTCGTATATATTCAAAATTACATATCCTTTCTGAATTGCTAATTTCACTTCAGTAGTTGTCCAAGTTCCTATAAAACTTCTCTCATCATCTGTATGATTACATTTCCTTATTTTTCATTTCATAGCACTCTTTACATCTCTTTTGTTCTGATTTTCCAGACTTGCGTTTGCATTTAAAGGTTTTGGAACACTCTTTACACAAACTAAATATGAGTTTTTCTTCTTTATAAGATAAGACAGGGTGATATAGTTTTTGAGGTGGAAGTACCTTACATTTAATTAAACCATACCATTTCTTATTGTATTTTTTAGGATTCTTAATTTTGTCTAGGTGTCCAGTAGGATAATAATCAAAGAAATTCGCAGTAGGATAGAGTGAATATACATCGATATATCTACCTTTTTCCTCGTCTTTCATTTCATATTTCAAAGTTGTAAGTTCACATCTTCCTCCATAGAAACAATCTCTGGGATTTAGAGGTGTTACGAACTCTCTTTTCCCATTCTTTTTTCATATATTTTTTAATTTCTTTATTGTTATCAAAATCACACTCCCAAATCTGAATCAACTCATATCCAGCATTTATTATCTTGTTATTTATCTTTTTGTTTTTTCATATAAATCTTTCATACATATTTTATTTTGTTTATTTACTGTTGATTCCCTATAGCACTTTGGACATCCATGCCAATAACAACCTTGAAATTGATATACTGTATTTTCGTAAAAACCATCTATTTATAAGTTTTATTTTCTAACTTTAGTTTTTCTCACCTCCATTTAATGCGTGTTGTATATTATGTTTTTAGATAGATAATCTAACCAAGTAATTGATTTTTGACTATATATATGTCTTGTTTAATATCCTCGTCTATAGCAATTGTATCCTCTTTCTAGAATTTACTTCTAAATATAGCCATACAAACACCAGCTAAAGTAACGTATCTAAATGGATCAATATAAACTGTTTTCAAAAAGAGTTTCCTCATTTCTAAGCATCCTTTTCTCAAAATATCTATATCAGAATCATAGTATTTCATAATTTCTTTTCGAAAATCAAAAACTCCGTCTTTCAGTGTTTCATACCATTTCATAAAAGATTTTCTTTGTTCTGTTGTCATCGAATTATAACCGTAATAGTACTTATCGGGGTATTTACCTATATAATTTTGATTTTCAGAAGTGTTGAATAAATGAGGAAAATAACTTTTAGCTAATTCTGTTAGACCGAATGTTTTAGGAAAATCTCTCAGTGGAATCAATGTAAAATTGATAGAGTCGATAAACCTTATATTATATTCATTTGCTTTCATATACATGAGTTTATTTCCTTGATATATATATTATAAATACTTTAATTTTATTTTTGAAACAATATTTAGCTAAAAACTGGAAATCAAATCCTTTTCCATAATGAGCTAATAAAGTGTAACCAAAATGCTTTTCATCAAATAACCATTTACAATACTCTTTGTCATCATTAATAATGGTTTTGTTGCCAGTAAAATCATCATTTATTACCAAATTGACGTTATGTTTTCCTGTTTCTTGTTTAGTTTCAACATCAAAAAAGAAATATTTCTCAGAAAAATCAGCATATTTACATTGATCACACCATTTTTTGTATTTAAGAAACCTCCGACAGGTATTCAAACAACTCGTCCCTTCAGTTTGTTTACATAGGCTACACCGTCTCATTTTGGAACAAACAAGTTTACATAAACCTCCTTTGGCCTTTTTCATTCTCTTATAGCATTTGTGATCTTTATCTGCCCATTCACGACAGTTATCACACTTCCTTTCGCCACATATATGATATTCAGGTTTTCTTTTAATTTTATTAAGTATTCTCTTACATTTTAAACACTTCCATAGGATTTGACAGACAGAGGGTTAATCAGAAGCTTCGCTGTCTGCTTTATGTTTGTGATTTTCATAGCATTTTTGACCTTTAAATGATCTAAAACAGTCATTACATTGAATTTCTTCTCCTTCACAATTACTCATCTTCCTAAAGCATCCTTTACTTTTAGGTAATTCGTCTCCTATCTCCTCGATCTCCCAAAAATTTTTCAAATTCGAATTTAATTCTTCTACCCCACATATTAATCCACAATATTTGGAATTTAATTTATCTGAGCTCGAACTGCTACCTCCTACAATATGACCAAATACAGAGTCCTGTAACGTCAGGCTCGCATTTTTTGCATTTATTTTTCCCGGCTTTATTATGTCATAAAAGTATTCCGCACCAATTAAAATACCAATTTTTCCCGTAACATTAAAATTAGGATCCGCGAGTTTAACTGACTCTGGAATCTGCAAACGCGCATCGATCATTTGATTTGGTATTAAATCAGTTTTTTTCGTACTACTAACATAGAAATATTTCTTTCAAAACTTTTATCTCTATTAGCAAGAGTTGCCGTAACTCTACGATTAACTACCAGGGAGGCATTATTAATGCAAGAAATAGACTGATTTACTTTTTCACTTTTTAGTTGTAATCGCTGTAAGCAAACATTACTCATCAAGATTATTTGCGATCCAGCATCCAATAAACATCTCACTTCCTGCCACTTACTTAGTTGGGGGCGCAGCCCCCTCTGCACCCGACAATTGCCACAACAGAGTTGCGGGGGAGGCCCCAGAAATACACTGCTGGCCACCCAAATTGCAACACCAAGAAAGACAAGAGATATCACAACAAAATTTATTTTGTAGATAACATGTTGACCAAGTATCAAATGATTAAATTTATAGACTTCTGTGAAGTGTGGTTCCTGCCAAAATCAGTAGCCAGAGTAGCCGCCATTGTTGGAGATCACCGCTGCCACACGCCTCGGCATTGATTCAAAGAGACTTTGGATGTGTTCTTGGGGTACAGCAGACCAAGCAGCTTCCACACGTTGCCAAAGTTGATCTGGTGTGGCAGCTGGGGATGTATTCTGGGTCAATCGTTGAGCAACCATGGACCACATGTTTTCTATCGGCGAAAGATCCGGAGAGCGAGCTGGCCAGGGAAGCAATTCAATCTGGCGATTGACGAAGAACCCTTGGACAATGCGTGCCACGTGTGGTCGCGCATTATCCTGTTGAAATATGGCTGTGGGCAAGCCCTGAAGGTAAGGAAGGACAACTGGCTCCAACACCTCGGAGATGTAGCGCTGGCTGTTTAAAGTACCGGCAATGCGTACTAGAGGAGTGCGAGAGTGATATCCAATACCGCCCCATACCATAATACCCGGTGCAGGACCAGTGTGGCGGTGCATAACGCAGCTGTTCAGCATCCTCTCTCCACGGTGTCTCCAGACTCGAATCCGACCATCGTGGTGTTGCAGACAGAAGCGTGACTCGTCAGTAAAGACAATTTCATTCCATTCTGCCGTCCACATCCTTCTTTCATCGCGCCATTGGCGGCGGAAACGTCTGGGGTTCTGCGTCAAGGGTAGACGAAGCAATGGACGTCTTGCGGACAGACCACTCTGCTGTAAACGGCGTCGAATGGTACGCGCAGACACTGGATGATGCGGTACAGACTGAATGTGCTGTGCTATGGTTCGTGATGTGGCTGAGCGATCCGTCACTGCCATACGCACAATATGCCTGTCATCACGTGAAGTGGTGCACTGAGGTGGATGCGATCGAACACGTTGGTCCGTCGTACCCTCCTGCATCCAACGATCACATATCCGCATTACAGTTGTTTGGTTTCGTCCAACACGACTACCGATTTCCCTGAAAGATAATCCACAATCTCGGTAGGCCACTATCCTTCCTCTGTCGAACTCGTATACTTGATCAAAAGATGATCGCTGTTTTCTACGAAGCATAATTGATCGTTTTTTTGAAAAAACCACAAGAAAAACACAATTGCCGTACTTGAAATCGTCGAAATCTCCAAGCCTTAAATAGCGCTTTGAAGTGGCGCCACAGGCGCGCGTGATGTGCGTCTGCGCTGAAATTCTAATCATTTGCATATCTCACCTCCGCTAATGCATGTTGTAAATTTCATATTATGTGCATGCTTCCTTCAGGGTGTTGCATTTACGGTGGCCAGCAGTGTAAAACAAAGGGTGGTCTCTCAGAGCAAAGGCCGAGACTCAAGTTCGACAGCACTCCTTATGGTGGGCAAGGAGTATTATTGCTTCTCACTTCAGTAGCAATCGAGGGTAGAGTGGGCCTTTGTCCCTCTCCTCCTCTCAACCAGAACTTTAGGAGTACAATATTGGCTCCGCACGATGTTCACACAACGTATTCGGCATTAATTGGTACCATAGGTACTGGGAGGGCATGCAAATATGCACCTAACATTAACTAACATGCATAATAATGCTTACTGGCTCAAGATATATATGAGATATGTGACCATAAACAGTCATCTCCTAAGGACATTCGCCTCCACTGGAAGGACTTTTAAACCAACCTGCATTTGCATCATATGGAAGGGAAACCAGCGATAACCTTCCATGGTTGGGTGAGCAGGGACTTGCGTATGCTCAAGTGCAACGCAGCACTATCGTAGGTTTAGACATCACCAGCACTATGGTGATTCCAGCAAAATCACCATTTGCCAAATTGGGTGTCCGTCAAATCCTTTATGTTGAAGACATCACCGACACTATGGCTTTCTCCATTTGCCAACATGGGTTGTCCGTCAATTCCTTTAAGTTTAAAGGTATTCAGGTTGCAGGCCTGAAGGAATGTCTACATGGGCATCTATGTCTTATTCCTGTGAATTGATATTTTGACTTTACATGAACCTACATGCCTTGTCCTGATGCTGCAAATTTACCCAGGCAATGAAGGGCCTGGAGACACTTTGGGTTTTTGAGGAAATCTTGGGGTCGATCTCTGATGAATTCAAGACCTCCTCTGAGGCCGCCGTCAGCCCGCAGTCCAAGATGTAGTGAATAGAATCACCTACTTCACCACATTGACAGGCGTTCGGCGTCGGGTATCCCATTGTAGAAAAGTTGTCTGGGAACCTTCCGTGATTCGTTAGCAGTTGGATAACAAAGGGGTCGTAGAGGTGAGTTCTGAGATTTGGAACCGGTAGGAACTTAAATGTATGGCGACCTTCAGGTGCCGCTTTCCATCCTTTCTCCCATAGCTCCATAGCTTTTTGAATAAGCATAATTTTGGTCGTAAGGCTAGATCTCAACACCAGTATGTCTACGTCCGCTCTCTCGATAGCCAATTTGGCCGCCTCGTTTCCTCGGTAGCCAACATGAGCTTCGATCCAGTGCATCTGTACGCCCTGGCATCGCACGACCTTCCAGTACAGAGACTTTGTTTTATTGACAAGAGGGTTAGAATGATTTGGATCCCTCAGGGCTTGTAGCGCGGAGAAACTGTCTGAGAAAATATATGCGATTTTCTTTGCATTGTAAATGGGGCTGGACCGAACCCATTCCAACGCTTTTTCAAGTGCTGACAGCTCCGCCTGAAATACCGTGCTATTGTTGCTCATACGGTACATGCACATCTCGATAATGACACCGAAGTACATGACCACGAACGCTGCACCAAAGCGCCCGTTAATTCCTGAGCCATCAGTATATATTTCAGTCTCCGCACCTTTCGGAAGTGCAACGTCGAAGGGTACTATGATGCGTTCTGCCGGGTGAGTTTCCCACACATCGATCTCTCTAGCAAAGACCGAAGGCGAAAAAAGCTCTCCATAAACCACAACATCAGTCTCGATTTTTGTGAGCAGGAACTGAGCGTAGAGAACTGTGGCTCGAAGGTCCAAAGGCAAGGTCCCAGCCATGACTTGCAAAGCTTTTGTGGAAACAGTTTCAAAACTTCTTGTGATAGGGATCAAGGCTTGCCTCTGGATAGACTCTAGGTAATTGCGAAAGATCTTTTGATTTATGCGCCCGCCCCATGCGCCATACCAATATAGAACCGTTGGAACTATAACATTGAGGTAGATTCGCTATACCAGTCAAGGTCTTTTGATGTAGAGTATTCGAACCACTCTATAAAGTGTGTAGAAAAGCTTAGTCGCAATTGTTCTCTTTTGCCTAAAATGTGTGGCAAACGTCAAGTTCTGGTCCCATGTGACACCAAGATACTTGATCTCTTCTACGTTCCTGATTGTTATACCCTCACAATCGAAAGAAGGAGCGTTTCTTTTCAGAGCGTTCCGATAGGAGACGGTCATTGTATGAACCTTATTTGGGTTAAAGCGTAGCTTAACTTTATGACCAAAGTGTGTAATAATAGAAATTGATTGATTTCCTTTGGTCTCCAAATCGGATTTGCTTCCACCAGTGACCTTTATCATTAGGTCGTCAGCATAAGCAATAATCTCACACCCACTTGGCAAAGTTAGCTCCAAGCAAGCGTCAGCGACAAGGTTCCAGAGGAGAGGGCCGCTACAGGAGCCCTGAGGACAGCCTCTCTCCGTTTTACGCCCAGTCGCGTATCCTCGTGTGGAAAAAACCACCGTCCTGTTCCAAGAAAATGCTTAATAATGCCACAATTTGAACTACATAAAACACTTTTTCTCTGTGATCCGCTGGCTCATACCGGTTCCTAGGTCCAAAGTAATACCGTCATTCGAAAAATTTTGAAAAACGTACGAAAGGCTAACGTGCAAAAATTTAGAACCGTGGTTGATGGCATTGCCATTGCACCGAAACGCATCGCATACTATACGTTAGAAAGTTTTACCTATTTAGTTTGTCACTTATGGTCAGCAAGTCGATTATATTGAATTTATTTATGTACAAAGATTTAAGTTCAAAAACTCTTTATTCATAGGCAAATAGGGAGCGGATGTTTTACAAATCGAAAGAACATCAAATTTTTATATCGTTTTGAATATTTTTTAGATTATTTTAGGCATTTTATTGCTCATTATACATTTCTAAGTTAACCAAATCCAGGCTCTTGTGGATACAGAGAAATCTATTTTAGGTTGGTAAAGAAAGATTTTCATCCTATTTTTAATAACTGTAAAATTAAAACAGTTGATAAGGGGCAACAAAATATCTTATTAAAGTAACATTCTCTTTAAAAACAAGGCAGTACTTCCGCTTAGACTTAGTATAACAGGAATATCTGAAAAAAAGATTAGATGCGACTATTGACAAAAAAATAATTTTTTCAAAGAAAATCATGATTTTGGTATCGATTTAACGTAAAATTTTACGTTGATTTGAAATCAGTTGAAATTTTGATTCTATCTTTAACCATTCAAAAGATAGAGACTTGGATTACGGGTATGAAAAACACAATTTAATGCATAACGGAAACTGAACTTGAAAAACGTCAAGAGATGTTCATATGATAACGCTCGAAAATTCTTATCAAACTCGCATTGCAAAAAGTCCATGTGAATTGGGCCTTAGCGTAAGCGGAAGTATTGCATGGTTTTTAAAGTGAATGTCACTTTAATAAGATATTTTGTTGCCCCTTATCAACTGTTTAACTTCACAGGAATTAAAAATATCATGAAAATATTTTTTCCCAACCTAAAGTTGATTCCCCTGTGTTCACAAGAGCCTCGATTTGGTTAACTTAGAATTGTATAAAAATGACCAATAAAATGCCAAAAATAATCTAAAAAAATATTCAAAATGACGTAAAAATTTGATATTTTTTCGATTTGTAAAACATCCATTCCCTAATTGCTTGTGAATAAAGTGTTTTTGAACTTCAATCTTTATACATAAATAAATGCAATATAATCGACTTGCTGACCAGAAGTGACAAAATAAACAGGTAAATCTTTCGTAACGGATAGTATACGATGCATTCCAGTGCAATGCCGATGCCATCAACCTCGATTGTAATTTTTTGCACGTTAGCTTTTCGTACGTTCTTCAAAATTTTTCGAATGACGGGATATTTTGGACCTAGGAACCGGTAAAAGCCAGCGGATAAAAGAGAAACAGTGCTTTATGTAGTTCAAATTTTGGCATTATTAAACATTTTCATTAACTCTAAAATCCTAAAGTATTCTACTGTCAAGACTAGAGGAAATCCCCTATAAACTTCACTCTTTCCGGTTTAGATAATTCATCCTCCAATAAGAAATAGTAAGAAGGCTTTGTTTTGTGCTAAGTGGTGAACACGGATTTTTTGGGCTCAAGAAGCTATCAGATGAGTCATTTGTAATGTCTTTAAGCGAAACTGCGTATGAAAAATTGGAATATTTCCATAAAACTTTGATGAAAACGAAACTAACTGGAAAATGACCAGTTTCCAAAATATTTTAAAATTGACAATGTGAAATGAAATTATATCTCACAAAAATCTACATTCTAGAACCAGGAAATTGGAAACGAAATGTTTAAAATTTATATTTATATGGCATTGTCTACGAAGTACTATCAAAAAGATAACGCGCAAACAAAATCCGGCACTGGTTGTACCTTCTTTTTGTTATTTTTGCAGGTTTTATCATGTTTCCTACGATCTATAGCTGTAATTTGTTACTTAATTTTTCTCCAAATAAATCTCTATATTTTTAAAACCTATCTCTACACATTTTAATGAATCAGCTCAAATAACACATATATAACAATAATTAGTTTATTAATTTTTAAACACAATTTTCCCTGAGTTCCGACTATCCGAAACGTAAACTAACCCTACAACCTACCCTCTTTCAGGGGTTTTGTAGAACAAATGGAATAACGACTGGGAAATATTTCAACTAAAATTTGATTAAACCCACGATGAAACGAGAAAATCATGTTAAAACTAAAAAAATCTCAAAGGAAACCCAAAAAACAGCACACATCGAAAACCAGGAGATTGCTAATAGAATTTGCCAGCTACGCTTATATATAATATAAAAATTTCGACTTAAGTAGTAATAACACTAATTGCAAGATTAAAATATAAATTCTATGAAAAATAAGCTCGCAGTAAATTAAGTTCAGTAAATAAGTTCATTTTCAAGTGATATCAAGTTCAATGTAACACGAGGATGTGAAAAATGAATGAAAATTGAAACTTATCTTACACAATTCACCCTTCGAGGACAAATAAAAAAATAACTAAAGTTTAGCTTTTAAATTGAATATTTAATTTTAGCTTTATTTTAAAGACGTTTGCCGCACATGAAAACTAAAGTGGACAGTTGTCGGTATACGTTATTCTCAGAAATAAAATTACCCACTATCCTCTTTAGTTATAAACTATCATATTTTACAGTTTTGTGTGAAAGCAGGGTAAATTTCTTCAATAAATCGAATACGATTCAATTTTCTCATCCTATTTTTAATGGACATAAATATAAAGCTGTGGATTAAGACAAAATACTCAAATCAAGTTGTATCTTTTCTATAAAAACGAGATGAATATTACCTTTTGCGTTCGTAATGAATGTGGGGGCTGGTTTGTGGGCAATTGGTAATATGATGAAACGTTTTAAAGAATAATTAAGTTTAATGAAATTGATGAATATTTATGTACAATGAATTTGGCCGAGACAATTAAAGTTAAACAATGTTCGCGTAAAGTTCTGATAAGTGCACAGCACAGACATCATCAACATCACAAACTCCATCGGCGCTCACTTCCCGTCAACAACGCACCGTCCAACGTTACGTCCTTCTCGTAGCTCCGTCGTATTACTTCTGCGTCGCTTTTGGTTCTGCGTTCCTCCAGTGCGCGGTATGGCTGCGCAGTGGTCGAAGATGAGATCAGCGTGGAGGTGCCCTCTAGTGGCAGGCTGGGCAGCATATGAATATATTCGTCAATTCCGTATAGCGAAAATATAAAAGTTACAGTTGAAAAATTATTTATTTAAAGAAAATCCCTTTTTAGGTATGGATCTAGTGTAAAAGTTTCCGCAAATTTCAAATCCGTTGAAATTTTCACTCTATCTTTAACGATCGCGAAGATAGAAACTTGGACTAGAGGAATAAAAAAGCCCTAACGCCCGTCAAAACGCGTGTCATGTGAACGGTGCAGAAGAAATCTATGCTTCTCCAAACTCCTTCTAATCGCAAGAACGACCGGAGATTGTTGAAGCGCCGAAGCTATCTAGCCCGTGGATTCTTGCAATTTCTGCATGTGAACACTCCAGTAGCACTCTATGTACTTTGGCTTGCTAAGGCCCCGTTCACATGAGGCGTTTTCCAACGCGCGTTTTACGTCAAAACAAAACACGGGTAGCCAAAGAGTTCTACTGGAGTGTGCACATGCAGAAATCGCGAGAATCCAAGCGCTAGACAGCTTCGGCGCTTCCACAATCTCCCGTCGTTCTAGCGATTAGAAGGCGTTTGGAGAAGCATAGGTTTGTACTGCACCGTTCACATTACACGCGTTTTGACGCCCGTTAGGGCTTTTTTATTCCTCTAGTAAAAGTTTCTATCTTCGCGATCGTTAAAGATAGAGTGAAAATTTCAACGGATTTGAAATCTGCGGAAAATTTTACACCAGATCGATACCTGAAATGTGATTTTCTTTAAATAAATAATTTTGCAACTGTAATTTTACTATTTTCGCGATACGGATTTGACGAATATATTCATTATGAACACAAAAGGGAGTATTCATCTCGTTTTTATAGAAAAGATATAACTTGATTGGAGTATTTTGTCTTAATCCACTGCTTTATGTTTATGGCCATTAAAAATAGGATGAGAAAATTTAATCGCATTCGATTTATTGAAGAAATTTTCCCTGCTTTCACACAAAACTTGTAAAAAGGTGACAGTTTATAACTAAAGGGTATAGTGGGTAATTTTATTTCTGAGAATAACAAATACTGACAACTGCCCGTTCTAGTTTTCATGTGCGGTAAACGTCTTTAAAATAAAGCTTAAATTAAATATTCAATTTAAAAGCTAAACTTTAGTTATTTTTTTATTTGTCCTCAACGGGTGAAATGCGTAATATAAGTTTCAATTTTCATTCATTTTTCACATCCTCGTGTTACAGTGAACTCGATATCACTTTTGAAAATGAACTTAAGTTACTGTGAGCTTACTTTTCATAGAATTTATATTTTAATCTTGCAGTTAGTGTTATTACTACTTAAGTCGAAATTTTTATATTATATATAAGCGTAGCTGGCAAATTCTATTAGCAATCTCCTGGTTTTCGATGTGTACTGTTTTTTGGGTTTCCTTTGAGATTTTTTTAGTTTTAACATGATTTTCTCGTTTCATCGTGGGTTTAATAAAATTTTAGTTGAAATATTTCCCAGTCGTTATTCCATTTGTTCTACAAAACCCCTGAAAGAGGGTAGGTTGTAGGGTTAGTTTACGTTTCGGATAGTCGGAACTCAGGGAAAATTGTGTTTAAAAATTAATAAACTAATTATTGTTATATATGTGTTATTTGAGCTGAAACATTAAAATGTATAGAGATAGGTTTTAAAATATAGAGATTTATTTTGAGGAAAATTAAATAACAAATTAGAGCTATAGATCGTAGGAAACATGATGAAACCTGCAAAAATAACAAAAAGAAGGGTTATAACCAGTGCCGGATTTTGTTTGCGTGTCATGTTTTTGATAGTACTTCGTAGACAATGCCATATAAATATAAATTTTAAACATTTCGTTTCCAATTTCCTGGTTCTAGAATGTAGATTTTTGTGAGATATAATTTCATTTCACATTGTCAATTTTAAAATATTTTGGAAACTGGTCATTTTCCAGTTAGTTTCGTTTTCATCAAAGTTTTATGGAAATATTCCAATTTTTCATACGCAGTTTCGCTTAAAGACATTACAAATGACTCATCTGATAGCTTCTTGAGCCCAAAAAATCCGTGTTCACCACTTAGCACAAAACAAAGCCTTCTTACTATTTCTTATTGGAGGATGAATTATCTAAACCGGAAAGAGTGAAGTTTATAGGGGATTTCCTCTAGTCTTGACAGTAGAATACTTTAGGATTTTAGAGTTAATGAAAATGTTTAATAATGCCAAAATTTGAACTACATAAAGCACTGTTTCTCTTTTATCCGCTGGCTTTTACCGGTTCCTAGGTCCAAAATATCCCGTCATTCGAAAAATTTTGAAGAACGTACGAAAAGCTAACGTGCAAAAAATTACAATCGAGGTTGATGGCATCGGCATTGCACTGGAATGCATCGTATACTATCCGTTACGAAAGATTTACCTGTTTATTTTGTCACTTCTGGTCAGCAAGTCGATTATATTGCATTTATTTATGTATAAAGATTGAAGTTCAAAAACACTTTATTCACAAGCAATTAGGGAATGGATGTTTAACAAATCGAAAAAATATCAAATTTTTACGTCATTTTGAATATTTTTTAGATTATTTTTGGCATTTTATTGGTCATTTTTATACAATTCTAAGTTAACCAAATCGAGGCTCTTGTGAACACAGGGGAATCAATTTTAGGTTGGGAAAAAAGATTTTCATGATATTTTTAATTCCTGTGAAGTTAAACAGTTGATAAGGGGCAACAAAATATCTTATTAAAGTGACATTCACTTTAAAAACAAGGCAATACTTCCGCTTGCGCTTAGTATAAGAAGAATATCTGCAAAAAAGTTTAGCGACAATTAAGGGAAAAATATTTTTTTTTCAGTCAAGTTATATCTCTCTCTCTCTCTCTCTCTCAAGAAAATTATGTTTTTTGGTATCGATCAGTCATAAAATTTTACGCTGCTTTGAAATCCGTTGAAATTTTGATTCTATCTTTAACCATTCAAAAGATAGAAACTTAGATTAGGGCAGGGGTGTCGAACTCAATTAAAACACGGGCCATTTAACGCAACTGGTAAGATTCACGCTGGCCACATCACATTTACAAATTTTCTTAAAACTATATTTTGTAGTGAGGATTCAGGAATATGGATAGGATAATTAAAACACATTATGTAATTAAGGGAATTTAGGGTAATAATTTATAATATTGCTATATAAATGCTTTTATTTAAACGTTTATTTAATGTATTTATAAATCTAAAATTAATTTTTTTAGCGGAAACTTGCCAGCGCTTCCCTCCTACTAGTTTTCCAATATCTGGATTCAAAGACTGAGAACAGACAATCTTCATTATGGCAGATAGATGTTTATCAGTTAATCTTGATCTGAAGGCCGTTTTATTTAATTTCATGGACGAAAATAGTTGCTCACACATTTTTAACATGACGAAATTGTGTGTACGGTATTGCCTCGATTTCCCTAAGTCTTATTTTCTTCATAACATATTGTCCTGCTTTCATTTTGTTTCAGAGCATCGTGGGCCACAAAACATTACCTCGGGGCCACATGCGGCCCGCGGGCCGCCAGTTTGACACCCCTGGATTAGGGAAATAAAAAACACAATTTAATGCATAACGGAAACTGACCTTGAAAAGCGCCCAAGAGGTGTTCACATGATAGCGCTCGAAAATTCTTATCAAACGCGCGTTGGAAAAAGTTCATGTGAACGAAGCCTTATGGCCGGGTTTTGAACAGTATTTGCATTTGAAATTTTGAAAAGTGTTATTAAGATTTCTATTTTGATTGCTCCTCCAATTTTCTGTGTTTGTTTTCAGATTTTGATTTCCCGTTTTGTAGTAGGAATGGTAAGCTTTTTGAGAATCAGATTTATTCTTTTCTTTCCTTTCTTCCCATTCTTCTATTAATTTGACTCTCAAACTTCAAGATGCGGCAGCTCATCTCGGGATTCAATCGCACATCTGAAATTGTCATAATTCTAAGGAATGTTGTATGAGAGGAGTATTTATAGAAGATCGTCAGCGATTTCGATGTCCATTTCATGGAGTTTGTCCACTGTTTCGAAGAAATTATTCAAATTTTCACACGTTTTCTTCATCAGTCATCTTTCGGAAAAGGAGTTGATTTAACAAGGTAGCCTTATTAGCAGGTCCTTTCGATTCATAAACTGATTTTAATTTTGTCCAAACTTCGTTCGAAGTTGTGCAGTATTTCACGTGACAAAGTTCACTAGGAGACAGATAAAATAATATCAGCTTTTGTCTTTTTATCGGCTGTAATCCACTTTTTTTTTAGCTCTGATTGATCTTCGTCAGCTGGTTTTGTATCTTTTCCAATCACAAAGTCCCAATGATCGTTTTTGATCAAAACAGCTTCTATTTGTAATTTCCATGTAAGATAATTATCTTTTGTAAGTTTTTCGATGCTTGCGACTTGCGACATTTTGCTCAGTTTCAGGAAAAACTCAACTTGCAAAAAATTCTTTCAAGATGGATGACGTTTCAAATGCGCGTCAGCTACGAGTCCTTTGTTCACGAGTAGTTTAATTCACCGTAGAAATTTTCACTCTATCTTTAACCATCGCAAAGATAGAAACTTGGATTAGGGAAAAAACATAATGTAATGGGCATAAGGGAAACTGTCCTTGAGAAACACTTGAAGAGCGTTCACAGGACAGCAATCTACATATTTATATCTCATTCCATATATCACCAATTTGCCAGAAATGACTCATTCCAAACTCTTTTAATTCCAAATGTTATAACAGCTTCATTCGACAGTTGCGTCAGCGTATACATTTGCACATGGTTCGATGCCATTCAACCAATAAGAAATAACAATTTCTACCCGCCATAATTGTTGATTGGTTAAATTACTTTATATATTTGAGCAACTCTTGAGAGAAAGCAGCAGATGAAAATTTTAGCTCGTGATCGCCCTACTATAATCGAGGGTGCTTGACCATTGACTGTACCATAAAGTCTAAATATGTGAGTACAGAAATTGATGTTTGACTTCCACATTGTCATTTTTTATTTAGAATTATAGAGAATTCCCATTTTAGTATCATACAAAAAGCATTTGTTATGATTTTTCCTTTAAAAGTACTATATCCAAAGTAGGGTATGCCGATTTAAATCAAGTGATTTTTATCAAAAAATCAATGATTGAAATGACAATTTTAAATTTCATTTTCCTTGCCGTATTAAGTTTAATAATATTGAAAATGAAATAATTGAACAAGATACATGTTATTTCATTCAAATAAGTTAAGAAGTTCCTTGTAGTCAGTTCACCCCAAAAATTTTACTTAAAGTCATCTACCTTTGAAGACAGTAATTAACAGTATTCGTATACGAGATCATAATTACCAGACAAGTATGTATTTTCCTCTCGGGCCATTGACCTACAGGTGTTAGTTACTCAAAACCTATTCATCAGCGTAGGTTTGTTTTAAACATTCCGTGGAGACTAAATCTCATTTTCAACCGTCCTCTCCATGTAATGGATAGATGCTCGAAATATATTCACTCACAAATTATTAAAATCACGTCAACTTGCATTATTTTTTAAGATGTTCCAGTTATTTATTTGGTATTGTAGTCTGTTCATGAAAAAACCTTAGTCACAACGAAAAGGTTTTCTGCAGTGTCACAAAAGCATTCCAATTTTGCATATAAAAATTGGCAGTAGTAATGTTTGTTGCCTTCTGGCATAATTCATGTACCGAGAAAAAAAGTGTTGCCTTCTGGCATAATTAGTGTATCAAGGAAAAGTGTTGCCTTCTGACATATTTCATGTATCGAGAAAAAAAATGTTCTTTTGACATAATTCACATACACGAATTATATCAGAAGACAACACTTTCAGCTTAATTGTGAGTGTGTGTGTACTTACTAGTAGTGGTGTTTGATCACTTCTGGGATAATTTTTAACCAACTATAACCACTATACATGCTTAACATGTTTAAAGGATAAAGATTCATAACATATTTAAACACTAACCAACTTTAACCTTCGCTTTCTCATCTCAGCGGAATCTCGTATCGGAATAATAACATTGAGATTTCCGTTCGAGCGATAATATATTCGTTTAAAATACATCCAAAAAAACATTTCTTCCTAACCTCCTAACACATTATCAGAATGCAGTCTTCATTGTGTTGTAAGGAGTTGATAAATAAGTAAAAATACCAATTACATTTTATCTACTGTTTGTTGTGTGTGTGTGGAAGGACTCTAGTGCCAGATAGATATAAAATAATCTTATCCATTTCCGACTGTTTTGACAAGATATGAGATCAGTAGCTCCTCTGTATCCTACCATATCTAAGCAGATCGTGAAACACTCATCAACTTCGCGAGGCATGTGTGTTACGAGTATGGTAAGTGTATTATTTAATTAATATGTTTTTCTATAATATATATGTAAATAGAAACCACTACACACAGTAAAGATAAATATTTTTATTTTTGTTAAAATTCGTAAAGTTATTACATAAAGTTATGTAAGCATATACAGTTCACATTTTTTTAACATACACAGTCATCCAATGACAATTCAATAGGTGATGGTGGTACTTCTACAGCCGAATAGAGTATCCCAGTCTGTGTAGATCCATCCACATATATTGGTTCATCACAGTCTAATAAACCATAGTTTAAATTAACATGTTATTTAACAGTTTCTAAACTTTTTAGTTTAAAATGTCCAAAAAGAGATGCAATTAATTTTATCATCCAAGATATATTTTTTATCGTAAAAACTACGCAATGAAATTTTATATACTTGAATTGTATATAAATCATGATTCCTGCTAATAATATGTGTTTGCTCATTTCTTAATAACAAATCATTCTTAAGAGTGTTCACACAGTTATCGTGTTGAAGACTGCAAAACACAGGATTTGAGTCCTTTTCCTGTTTGTTTATATTCATTTCCAAATGTGTAGGAGTATATTTTGGGTAAACTACTTTATGGGTATATAAACCACAAAACTACTTTATGGGTATACCAGCAGTTTAATCTTTTAAATACCCTAATACCATATAATTAGTATCGCTGTACAAAAAGTAAGAATGGTTATAATTTGCAGAATCGAAGATATTAAGTAGTTCTGTTCTCATAACACTATACAAATCATGTTTCAATTTCTAAACATAAACTATCTGTGTCTGTGTATAATAAACTCACTTTATCGTTGTAATATTTTTTAAACACATCATAGTAAATTCGATTCATATGAAGTTTACATTCCAACACGGTAAATCCTATATATATAGGTTTATTAATAAATAACTGGGTTCATTTTTTTTAAATACTACACATTGTTCATTAATTGGTTGAAAATAATCTTAACTTGCACTTTCTTCAGTGTTTTTACATTCTTTCTCAGTAATTCCAATTGAAATGTTTCTTAGTTTTCTAACATTCAATAATGTACGACCAAAGAAAGAATTATTCATTAGTTTAAAAAGTTTTTATAGAAATTTCCTTTAGCATTTTTGCGTTCATTATTATTTAACGTAATATAGGGTTTTAACCAAGGTGTTTGGTGAAAAGAAATAATCTTGTGTATTTTTAAATCATCCCATGTTTTAAATAAAACTGTAAATTTAAATAATGGACAACATAATTTTTTTATCGTTTAAATTTGGAATAAGTTTTTGGTTTTATTAAATTTTAAATTAAAATTTTTTAATAACTGTTTTTGATAAGGAGATATATTCTACCACAAAATGTTCTGCAGCTAAAGGATATGAATCATGGTTATCGTGAAAAGATTCTGGGTAGGTTAAGCTTTCTTCCAAAATGTATCCAATATCTGAATTTTGACTAACATTAAATACATTAAATTGTTCTATTTCATCTGAAGTGAGCCATTCAAAATTAGATAGAGGTAACGGTAAAGATATAATATAGCCATAAAGGTTAGTTACATCTAGAGAAATTACATTCCTTTCGTTTAACTCAGGGTTATGTTTCTGGAAGGTAAATATTATTTGCTTCACTGTATTTCTACTTGGAAGCTCAAGATTATTCAATTTTGTTTCACTGTTTAGATATGAATAAGGAAAAATACATTTTCTCCTCAACAACTGATATTTCTTTTTACGAGAAAAAACTCATCAAATTGTTTGCGTTATGTTTCTCATTGAACACGGTAAACTAGTCTTTTTTACTTTTTTCATAATTTGATACTATCTGACATACCTTTTGATATTTACTACGGTTCATAACATATATAGATGAATCAAATGTAAATAAACTGGTTAGAACTTGATTCTTACGATTCTTACCTGTAAACGAATTCATTATTTTCTTTCATGCAAATCAACAGTTTATCCAAATCCACACTCAAATAATAATCTGCAAGTGAAAATCCAATTGTAAATCGATTTGCAATGAGAATAATTATTTTTCACATAACATAGAACCATTCACACTTAACATAGAACCATTCATACCTAACATAGAAGCATTCACACTGAACATTCTTGAACTTCTCTGTTACTTTCTTGAAAACAAAGCATAATGCTAGAAAACCATTTAGCGGTTTTCTAAGATGAAAAATATTGTAATATTAAGTTCAACAAATTGAATTTTTACTTACCAGTTCAATATTTTCTCCTTCAGCCTTTTAAAATAATATCACTTTCGAATGAATGATGAACACTCCACCAGTAATCATTGATAATCCCATTGTCATCAGGAAAACCTATTCAGCATTCATTTTTAATCTGAATGATGATCTATGAATCCTAGCTGTTACTTATATACTCACGTTGATGATAATAAAATTCACCAAGCCTTCTTCCTTGGAAATATATTTCTAGAGGAAAAACAATCTATAATTATACTTTTCTTCCCTTTTAAAGGAGTTTATCATATATGTGAAGCAGATGAAGAAACTAGATACACTAATCAAACACATTTTTAGAAGAAGAAAAAACAGATATCTTTAATGCTGAAACAATACAGTTTTCCATCAGTTGATTATATTATATAATTTAACATTACATACGCATTTCTTTTAATATATCATGGTTATTTAATACCTTAAAATAAGCAATCTTTAAACTCACGTTGATGATAATAAAATTCACCAAGCCTTCTTCCTTGGGAATATATTTCGAGAGGAAAAACACATTTTTAGGATGATCAGGTACAGAAAAATCGGTTTGCTTTGCTTCTTGAATGCATTCAACCATAGTTACAAAAAGTCTTTCCTCACAACTGTGAAAAGTATAAGGATCTTCTCTATGATGTTATACATATATACAAAACCAAATTTTTCCATCTTTAACTACTTTTACAAAGTATGATAGTTCAATAAAATTTAAACAAACATTTCTGTAAAATGTGTTTCAATCAGAATATGATAATTTGGACAATCAGTTACTAATTGATTATCTCGGTCTATGGCTTGAATACGGCAGTTTGTGCGATGGGGTCTGTGAGAATATAGTATGGCCTTCCTCTTCTATCGCACTGGTGCAAATGCATAAATCCATACTTTTCCTCGTTAGAATCTTCAAACTTTTTCACGAAATTAATGTGAATGAGAACATAATTTGGATGATCGATCACTAATTGATTCTCTCGTTCAAGATCTTGAATACACTTCACTACATTTTTTAAGATGCGGCGCATGTGAATAGCATATGGTTTATCTCTTCTATCACATGAGTGTATATAATGAGTAAATCCATACTTTGGCTTCGTATGCATGATTGTATCTCTTATCTTTCACAACCGATCTGTTATCTTCTTTTATTTTCCTTCTATTTATATTTGTATATTATATAAATAGATTAGTTCTGATTACAGTTGAACAAAAACACTTCTGAGAAAATTAATATTAATCTAAAATACATTTGATTTGAGGGGTATTTCTATTGATTGAGAAACAAAACTTTTACATTTCTGGTTACATTTAATCATCATTTTACAGTTAGAATATGTAGAAAGTTCTTCAAAAATTTTTTAACAATGGCTTCGTTATAAATAGTATGATTAGGAATTAAATCATCTAGATCCCTTGATCGAGAAATTCTATTAAAAAATAAACAAAATTTTCCATAAGTTTGGGAAGTTAAACTTTGGTAAAGACAAGTATTCCATTAAATTATTTCGCATGTTTTTTTAATAAATTTAATTACAATCTTATTTGGAGAAGTTCCATAACTACAAAAGTAATAACAAATATTATTTCTGAAAAAAAAGTGCAACCCAATGACTTCCTGGTTTATGACTTGGATCTAAGTTTACAATAAAAGAATCGAATTTATTTTTTAACTTTGGTAGACGATTAGAAGGAAATACTCCTCCAAACCCAATTTTCACAAAGCAACCCCTAGCAGCAAAATTCCACAAAGAAATGATATCCATCAATAATCAGTGTAAATTGTTCTTGATTTGTCAATTTCAATAAGAGATCTGTATTCAGAATACACAAGAATGTTAATAGTTTCTGTTAAAGCTTCCGAAAACTTTATATCAATAGATAAGTTTGATGAAGGCATAACGCTTAAGCGATTTTCACTCGCAGAATAATCAGGAGTTAAATCAAATATAAAGAAGGTTAATCCATTCTTATATTCTGAATAAGATATGTTAACCAATTGTTCATGATAATATGATTTTAATTCGGTAAAAAAGCTCTACCATAACAATTTTTCTCAAAGTCTGGAGTATAAGGTTTTGATGGTATCATTTTTTCTCTTGAATCAAACAAATGTAATTTAAATTTTTAAAGAAAAATGGATTATCTGTAAACGATCCATTGAAACTCTTATTTGTTACGAATGAAACGATAACACGAGTAGGGAGCGTTCTAACGAAAGCATTTGGGATTGTTGCTGATTCTAATCCACTAGATAATGTAAACGATTTAACTTCGATTTTACGAAAATTTAATCTAATTAATCCAATATCTAAAGCTTTTTGATATGCGATGAAAACACTCGGATTTACATGAACTTTTCGCTATAACAGGGTTGCACTTTCTATTTGAAATTTATATTCACTTGAACTCGATAGTAAAGGAAAGTCTTTTGACCTCTCTAATTTGATTCTAACACTAACTCCATTTGTTAATAATTTAACTTGGTTTGCTAAATCAATGTGTAGTGGACCTAGTAACTCTATTAACTGACTCGTTTTCGTTCTCGAAAATCGTTGATCAAAAATTATTGGGACATTCTGGAAGGTGTGCAATGAATAGACAACGTTCTAGGAACTATATTTTAAATTATACTTTAAAAGAGTAATTTCGTTAAGGAATTGGTTATTTCAATAATTCACAACACATTTGGAAATGAGGATCTGAAAAAATTTACTTCCTCCTATGCTTGAAAATTTAGCCTTTCCCTCTTTTTGGTGTCGAATGCAGGCAAGAGTACTATTCATTATAAAAGTTACAAGTATCAGAAGACAAGGTGGTAGTTGAATTGAAGCCGCACTGGAGCAACAGAACGGCCTATAGCCCCTGCAATCAATCCCGAAGAGAAAGAAAACAAAATGCTATTTTGCAAAAGGAGGATTTGTGCAATACTTTTGTTATCAGTTCTTATGAAATTGTAAAATATTTTTTTATGTTTCTCTTATTTTTTCAGCTCTAATCACCACTCAACTTGATATATAATGATCCATCACGTCGTGCTCAAATTAACGGATAGAAGGGGGTCCACATGTTCCAGTCAGAAGATCGCAGTTAGCCGTTGAGAAGTGTGCACGAAGCTGCTCTGTGATGGCGAGAGAGAGGAGCGAAGAGAGGTGTGCCCTCACTATCCTGTGGCGGATCGAAAACATAACCTATTGGGAACCTGAATTTCATGGGAGGAGTATCCGCAGTACAACCTTTAGACCTCTTTGTATGGATGGAACCCAATTTTACCTGAGAGTGTTTCCGAAGGGTGAAGAAGACGACCCTTATGACGACCCAGATCTCCAAGTACAGCTTGCCTGGATTGAGAAAGGCATCGATTATTGTATCGACTGTGAATGGTCCTTGTTAGATGATGTCGGATCGCCTCTTATTACTGAGACTTTAAATGAAACTACAGAATATAGCAAATTTCTCGACATGACAGATTGCCCGACGCACGACGAGGTGTTCATGACTAGGAAGTCCTCATTCCTGCCTCACGACACCTTGACTGTCCGATGCCGCATCTGGAAGTCGCGTAAGGGTCTCGAACATGCTGAACACATTTCCGCTCTCACTCGAATAAATGCCGCAGAGAAATCCTTCGTATGGCGCATCGAAAAATTCAGCTCTCTTCAGTTAGATCAGAAAGTGACCACTCGAGTAGAGATTAGTCATTTTTCAGACTTCCTATTGAATTTTTCCTTAATGGGTGCATCTCTTGAGGACGCTAGAGTCAATTTTCAAATTACTACAGGGAAAACCGAGGTATTGAAATTAACAATTAATCTGTCCATTTTAAAAGAAGAGAAAGATATGAAATGTGTGGAAGGTATATGTGCATTCAGGGATGGCATAAGAGAACAAACTTGGGATCTTCCAAAATTTGTGTCAAGGAAAGAAATACTGGAGAGTAGATCCGATTGGTTGTGCGGTGACGATCTCACTCTGCGTTTCAATTTCGCTGCTGTTAAAAAATCTATAGATGGACTCATAGAGAGTTCTCACTGTGGACCTAGAAACCCAAAAACAGATATCCCGAGACATAATCCTTGTATAATCATAAACGACCGTACAGTGCCCAAGCAACTTATCTCCCAACGCAAGAGCAACTCCACGGCCGTTTTGCTAGGTGACTTGCTGACGATGTACAAGGACCAAACCCTGATCGATTTCAATCTCCGCTCCGGCGACGTCTCCTTTCCCGTTCACAAGAACGTCCTGAGTGCCCGATCCCCGGTCTTCAGGGCCATGTTCTGCGGCGACATGCGGGAGGTTGACTCCTCCTTCCAGGATATTCCGGATGTAGACGTCCACACCCTCAACCGAATGCTGACCTTCCTTTACACGGGTACTGTGGACGACCTGCAGTGGGAGGATGCGGCCAAGTTGTACTACGCTGCAGACAAGTACCAAGTGCTAACCCTAAAGCAGGAGTGCACGTCCCTCTTGCAATCCGGCCTCTCTGTCTCGAACGTGAGCGACATCTTGGAATTGGCGGACAGACACCAGGACCAAGAGCTGGCATCGTTTGTCCACGACTTCCTTCTGAACCACTACAATGAGATAGTGCTCTCCAACGAGTGGGACAAGTTTATGGAGAGAAATGGTTCCTTTGCAGGAAAAACAATGAAGGAGGTATACAAGAAAAAGCTTCAGAAATGAAAAGCCTGTAAGATATTAGCCCTTAATTAGTCAAAACTTGATTGTTGTTCTGATAATAAGGATCTAACTTTATAATCAAGGCTTTATATAAGCAATCGAAATGCATATATTTGAGTGAAATGTGTCATGTTCAATTAGTTACTTGCAAAATCAAAGAAAGACTTGGAATTAAGTGCTAAAGAAAGCTCTAAATTTTCAACGTCATGATTCTTTCTGTGTGAATGAACGTGCTGAGGATTGGGTTTGGCAGTGAGAGCACTATTTTCAAAGCAACATTGAATGTGTCTGATTGCAGTTTTCGTCGTGCTCATAAACATTGTTACAAAAACAATGTTAATGAGCACGACAATGTCTAAACAATGTTTAAAATAAAAACGTATATTGCATTTTATACCGCAGAATCGTGTTGCAAATCGAATCTTCAGTATTTGTGTTCTATCAATAGTATAGCTGAATGTAAAAAATTCTTCGTTTTTGATATCTTAGAAAGGAAGTTGTTAGTTCTCGTTAAAAATGCTTATCTATGGATAATTGCTATAGTCCCTTCTGGAAAATGTATTTCTGTGTTACAGGTAAAAATGCGTAAGTGGATTAATCTAATATATTCATTTTGTACAGTTGCTTTATATTTAGTATAATAAATGCATGATTTCACTATCCTACAAAAAGTGTTTGATCTTTTCAAAACAATTCCAGGTACATTAATTTATGCAGCATTAAACACAGCATCCAAATGTTAATTCGGTATCTTCCTATTAATGTTGTGCTTAGTTTATATTGAACGTAATTTATTTGAAATTGGTTTCAGTTATAATTGAGGCTGGTATAGTCTTTAGGATTACGTGTGTAACAGTGGGTTAATTAATAGTGATTGCATCACTGAATTTTTAAAAGCGATGACGTGAAAATATTTATTAAAGTTGAAGTCTTTTATTTCTGTTTTGAGGGATAGGTAATTGTATCTTTCCGAATGGGTGCAGCGGCAGCGAGCTGACGGTGTTTTTTCGGGATTGATCCCGGACCGTCGCCTTTAACCCATTGTACTCCTCCAGAGCGACGTTAATTCAATTGCCTGCCGATCTCATTGTTTTGTACAAGATGCAATTACAAGGCAGTTGAACGTCAGATCTGTCGTGGTTTTAAATTTCCTCATGTTGGCTTGGATGCCAATTCGAATGTGGACCTCGTCATCCGTCCGTTGTTAAAAATTACGAGGTGTTCTCGGACTTTCCCTTTCGGATTGATCTCGGTCCGTCGCCAATTGCCCGTTGTGTCGCTCAAGTGCGAAGTTAATTAAAATTCGTACCAGTGCGACATCAAATCCACTATATACCTACCTACGGGCGCGGTAGCCCGATTGGAAGAGAGCGAATTAGCAACCGGAGGATTTGGTCTCGGAAATCTCGAGACTTCCAGAAGGTTACGTGAGTGATTGGTTGGTTAGTTGGGTTCAAGGACCATATTTGTCCACAGAAACAAGACAATGTCAAGTAACGGTAGTTAATTAACGTCGCAATGGAGCAGCACAACGGGCTATTGACAACGGTCCTGTGTCAATCTCTAAAAGAAAGATCAAAGGACAACGTCTCGTAACTTTGAACCACGGTCAGATGACGAGGTCCACACCTGAGCTGGCACACCACTCTCCAAACTTCCTGACCAAGTCAACATGAGGACATTTGAGGCCACTCCAGATTTAACGTGCACCAGCCCCCATGTACACGACGGTCTTTGGCTGGGCCGAGTTTCAAACTCGGTCCAGCCAAAGAACGGACTCTGTTGCCCTACCAACTGGGCTACCGCGGCCCGTCATATAACGGACATTTAAGTGTTTGTCATAATATTTAATGTATATGTTTCAATTGTAAAATGTTTTCTAAAAATCTTCAACATTAAAAATATGTGTAATAGTATTTAATATATAATTAATTTTAAGTAAAAACATTAACTTTTAAAACATAGAATTCTAATATTTCATCCAAAAACAGGTTTGTAAATCTATATAATATAAATTAAATCACTAAAATTTATGAAGAGTTATTCAAAGTAAAAAATAATATGCAAGGAAAGATTAAGTAAAAAATAACATTTAATTTAGATTTATAGGACAAATGGTTTTTATACTATTATAACATCTTCAAATGTACAAGAAAAACATATTCATAGTATTTGTCTTGTAAAGTTTCAAAAATTTTACTCTTACTTAAGTGTTATTAATTAAAACAAAATTTATGCTATAACTAGGTGTTATAGCATCTAATGTATAAATAATTTTTGAGTAAAAACATCTAACTTTAAAAAAACCATAAATCTTTATAGCAAAGAAAAATTTCATTTCAGATCTTGCATTTTAAGACAATTTAAAAAACTATGTAATAAAAGTAAATAATACAAAATACAGTATATGTGGTAAGACACGCTATAAAGTTTATTTAAAAACAACAAGATGTAAGCATTTATAAAAATACTATTCAGAAAGGCAAAGATCAATTGCAACGTTGTCCAAATATCGTCTAGTGTACGACACTGAATTCTAGTTCGGGGGTACATAAGTGGTTTATCGCTGCTTTATACAAGAATTTTATGAAACGTTAAGTTTATTCTAGGGCATAATGCATTCCCACGGGGCAAGCTGTGAACCAAAATTGGTTTGTTGGATACTTCATCAGAAGCAAGCTTCCATTTTCCAGAACAATTTTTAAACAATTGTAGTTAGAAAACACAAATTGTCTTTTCTGCCCAAATGAAACAGAAGCTATGCGTGCATAAAGTTCCAAGTCCTTCTCGTTGTTTTTATGGGTACCCATGCAGTCCTTACCATCTTTATAACGGTTCACCAACTCAAAATTAAATCTTGCACCAATTATTCATTTCATTTCTCTCTTTATTTCCAATACTAAAGGAGATCAAGGCTTGGCTGCAATAGAAGACCCGCTAAAAGAATAGCTTATTCCTTCGTCTTCGTATGCTACAAGTTGTCAAGGCACAGTATATTTTTGACCTAAAATTTCTAAGTTTCGTCTTTTTTTAATACGTTAATTTGTTTTCCAATCGACGGAAATATGCCCAGCCTTCACGATCTGTAAATAATTTACCATACTCATAACATAAAGAATCTTTACAATATTTCTGCAAACACAGTTCTTTGTCTGCACGCATTTTCTTTGCAGTTCTAATGTCACTAGAATCCATGATTTATTTAAAAACAGAAGGGAAAAAAAATCAAAGTCCCAAACGTAAACACACTGATGTCACTGGCTATGAATAAAGTAAAATCATTAAGAAATCAATTCGTTCCTTAGATTAATTACTTTTAAAATCACTAGATGGCGCTACAAGTCATTTTGTAAAAGCATTTATTAAAACCGTCATGCAATTATTCAAACCATTTTCTAAAAATAGCCCATTCGTACTACTAAGAAAAAATACAAGTCCAAAAGAGACACTACATTAATTCACCACCCATAGCTAATTCACCACCCATAGCTAACCCACCAATAGCCCCGTGGTAGCGCACTTGACTTCGGATCCTGTGGTCCCGGGTTCAAATCCAAGAAATTACTTTTTAATTAAAAATAATGGGGTTTCGAATTTCTCCACCGGATGGCACTACCAGTTCATCACCATGGCAACACAACTCCAACAAAACGACGCCATCTTGAAACAACTCAACAGCGGGTCAACACGTCACTTCCGCTTTTGGATGACGTCACGCTGACGTCACTTGGCCCCGCCCACTTCTGGTCACGTGGTATGACATCACTTCCTCCGCAGTAGGACCTCTGCTTACTACTTACATTGTTTAAATCCGCAATAGAATTAGGATTCAGTAAAAAGGAAAATATCAAAACCATCTTACTAAAGGGTAGTATTATAAGAAAAGGACAACTAGAATCTTTCCAAAGGATTCACTACCAAGGAATTGATCAATGGAATCTGCAAGAAATTCTATTTTAAGGAAAGGACCAAAAGAACTTTCCTAAGAATTATAAGAATGCATGGAATTCTTAACCAATCAATGTGGTTCTTTAGTCAAGCGTGTTGTGGGGAAAACAATCCTAAACTTCTCTGAAATCCCGTGAGGGGCCGCGGAAACCCAGTTGGTAGAATCGCTAATTAGCAACCTGTGGGTTGCGTGTTCGAAACTCGATCCAACTAAAGACTCGTGTTCGTGGGGCTGGTGCATGTTAAATCTGTCCTGGCCTCAAATGTCCTTTGGCCTTTGGCGTGGTGTGGACGTTTGGAGAGTGGGGTGCCAGCTGAGGTGTGGACCTCGCCATCTGAACTTGATGTACAATTATTGGTTATTCGGACTATAACCTACAATTTCCTCAATCTATCTTAATTATTGTAGATTACCAACCAATATTCGGTTGTCCGATAACTAAAACAAAAAAGTTACCTTTGGACACTTTCTGCGAATATCCACCCGCTCTACGTACCCACAAGACCGATAAGACTATAAAAAAATCAACGATATCGGTTTACCGATATTCTTGTTTTTGGGTGTATATGATTAATTATGGGGCGTGGATCCTTGTCTAGGGGTCGGACACTGAAATATCCTTGTGTAAGATATGTTTTATTTGAGTGATGTAGGTGGTCTCTCTTTAGATTGAGAGGTCTCCCACTGGGTTTTTTAGATTGTGATTGCATTTGAGTCCTCTATCCTTTTAATTGTTGGCTTATTTTTCTTTTTTTTTCTTTCTTTTGATATTAAGGGATGTATTGTGTGTGTATTTTCCAATATGGAACTATTTTTATTGTATCACAAAGTATATCTGTTAAATTATCATATATTTGTTGAAACTCATATCATTGTCACTGTTTAACTTTTACTGCCGGCGCCTGTATGAGCCAAATAACTTATATTTTTCAACTACGTACGTATCATCTCATATAAGATACGCTTTTATATTATAATCATGATCTTTTAGGAAGGGTCACTGTGGCGCCGGCTACGTCTCTGTAAACCGGCAGTGTGCCGGTCGTCTTTTTTAATACATATTGTTTGGACCCTGTTGGTCCTTTTACGTGTATTTTTTTCAAATGATAAAATAAATGATGGTGCCCTGGATTTCTGGACGCATGCGCCGGAGTCTGGGTGTGCCCTTTCTGTGCGGGGAGCTGGTTTTCCCGGCGTGTCCCTTTTGTGCTCGGGCGATTGTCATCTCCCTCCTCCCAACAAAAACTCTAAACCTACTGGTGAGTTGGGAGGAGAGTCTAGAATCTAGGAGAGTCTAGAATTACGTGGTATTATCCTCGGATTCGGGATTGATCCCGGACATTTGAACGTGTTGCTGCCAGTGCGACGTTAATTCAACTATCTTCCTATCTGTATACCTGAAATCTCGTCATGAAGCGATAATGGGTGGTGCAACTTTTATATTAGATCACCCTTTTTCTTATAAGGATTAGGTGTCCTGAGCGGACGTGTCTAGCAGACAGGCGAAAAACGTGTCCTGAGCATAGAGATAAGGATAGAGAGCGCATTGGGGTTGCAAACCGGTTCTGCGAGTAAAATCAGCTGACGTGCGGACGGTTCTTCGACTCGGAGAACGCTCTCTATGGGACTTAGCATAGGGACGGCAAATTGACAGGTTGAAGGCAGCAATTTTAGTGAAAAAAATGGTTGCATATTGTTGTGCATACAATTGCAAGGAAAGAGGAACTAAAGGATCACCCTACTCATTTCACAGTTATGTTATTAAATATTTGCTTTTTTTTAGTATTTAAAGCATTTTAAAGAGTAGCGTTGCATCACAGTATAATCAATGTTTATTCGTTATTGTGAACACTTTTTTGCATTATTTGATTTCGTGAGGACAATTTGAATATCTAACCTGATAGAAAATGTTTTGGAGCCATTAAAATTATGTATTTTACGAAAAAATCGAATGTTTTACTGTTAAACACAAAAATGCAGGTTGGCGAATCTTGGCGCCTTCCGCTAAAGTAAACAAATATCGCGTGTTTAGAAAATTGTTGATAGTTTCTGGTATGACACATTTTGTGAAATTCGTTTATATTTAAGATTAATATTAATATATTACAAGTGAGTGATAGCTGTTTATTTGAATTTTGATTTGCAGAGATTGTTTCATTTTAATTGGAAACAATACACATGTACTTTTGCGTTAAATTTAAAAACGTAAAAACAATTATTTTTTTAAGGAATTTTTTATTTTTTAAGTAACACAGATGGTTTCATTCAAGTGCATCAACTTTTTAGAATAGGAACTGATGGATAACTTCTTAGAAATTTTATTAGTTTTGCTGAATGATTGTTTAAAGTACGTGTGTTTGTTTGATTTAAATTAACCGTCTAATTTAATTAAAATTTGTTACATTAATGCAAAACATGCTTCAAAAAATGATGTCCTCATTACTTTCGCAAGGCTTGCAAGAAATGTTTCCTAGGGCATCGAAATCAAAAATTAATTTTTCTACTTATAATATTACATACTATGCAGTAAATGTAGATTTAGCAAATGTAGGAACAATATCAAAACTTAAATTAATTATATTTCCTAGAAATGCACTTTAAATAGTGCATTTACATTTTTAAATGCGTTTTAATAACAATCTATACTATTAATGTGTGATAGTTTGTCTGTTGGAAATCTATCTTCTCAACCACAGCACGTAGAGATCTGAGAGGTGTCAAAATACACAGAATAAACTGGGAAAGTTATTCCGCCCCTTTAAATTTAAATTTTAACATTAAATGTTCAAAAAATTACCTGATTGGACAGAGTGCCGTGACGTCACTGGATGATTCCGTAACGCTTCCGCAGCGGTTTTTGCCCCAACTTTTTTAAATGTTTTTTGTCAGACTTGACTTAAATATTCGCGTTAAATTCGAGAAAAAAACGTAGAAAATGTTCAAAATTCAATATAGTACAGTACTTTTTCGTGTTTTACATTTACTGCTTTAAATAAACATTTAATACACTACTTTTTCGAGCCTTATATCTTACTTCTTTAAATAAGCATTATTTTTTACAACTATTTCACATCCAATACAGCAAACCTGTACAACTCAACTCTTAAATCCATCGTAATTTGGAATTTCAAATTGTTTACTGCTGCCTTTTTTATAGCGATTGTTTTTTGCGTTGTAATTACTCTTTTTAACGACAAATTTTTACGCTTTTTAAATAATTCATTATTGTCTCAATATTTTTCAAGCGTCTTTTTCGAATTTCTCTATTTCAGAATATTCTCATAACGTCGAAATTCAACGCTTGCTCGGATCTTTCGTTTTTCAGAATTCTACATTTTTCAATTACCACAATTTCGTTTCTGTTTGTATTTATGTGTTCCATTACTTTCCATATTACAGATATATTATTTAGGACTTAAATTGTAATGAATTACTTTTATTTTCTGCCAAATACCACTCGGCATGGGTAATTTCTTGGTTGTATATGTATATTTCGACGAACTTTCCTAAGTCTTTGGTTAAATACGTTATAGTTTGTGGAATTGTTTCATAAAAATAAATGGAAACCTTTTTAAGTAATGTGTATAACTTCTTATTTTAAATAACTGTAAAGTTAAAATAAAGTTATTCTACAACAAATTGGTTTGTTTTAATAACTTTAATAATTTGTTTTAATTTTTGTAAACAATGTTACGTTAAATCAAAACGGGTAGCCATACGTTGTAGTTCAAAGATATTTCTAAATTTTGACATATTTTCATTTCAAGACGATTGAAATAAATTTAATTTACTTTATTCTCATTTGTCTTTCATGGGTATTATTGAAAGCCGTACTCCATAGTCAAGTAACTACCTCTATCATTTTAAATAGGTACGTGATTTCCATATAGAAATTGGGTCTCTCAATTGAAAAAAGTACCTTAAGGATTCGATTTAAAACTAAATTTTTCTGTTGGAGGAAAGCGAATTTTAAATAAGACTGCTGATCTTGGAATAATATAGTAAAGAAGTATGTATAGTAAAGAAGGATTGTTGAAAATAGAATTTTTTTGTCTTAACGGGCAGAAGGTCAAGGTTGCTTACTTGAAGTTGAAACTGTTCGTATACAACTTAGGTACCTGTGAAACATTCATTGAAAGCAGTGATTTTGTAAAAAGTGTAATCGATTGAGTTTGCTTTGTCTACAGTGATGACATTTGTCTTAAAAACAAGCTCCGTTATTCCACGTGCAGCTGAATAGAATTTTCAAGAAAAAAATGTGTGCTTCAAAATAAAATAACCACGTAATGCCGTAACAGTTTAATTTGCCATCCTCTCACAATGATAATGTAATTCGAAAACATCAAATCCATGGTGCAAGGGTACCACAAATAATAAATATTGATTGGAAAACTGAGTGCAAGACTACGCTGAAAGTTCCTCATTTTTACTGAAAATGAACTTAATTGACATTCGTAATCACTCCAAAACGCAAAATCGACTTCTGAAGAAGTCATCTCAGAAAAAGCTTCTATATTTTGTCTTACAGCGAGAGTTTGATGAATATGAAATGGATTATATGGATCGATATATTATGCATATATATTTGCGTCCGATGTAAATTGTAGAAGCTATGAAAAAGCTAAAACAATGTTAAAAATTTTCTGTACACTTAAATGGTGCTTGCATTTTTCTATGAAATAGAATCAAGAATTTAACCAATTCAACCCGAGCATCGCCGGGGTAATTCTGCTAGTATAAAATGAAGAAATGAGCACGATAAAGGGAAAGAACAGTAGACGTACGCATCCATTTTGGCAAATGTAATGTTTTTTAAATTGAATTGTTAAACTTCAATATATAAACATGACTTTATATTTTTCTTCTAAACTTCTTTCTTAGTTTTACACGTGATGAAAGGAATGGGAAAAGTCCTTGCGCCGAGAAAATTTTAAAGCAACGAATTCAAGCAAGATTTGTTCAAAACATTTCGAACCGGAATGCTTTAACAAAGAAAAGTTTCCAGGCATCTGGTTGAAATCAGATGCCTCACCTACAAAATTCGATTTTCCCGACCACTTGTTGAGCAAAGCTATGAAGCGAAAGCCAGCAAAATTTTTAACCGATCCAAATGAATCAGGGCAAAAATAATCGATTAAGTGACATTATTTTTAAACATATACTAACCAAATGGTTTGGGGACATCATAATAAGTGCAGTAAATGCTTCAAAGAAAATTGGGATGCAGTGAAACTCACAATACAATACAATGACAGTATCTGAAATCGAATAATTGATTTCAATTAACTAGAAAATTTAATTCAGTCTACTCAATAATTCATTATTGCTCTGTAAAAATCTGCCTTGTAAAAAGTTCTTAGTTTACAATAAGACAGTTTTTAGTAATCCGTACAAAAGGACAGAACATTCGAGGGTGATGCGCATCTACAAACGAGGTACATGTTGCAACGGGCGTAGCCTACCATTCTAGTGATATATAAAGGAAAAACGTGCGAAACAATGAGAAATGTTCTTATGCTGTTTACTTTTTATTGCTGTATTCACTGTAGACAACATTTAAAGGACCTAAGAAATTAGACGTATATAAAAATAAACAATTAAAGGATAGTAAAATTTTGCAATCATGTATGGATAAATACAGCTGTTCTCGTGAAAAAAGTGTCGATTTATATACTCAATCTCATAGAGATTATGAGAACTATATGTGAATACGTTGTGCTAAAAGCATTGTCTAAAGTCTGGGTTCAACATGAAGCTTCCTCCCATCTCCGATGACAAATGTATGCATCATGGCCATGGATGCGTATGGAATGTGCTTTCAGCCATCGGTATCGATGTTGAGAGGGATCCGAAAGTAACTAATTTCTCCACTCTTTTCCAAAGATGCAAGACTTGCATATTTGTGTTGTTTGCTTTAGTTTCCATGTTTTACACGTTAGTGACCTGGGTTAAGATGTTGATCCACAAACCAGAGTACATGAAATCATTCTCATTCAATCTTATAACCTGTGTTCTACCTGCTGTGCAGTATGTTATTATGTTCAGACGCAGGTCCGATATTCGCCGCTTTATGATGCATGTCAAATGTATGAGACTAAATCTCCATTTTTCTCGTGCTGATAACAATATGATTGTAAATGCTTTAGTTACATTAATATGGTTGTCATTGCCAATGTACTCTGCTGTTAAAGAGATTGCTAGACTGATTCAACCGAGTGAAGTTAAAATGTCCACCTTAACCTGGGGATATAAATTGAAATCAAATATAACAAGCTCAATAGCTCTGTTTTTCTGTAACATTGGACTGTACTTCTTGGATCCTGTCTTAAGCTGTTTCTTAAACTTAGTTCTAAGTGTGCTGTACCATGAATGCGCGTTATTGTTAACACAATATGGAGAGAAACTAGAGCTACTAGAGAAAACACAACTGATACAGTACGTTGCATCTTATTCGGTTATTGTTGAAATTATAAGACGTTTAGATTCTGTATTATCCTTGCCATCCTTTTTAATTTGCTTTTCATTTTATCAAAAGTTGCTAAACGTTTTAGCGGTGTTTTTTCTATCTCAAAACTTTGCTATGCATTTCAAAATTTTGATAGCTTATGCAGGTTTGGTGGCAATTTTTTCTCTTTCGTTTATATTTTTTTCTGCTTTACTTGTACCTTTAAAAATGGAAGAAATAAGAGTATCTCTTCAAACCATGTATGTTAAGGAACTGAACCATACCACGTTGGGTAAATCAAGTATGAAAATGCTTAAGAATGCCATCAAAATGGAATGTATAGTAATGTCAGGATGCAACATGATCTTCTTTACACGAACGAGTCTACTTTCTCTTTGTAGTGCACTGCTTACCAATGGATTACTGTTATTAAACATTGGGAACAATTAAAAGACAATGTGAAATGATCAGTACAGCTGGAAGTCTTGTTAAATATAACTTGACGTGTGTTTCCACATAACAGCATAAACTTTAGTGTTAATTACAGATTTCTCTCTAGATTAGTCTTGGTCTCTAAAACACCATATATCTATATTTAGGTTTAAAGTCCTACATTTTTTGATTTTCAATTTTGTATTTTGAACTACAATTTTATTGCAGAACTAGCAATGCACAAGTGCATTGTGCATGTCTATTTCAAATTATAGTTGCTATCTCTGCTATTTATTGTAGTTTAAATTTAAATTTAGTTGCAAAGATTGAATTGTATGATAGAAAAGAACAAAATTGATTGTAATCTTTATTTGAATAATTGCAATATTTATATTTGAGGTAATTAAGTAATAGACTGCTACATTAGTGTTTGTATATTTTGTAGTATTCATATTTATTTAAGCATTTGTATTCAGATAGTATATAGTATTTAATATGTAAGCCGATTTGATAAATTTGTTTCTATAGATAATTTCATATTCTTAAATTAAACACTACCTTCGATATCGTGTATATATTCGAATTCATTACGCTATAAGCGCAATTTCTCTTACTATTAATATTGTATAAAAATGTTAAGTAGACATATAACAGTTACAGTAAAATACAATTTTCAATTAAATAATAGTTATAAGAATTCAAACGCAAATTTTGATTTGAGAATTAAAATAATACTCATGTAATAATAATGACAGCAATTAATGAATACCATAGAAAAAAACACAATGATTATTCAAATAAAGTATATAATATACATATAGGTTGATTATCCTCCCTTACAATCACAATGTTCCCAATAGCAGGATTATTCCTTACAATCACAATGTTCCCAATATAGCAAGATTATTCTTAGAAAACATCTATTTAGATCTTTATTGTAAGTGGCTGATATAATCTCTGCCATCATTTCTAAATATATTGAATCACCTTGGTGGTTCGTTGCCACCTTTTTAGTAAATTGTCAGTGTAGGTTGTTAAATCAGGTTCAACAATTAACAAATGGGTCGTCCAATGAGAAAATGACCAAGTGTTAATGTCTCCAAATCATTTGCATCAGTGGAAAGAGGAACTAATCGTCGCAAATTTAAAATTCCTTCTACACTCAGGTCCAAAATTATCTTTACATGCATAAAAACACGGATTTCTCAGAAACTGTGAACTATAATTTTAAGAATTTGTGTGGAATGATACATAACATCATAACACATAAATACAAAGGAAAAAATTTACGAGCACTGCATATGATGTAAAACTGTAGCATGAAACAATAAAAATGGCAATAATATGTGACAAGGAGAGTTCAGAAAAAAAGAATAACTCATGAAAAATAAGGCTTATACTATAAGGGGAACAATTTTCTTTATTAACCCTCTTAGTCCTTTATTACTACCTGTTAATGCTGCAGCACCATCAGAGCAAACCGCGACACAGTGTGTCCAGGTAAGGTAATTTGTTTCAAAATATCTATTAATAATTTCAAATATTTTCTCTCCATTTGTTTTTCCTTCCAATTTTTTACAACATAAAAAATCTTCTGATATGTCTTCATAAAAATAACTCATAAACAATTAATTGAGACAGTTTAGAAATGCCAGTAGTTTCGTCACGTTGTAGAGCAAATACAGGAGAGTTTTGTAATCGATTTAACAGAACTGATTCTATATTACGTAGTATGGCGGAAATTCGGCGAGAAACGGTATCTTTTGATAATGGTATAGTTTTTAAATCGTTACCATATTTTTCTCCATGTTTAATTGATGTCATTTTAACTGCTGAAGGAAGAATAAGTGATTCACACCAATTGTATGTGGTTTCAAATTTTCCCCTATTAAATATGAAACTTCTTAGGATGCCCGTAAAGCCTTCTCAGGAATTGTGTATTTTTTCCAAAAATACATTTTAATTTTTCATACTTTCAGCTCGTTTTTTAAAAAATGTTTCAGATTTATTTGCTAATTATTTGTTTGGTTTCCAAATGTCTTTTTAATTTAGCAGGTTTCATACTTTCATTTGCTAATTTATCCCTGCAATTAACACACAACGAATGTTCTTTCCCATTAACAACGAAATATGTAAATCCATATTTAATAAACTCCTCTTGATATTTTCTCAATTTTTTATTAGATAGCACATTTCGTTCGATATTTTTTTTTATGTAGAAACAGTGCCATTGGATTCATTCACAGTTTTTCTAAGTTCATTGGATGTTGGTCCATCATTCTCATTTGTAATGTCATTCTTTTCATTTTCTGAACGTTGGGTACCTATTTTTAGCCATTTATCCATCACGAGGGAACAAAAACTAAAACAAAATTATAAATATACAATATTTCATTTCTTTGCGTTTGTTCAATCACGTGCGGCTACCACGTGGGAAGAAAGTAAATTCCGGGATTACTCGGTATAAATCATGTTTATCTGTAGCTTATTCAGACGAGAATTAAAGAAAAGAAAACTTAATTATAAAAGAAACATCTCTTTATACCAATTGCACATGCTCGCTCCTTAAAATAAAAAATACAACGCTAAAGTAAAAATTTACACATGGTAATCAAGGCAAGTAAATATCTCAACTGGTGTTGCCAGTCGAGCACACATCTATATTGTACAGAGGTTACAGTGAATCATAACATACAAATATTGGAGCTTAAAAAATACAAAACGAGTACAAAATTAATTATAGTGATTTAATATAATTATGCTTAACATTACTTACTCCTAAGATAAAATAAACGCTAATTGTAATTTTTAAATATATATTTTACCTAAGAGGTAAAATACATATTTAAAAATTACAATTAGCGTTTATTTTTTAAAATTCATCTTACTATGATCTTAAATTGGTACTCGCACTTAAACTGCAAAAGCAGGCTTTGTTTAGTGTGCCGCCATCTGTAATCCAAAAACAGAACTAACTGTTCCCTTACACGTTTTAAAATAGTAACTACCTTGGTAGCGTTTCCAACGAAATATCAGTTGAGGATAATTGATTTTCGAAAAAATCAAAAACGAAAAAAATAATACAAAATATTTTTAAAAAACAGTTTTTCTTTATAAACATTTTAATATCTATATTGATTTTTTAATTGTTTATTATTGCCCACCGAACACGCTACTGAACTGTCCTATACTTAAAAAATATGTTATGTACATACCGATTGCAAATTTTACTTAAAATTAGCAAAAGCAGTATATTAAAAGAACTGCAGAATGCACTTGAATGAACGTAAGAAGCAGCAAAACCGAACTACTGAGTCAAAGACGGAAAGAATTGCAGGGTCCTAGCTGTGATCACAGTATAAAGACTAAATAGCAGGGGTGCACATCTAGATTGAAAAAGCTGTAGTAAAGATGGCCACTGCTAAACGTCAGACCGACCCAAGTTGCATATGAATCCCACCGGAGAGCAGGTAAAGGGCATCTCAAATTGACAATTATCTTTTATCACTATGTCTGTTCGCCTGCCGGTTGCCGAATTTTAGATATTATATACTAATAGACAATTGTATTCGTAAGAAATATATAGTTCTTTTTTATAAATATTACCTCATTTCACTATTTTACTGGTACCTGATACTGGTTGAAGAAAATCCTTGTATTTTTTATTGTCAAATAAATTTCTTTGAATTTGGCGACCCACAAAAATTTTCAAGCGACCCCCAGAGGGGTCGCGACCCACGGTTTGCGCACCACTGGTTTAGACCACTCACTGAAGAACAAATTTTTTCTTTCTTTGTAGCCTCTCTGCTACTTTTTTAGTCAAAGTACAAATAGTGCTTGCGTTATCAATAATTGACCTAATTCTATGCCTATTACCATACCGATCTTCCAAATAAATCATGCAAATACATAAAATACAGTTTTCTACTTTCATTTGAAATTAATGTAACTTTCTTTGACCCCTTGGCCCTTTCTTGTTTTTCATTTCTTTCAGCCTCACTGTTCAGTCTAGCTGTAAAAACTATTCGACTTTTGTTTTTCTTTTGGGTTGTCAGAGGTGGCAACGACGCCACACGTGTTTTGTATCTGTTATCGTCAGTCTGTATGTGCTTATGACGGCGTGCAGTCGAAGTGGAATATTAAAGAGTGCTGTGTTTTGAGCAGATGCTTTCGTTTTCTTTATGTGTGGTATATTCCTCTAGTTATATTAATTTTTCTCGACGAGTGGGATGCCGGGTAGGTTTTGCATTCGATTTGGTACATTTTGTCGTCCGCAACAGGATTCAAAGGAATATAATTTTCGAAAGCGAAAATAGATTGTGAAGAACATGTAACAGTTAAAAACAAAGAGGATTCCACTTAGAAGTACATTTACGAGAACATTTAATTCATTGAAAGAAGCATCGGAATGTTCTCAACCGGACTTAAATGTGGTGGAAACTTTATTAGAGCAATTAGAAGATAAAGGAAAAAGGCTGCGCGAAATAGATAGTGAGATATTGAACTTTATGTTAGAAAAGGACTATGAAAAAGAATTCGAGTCTTGCGAAGAATATAGTGAGAAGCTTATTGCGTATAAACTAAAGGTTAAAAAGATTCTTTCTACGCCTTCGTGTGAAGGCATTTCAAGTGCTAGTGTTCCCGAAATCATCGAAAGGTACAACTACAGGACTGGTACGGCCCCTGCGACTACCAGAAATAACATTAAAACGGTTTGACGGCGATCCTCGATCATGGTTGAGCTTTTGGAATACGTTTAAGAGGATCCACGAGGATAAAGTTCTAGATGATCATTTAAAACTCGTGTATTTAATGCAAGCAATAACTCCCAAATCAAAATCATGACATCGTCAATAGTTATCCGACAACGGCAGAGAACTATCCTAAAGTCATCCAACATTTAAGGGACAGATTTGGCAGAGAAGATACATTAATACAAGTATACATGAGAGATCTGGTTATCATCTACAATTGGTGTTATGCAACAACAGCGGATCCCGAAAGGACGCTAACTTATCTTCACTTTATGGCAGTTTAGAAACGAAACTTCGTTCTTTGGAGTCCCTAGGGATTAGGAAAGGACAAAGGACACATATACAAGTATTTTATTTCCTTTGGTAGAATCTTGTTTACCTCACGATATTCTGAGAATTTGGGAAAGAGCGTGAGAAGACAACACAAGGTAAGAGCGAACTTAATTCTATTCTTGAATTTTTAAAAAATAAAGTTATGTCAGAAGAACGAGTTACATTAACTCGTTCTAGTTTTGATTTCGATAGGACAAAGAAATGGTCCAAAGTTAATAATATTTCTAAAGAATGCAATGTTGTTACAGCTCATGATTTAATTGTTGGTGAGAAATTTAAAGAGAAACATTTTTTTATTGCGAAATATGATGAAACATGCATATTTTGTGACAAATGTCACTCATCAGAAAAATGCTTTAAAGCTAGTTCACTTCCTTATGAGGAAAAGAGAAATTTAATTTTGAGAAAAAGAGCGTGTTTCATTTGTTTAAAGAAAAATCATATCTCGCGCAATTGTCAGGCTGAAGTTCAATGCATGATTTGTAGGAAAAAACATTCTACGGCTATGTGTCAGGTTATTCCTGCTGAGGGATGCAATGCGGCGCCAGAGAACCTCAAGAATGAACCAGGAAGTAGTAGTAACAATGTTTTGACTACGCAATTGTCTGATTCTGCTGTTATATTGCAGACCTTGAATGTTCGCGTTAAGCACGGCTCCAGAGAAAGGATAATTCGTGCCATTATTGACACTGGGTCAGAGCGAACATATATATCGGAAGATGTAATCAAATCTTTGAATTATAAAAATTGTGAAGTGAAATTAATTCATAAATTATTTGGAGGAGTAGAAACAAATGAAACACATCATTATAAATATAAAGTTCATTTAAGTAGTATAGATAATCGTTATAATAAGGTGACCAATCGTCCTCCTTTAGGGAGGACAGTCCTTCTTTTGTAGGTTCTGTCCTTCCTCGAAAATTGTCCTCCTACCTGTCCTCCTTTTCGATATTTTAAAACTAATCTGTTAATCTCTGTATTCAGAGATGCCGCGCCGAACTGTTACGCGTCATGTGACGGTACAGTTCGGAAAGACGCGATTATGAAACGCATGCGCAGGGCATAGAACTTCACGTGTCTCGCACCATTGTGCACTTCACTTTGTTTACTTCTAACGGAAATACGAAATTATTTCTTTCTCAGTGAATATTATACTCAGGTAAGTACAATTCACGTTTTATTAATTCAATTTTATACAACCCTGTTTTCAACACAAGTGTAAAATAATTTAAATATAGATTTAGTAAAGATTTATCGCTTTGGTTATTAAAGTTTTAGTTTTAATTATTAATTTTTATTTATTCATAATGTGCTTGCATCATTCGTGTAGCTCTATATTTTATTTTTAATTTCATTTAAGGGATGGAAAAGTCAAAAAAGAGGAAATGCCACACACACATTTCAACGATCAATTGAAAAAGGAATTTCCATTCCTCATATCAAAGAGACACCATTGTTTTCTGCACTATTTGCAGAAGAGAATTTTGTATTGCAATTGGAGGCAGAGCAGCTTTAATGAAACACTTGAACACCAACAAACATAAGCAATCATTAGATGCATCAGCTTCCAGTAGTAAAGTAACAATTTTTTTTAAAACTTATAATTATTCTGAAGATGAAAAACAGTTAGCTGTAATGAAGGGAACATTTGCATTTCATACCATAATTCACAATCAAATTTTTCGTAGTATGGATTGTCAACTAAATTATTGAAAAGTTTCACAATGCTAAATTTTCATGTGCCAGGACAAAATGTGAGGCTATTATTAAATCAGTATTTAAAAATTACTGTTGTAACGTACGCTATACCTCAAATCCTAAAATGTAGATGTCGCTACCATACAGGTAGACTTTGGCGTGAACTTCTCTAGTACTGTCAAATTTTGCTCAGAGAGAGTTTGGATTTTGTCGAGAGCAGACCATCCCGGTCTGATGCCCAATTTCGGACTGTGTTAACTATTTTTTTTCCTCTATAAATGTTTTCTTTCAATTGTTTTGTACTGTGTAAGTACCGTTTTTGTTAAATGTAATCCGTCCTTTGTAACTGTTATTTCTAGAGTAATTAAACATGTTCCAAACTTTACCCCCGAGATTTTCTTTTTTTCATTACTTTTGGTTTAACACCAGTAATTACATTAATGACAGTTACAAATTGGCGCCCAATGTGAAAGGCCCGAAGTAAAATATCCCATCTCTCTCGCGTTTTTTTTTGTACTGTGATTAGGTTCCTGCCTGAAGTGTTTGTCACCCTGACAACAAGAAGAAAATTCGCACCCGGCGAATGTGATTACAGATAGCTGTTCATATCTGGAACTGTAAAGTAACAATTTAACATAATTATTGTTAGTCTTGTATAATTGAATTTTAAGTTCGTTTTTTTCTCCTATTGAAAATGCTTTCGGTTTGAAACCATTCTAAAATGGCGGTTGAAAGCGAAACTTACAACCCACTCAGGAAATTCCATGTGTGGTAACCCTATGATCCTTGAGTGTTAATGCGAAAAGTTATAAACATTTCGAGTGCTCTTGAATGTTTTTTTTATTTTCATTTATATGTACGATCTGTGCTTTATGAAAAAGTGAAATAAGAATTTAAGCTGAGGATAGATTACTTGTTTATTGCTAGTGTATTCATTCTTTTTAAGTTGTCTACCTTTGAATGTGTCATTTAGAAATTTGAACAGTGATTGATTAAATTGTAACAGTATTACAAACTTGATTTAATTGGTGTTGTTAAATGTACACATAGTTTCTGATGGAAAATAATTTTAATTATTTCTACTAAGTGTAAACAAGTTTACAATATTTATAACTTCAAAGTGAATGAAATAATTTATGAATGGTATTTCTAATTAAACATATTCTAATATTATTAATTGGTGCTTTTAACTTTATCAATCAGTTTTATTTAAAAAAGAATTTCTCATTTGTGCATTTTATGTTTAAACATATGTGAATATCAGTTGAAATGCTATTGAGTTATCAATTAATATTACTTGTGGAAAATTTTTCCCTCTCATTTGTGAATTGTTTTGATTTCACGATTTCATACCAACTGCTGTTACTGTTATTGATTTGTGGTGTTTCAAGATAATAGAATTAACAGTATTGAGTGAATTTTTAAAACTTTTAAAATTGAATTTTTTTCTGAACTTTATAAATTACGTCTGAAATAGACTAAACACACGAAAAGTGTCATTTTTGGGAAGATCCAGAAAAGAGGATTTGAGGATTTTGGCCTCAGAATTGGGTCTGGCTCCGTAGGACAATCTCAAAGTGATCGATCTAAAGGATCTCATAACCAAGAGTGACAGGTATGATGAGGACTTCGTCAAAGATATGCTTAGCGTCATTGTGGAAGAACGTATAACAGCAGAAAAACAAAAAGCTGCGGAATTGGAAGAAAAGCAAAAAGCTGCGGAATTGGAAGAGAAACAGAAAGCTGTGGAGGTGGCCCAACAACGAGAAAGAGAATTCGAATTGGAAAGATTGAAAATTCAACTTGAAATGCAGAAACTGTCACAAACGACTGTTGTAAGTCAACAGCTAGAAAAACCGAAGTTTGAGCTAAATAGAATTATTCCGAGGTTCAACTCGAAGGAAGATGAAATTGGTCTTTACCTAACTATTTTTGAACGTCAAGTGAAGTTCATGAACATCCCTGAAAAAACTTGGACAGCATACCTGATTGGCTCATTGCCACCTGATATAGCTCAACTCATCGCAAGAGAGGATGAAGATGATGCTCAAGATTATGAAAAGGTAAAAGAAATGCTTCTAAAAAGATTTCGAGTTACAGGAGACAGGTTTAGGCAGTATTTTTCCCAACAGAGGAAAAACCCGGATTCGACGTGGCGAGACTTTTATTTCGAATTGAATTCTTATCTCGAAGGTTGGATTAAAGAATTGAAGATTACCACTTTTGATCAACTTAAAAGTCTAATGATCGCTGATCAGATAAAAAGAAAAACTCCAACAAATATTAAAGAACACTTCTTGGATATTTGGGCGGATTTGAACGATCCTTTGGAATTGGCTGAAAAACTGGACGCATACGACAGCGTAAGGCCTGGAATGAAAAACAATCCAAATCAGACTTTCAAGAAGAAAGAAGAGTTCAGGAAACCCTTTCCAGTAAAGAAAAGTCAACCTGTTGGAAGATCCCATGATGACCACCCACCAGGACCTTCTAGAACAGTACCTGGACTCCTAAGTTCCAGAACTGAAGGAAGAAAGCCCATCCGGTGTTACGGGTGCGGGACTCCTGGAGTCATCAAGTCAAAGTGTCCTACCTGCACGAGGGTTAATGAAGAGGAAACATCAGTGAACTGCATGACGTTATTCAACTTGGATTCAAACTCGTATCCCTCAAGTTTGATTGTCCTCAAAATTTTTGGAGAAAATATTGCTGTATGTGCTGATACCGGTGCTTCCCATACCATCGCGGGTGAAAAGCTGTTTAAATTCCTACAAGGGCACAACGTCACCTTTGTGAACAAGAGAATTTCATTTATGATGGCTGATGGAATTCGACAGACCATTACTGCTCTAAGTACTGTCGTCAACCAGTACATTGAAGGCAAAGTTATCCAAACAGAATTTCTGGTATTGCCGGAAGCAAAAGGAAATTACACCCTGTTAGGAATGGATTTTCTTAATGCAGCTGGAATCGTCCTTGATGTCCAAGGCGGAAAATGGCATTTTTCCGAAAATCCTCAAAAACAGTACAAGTTCTTCAAGAAGACCGTAGATAATATAACCATAAGCGCATTCGAACTTCGAGAAGATGAGGGTAAACACCTATCTCCTGAACAGAGAAGAAAACTAAACACACTCCTAGACAAAAATGAGGCATGTTTCCAACTAGGGGGAGGGCCATCGCCGTTTATTGAACACCGTATCGACACAGGTGATCACCCCCCAGTAGCAACGTCACCCTACAGGATGAATCCTACAAGGAAAGAGATTTTGAAGGAACAGATTGAAGAACTGCTGAAGCAGAATATAATCGAAGAGTGCGAGTCCCCCTACGCTGCACCGGTGGTACTTGTTCCTAAACCAAATGGGAAAGTACGCCTCTGTGTCGACTACAGAAAGTTGAACTCTATTACGAAAGTGGATACCTACCCTTTACCTCGAATGGATGATCTATTAAATGAAGCAACACCAACATCCTACATGTCAACAATTGATTTGCAATCGGGCTACCATCAAGTAAAGGTTGCTGATGTTGATCAGGACAAAACTGCTTTCATTTGTCCTTTTGGAACTTACCGTTACTTACATATGCCCTTCGGCCTACGTAACGCTCCTGCCACCTTTCAAAGATTAATTGACAAATTTCGAAGTGGCCTGAAAGATGTGTTCGCACTGTCTTACCTAGATGACATCATCGTCCTCTCAGAAACTTTTGACGAAGATCTCGAAAAAGTTTTCGAAAGACTGTCTATCTTCAAACTTCATGCAAACCGTGATAAATGTCGCTTCGCCTGTGACCGCGTGAAATATCTGGGATTCTGGATAACGAAAGATGGAATTGAAGCTGACCAAGAGAAGAGAGCTCTTCTATTCAAAAAATTCCAGTCCCTACCAATGTGAAAGAAGTCCAATCTTTACTACAAACCTGCTCTTGGTTTCGTCGATATGTCCCCAACTTTGCTGACATAGCACGCCCACTTAGTAACCTCACTAAGAAGAAAGTACATTGGCACTGGGGTCCTGAACAACAAGAATCCTTTGAAACGTTGAAGATGCGCCTGATGACTCCTCCTGTATTGAAGCAAGCTGACGGATCAAAGCCTTTTACCATCCGTACAGACGCAAGTAGTTATGCCCTTGGAGCCGTCCTTCTCCAGGGAAGTGGCCCTGATGAACATGTCATCGAATATGCAAGTCGTCTGTTGATCCCAGCAGAGCGAAACTACTCCACAACCGAGCGGGAAGCCTTGGGGGTAGTGTGGGCCTTAGAGAAGTTTCGAGGTTACGTAGAAAATCAACAAATCTCCATCGCATCAGATCATCAACCTCTCAAATGGCTGTTAAGTATAAAGTCACCTTCTGGTCGTCTGGCAAGATGGGCTTTAAAAATTCAGTCCTTCAACCTGAAGATTGATTATACCCCAGGGAAAGCCAATGTAGTGGCTGACATGCTGTCAAGACCGTTGTACGCTGAAGGCGCACCCTCTGATGTGTGTGCCATCACTGTGGACATGCCATCCAGGAAATCCAGTGATATTCGAAAGGGACAGCTGGAGGACGAAGAATTGAAGAAAATCATTGACTGCTTTGAGAGCATGGACAAAGATGAAAACTTTGCCAACTACGCCAGTCGTGGATACTTAATGAACCAAGGTGTCCTGTATAGGTATTCACCTGAGAATGAAGAAGAAGCTCAACTCGTAATTCCTACACAAGAGCGAGGAAGAATCCTTCAAGAGTACCACGATGCCCCGACAGCTGGTCATTATGGCGTAGAGAACACATACAAGAAGATTGCATCCAGATACTACTTTCGAGGTATGAAAAAGTTCATCTCAGAGTACATCAAGACTTGTCCTGAATGCAATCGTTATAAGCCAACAAACCAAAAACCAGCAGGACTCTTGAGAACACCCGCTTATGCACAAAGGTTTGAAACGCTGGCCATTGATATTTTTGGTCCTCTTTCGGAAACCCCTACTGGCAAGAAGTGGATCTTTATTGTGGAAGATACAAGCACCAAATGGGTAGAACTATTTGCTCTTACTGAAGCCACTGCGGCAAACTGTGCCAAAATACTTATCGAAGAAGTATTCCTACGATATGGTCTTCCGCGAAGACTAATAAGTGACAACGGACCACAGTTCGTAAGTGCTGTCATGCAATTGACTTGTGACTTGCTAGAGATTACGCAATACCTTATCCCCGTCTACCATCCGCAAGCCGCCAACCCATCTGAACGTAAAAATCGTGACTTAAAGCCTCGACTAGCAATTCTGGTGGGGGAAGAACATACGTCTTGGGAAGACAAATTATCTTTAATTCGTTTCGCAATGAATACCTCAGTGTGTGACACCACCGGCCACACGGCTGCCTACTTACAATTTGGAAGACAGTTGAGAACGTCAGACGATATCCGGCATGATATTCGAAAAGTGATCGACAATGATAACTTCGTACCCAAAATCACCCCGTATCTCAAGAGGTTTGCAAACTCAATCTTGGATGTCAAAGATAGAGTTGAACAGAAACAGGATCGTCAGAAGGGAAACTTCGATCGACGAAGAAGACAAAAATACTTCAAACCTGGTGACAAAGTTTGGGTGACCATTCATCCCATAAGTCGGAACAACAGAAGCAAGAAATTCATGCCAAAAAGGGAAGGTCCTTACCTCATTCTCACCTTGAGATCACCAACAATATGAGATTGCCGACCTGGCCAACCCAGACCACGTCCTTGGAACTTATGTTTCTGCCCTAAAGGACTATCATGAGCCTGAAGTAGAAAGAGACACTGGACCTGTGGCTCCTATAAGAAAAAGAGGACGCCCCAAAAAATTACCTTCTGGTTCCGAGCCGAGACGGCAACAGAACCAGAGGGGGAGTCTGTAACGTACGCTATACCTCAAATCCTAAAATGTAGATGTCGCTACCATACAGGTAGACCTTGGCGTGAACTTCCCTAGTACTGTCAAATTTTGCTCAGAGAGAGTTTGGATTTTGTCGAGAGCAGACCATCCCGGTCTGATGCCCAATTTTGGACTGTGTTAACTATTTTTTTCCTCTATAAAAAATGTTTTCTTTCAATTGTTTTGTACTGTGTAAGTACCGTTTTTGTTAAATGTAATCCGTCCTTTGTAACTGTTATTTCTAGAGTAATTAAACATGTTCTAAACTTTACCCCGAGATTTTCTTTTTTTCATTACTTTTGGTTTAACACCAGTAATTACATTAATGACAGTTACACCTGTTATTTGTTCCAATATAAGAAAGTTCCCGAACGGGCCTTGGTTAAGAGAATTGAATAAATGACATTCAAGTTACAGATATTGAAAATAATGTACAGGGAGTTGAAAATGAAATTAAATTATTGATCGGTTCCGACGTAGCGGGAAGTTTGTTTACCGGAAATGTTAAATCTTTAAAAAGTGGTCCGGTTGCTGTACAAACCCGTTTAGGGTGGACTGATGGAGACAAAATTTCTGGAATTAAACCTGAAACCAAGGACTCTCTTATGGTTATGTCTTCCCTTTGGAATGAGAGTTCCATTGCTATTTTGTGGAAGCTATATATTATGGGTATAACGGACCCAGTAGAATCTAAAACAAAGTCAGAAATGCATTGTACCATATCCACGATAAAAGCAAGACCACTTTTTTACAAAATAATTCTATATTATCAACAAATATTTACATACAAATTACAAAGCTAGTTTAAAATATCACAGACGAGACACATCGCGAAAGGGCAACCGCACCCCTTCGATTGTGATTTCATCATTCACTTTTAATAATCTAAAAAAAAACTCCGGCGTCATCTGTGCAGCCAGACCGGGGGAAAGCGCCTCCTAGCAAGAGTTCCGTTTTCAGGATCATGGGACGTTACAGCATGAAGAAACCATGCAATATTTTAAGAATACCGTGAAAGTGAAACCAAATGGAAGATGCAAAATCGCTTTGCCCTGGGTCCTAGATAATTCCCATTTGCCGAATAATAGAGAACTGGCCGAAAAACGACTTGCTACCACGCGAAGAAAGCTATCAGACTCAAATAAAAGCAAAGTTTACAATGAAGTATTTGATACGTGGCTAGAGCAAGGAATTATCGAAGTAGTTGCTGATGATAAAGAGTCTCAAGTTCATTATTTGCCACACAGGCCTGTATTTAAAGATTCGAGTGAGACCACGAAGGTGAGACAAGTTTTTGATGCCTCTGCTCACTTCAAAGGGTCCCCTTCACTAAACGACTGTCTGGATTCGGGCCCTAACTTAATTGAAATAATTCCTTCACTACTAAATCGTTTCCGGATGTATCCCGTTGGAGCAGTATCCGACATTGAAAAAGCGTTTCTTCAAATCGGTATTACAGAGAGATAGACTATTTGAGATTTTTATGGAAAGATGAAGCTAAAGGGGAGTTTATAGTTTACAGACATAAACGTGTGGTTTTGGGGGTCAATTGCAGTCCTTTTTTATTAGCTGCCACACTGAATCATCATTTAGAAAATGTTCCCGATCATTTCGCTTCTACAGCAGAAAAATTAAGAGAATCGTTGTATGTTGACAATTGTGTTTGCAGCTTTAACACAGTTGAATTAAATAAATTTATAATAGAATCAAGAATGCTACTCTCCTCTACAAAATTCAATCTTAGAGGATGGCAGTCAAACTGCTCTACTGAAATTCTTACACAAGTGCCAACAGATGATGTTACACCGGTTTTAGGCTTAAATTGGGATTTAAAGATGGACACACTTTCTTGCAAAATTTCTGGTCGTTTAACGAAGATAAAATTGTTGTTACTAAGCTTGCTCTCCTCTCATCGGCTCAGGTGTTCGATCCTCTCAGATTTACTTCACCTGTGTCTCTGATCCCTAAACTTATTCTATAGGAGTATTGGAAATTCAAATTGAAGTGGGATGAGATAATACCTGAATATTTGGCTAAACAATTTTTAAAGTGGGTTCAGGAAATAGATTTAATTTCTAACATCAAGCTACAGCGTTATATAAGTCTAGATCATCCTGAGGATAAAGATATCAGTCTTTACATATTCTGTGACGCGAGTAGAAGGGCGTATGCCACTTGCATTTTCCTGAGGGTGAAGACAAATAATCTCATTGAAGTGAAGTTAATACAGTCACGTGCAAGAGTAGCTCCTCTTAAGAACATAACAGTACCACGGTTAGAACTTTTGTTCTGCTGTATAGGAGCCAGACTGGCAAGTCGAGTCATTGCTGATCTAAGAATACCAAACCTAAAGATCTTTTATTGGAGTGACTACAACACAGCTTTGAGTTGGATCCAACGAGACGTTCGTCTGGAATCGCGTTCAAGAGATCAGATCACTGACCCAGAAAGACGAGTGGCGACATGTTGCTGGAAAACTGAACTCTGTTGATCTTCCTTCAAGAGGGTGTTCCGCTGAACAATTCTTACAGCTAAGATGGTGGGAGGGGCCAACGTGGCTAGCTAAACCAGAATCTTCTTGGCCTCGAGATGTCGAATCACCAGACGAAGATGTTATTAATGCTGAGAAAAGAGGAAGAGTGTAATCACAGTCTTCAACAAAGGCATCAAACCTGATGACTGGTATTATAGACATTTTTCATCTTACAGGAAGACTGTACGATTGATTGCCTGGATATTACGATTCATCAATAATTCCAAGAATGTGAATTCAAAAGTATCTGATCTTACGTACTCGGAATTAGAACAAGCCGAAATGAAACTAATGATAATGATACAAAGAGATGCATTCAATAAGTATGATGATGAGAAAATCCGTGGTCTAAGACCAATGATGGATGAAGATGGTGTTATGAGAGTACAAACACAAGTGATATATCGAGAAGATACTGCCAACTTTAAGTACCCAATTCTTTTGCAATCGGATCATCCTGTAGTCCACCGACTGATATTTTGGAAACACCAAGAACTATTACATGTTGGAGTGGCTCATTTAATGACAATTCTTCGAGAAAACTGGATCCTGAAAACCAGGAAAACAATTCGTGCAGCAGTTCAGAAATGCGTTCGATGTAAAAGATTCAGTGCACAGAAGATAGAATCGGAGCTTATTGCGTTACCGACTGATAGAGTTCGAGATGATGCAAATAGTTGAGGTTGATCTGGCGGGTCCCCTTTATTTAAAGGGCGGCAGAAAATCGTGGATTGTACTGTACACCTGTGCAGTCTATCGAGCAATACACTTAGAATTAGTGTCGTCATTGTCAACAGAAGCCTTCCTCCAATCTTTCAGGCGCTTCATAGCGAGACGAAGACCCACAACAGTGTATTCAGACAACGGAACAAATTTTGTTGGGGCTGACAAAGCCTTTTCTAACATCAATTGGGAACGTATCTCTGCAGCAGCAGCTGTACAAAAAATTCGCTGGAAATTTAACCCGCCTACCGCTGCCTGATGGGAACGGCTGATCCAACATGTGAAACGCATTTTGAGAAAGGTCCTAGGGATGGCTTTACTAAACTATGAAGAACTGATCACTGTCCTCTGTGATTGTGAACAAGTTCTGAACTCTTGACCACTAACTTATGTGACTGAGGACTTGAACGACCTAGCACCGTTAACACCATCCATGTTTCTACAAGAAATAAGATCTTCAGAAGTAGCAGATATAGATGGGATTGACACGCTAGAGTTGCACAAGAGTGAAGTACAGGCAGCAAGTGCGAGAACATCTTCGATAACGGTTTCGCATTCAATACTTTGGGCAATTGCGACAACGGAACGTGCTTCAAAGACTATGAAGCCACTCACCATTGGTGATATGGTTCTTTTAGAGTCTGACAAGAAACGTGCATATTGGGCTTTAGCTCGTATACAAGAGTTGATTCCGGGAAAAGATGGCCGTCCCAGAGTTGTTCGAGTAAAGACTGAGGGCGGTGAACTCCCTAAGACCAATTCAAAAACTTTATCATCTTGAAATTCCTAAAAGTTATCAAAGTGACTGAGGAAAAATGTGTTACTCAACTTTATTTAGTGTGTCTTCTGTATTAGAATAATTTCAGTATTATTTTGCATTTCGTAATATGTATAATCTCTTTGAATTTTCAGGTGATTTAGAAATTGTATGAGATTACTCGTAAGTAATGACTTAGTTTGTAACATAAGTGTACATTTGTGTTCTAGTAATGTAAGTATTTGTTGAATTTTTTCTTCCTTATTTTGATTTTGTATTTTATTGTTGAGTTTACTTGTTGATCTAAACTCAAGGTTGGAGAATGTTCAGTCTAGCTGTAAAAACTATTCGACTTTTGTTTTTCTTTTGGGTTGTCAGAGGTGGCAACGGCGCCACATGTGTTTTGTATCTGTTATGCTGTCGTCAGTCTGTATGTGCTAATGACGGCGTGCAGTTTAAGTCGAATATTAAAGAGTGCTGTGTTTTTAGCAGATGCTTTCGTTTTCTTTATGTGCGGTATATTCCACGAGTTATATTAATTTTTCTCGACGAGTGTGAAGCCGGGTAGGTTTTGCATTCGATTTGGTACACTCACCGATCTATGTGTTTAGTTTCTCTGGCGTCGCAGATGTATAAACTTGAGAGATAGAATATGAAGGTTGGGAAATAAGCTGATCATTTTTTTATTTTGCCAAAGTGTAATAACGTATGATGAGACTTCGAACAAATCCTGCATTTGAACATAGACAGCCATTTGGTTTTATGAACGTGTAAGCAGTTCACCAAAATTTTGCTTTTTTTTTAGCATGATCAAACCTTTGTTTGAGATTTATTTTCAGAAAAACAGGGCACTTGAAGAGGGATGAAATTGAATGAATGACTCTTAAGCACACAAAGAGCACTCGTTTCTTGTTAATTTCGTCATTCGACTGAATCATCAAAGCTTTTACTTAAGGATAATTGGAAATTCTTTTATTACTCAAAACTGGGGAAGGATTTTGATTTATGGCTGTTCAAAATAGAAGCTCTTGTTTCCAGAAATGAAATTACGCTTTCAAAGTCAGGAGGCTCGTTCGATTTCAAAGAAAATTCAAACTGTTTTCTCGTTTCCTTATCCAACTTTTGTAACAAAATGTTAACTAGCATAGCATCAGATAAATTATTTTGTTTATAATCAAGAAGTTTTAGCGCTCTCAAGTTCTTTTTTACCGCCGACTAAGTGTCGCAAATCCCCTGACGATTCGCATATTATTCCATGCTTAAGAATTCCTAAAACGTGAGTGTCAATCAACACTCTTTTGTTCTCAAAACGTTCAGTCAATGCAGTAAGTAAGGAACTGAATGAGTCACCTACAGACTAAGTTTTTGGCTTCACCCGTAAGGAAAGCGCGCATATAAAACAGCTTTTGTTAATCACTTAAAGAAGGATTTTCACTTATTAAGGATAAAAATTGAGTTTTAAAGTTATTCCACTCTTCGTACTGACCAGAAAAGGTTGGGAGTGGAATCTCAGGCAAACGTATTTTCGATTTAGTTTCGACATCCACATTTTCATTTGAGACATTGAGTGAATGTCTAGACCTAGAAGGTTTTATTAAAAATAATTTCAAACTCACCTCAGCGAGTTCTAGGCGATTTTCGATTTCATCGATATCTTCCTGTCTCAGATAGATTTGGCAAATCAGGATTTGCATAGTGCGAGTCCCGAATATGATCGATTTTGCAATGTAAAGAGTCAATTGTCCTGAGTTTCACATCAATTTTGATGTCTGAAGGTACTTCCGTTTGCGATTTCTCCAATATAAAGTTCTCCAACTTAATAAGAGTAGATTTAACCGATCCTTTGGATCGATTAAGCGCAACTTCGTGTTTATCCATAGCGCTGATTCAGCTCAGCTCCGGCTCGACGAACCAAAAACGTCTTTGTGTTAAGCTTGTAGATAGTGTCAACAGCATAAAGACGGAGTGACGCGACTTGGAAGTTTTTAGTTTTATTCAAAACTTAACAACAAAGAACATATACAGGGTGTCCCTAAAAGGTTGTTACGCAATTTATCTTTTTACCATTTGGAGATAGGTAGGCAATGTAAATTGCAAAAGTACGCCAAATAAGGTAAGTAATTAAGATATGTGAATAAAATTATCACGTGATAACAATTTAAGCGAATTCAGTTTTTAATTTATATACGATCCCTCTAGATAAAAATACGAGATAGTTCCGTTTGTACATACAGCGTTGTTCGGCTACCAGATGATTCGTTTAGACTTCACACCGATTAAGTCTTTGTTGTATACATGTAATCGTTCCATCCACGGTCAGATATTCAAGGTCAAATATCCCACTTCTGATTCTTGTTGTCGCTTATTTCCAACCGACGAACTTCTATGTGGGCGTCTCGATGGATGGCAACACGGAAATTCAATCTAATAATCTTTATATACAACTTTATGTACAATTAATATATATACATGGCACCCTGTGCCTCTTTCACATATGAATCGACCCACTGGTCCTCCGTAAAATAACATTCACAACGGACGGTCCCAGACCGTCTTCTCACATCACTTACTCAAACCGTCTCTCTCTTTTACACTGCAACAAAAATGTCTATACATACCATACTCACAGTGGCGCCCTCTCGCGACAATCAAAGTATAATTAAACAAGCTCACATAATTAAACATTAAATATTAATAAATTTTCAAAGTAAACACAAGATTCAAAAGTATGTAAATACAAATACAATCAAATATTAAATGTTATTACATAATAAAATTATAATAATGTATCGCCTGTTAAAAAAGTAAATTTTTCACTAAAATCTCACTCCACTTAAATCTTGATTCATTGCAGATTTAAAATTTAGCTCGCTTTGAAGGTCCTGGTGTTGAATGATCCTCTTCATCACTCATTATGTTGACTGTAATGTGAGTGTGTGGAGGATTGGTGGCAAGCTCCTCAATTTGCTCAAGAACATCCAGAGCCTCATCTTCATCTACGTTGCTGTCTTCCAGGAGTAGGAGCGTTTTGACATGACTGGCCAAGACAGAAAGTACAAAGGACCAGGATCAATCACGAAGGGAAAGCCAAGAATGAGAAAAGATTAAACACCAGTTAATTAAATTGTATCGATTGAAAGTCACCTATAGTATGAATACAAACATTTATAAACAATATTAATATAAATGCAAACAAACACAACTTTTGTGGTTTGATACATGTTTTACAAAATTGGAATTAAAATGAAACTAAAATATTACCAATTTAATTAACTGAAGCCAGAAATTCTCCCCTTGATTGACACCGTGTTATAATACTAATTCGTAATTAAAAAAAGGTAATTGACAATAAAGCCACAAGAGCATAACAAAGAAAAGCACCCATGACAAGCACAGAACACAAAAACCCTTCAGTTAAGATATGTACAATATAGGACTAGATCTTCAAGTATTGCAATTCTAAAAAGTTCCGTTTAAATACACTATCTGACATTGAAAATGCAACACCAAGGAGTTGGCAGAAAGTGATGAAATTTGGCAAACAGAGAGAGACAGCAACGAGCAATAAGTGATCTTTATTGCAACATTATACACCTTGCCACTGAGCAGCAAGAACGTCTGATCAGTAGGTTGTAGGACCACAGCGAGCGGCGATACAGGCAGCAACACGTCTAGGTACAGACGCAATGAGCGTGCGGATGGTGTCCTGAGGGATGGCTGCCCATTCCTTGTCAACCATTTGCCAGAGTTCGTATTCTGAACGTGCCGGTGGCAACGCATGCAAGCGACGTCCAATGACGTCCCAGAAATGTTCGATAGGTGAGAGATCAGGGGAGACAACTGGCCAGGGAAGCACCTGGGTACCTTGGCTGATGCGTGCCGTGTGCGGCCGGGCGTTATCCTGCTGGAAAATGGCATTGGGCACCCCCTGAAGGAAAGGTAGTGTCACCGGCTGCAGCACGTCATCCACGTATCGTTGGGCCGTCATAGTGCCCTGAATACGAACCAGAGGTGACCTGCTATCGTAGGCGATGGCACCCCAAACCATTATACCGCGTTGTCTCGCGATATGCGTTCCACAGATGCGGCAGGATTGGCCCTGTCACCACGTCGGCGCCAGACTCGTACACGGCGACTGTCATTGCTAAAACAGAAGCGTGTCTCATCTGAGAACACCACCCTGTGCCATTCCGTCGTCCACATGGCTCTATACCAACACCATTGAAAAAGGAGACGTCGGTCAATGGCAGTCGTCTCAACGGGCGCCATGAGTGCAGGCCGCCAGCGATCAATCGGCGGCTAATGGTCCTGGACGATATGGGAGCATCAAGGGTGTCCTGCACATGCTGCAAAAGGGCGACAGGCGTGGCTTGCGGGGCCGCCGATGCTTGCCGGCAGATGCGTCGGTCCAGGCGTGCTGATGTCACTCTGGCTGCACCGGAACCCCTCAAACCTGCCACATTCCCTTGGTCCAACCATCTGTGCCACAACCGGTGCACCGTGGACGAATGTAGGTGGGTATCTGCTGAGATTTGACGTATGGACCAACCTGCCCTTCTGAGGCCAATCACCATACCCCTCGTGAAGTAGTCTGTTTGCCGGAACTGTCTTGATTGGCGGCGTCCTGGCATTCTCCGCTACTAGACGTTTCCTCCGAGACACAAAAACAAATTGCAACTTGATTTACCTGGCAAACAGAGCGGCGCGAAACTGGCCACTTTTGCAGGTTCCTTCTCTGGTTTTTCACTCGCCGTGCGCGAGACAGCTGCGCAGTTTGCATCATTTACATATCTCGGTGAACTGCGTCTACCATGTAAATTTCATCCAGTTCTGCGCACTCCTTCTGGGTGTTGCATTTTCAATGTCAGGTAGTGTATATAATCTCGAGATTGACGGCATCTCATAAACTTTAAAAAAAACTAAGCTCCTAAAGCACGAGGCCATGAAACAAACACAAAATACACCAGATACTGAAAATACACTGAAGTGCCAAAAGTCATGGGATACCTCCTAATATCGTGTGGGACCTCCTTTTGCACTGCGAAGTGTAGCAACTCGACGTGGCATTGACTCAACAAGTCGTCGGAAATCTCCTGAATAAATATTCAGCCATGCTGCCTCTACAGCCGTCCATAATTGCGAAAGTGTTGCCGGTGCAGGATTTTGTACACGAACTGATCTTTCGATCATGTCCCATATATGTTCGATGGGATTCATGTCTGGCGATCTAGGTGGCCAAATCATTCGCTGGAATTGTCCAGAATGTTCCGCAAACCAATCGCGAACTATTTTGGCCCGGTGACAAGGCGCATTGTCTTCCTGGAAAATTCCATCGTTATTTGGGTACATGAAGTCCATGAATGGCTGCAAATGGTCTCCAAGTAGCTGAACATAACCATTTCCAGTCAATGATTGGTTCAGTTTGACCAGACGACCCAATCCATGCCATGTAAAAACAGCCCACACCACTATGGAGCCATCACCAGCTTGCACAGTGCCTTGTTGACAACTTGGATCCATGGCCTCGTGAGGTCTGCGCCACACTCGAACTCTCGCATCAGCTCTTAACAACTGGACTCATCTGACCAAGCAACGTTTTTCCAGTCATCTAGGGTCCAACCGATATGTTCACGAGCCCAGCAGAGGCGCTGCAGCCGATGGCGTGTTGTTAATAAGAGCACTCGAGTCTGTCTTCTGCTGCCATATTCCATCAATGCCAAATTTCGCTGCACTGTCCTCACGGACACGTCTGTCGTACGTCCCACATCGATTGTTGCTGGTATTTGACCCAGTGTTGCTTGTCTGTTAACACTGACTACTCTACGCACACGTCGTTGGTCTCGGTCATTAAATAGACGCGGTCGGCCAATGCGTTGTCCATGGTGGGAGGTAATGCCTGAAATTATATTTTCTCGGCACATTCTTGACACTGGATCAAGGAATGTTGAATTCAATAACAGTTTCCGAAATGGAATTCCCCATGCGTCTAGCTCCAACTAGCATTCCGCGTTCAAATTCTGTTAATTCCCGTCGTGCGACCATAATCACGTCAGAAAACTTTTCACATGAATCACTTGAGTACAAATGAAAGCCCTGACAATGCACTTCCCATTTATACATTTCTTACGCGATGCTACTGCCATCTGTATAATTGCATATTGCTATCCCATGACTTTTGGCACTTCAGTGTATATATGTACAATGAATCACTATAAGGGTTAGATCCTCAGGTATTGCAATTCTAAATAGTTCCGTTTATATAATCTTGATTCCAAGCATTTTAAGATTGCTGCATGAATAAGAGCATTTTGGACACTGAATATCACCTTTTGCTTCAGCTCTGATGTACAAACCTATGTACATCATGCTCCTGTCGTCTCAAATGGAAATTCTAGTCATACGTTTTGTCGTAACATAAACACTTGTTTACCAATTTTAATCTCCTTTTGAACCTGATCTGGATGACTCAGTTTCAAATGTCTCTTGAGAGATATGATAGATTAATACACACGATGACATTCAGAACAGGGAAACATTTTGGAACAGATGTAGTATAGACCCCCAATCCATTTGGCGACTTTATTTCATCGCCAACCCTCGATTTCGATTTATGTGGTTTTTGATAAACCCCCACTTATTTCCACTCCATTCTAGCAACCCTACAGAGTCCCTACGCTATGTATATATAGTGTAACGTCTTGGTTCACGGGTAGCTAGACTAGTTACCATTGAAAGTACCCGTTTCTAGACTAATGTAATTTATTTTACAATTTGTACAAAAGTCGGTAAAATGAATGAAGAGTTCATTTAATGTTAGTTCATTGGAAAGTCCAAAGTTCTATCGAGGCGCTTCTTAAGGCTGCTGGCGAGCCTCTCACAATTCGATCGGGGGAGTCTAATTCACGGCTAAGGGTGAGCCTTTTCTCAACAAAAATACTCAGATGAGTATAGAGTCCCAAGGCAGGATATCTGTCTTTCCAGATAGGATCAGATCAATCTCCACTACTAGGATGAGCAGTTGCACAGATCTCTAGGAGGCTTCTCCTTCACGGCTACGGTCGAGCCTTTCTCAATAAAATACTCGGGAGAGTATAGAGTCCCGGGGCGGGATAAATCAGCCTTGTAAGTTCTGGTGAACTATAGATCTCGGTGAAGTCTCCACTACTCGGGCGAATAGCGACACAGGTTTGTCGGAGGGGTCTCTTTCACGGCTACGGCGAGCCTTTCTCAATGAAATACTCTGGCGAGTATAGAATCCCAAGGCGGGATAAAAGCGCCGACAGTGAACGGGTGTTCACTCCTCTCCAAAACGGTCACTCTGCTGACCGCCTCTCTCTCTGCTGTTCTCTCCAAGCTCTCTCTTCTCAAGATCTCAAAAAACTCTATATATATTGGGTGCTTCTCGACTCCTCCTTTCGTTTCGAGTCCGCCTTTTAGTCGGTGCTGGTTGGCTGTTGAAAATTTTCACCATCTTCGGACCTTCCCGAATGGCTCTCTCACGTTGGCTTCTCCCCTTGACTTTTACGACAGACATCGGCGGACTTGAAAGGGGACTATAAAACCCTGTCGGCAATGGTCATCGTAATTCATCTCCGTCCTCTTTGTCTCGAAATGTCATAGAGAGCGACAGAAAGGCGCCTGCCTTTTGTTTCGAAACCACAACGATTTCCGACCCCTGCTGGTTGGCTGTCGTTAAAAAGATGTTTCGGTGTGGCCTTTTCGTGTGACTCTTGAACCGGCAAGATTTTCAGACAATAGACCGCGTACCATAACCATTTTCATTTCGTTCACCAGTAGCTATTGCAGAAGGACGCGATTAGGATCCAAGGAATTTTTTCTATAATGGTTTGCTTTGAAACTTCGTTTTCCACTTAACGAAAAAATCGAATGGGGTGCGACTGAGGGTTCAGTTCACGACTGGCAGCCCCGTTTAAACAAGAAACCCTCATTTACAGTGAAATCTGTTTATAAGATTAGAATAAATTTATTCAACTTATGTACAGTTTTTTGTAATACATTTGTTATTTCTGATGTTATATTGATATTTTTGAGATTAAAATAATGTCGCCAAGTAACGTCAGGGTTGGCGACGAAAAAAGTCGCCAAATGGATTGGGGGGTCTATACTACATCTGTTCCAACATTTTGTAAACAATTTCAAACAATGAATTAAATGCAAGAAACACAATATAGTACAAATGATAAGCATTTGAAACACTGAATTTAAAATTTTTACAGAATTATACTAGATATCAAATAATTAAATTTTAGAAACGCTAATTTTTAACATAAATGTCGGAATGTCTAGGCGCCAACCTGCCTACGTTCCAAACAGCGCGGGAAACATTTCCCAAAGACCAATCGGAGCACTTCCCGCCAGAAGGCGCGAACCCCGCAGACGGACTCCGAGCGATTTGGTGTTAAGACGTGGCTTTGCACGGACGTGCCACCAGGATGTTAATCCCACTATGATTTGATGTTTAATCTGATATTTGTACATAATTGACCCCTGTAATTAACCCCCCCTTTTCCCCTAGATTTTATTAAAACAATATTTAATTGTAACGATGCTCTCATCAATTCACTTCTAACATATTAATCCACAACATGGGGGCTCAGGCCTCCCGTTGCCTCTCAATCGTAAGCTAAGTAGTGCAACGCCAAGTGTTAAGATACGACGATCCGAATGGATAACGACGATGCCACTTTGCGATGCCTACAAATGGATACATGCTGTCTATGGTGCCTACAAGTGAACGAGATTTGACGAGCCAAAAACGACTGAGATTCTAACCAGGACTATATGTGAGTGTTTTCTGTTCACATTTTTTCGATTTCATTGCATTTTACATTGAAAATGACGACTCTTGGAACAATTCCACAAGTTGCTTCATCCATAAAAACGTCGAGCACGAAAAACGTGCTGCATAAAATTCTATTTCCGAATACAGAATTTGACAGAAAATGTCGACAAAATCTTCGTAATTTTTCTGATGATACAGACTTTGACTCTATCAAGAGTAAAATTCTGGAAGATTTCTCACTTCCACAACTGATTACAATTTGCAATATTTTGCACATTGAAATTTTAGAAGACAAATCCCTTTGCTGCGACGCGATAATTACTTCTTTAAAAGATTTTTCACTTCTAACTTCGAATGATGATTCAGGCGGTGAAAGCGAAACGGAACAAGAAAATCAAAGTTCTTTTTCCCAGCGTGCAAGTTCTGCATTCACGAATTTAAATGTGTCAGCAATTGGTCAAGGCCACGAACAAACGCAGCGCTCATCGAAAGATACAAAACACATTTCCGAAACCGCTTTTGATTTTGAACCCATGCGGAATCCTTTTTCCAACGATTCGCGGTCTCGCAAAAAAGAAGAATCTGTTTATCCTTTTGCGTCTGAAAATAAACAGAGTTTCAGCATTAATTTTTCTCTGAAGGATTTAGTTGAAACAATTCGACCTTTTTCATCCGAAGATAATTACCCCATTGAATTGTTTATCCAAGAACTCGAAGAACTGTTTTTATTTCATAATTTATCTAATGACATGCAAAAATTGTTTTTACTAAGTATTGATAGTAACGTAGAAGTATTGATACATTTGAAGCATTAAAACATTCTTTATTAGATGAATTTAAAACATGTATTTCAAGTGTTGACTTACATAATCTTTTGCGTTCCCGTAAATTAAAACCTGAAGAAAATTTATTTGCATACCTAATAGCTATCCGAGAAATTGCAAGTGGTGGTAATATTGATTGTGCTTCAACCCTTGAATATTTTATAAATGGTATACCTGATAATTCACATAACAAAATAATTTTATATGGTTGTAAGTCTTTTGGTGAATTTAAAGAGAAATTAAAAGTGTATGAGAAGTTGTTTAATGTAAGCAACCATAAAAAAGATTTTATTGATCACTCTTATCGCCCAAGGTATGATTCTAATAAAAGTCAAAATTACCAAAGATCCAAGCAATCTTCTAATGTTGCAAAGTCCACTAATCACTGTTATATATGTGGTAGTAAATTTCATATTTCTAATGAGTGTACACATAAAAGTAAAGGTTACAAATGTTTCTCCTGTAATGTATTTGGTCACCGTTCTGCAGAATGTCCCAAAAAAGCTGCTGAAACGCCAAAATTTACAAAATATTCCAGTAAACCAAAAGCTCAAGTTCATTCACTTGCTATTGAAGAACATTATCCCAAAGGTCCCATGGAAATTGAAGTTACCCTTGGAACTGTCACATTTCAGTCTAATTGACACTGGAGCACAAGCTAGTTTAATAAACACTGATGTACACAAAGAAATTGGATCCCCACCACTTGAAAAATCCCAAATCACATTTTCTGGAATTGGTAACACCAAAGTTCACCCTCTTGGTTTTTTTCATGGTGATATCAAAATTGAAAACAGCAATTTTCCTTGCAAAATTCACGTTGTTCCAACTCATTCAATTCCCTACAAGGCAATCTTAGGAACTTACTATATCCAACAAGCTGAATTTAAAGTGGGTAAAAATGGTATTTCTCTTATCAACGATGAGCCAAATTTCCTTCTTAATGTTGTTAATGTAGTAGAAGATGTCAACTCCTTAGATCTTCAACATATAAAAAACAAAACAATCCGACAGAAGGTTGAACACTTAGTTTCAAATTACAAACCAAACAAAACCGAAAGTACCGACTTCCAAATGAAATCATTTTGACGGATGAAACACCCATTGCACAGCGTCCACAAAGGTTGTCTATCGCGGAAAAACAAGAGGTAGACAAACAAATCGAACAATGGTTGAAGGACCAGATAATTTCTGAAAGTACATCCGACTTTAGTGCACCTATGGTTTTATGCAAAAAACCTGATGGATCAACGCGTATTTGCATTGATTACAGACTTGAATTTCAAAATAATCCGAGACAGACAGCACTTACCGTTGATAGAAGACATCTTTGACAGCTTACAAAATGCTCAAATTTTTTCTACATTAGATCTCCGGAATGCTTTCCATCATGTTGACATACATCCAGATAGCCGCAAGTACACTAGTTTTGTAACTCACTCCAATCAATACGAGTTCAACAAGGTCCCATTTGGATTAAACAAAAGCCCTTTAATTTTCCAGCGATATATCCAAATTGTATTTCGTGAACTGTTAAAACAAGGAACTGTCATAATATACCTGGATGATATTGTTATTCCTGCTTCTGATGAAGAGGATGGTCTTCGTAAACTCAAACAAGTTTTCAATACCGCCTCAAAGTTTGGTCTTGAATTTAACTCCAAAAAGTGTAGTTTTCTCCAAAGAAAAATTGAATTCCTGGGTCATGTAATAGAAGATGGTATCATTCGACCCTCTGTAAACAAAACACGTACAGTTCAAAATTTCTCTACCCCGAAAACTCAGAAACAAGTTCAAAGCTTTCTTGGTTTATCGGGATATTTCCGAAAATTTATTAAAGATTATTCACTAATTGCTAGACCCTTAAGTGACTTGTTAAGAAATTCTACTCCATTTCATTTTGGCCCGAACAACGAAAAGCTTTTTTAATGTTGAAACAAGCTTTATCCTATCCTGTATTACACCTATATCAACAAGGCTCACCTCTCCAATTGCATTGTGATGCAAGCAAACTAGGTTTTGGATCAATCCTACTACAAAAAGATTCTGATGAACACTTCCACCCCATTCAATATACGAGTATGAAAACATCACCTCAACAGGAAAAATACTCCAGTTATGAACTCGAAGTATTAGCAATTATAGAATCCCTTAAGAAGTTTCGACACTATTTAACGGGCACTAAGTTCCAAATATTCACAGATTGTCAAGCGTTTCAGAAAACAATGACCAAGAAAGATTTAACGCCCAAAATTGCACGATGGGCTTTATTCCTTCAAGGTTTTGATTACGAACTATTACACAGATCAGGACAACAAATGCAACATGTAGATGCGTTAAGTCGCTACCCCGTTCTTGTGATCACACCTGACGAACTAACCCAAAAAATTAAAGAAACACAAGATAATGATGAGTTTATATCAGAAATTAAGAAAATGATAACAACAACCACTTCAACTGAATTTTTCTTAAAATATGGTATTTTGTTCAAAATGAACAAAGATGATGAACTCTTAGTTGTGCCACAAAGCATGCAAAAAGAAATAATTCAAAATGCACATTTAAAAGGACATTTCGCCTCACGCAAAACTGAATCAATTGTTTCACAAGACTTTTACGTCCCAAATATTACACATCAAGTGAAAGAAATAATTTCGAATTGCATCCCTTGCAATCTATCCTCACGCAAAACCAGTAAACCGGAAGGACTGCTCAATCCCATTCCGAAAGGCGACGAACCCTTAAGCTGTTACCACTGTGATTTTCTAGGTCCCTTACCATCAACAAATAAAAATTACAAATACATTTTTGCAGTTATTGATGCATTTACAAAGTTTTTATGGCTTTATCCAACTAAATCTAATTCTGCTCAAGATGCACTTCTAAAGCTAACTCTTCAACAAACAACTTTTGGCAACCCCTCAAGAATCATAACAGATAAAGGTAGTGCTTTTAAGTCAACCGACTTTAAGAATTATTGCAACGAACAATCAATCGAACATATACAAATTACAACAGGAGTGCCACGTGGTAATGGTCAGAACGAATGTTCGGTACATTAATCCCGATTTTCACAAAATTATCACTTAACGAACCCGAAAAATGGTTCAAATTTGCCCCACATATCCAGCGTATAATGAACAGTACAGCTCCCAGAAGCACAAAATTCACACCCTTTGAACTTTTGATCGGAATAAAAATGAAACAAAAAGAAGACCTACACATGAAACAAATTCTGGACGAAGAACACTTTATGCTCCACAATAACAGAAAAACAAATTCTCAGAAACGAAGCTAAAACAAACATCTTCAAAATGCAAGAAAGCCGACGACAGTACAATAAACACAGAAAAAAAGGCCCACATTTACAAAGTTGGTGACCGTGTTGCCATTAAACGTACTCAGTTTGGAACACTCCTTAAGTTACGACTCAAATTTTTCGGACCCTACGAAGTTACAGCAACACACCCTCATGATCGTTATGATGTTAAAAAAATTGGTCAACACGAAGGACCAAATGTAACTTCCACGTCAGCTGATAACATGAAACTGTGGTCAAGAATCTGATTTTGAACTTTAACTTTATTATCTTTGTCATTTTATTTGTATTATTTTTTATTTTTGTGTCTGCTTTTGAAAATGAAAAACTTTTTATGAAAATTGTCAGCAAATCTATTGTGAATCTGTCAACAAGCCAACGAACTGTCACGTGAACATGTTTGCAAACAATGAGCATTTCCTAATAAATATTTCCTTGTGTAAATATTGACTGATGTCCACTCCTGTAAACGCTATCTACGATGTCCCATGGCAACGATGTATAGCTAAATTAGCTATTAACCATGACCAATGGTTACGATATTATTACGATGAAAAGCACACACGATGAGCAGACCACGATGTTCTCTTTGCTGCACCAGTGCATTTATAAGTCCATGAAAATTTCCCACAATGGAAGGCCGAAGCATCCCCAACATGCTCAATGTTGACAATCTACAAATGCTGACATTGACAGATATTTTTTTCGAACTTTTCCTCTTTTGTTTTTGCATCTCGTTTCAGGTTTCTTCACTCTACCCAGCGTGTCAGGAGGATCTGACATGTCAAGATGGACGAGTGTCGAAATGTCTAGGCGCCAACCTGCCTACGTTCCAAAGAGCGCGGGAAACATTTCCCAAAGACCAATCGGAGCACTTCCCGCCAGACGGACTACGAGTGATTTGGTGTTAAAGCGTGGCTTTGCACGGACGTGCCACCAGGATGTTAATCCCACTATGATTTGATGTTTAATCTGATATTTGTACATAATTGACCCCTGTAATTAACCCCCCTTTTCCCCTAGATTTTATTAAAACAATATTTAATTGTAACGATGCTCTCATCAATTCACTTCTAACATATTAATCCACAACATAAATGAAGATAAACAAGAAATAAAAGAAACACAACAGTTAATAATCACTAAGTAACTTTGTTAAGAAAGACACATACTATCACTTAAGAGTAATAGAAGTAATTCAGAAATGAAAGAAACGTAATACTTAAAAGTGATTTTTCAAACCGACTGCAAAATTTCTCTTGTGGAAAGCTCTCGCTGACCAAAGGCCGCGTTTATAAGTCCTCAGAAAAAAATCCGCTGTTCAGATTTCAAAATTTCTGTCAGACTAGCTAACCCTAACAAGAAAATATTACGCGACTTCTCCACTTCAGAACTGATCCCGTTCACAGCCTCCTGCTTTACTCTCGAAATCAGGATAAGCCACTTCCGTATACTTAAAAAAGTTCGCGCATGCGCAGTTTAAAAATGGTGCTCTTGCATGTTCTGCGGTAAGACTTGTTTCAATGTTCTTCCATTTGGGGCTAGGATGTAAAGATTCTCCCAGCTTTTCCAACTCTTGAACAACCCACATACAGTTGACCGTGGGAGAAACAAGGTTTAATGAGATCGAGTCCTATAACTTTCAGCGATTGTCCTTATGCCTTGTTGATGCTTATTGCGAAACTTAAACGAACAGGAAACTGAAGTTTAAATTGGAACGGGAGATCCGAAGGGATGATTGGGATCCTAGGAATGAATACATCTTCGCCTGCGGCATGTCGTCTCATGATGGTGGTTTCAATAATATTCGGCATAAGCTTCTGAGAAGCATAATCGGTGCCCCAATCTTCAGCTCTAATATGTGCGAGGGTACTCCAGATGGCTCCAATGTGTTCAAAAACTCTGTTGTGTAGTTCACAGCCTCATCTGTGCCACATGTAGTGTCGATAGATTTGTAAATTTGAACACTACCGGGCAATTCTTGTAAAAGTTGCTTATTGATGACATTGACATCTTCGTTTCTTGGGGCAAGAATTGCCCTTTGGCACAGCCATGCGTGATCAGTAAAGTGCTGCGCCACGTTTGAAAACGCCTCCTCTTTCAGCTCTCGTTGAGTTTTCACAATCCTTCCAATGCTTTGCATTGTTATATATCCATTTTGATTATCCGAAGTAACGGCACCATTTCGCATTTCCTAGTTGAAGTAGGTTATATGCAAATTGCTAGGCAGAGGGATCACCGTTGACATGAACTCGCATGTTTGTTGATAGTCCAAGTCTATGAATGCCATTCCAAATGTAATATGATTTTAAGCAGGTTCCACGGGGAATAACCGTGTCTGTCGAAAGTCGCCAGCCAACACCATCACTCCCTTTCTGTCCTTGTTACGTCTGATGTCGTGACATCAAGTGCTTCGAATGCGGTTTGTTGGACATAGTACATTCATCCCAGACAATGAGCTTGCAGTCCAGTAGAACCTTTGCATTTCCTGAATTTCTTGAAATGTTATATGTAGGAGTTTCCGCGTTTGCCAGATTTAACGGTAACTTGAAAGCCGAGTGAGCTGTCCTCCCTTCTGTCAATAGAGTTGCGGCAATGCCTGATGAAGGAAGAGCCAGGAATCTTGTTTCTCTCGCATTTTAGCCAAAAGATTGACGAGAAAAGTCTTCCCTGTACAGCCAGGAGCATCCAAAAAGATTATGCCACCGCGCCTATCACAAACTGCTCTTGTAATCTTGTCAAATGCTTCCTTTTGATCTTGCGACCATTTTTGGCTCATTCTCCTCTATGTTCGTTGCGAGTACATTTGCGTCAGTTTCTCGGTACGACTGAATCGCAGTTTCGATTGGGTTGCGGTAGTCCAAAGCTGTTTAGGTCCGATCCACCCAACAATATAATCAGAGGTATCACATTAATGTATTAGGAAATATAGCTGTGTTCATTTTTGAAAGATTAAAACGTGGCATAGGAATTAACAAAATAGAGTAAATTTTCTGGAAGCAATTTCCCGAACAGGCAGGTTTAATTATCAGTAAATTACACATATGGTTTGCCCTTTATTTTTGAAAAAGTGTGAAGTTTTTTAATTATATTTAATTAATTTTTTAAAATTTAATTTAATTTTCAAGTTTTTTTATTTTTAACATTTAAAATATCTCTGCAAATAAATAAACAATGCTTGAAAAGCTTTTCCTTTACTTCAAGTAAAACATTTCATTCTAAGATAGCTGTTATTTTCTTTAAGATATCTGACTCCAACTAAAATTCTCTTTTCTAAAATATCTGACAAAATCTTTATTACGATAGTAAAATTATTGTGAATATTTTTTCTGTTTTGACTACCATCTTCGTACTCCAAACAGTAGTCGTAAAGTAAAGTTAATTTCCAAGAACAAGATTTGATTTAAAGTAATTTATTTTTGTAAATATTTACAGAATCATTCTTGTAATTGGATCAACCGAGATATGTCACTCTTTATAAGTTTACAGAAATATATTAAGAATAACAAAATACCTTTTACATTCATTCAAACTTTTTTTGACTTTTGTATAAAAACTTTCATTCTTATCTTCGGGGCATCCTACAAAATAAATTCTGGGTATTTTCCCAGTTAAAATTGAGTATTAACGATTTCCTCAAAATATGGTAGAAAATCAAATCTATCCAATGCGAAAACTAAAATTTGAAAATCATGATAGAAAATACTTGATACATATTTACAATTGCAGAAAATATATGTGGGACCAGAAAATTCAGTAATTAGTACATGGGATTAATTTTTGTTCTTCAAAATATAATTTGTCAATTAATTCAAGTAGTGTTTTCATACTTTTTAATCTATTATTAAAATTTACATTAATTCAGAAAAGAAAGTATAAATATAATTTTGATTTAAAATTTGAGTTTTGTGAAAAACAAATTCCTTTATTGAAGTACAGCTCGATCAAAATATTTAAAAGAAAAATGGAATAAATTTGATTATCTCTTTCACATAGAAAACAATCCACCAAATTCTTGTAGATTCAAACCTTGAACAGGTTTGTTACAATTCCAGTGCTCTAACCACTATGCTAGGGAGGACACGATAACTAGGTGTTATTTTTAAATAGTAGCCTTATCATAGTTCTGATTCTTACTATCAATTAATCATTTTTGTACATGCATTCGAATACTCTCTCTGACACGATACTTGAAAGTACTCGAATAACCAAGTACTCGATTCTACCCATCATAAGTAGTAAAAAATGTGACGACATAAAAACATAAATTGAAATGAAATGTTTATTTTTCAAATTTTCTGTTGATGTATCAAATCTCTATTATAAAAGGAAGTATTTGTGTGTGCAGTGTCCAGACGAATCTATAGCACTTACAGTCATGAAATTTGGCACACAGGTAGTCCTAAAGGTGACTGAATGTTCCTCGAAGCCCTAATTTTAAAATTTAATCTAGAAAATATTTTAATTAATATTTTGTACTGTGACCAAAGCCCCTTCTCCACTACAACGTATCTGCGCAAACCCATCTGACAAACATACTTATCGTGCATGCTAACTTCTATTAATGTTTTGAAACTGCAGACCAGCCAACATATTCATTACAATGAAAACTTAGCTATAGCGCAGATCCCCAGGTATGACCATCGTCTTCCTGCAAATTTGCATTGTCGAGAATGGCTCTGGGCCGAAGTAAAGTAATTTTTTAGATTGAACAAATTAATCTCTTCACTAAAAATACACTATTCACATTGAAATGATGGCATAGTGGGTAAGGCCACGCACTGAGTCGTGTGTTAATGCCTAGAAGGGAGAACTCCTGAGTTCGAACCCTGACCAACAAATAATTTTTATTTTTCGCCTCTATTTTTTAAACATAGCAAATATACTTTAAACCTTCCAATTTTTTCTGTACTTACTTTTACTCTATCCTTTTAATTTATCAATTCAACACAATTATTTTTAAAAATTTAATTGATTTTATACAGCTTTTTCAATTCTGAAACTCTGGTTTCGGAACAGATGTAGTATAGACCCCCCAATCCATTTGGCGACTTTATTTCGTCGCCAACCCTCAATTTCGATTTATGTGGTTTTTGGTAACCCCCACTTATTTCCACTCCATTCTAGCAACCCTACACAATGTATATATAGACCACGTACCATAACCATTTTCATTTCGTTCACCATAGCTATTGGAGTAGGATGCGATTAGGATCCAGGAAATTTTTTCTATAATGGTTTGCTTTGAAATTTCGTTTTCCATTTTACAAAAAAATCGAATGGGGTGAACTGACGGTTCAGTTCACAACTGGCAGCCCCGTTTAAACAGGAAACCCTCATTTACAGTGAAATTTGTTTATAAGATTAGAATAAATTTATTCAACTTTTGTACAGTTTTTTGTAATACATTTGTTATTTCTGATGTTATATTGATATTTTTGAGGTTAAAATAATGTCGCCAAGTAAAGTCAGGGTTGGGGACGAAAATGTCGCCAAATGGATTGGGGGTCTATACTACATCTGTTCTCTGGCTTCTCTGTATTGTCACTGTTTTGTACTTTTTCATACCACCAATGAAAAGCAAACCACTGAAGCTCCGCCCCCTACATGTTCGACTCCATGTTACCATGTTCCTACCATCAAGAAATTTTCTGCAACTCAAACAATGTTCTGCTTTTAATGTTGTATTCAACCGGGAGGTAGAGGGCCTTCGGCCCAAATGATTCCCTAAAAATGTTGAAAGATTGAACACATTCAAAACGCTCTTGGTTAACTTTGTTATTTTTTTTGTATTGCTTTCTGTTTTTGTTCAGATATTTTTAGAAAATAGTATAATGTTTGTTAATAAATTACATGAAATGAAGTAAGTGTTTATTACTGTTTAATTTGGTTTTGATTTCGCTGACATTAGTTCATTTAGGTTGTTTGTCGGAATCAATGAGGTGACATAACAAGACTTTTCATTTCAGTAGTGGGTATTTCATAACTTACTTTTGGATTTGTATAATTTCTGTATTTATATAATACAAATCTATCGACACTACATATGACACAGATGAGGCTGTGAACTACAGTTTTTGAACACATTGGAGCCATCTGGAGTACCCTCGCACATATTACAGCTAGAAAGAGGGGCACCGATTATGCTTCTAAGAAATTTGCATCCACCTTCACTCAGCAATGGAACAAAACTATCTATCAAGAAACTGATGCCGAATATTATGGAAGCCACCATCAGGACTGGACATGTATTCATTCCTAGGACCCCAATCATCCCTTCGGATCTCCCATTCCAATTTAAACTTCAGTTCCCTGTTCGTTTAAGTTTCGCCATGAGCATCAACAAGGTACAAGGACAATCGCTGAAAGTTGTAGGACTCGATCTCATTAAATCGTGTTTCTCCCACGGTCAACTGTATGTGGGTTGTTGAAGAGTTGGAAAAGCCGAGAATCTTTACATCCTAGCTCCAAATGGAAGAACAATGAACAGTGTATCAGGAAGTTCTCTAAGCAAGGATCAGTGAGTTGGAAGGAATGAGGCGACATGCCCGTGTCATGTCGGGTGGGACTCATTCTTAAAATTATTGTTTTTCCTTTTTAATATTTTCAGAATCAGTGAGGACATAACAATATCATGGGCAATGCCATGCTAGTAATATATAAATACCATATAACAATAAATATAATAATATACAAATATCTTAAAATCATTGATAAGCATTTGAAAGTTTTTGCCAAGCATACAAAAAGGTTTACACATATACAAGAAAATGAAGTTTTTCTCTGTGAACAGCATAGAAGTGTACTAACATTCCCTCAAAACATGCCAAACATAAGATAGTCATGTATACATAAGATACTTGAGCAGAGTTCCTTAAGTTGTACTAATAAAAAAGAATAATTATTCTCGCAAAAAGTAAGTTTATTCGGTAAAGATGTAGAATCCGGGGCATGTTTGTCGCCAAATCAAGATGGCGTCCAAAGCCAGAATGTTCATTAAAAAAAACGTGGACTTTCCTATGTGAAAAACCTTTTGCATAGGGTTGCCATAAAGCTGAATCAAAACACCATGTTTGGCGATAAATCACTAGTGCCCCGGATTCGACATCTCCACCTACAGAATGAAATGCTTAGACCATTATCAAACATATCAATTTTGTCAATCAAAACTACCAGAATTATTTACTATCATCTCAAAAAGTATCAGTTGACAATATTTAATTTTTTAAATATTGATTTGTATTTTCTATACTTTCATCATTTCCTTTATTCTGGAGACACTGAATGCATTCCAAAGAAAAATTTATTCAATGAATGAACTATATTCCATTGTTTTCTAAGTATAACTAAGAACAATATATTTTAATTTCTGGTAAAAAAGAAAGGATAGAAATGAGACAGAAGTACCGAGTACTTACTTTTCTTGCACGTCCAGCTTCTTAAAGTAAAGTAGCTGCATTGTTTTGGCTGCTAGTAAGGGATTTCTCACCAAGAATTGTGTCCATGCAGTGGAACAAATGATTTTACTATCATTGAGCATAATAAAATAATTAACTGATGACTTCAATTCCTCATCTTTGTGTCGATTGGCCAGAAGTAAGATTTCGCAGACATTGCTATCTGCAATGTTACTTGCCAGGAAGGCTGAACACTTCTGCTTCAAGGAGAGGATCTCATACTTGTCTGCAGCATAATAGAGCTTGCATGCACACTCCCAATCCAAGTCGATAGCAGTGCCTGTGTAGACGAACATCAACAATCTGTTGAGGGTGCCTGCGTCCAAGTCTGGTATGTCCAGGAAGTCGGCAGTCCCTTCCTTCATGTCGCTCGAGAACATAGCCTTGAAGAAGGGTGATCTGGCAACGAGTACACTTTTGTGTACTGGAAAGGATTCGGTCCCAATGTGAAATTCAAAGTCGCTAAAAGTTTTGTCCTTGTACAGAGAGAGTAAGTCCACTTGAAGAGTGGCCACGGATTCATCGCTGCTCTGATCACTGACGTTGATCACACTGAATATGCTCTGATCACTTCCCTGCACATTGTCCAGAGAAGCACCCTGAGCAACTTCTTCCATGTTGGAATCGTTATCAGTGGTGTCCTGGATCCAAGATTGCAAGGAAAATACACTTTCAATGTTAGAATACTCCACATCAGTAGAAAAACTTAAATCAAAAAGCAAATTAAGTACATCACCAACCAACCATTCGGTTTTCCACGATGTAAGGAAACTTGAAAAGCTATAAGGTTTATCTCCTGGGAAAAGCCAAAAGCCCTCCGCCGCGCTTTTCACTATATTACCTGTTGCATCCAATACTGATATTTTCCATCTTGAATATAGTCGTGGAATATTCATAGCGAGTTGCCTGATGTTAATACAGACACTCTCCCCAACGGGCATCATAATGGGAATCTTACTTCTGTCTTGAATCTGTACTGAAGGGGCATCCTCCCAGAAGAGCTCAATATAAAATGTTGGTTGGTCCTTCACCGCTATGATTCTATGCATATTTTCTCTGTTGAATTTCAGAAGACTGAATTCCGGAACAGCCCAGTAGAAAGATCTGCTCTGTATGCTTATACGAGTGCGAGCGAAGTAGTGTATGGAATGGGTCAAGCTCTTCCTCGTCTTCCATATTCGACATTGAATGGTCAGTGTGTCTTGAGGTAGAAACTCCTCTTTTTTGCTTTCATGAACTTCGTCGTATGTTATGCCAGTTGAAATCTGATATGAAGTGTCAGCATTGATTTTTTGATTTCGCTCTTTGAAAGTAGCAAGGACAGAACTATCAACAGATAAAAACGAAATCTCATAATCTATGAACAAAGTGCTGTTTCCGTTATAGTAATTGTTGTGCAAAATAACCTTCATGTCATCGCCCTCATCAAAAAAAGATGGATAAATGCAAAGTTTCCATGAGGACTCACTTAAATCGTTGACATAAAATTCTGGACTCTCCAAAATTTCACCATGATACTGCGGACAGAAAGAGAAATTTTCGATTTTCCACAAGAAGGTAATACTGGGATTCTGAGCAGCCATCTTTTACTAGCAATTCTGTACAGAAATATATTTTTTTCGAGATTTTCCTGATGATCAAATACTGAAGCAAAATTTATGACTTATAAATTGTTATAATGACCATTTGGTTATTGTTATAATGACCATGTTCTCTTGTTATAATGACCATTTGGCATTCAAAACAAGAGAATTCTTATATTAACGTAGCTATTCGTATAACGCATGTTCGAACACGAACCAAAACTTATTGTGCAATCTTTTATTAACGTTGCCAGTTTCCTCACTGTTAAAACTTACAGAATATTCTAGCGGAAATACGTAACTCTTTTAATGAGTGGCAACATCCTCCCACCTTTGTATTGTGAGCAAAACTTACTTCCTAAGCAATACAAAAAGAAATTTAATTTAACACAAATGAAACAAATAGTAACAAAGGAATTAAAGTCAGTAAACACAGTTCTACAAGTTCATTCGTTTTACAGGAACAACTTGTCGTCCACAACGAGTTTGTTTGGTAGATTGTGGAAGGTCTGCACTTTTTGACTGCTTTCCGGGCTGCTTTAGAGTTCGAAACTTGCACCTTTGGCACATCAGAAGTAGCTTTAGAGTTGCCAGTAGTTACGTTAGGATCATCTTCAAAGGCATCAAGAGTATCGTTGATAGTCTCTGGCACATCTTTATGAATTTCGGTACCCATTTCCAGCGGGTAAATTCTCTGCACTAGACGGATGATTTTTCCATTGGCAACACGTAATTTCACAACTCGCTCGATATTGTCTTTACCTGGGAACAATTCCAAAATACGTCCCAAAGGCCAGTTTAAACGTTTCGTATTATCACAGCCAATGAGCACTACATTACCAGGAACCAAGTTCTGTCGTCTGGAAGAAAGCTGTGGGCTATGGATGAGTTCTGCTAAGTATTCTTTCTGGAACCGTCGACGTAGCTGACACCGCAAATTTTGAATATATCGAATGCGCTCACGTAGATGTTTGAAATCAACGATGTCCTCCACAGTCTCATTTCCTTTTATGTCTTGGATGAAGTCTGAAGGTTTGAGAGCCTTCAACTCATTGGGATCGTCAAACACGTATGTTAGGGGATGACCATTGACCACACTTTCACACTCACACAACAAAGTGGCCATTTCCTCATAGGTAACACAGGCACGACCTAAGGTTTTCTTCAACAGCTGTTTGATAGTGCGAATCATCCTCTCCCACCAACCTCCATACCATGGCGCGGCTGGCGGGTTGAAATTCCACTTGATCTTTTCCAAAGCACATTCAGCTGCTATTTCTTGCCAGTTCAGGGCGCTGAGAGCTCTTGATGTTCCTAAAAAATTGGAACCATTATCTGTGTACATAATAGAGCATCGGCCTCTTCTAGCAAAGAATCGGCGCATAGCCTGCATGAAGGCTTCAGACGAAAGTGAAGTCACCAATTCTAAGTGGATAGCACGGTAAACCGCGCACGTAAAAATTACTATCCATGCTGTAACTTTTCTCAGGAAGATAGTAGTTTGTCAAATGGGAGCGAAAATGCAGCGCCCCAGGCGGGTAATTAGGGTGTGTTCAGGGTAATCACATTTGGCAAGTTATCGTAATTTGCAACTGTCACATTTCACTAGTTATCGCTTTCTTGGCAAATGCTTTGGCGCATTCTTTGGCTTTGGCTTGTTTGAGACATTTTCTCACTGAAGTCATTAGTGAGTCATCTTTTCCCCGTCTTTCGAAGAATTGGCGTTGAATAGAATTATCTAGAAATCTTCTACAAGGGGAGTGGGGACGCCATCTTAACAAAGGGGGGTGCATCATTTATAAACATCTTCATTTTTTGTACAATTGTGTGTGTACATGTTTTGAAAATTAAAAATCAATTTTATTTTTGAGATTTCTTTACCATTTGGAATTTAAGAAACTGCGAAGCTCTCCATTTTTGCAATTGAGGAGTACACAAAATGCTGACTCCCCTCCTGATTGAGCAAATCACAAAATACAAACTCACTTCACCTGATAGAACTTTGGCTTAATTTTGATTGTTAGGTATTCAAAAAATTTCCTGATTGTAACTTGCGATTTCTCTTTAATTTCAAAGACAAATTTACATGAAGGGAAAAGTACTAAAATAATATTTTTTGCAAGAACCAGTGACAGTAGTAGATTTTGTCATGCTTGGACAGGAATGTTTCGAGCCTTTACAAGATTTTGTCACTGATAAAAAGAGAAATTTTAATCTAGTAGTTACTGTTTATAATGGCTTACACACAACCAAAATCTGAATTTTCATGGCTTCTATTAAGTTCTGACATAAAAAATTTGATCACCTTGTTTTGCGAATTAAGGGAATAGTTTAAAATGATAAATCCACTTTTACTATTTATTTTTAAAGGCAATTTAATACGCTTTTACAGTTTATTACATACCTATTACATTTTTCATTGCAATTAATAACTATGGATTTATTTCAATTTGGGGATTCTTGAAAAATATTTTACTGAAGAGTGAAAGTAAAATTATACCACTATACTAAAAGTTGAATTTATCAAAATGTTTAGCTATGTCATTAAAAATGTGGTCACTTTGTTTTGAGTAATAAAGAAATGTCAGTTCAGTTATGAAAAACTTTCTTCGCTTTATTTCTTTTTAAGGACAATTCATTATCTTTTTCCTGTTTATTACTTGTTTAACACCTTTTTGAATTTATTAAATGACGATAGATCTTGTTGAATGTTGTAAACTTCAATTTGAAAAGAAAACATTCTAGAAGTAAATCTCGTGAACTGCTTGCTTTTGTAAAGAAAATATAAAGGGCGTCTATTTATTGTAGGCAATTCAAATTGATGTTGCTTCAACAGACTTCTTGAAATACGTTTTCTCTTTGCTAAGATGATAAACCATACATAACACAGAATCATCATTTTGTATCTACATAAAGTGTCTCATGGTGGATCAGGGAGAGTTGTAAATCGATTCTCCTCAAACCCTCCTAAGATCAAGAAAGCAAGCTCAAGAAAACTTTTAGTCTCCCTAATACATAATTTTGGTAAATATAGAAAAATGAATTTTTTTTCACAACTATAAATTCTGATTCCTCTTAAACTTTTTGAGGCAAAACAATAAAGTGATCAAATTTTAGTAAGATGTTACAGAGAAGCCCTTAGTACAAATTTAGATTTTTCAACGTACTCCACGAGCATCCACTAAAAAAATGGAATTTCAAAATTTCCCATTTTTAGTGGACAAATCTTGGAAAGGCTTGAAAGGATCAAAACACACTCCTGTTTTCTTATTCTGGACAAAATCTGTCACAATGGTTCTATATAATAGAACAAAACTGGTTAAACTGAATGATCAATGACAATATCAAATAAGTTGCTCAAATATTGCATAGTATTAAAGCATTAGCTGGTCATATAATAAATTTCAAATATTATTAATTATAATTAGTCATAAATTTTGAAATTAGGCATAGATAAATTTAGCATAAAATAGCTAAATTTAATGTATCAAAAGTTGGGTTTTATTTCATACACATTTTCCATAAATATAACTAATTAAGAAGATAATAATTTTTCAGACTGAAATGTGTCAAACCTCTATTAATTGAAAAATGTACTAGGGGTACGGATAATTAGCTTTTACGACATTTTAAACTTATTCGAATTTTTTGACAAATTCCCAGATACAATTTTCAGTGCCTACATAGAATAATTTTATAAATATCTATTTTCAAAACTAGAGAAGAAAATTTTTTAATAATTTAAATATCTGGCATTTACCTTATAAAATAAGTTATACTATATATCTAGTCTATATAAAAAATATATAAAGCATATATTCTTGGTCTATATAAAAAGTATATATTCTTGGCCAGAGGGACGGGCAATGGGGTCCTGAGCTGACCTCGAAAGCGTTGGAATCGGCTTTTTAAAATGTTTTCAAGATAAAATACACTGCTGGCCACCCAAATTGCAACACCAAGAAAGACAAGAGATATCACAACAAAATTTATTTTGTAGATAACATGTTGACCAAGTATCAAATGATTAAATTTATAGACTTCTGTGAAGTGTGGTTCCTGCCAAAATCAGTAGCCAAAGTAGCCGCCATTGTTGGAGATCACCGCTGCCACACGCCTCGGCATTGATTCAAAGAGACTTTGGATGTGTTCTTGGGGTACAGCAGACCAAGCAGCTTCCACACGTTGCCAAAGTTGATCTGGTGTGGCAGCTGGGGATGTATTCTGGGTCAATCGTTGAGCAACCATGGACCACATGTTTTCTATCGGCGAAAGATCCGGAGAGCGAGCTGGCCAGGGAAGCAATTCAATCTGGCGATTGACGAAGAACCCTTGGACAATGCGTGCCACGTGTGGTCGCGCATTATCCTGTTGAAATATGGCTGTGGGCAAGCCCTGAAGGTAAGGAAGGACAACTGGCTCCAACACCTCGGAGATGTAGCGCTGGCTGTTTAAAGTACCGGCAATGCGTACTAGAGGAGTGCGAGAGTGATATCCAATACCGCCCCATACCATAATACCCGGTGCAGGACCAGTGTGGCGGTGCATAACGCAGCTGTTCAGCATCCTCTCTCCACGGTGTCTCCAGACTCGAATCCGACCATCGTGGTGTTGCAGACAGAAGCGTGACTCGTCAGTAAAGACAATTTCATTCCATTCTGCCGTCCACATCCTTCTTTCATCGCACCATTGGCGGCGGAAACGTCTGTGGTTCTGCGTCAAGGGTAGACGAAGCAATGGACGTCTTGCGGACAGACCACTCTGCTGTAAACGGCGTCGAATGGTACGCGCAGACACTGGATGATGTGGTACAGACTGAATGTGCTGTGCTATGGTTCGTGATGTGGCTGAGCGATCCGTCACTGCCATACGCACAATATGCCTGTCATCACGTGAAGTGGTGCACTGAGGTGGATGCGATCGAACACGTCGGTCCGTCGTACCCTCCTGCATCCAACGATCACATATCCGCATTACAGTTGTTTGGTTTCGTCCAACACGACTACCGATTTCCCTGAAAGATAATCCACAATCTCGGTAGGCCACTATCCTTCCTCTGTCGAACTCGGATACTTGATCAAAAGATGATCGCTGTTTTCTACGAGGCATAATTGTTCGTTTTTTTGAAAAAACCACAAGAAAAACACAATTGCCGTACTTGAAATCATCGAAATCTCCAAGCCTTAAATAGCGCTTTGAAGTGGCGCCACAGGCGCGCGTGATGTGCGTCTGCGCTGAAATTCTAATCATTTGCATATCTCACCTCCGCTAATGCATGTTGTAAATTTCATATTATTTGCATGCTTCCTTCAGGGTGTTGCATTTACGGTGGCCAGCAGTGTACGATAAAAATTCATGGATTTCTTTAACATAGTTATTGAATTATGAAAATAATTGTTGTTTATTGTACTTCGCATAGAAAATAGTATATATTTAACGAAAAATAAATATTTGTTGAAAGACCCTCATAAAATCATTTCTGTACTAAAACAACTGAGGTGTAGCAATTTTAATACTGTATGTCTTTGTTTTTCAATTCATAGTCAGGTAGAAATTTGGTATATTATACAAAAACATAGCGAACCAATATCTTTTTTAAAATATAATAAAGTTTGCATTTTGCATAAAAAGTTGTATTCCTAAGTTGGTTCAAAGTACAAAATAAAAAATACTTTTTTAATGTAGTAAGTCCAAATCTTCAATTAGCATAAAAATTCAATCTCTCTTTTGTACCTCCAAAAATAATTCCTGACTACATTAATGGTTTATTAAATGTGAACGGTGAAACGAACAGCACTTCCAAAATCGGTGGAGTAGTTGAATTTTGAAGGGAAAGATCCGAAGTAGTATGCAGTGGTGTATATGCGGCGGAAGTGACGTCATACCACGTGACCGGAAGTGGGCGTGTCTGAATGACGTGCGGACGTGGCGTATTGTTTGTTTACACATTTTGGATTTTTTTTGTCATCGACTTAGTGAAGGCGTTGAGTTGTTTCAAGATGGCGTCGTTTTGTTGGAGTTGCCATGGTGATGAATCACTCGTAGTGCCATCTGGTGGAGAAATTCGAAACTCTATTATATTTAATTAAAAAGGAATTTCGGGGATTCGAACTCGGGACCATGGGATCCGAAGTCAAGTGCGTTATCCGTTAGGCTGTAAGAGAGTTAACTATGGGTGGTGAATTAATGTAGTGTTTATTTCTCTCTCTTTTCGACTTGTATTTTTTCTTAGTATTAGGAATGGGTTATTTTTAGAAAATGGTTTGAATAATTGCATAGGGGTTTTAATAAATGCTTTTACAAAAAGGACTTATGGTGCCATCTAGTGATTTTAAAAGTAATTAATCTAAGGAACGAATTGATTTCTTAATGTTTTTACTTTATTCATCACCAGTGATGTCAGTGTGTTTACGTTTGGGACTTGGATTTTTTTCCTTCTGAGATTTCGATGTGACGTCAGATTACATGTTAGAACACGAAAATGTCTAATCAGCGATTTTCATCGCTAGTAAGCGCGGAGGAATACAAGTCGGGGTGCGACTTTGTGAATGATGTTAGATTGCACGTTAGAACGTGAATACGAGTGGCAAGCTGATGCAATCATACCGATTATGGGGTAGGAATGTTGCTATTTGTTGAAGACCATGCAGGAGGGATTTTCTTATCATTCTTAACATTCCTGTGAACTTGTAAGGAGTGGTCTCCGTTTCTTGTCCAGAAAACACTTCAATTTCTTCTTGTGTCTTGTTACATTTTCTTTTTTTTTGCATACTAACATGGAACGCTCTAACCAGCAAAAACGTGAGTTGGACTCTACCTCAGATTTGGTAAGTACGCTTTTTTAAAATACTATTGTACAATTTAATTTCGTGAATATTGTGTGAAACCGTGTATACCGTGCGTTGTAGGCTTACATAGTAGGCTTATGTTTTCTCTCTTATGTGTAACCTTTAGAAGCATGGCATTATTAATTTTTGAAACACTATTTTTTAAAAAATACTATTGTAATTATTGTACAATTTAAATTCGTGAATATTGTGCAATGTAACAAATGTATACCGTACGTTATAAACTTACATAGTAGGCTTATGTTTCTCTCTTATGTGTAACCTTTAGAAGAATGGCATTATTAATTTTTGAAACACTATTTTTTAAAAATACTATTGTAATTATTGTACAATTCAAATTCGTGTATAATATGTGAAACCGTGTATACCGTGCGTTGTAGGCTTACACAGTAGGCTTATGCTTCCCTCTTATGTGTAACCTTAAGAAAAATTGCTTTTATTTTTTTTTTGAAAACACTATTTTTATTTCGCTATTCAATTGCTATTCAAGGTATTGTTTGAAGACCCAGATATGCCCATGAGAGATTCTGATGATGAAGTAAGTCTTTACACCATCATCTTTTTTTTTTCATTTCTGTGATTTATAACCTAAAAGAGTATTTTAATAGTACTGAGACAAGTGGTTATTTTATTCTTAATATTTTCTTGTTATCTTTAGATTATTGATGCAATGTGTCAAAGTTTTTTAGAAGCAGATGATAATGTAAGATTTTTTTTTCTATTGCATTAACTTTTCTACAGAACTAGAAGTGTTTTAAAATACATAACAGTTTCCAAATAACAATAATTTATATCTAGATTATCGATGAATGTTCGCAGTTGTTTCTAGAAAACTCTATGCCACTTCCATTAAATTATCAAGTGGGTTCGGGATTTGAGGTAATGTTCACTTTAGTAGAGTATTGCACTTCTTTTAATTTTTATTTTCTTATTTTCTTTTTCTAAATATCCCCTTTCCTTTAAATTAGAACTCTGTTCAAGCTTCAGTACAGGGTACATCGAATGTAGATCGTGCTGATGAGGCACACAGTGTAAGTTCAGTTTCATTGTCTCTCCTTAAGGAAAATGATCCAATAATCTTTACTATTAATTATTAGAGATATATTCTTTGTTTTTTAACTACTTTCACTAACTCGAACTAATTTTATAGCTGGAAAATGCCGTTGTTCTCGTCGAACGATCGCGTCGAAGAAATACCAAGTACAAGGCGGAAGAAATTACATACAATGCCCGCATAGAACCTGAGCGACTTCCGCAAAACGTGAGAGGAATCTCCATGTCCTCAATAGTGGATTCTGTACGGGATTTGTTTTTGATTCTAATTCGCCGAACAACAGATTCGTTAAGACCCTCTGATTTAATACGATTTTGCATACAAGCAGAGGGACTCGACAAGCCTGTATCTACCTCCCTGATGCCTGTATCGACTGTGACAGTTGAGAAGCTACTGAGCTGCATCATGAAAGTTCTTCGATCAAAAGAAACAATCGAGCTCGATTCAACTTTTGAGGTGGATGTTATAACTATTCTTCAACCTGTAGGAGCTGGCAAGAGTCGAAGAAGAATAACTAATATTTCCATAGATCGGCTGAATAAAAAAATCTGTATTAGCTATTCCAAGCGATAACGAAGGGCTTTGCTGTGCGAAAGCCATTGTATTCGCGTTGGCACATTTGGATGGGGATACAGCAGCCATCAACGCGTTAAGAGATAGAAGACGCCCTGCTCTAATGAATCGAGCTCGTGGTCTACATATTGATTGAAGAACTTTCATGATGCAGCTCAGTAGCTTCTCAACTGTCACAGTCGATACAGGCATCAGGGAGGTAGATACAGGCTTGTCGAGTCCCTCTGCTTGTATGCAAAATCGTATTAAAGAGGGTCTTAACGAATCTGTTGTTCGGCGAATTAGAATCAAAAACAAATCCCGTACAGAATCCACTATTGAGGACATGGAGATTCCTCTCACGTTTTGCGGAAGTCGCTCAGGTTCTATGCGGGCATTGTATGTAATTTCTTCCGCCTTGTACTTGGTATTTCTTCGACGCGATCGTTCGACGAGAACAACGGCATTTTCCAGCTATAAAATTAGTTCGAGTTAGTGAAAGTAGTTAAAAAAACAAAGAATATATCTCTAATAATTAATAGTAAAGATTATTGGATCATTTTCCTTAAGGAGAGACAATGAAACTGAACTTACACTGTGTGCCTCATCAGCACGATCTACATTCGATGTACCCTGTACTGAAGCTTGAACAGAGTTCTAATTTAAAGGAAAGGGGATATTTAGAAAAAGAAAATAAGAAAATAAAAATTAAAAGAAGTGCAATACTCTACTAAAGTGAACATTACCTCAAATCCCGAACCCACTTGATAATTTAATGGAAGTGGCATAGAGTTTTCTAGAAACAACTGCGAACATTCATCGATAATCTAGATATAAATTATTGTTATTTGGAAACTGTTATGTATTTTAAAACACTTCTAGTTCTGTAGAAAAGTTAATGCAATAGAAAAAAAAATCTTACATTATCATCTGCTTCTAAAAAACTTTGACACATTGCATCAATAATCTAAAGATAACAAGAAAATATTAAGAATAAAATAACCACTTGTCTCAGTTCTATTAAAATACTCTTTTAGGTTATAAATCACAGAAATGAAAAAAAAAAGATGATGGTGTAAAGACTTACTTCATCATCAGAATTTCTCATAGGCATATCTGGGTCTTCAAACAATACCTTGAATAGCAATTGAATAGCGAAATAAAAATAGTGTTTTCAAAAAAAAATAAAAGCAATTTTTCTTAAGGTTACACATAAGAGGGAAGCATAAGCCTACTGTGTAAGCCTACAACGCACGGTATACACGGTTTCACATATTATTCACGAATTTAAATTGTACAATAATTACAATAGTATTTTTAAAAAATAGTGTTTCAAAAATTAATAATGCCATTCTTCTAAAGGTTACACATAAGAGAGAAACATAAGCCTACTATGTAAGTTTATAACGTACGGTATACATTTGTTACATTGCACAATATTCACGAATTTAAATTGTACAATAATTACAATAGTATTTTTTAAAAAATAGTGTTTCAAAAATTAATAATGCCATGCTTCTAAAGGTTACACATAAGAGAGAAAACATAAGCCTACTATGTAAGCCTACAACGCACGGTATACACGGTTTCACACAATATTCACGAAATTAAATTGTACAATAGTATTTTAAAAAAGCGTACTTACCAAATCTGAGGTAGAGTCCAACTCACGTTTTTGCTGGTTAGAGCGTTCCATGTTAGTATGCAAAAAAAAAAGAAAATGTAACAAGACACAAGAAGAAATTGAAGTGTTTTCTGGACAAGAAACGGAGACCACTCCTTACAAGTTCACAGAAATGTTAAGAATGATAAGAAAATCCCTCCTGCATGGTCTTCAACAAATAGCAACATTCCTACCCCATAATCGGTATGATTGCATCAGCTTGCCACTCGTATTCACGTTCTAACGTGCAATCTAACATCATTCACAAAGTCGCACCCCGACTTGTATTCCTCCGCGCTTACTAGCGATGAAAATCGCTGATTAGACATTTTCGTGTTCTAACATGTAATCTGACGTCACATCGAAATCTCAGAAGGAAAAAAAATCCAAGTCCCAAACGTAAACACACTGACATCACTGGTGATGAATAAAAAACATTAAGAAATCAATTCGTTCCTTAGATTAATTACTTTTAAAATCACTAGATGGCACCATAAGTCCTTTTTGTAAAAGCATTTATTAAAACCCCTATGCAATTATTCAAACCATTTTCTAAAAATAACCCATTCCTAATACTATGAAAAAATACAAGTCGAAAAGAGAGAGAAATAAACACTACATTAATTCACCACCCATAGTTAACTCTCTTACAGCCTAACGGATAGCGCACTTGACTTCGGATCCCATGGTCCCGAGTTCGAATCCACGAAATTCCTTTTTAATTAAAAATAATAGTTTCGAATTTCTCCACCAGATGGCACTACGAGTGATTCATCACCATGGCAACTCCAACAAAACGACGCCATCTTGAAACAACTCAACGCCTGCACTAAGTCGATGACAAAAAAAATCCAAAATGTAAACAAACAATACGCCACGTCCGCACGTCATTCAGACACGCCCGCTTCCGGTCATGTGGTGTGACGTCACTTGGCCACGCCCACTTCCGGTCACGTGGTATGACGTCACTTCCGCCGCATATACACCACTGCATACTACTGTTTTGCAATATGAAGCTTTGTTCAAACAGTGATAACCCGACAATGAATTTATCAATTATAAATATTTTATATAATCTATATAATATAATATATAGATAATATAATATAATATATAGATAATATAATATAATATATAGATTATATATATAATATAAAAAAAATATATAGAATATATCTATATAAACTCTATAATACAGTGGATGTTTTGACCCTCATTCGAAGTTATTGGTTTAGAAATAAATTGTTAATTGATTTTTAAATGTTGTAATTCCTGAAAAAATCTTCATTTTTTAGACTTCCTTCGTGAAAAAATTGTAAAAAAGAACGTATTCCCTCTAGCAACTTGATGGAGTGTCAAAACATGAAAAATAATATTAGGAATAATTTCGAACAGGAATTCTTCCTGAACAAATTAGAATTTGAGATATCACTGCTCAAAAAATATGCTAATTAACTTATTATATCTAAATTAGATAATTAATGATTGGCTTAATCTGAATTTTTCGCACTGAAATGAGTTTAAGCGCAAACCAATGACCTATTGTAAAAAAGTTAGTTTTTTTAAAGTCAAAATTTTTAAATATCTTCTAATGTATACGTACATCTTAAGGATTCCTATCAATAGAGGGGCCGTCTTGAGTGTTTGCCCACTGCGCTACAAACCTGCGAGTTGTAAGAGTCTCAGGTTCGGTTCCTGTAACTTATCCTTGGTATGTTTCGTCTGTTTGGTATCAGTACAACTTTTCCTTTTAAAAGTTTCGTACTCTTCTGTATCAGTACAACTTTTCTTGTTTGAGTATGTATATTACTTGTCGTTGTCTACCTTGGTATATGGTTCACACAACAATAAGTTGAATTTTACTTCACTCTTTTGTATGGTAAGGTAAGGTAGTTAATTAGCGTCGAGGGTGGAGCAACACAACAGGTTACTGGCGACTGTCTGGGATCAACCCCCAAACCGAAGACAACATCACGTTATTCTGAACCACGGTCAGATGACGAGGTCAACACCTGACTTGGAACCCCACTCTCCAAACTTCCACACCACACCTACATGAGGACATTTGACAGATTTTACTTGCACTTGCCCCTGGTACATGACGGTCTTCGGTTGTACCGATTATTCGAAATCGTGAACCTCCGATTGTTAATATGCTACTCTTCCAACCGGACTACCTCGGCTCCCAAAGAACTCGAGAGATTCACTCCTGGAGAAGAAACAGTTAAGTAACAACCCTAAAGAATCTGTCATTTTAATTTAGAATATTCAATTCCTTCTTCGCATATGATTACACTTACCAGAAGGTAGGTCGCTGTAGCCCAGTTGGATGAGCAACGGATTGGAAGGTTGCGAGTTCGAAACACGGTCCAGTCAAAGACCGTCGTGTACACTGGGGACGGTTCGCGTTAAATCAGTCGTGGCCTAAAATGTCCTCACGTTGGCACAGTATTAAAATTTGGAGAGTGGGGTGCCAGCACAGGTGTGACCTCGTCATCTGACCGTGGTTCAAATTTACGTGGTGTGTCCTCGGATCCCTCCCTTCAGGTTTGATCCCAGACCGTCGACAATAGCCCATTGTGTTGCTCCAGTGCGATGTTAATTAAATACCTACCTCCTGTATGAGTAAACTATTATTAAAGTTTCCATTGATTTGTGTTTTTTGCAAAAACGAAGCTATTGCAATTTTGTATGTTTGCATTGTGAAGTTGATTGCATTTTCTTTCAGCGTCAAGTTAGGTGCTTTGAATGCAATAGTACTTCAAAGTGTTGATGCGATAAGGGAAGCATTAGTAAAACCCGAATTCCTAGGAAGACCCCCAAACAACATTTTACGTTTTGTGTCCGAGAATAGTAAGTGGATTAGAATACTGAAAAATATGTTTTTTATAAATAAAACAGGTTTTCTAAAAATGGAGGAGACTGTATATAACGGAAATGTTGTTTAAATATTACCATATCTCACATATTAATGCAACCGTTGAAATATATATTTTCGAAAACATGCTACCAACCAACACTGCACCTCGTTAGGTTTAGTAGTGTATATAGATCAATATTTCAGATGCAAGGTAGGTATGTTGGTAGTTGAACTAACGTCGCAGTGGAGATACACAACGGGCTATTTGCGACGCAGTGTCATTTTAACAATCTAAAGGACAAAATTATTTTATCAAAAATACACTGGTTTTGGGTGGTTATAAGAGGCTGTGAGTGATAAAATACTAGTTTGGTGTATATTTAACGATGTTTAGTTACTATTTGAATGCAGAAATATGCTAAATTTAAAGAAATTTGTCAACTTTGCTCCATATATATAATAAACTTCGATCAATTATTAACCAGATTTTTTGCAAGTTTATATTAATATACACCTGAATAATAGTCAGATATACCCATAACAGTTCCATTTAAAAATAAAGTAGATGTATGTGATAGAAAAACTAAAGGGGAAAATCTTTATTTTTGAAATATTACATTATATACCTGGAATCTCAACTGCCTAAATAATTTACTGATCTTTGAAGGGAAGGTTCTTCAAAAAAAAATTCGACCTTTTTGGAAACATTCGACTGTGTTTACTTTTAGAACATGCTCGCAAACTTGCAATTAGTGGATCTGAGGTGATGACTTATCTATTGGTATCGCTTCTTGACATTTTTAAAGTAAATATTTCAATTACCGCCTATTGTGTTTAGTTCATTTCTCTTGCGCTTCTAAGAGAGGACCCATTGGAAGAATACAAGCAAAATAACATTCTCTCCATGGACCAATATTTATGTATAGTTTACCAGCGACGGATTGATGCAATTTTGTGGGTGGGGTGGCTATTTAGAAGATGCAACAAACCGGGGGACTGGGGATATGGGACAACCCCAGAGGAACGGGGGGTCCTCCCCTGAAAATTTTGAAAAAATACCTTCAAAAACTAGCATTTTTAAGCTGTTTTGAGACTTAAAACTGGTATAAAATTAGTGTAAAAATGTACTTTATTTTAGACAAATAATCACTTTAAATTTCTTGAAATGCGTAGCTTTTAAAACCTTGCAAAACTGGCTCCATTTACATAACTGTTAACACAAAAACCACAAAGTCTATAACTTTTGTTGTCAACATAGAACTGCTAAGCAAATTAAAAGATAAAACATTGAAATTAGCATGAAAATACTTTTAAAATAGTATTTTGTAGGTTGTTGAAAGTTACGTTTTTGTTAGCTTTTAATTCCTAAATATACATACTTTTATTTAAAAAATAACATTAGGAAAGTAATAAATAGAAACTCAAATATTTTTTACAAATTCTTTTATTTTTTCAATACAATTTACTACACTCATTTTGAAACAAAAGTTGTATGAATAAAAAAAAACGATATTCATGTTAATTGTATTATTACAAGAATGTATATTAGATTAATGTCTCATTAGTCATTACCTCCAAAGAAGTACAATGCAAATAGTAAGAATGATGTTAAGCCGTTACGGTAACTCAAAAACTTACTTAAGGTGCATAAAACTTAGTTTTGAATGTAATATTGTGTTTTTTTTACATTCTGAGTAATTAACGTTTTGAAATAAAAATTCTGTATACAAAAAAAGTTATTGAGTTTATATTGTACATATTAGCACTATACTCGCACAGTACATATTTGGTCTGCTTCATGCAAATTAGCAGGCGGTTTGAACTCTTTACAGTTTTGATGTAAAATTAAAAGAGTAACCTAAGTGTATGAATGTTGAGTTTCATTATTTAAACTTTTTGACATCACAAAAGAACAACTGGTTTTAAACTACCTGTACTTAAGGAAACATGTTTTTTCTCTTCTTTCCCCCTTCTCAATATACCTATCTATAATTTCCTCTTTGTCTATAAGGATGTCTTTATGAACATATAGCAAAGCAAGTCTAGTTAAGCGGCTTTGCCCACAACGATTTCACAACCAAGTATTTATCAGTTTTAGTGTAGAGAAAGATCTTTCTGCTGTTGCACTTGACACAGGAAGAGAAGAAAGAATCAACATTGAAGATAATTCAGGGGAAAATTTCTGGGGTGCAAAATTGCAAACACTCGACTGCTTAACCTGGTAAAGGGGTTTTGTTTGCATCTTCCCTTTTCCACTTTGCCACCCACAGCTTGATTTCTGCCTTCAGATTAGAAATGCAGTAACTTTCATCCTCTCTATCTCCAATTACTCTGTAGTACTTTTTTAGCCAGTGTTTCTGCATCCCTAATCACTGACTCCATTGACGTTGGTGAAGATGAGCAGACTTTTGGTAGAAGTGAGTTGAGCTTGTAGATATTGAGAACCTGTTTTCAAGATCACTGTTTATTGAGTCAAGAATATGGATAAAGACATTCACTCTGTGCTTGATAGAGCAGTGAGTTAACTTGTCTAGATGTGATCCTGGTTGTTTGAATAGTGCTTTCTACAGTTTCTGCTACTTTTTTGACTGAATTCTGCATCAGCTTTTTCGCTTTTTTTAAGATTGAGAAAGTATCGGTCAAGACCTCAGTTGCTTTGGTAACTTCAATAGTCACTTTTTGAAAAACCTACTGAGAGGCAATGTTTGGCTAAGTACATCAGCAAGGCACACGAGAGTTAAGATGAATTCTCCATTAGTGATTTCACATAAAAGGGTCCTAGCTGTTACGCTAGAGTTGTCACTTGAAAAAATGTGCCCATTGTGAAATTTGCTCAAGGCACGTCACTATTTTTTCAATGTTTTTTAGAAAATATGCTACAGACAGATGCCTTTCTACCCATCTTGTTTCACACATGGAAACAAGCTGACTGCCTACATGTTTAATGAGTACAGCATTTCTTTTCGGAGAAGCTTTAAAGAAAGATACAACCTCTTTAATGATTCCAATTGAGTTTCGCACTGATTGCACATCAGAACACTTAGAAATAGACAAATTCAAAGAATGATTCAAACAAGAGGCTCGTTCGGCGTTATTACACACTTTATTTATTGTTGTGACTGCTCCCACAATCTCTGAAGTCATCACAGAGCATCCATGTGATGCAACACCAATGCATTTACAAACATCGAGATTAAGGCTTCTCATACAGTTTAACACAGTTTTACTAATTTTCTCCAGTCATTCGGGATCTTTATTGTCTTCATCTGGTTTATCTTTGTCACACATATTGGCATCTTTATCATCTTTAAAAGAATCGTATTCATCACTGTCACTTTCAGAAGCTGAAGAGAAATCTTCATTTTCATTATGTTTGAGGTCAACTTTGAGATTTTGTTTCCAGATTTTTTCCAGGCTCCCGAGGATTGATAAAACCTATGAAATCTTCTCTGATCATATCTTAATAAACACTTTTTTTGCTCTCGGGGGGAGGTCGCCCCCGTCCTTGTAGTTTACAGGGCACTAGTGTACCAAGGATACTTTCTGAGGTATCCTTGTTCTTGCTTCGTGCTCAGAAAACTTGTAAATTTATCTAGAAATCGGAATTTAAACATTTGAATATGACTTGGAAGCGCTTGATTACATTAATCCCAGTTATTTCGACAGACCTCTCAGCATTTCTAAAAAACCTACGAGCGGTGTTTCTATTGTGAATATTCCCTGTTTGATATTTGGTAACATTAATCACAACAACAAATTCAGCTTTAAAGTTATCTTGCACATTAACTTCCCTAGTAGTTATATCTACTAATTACTTGGAAAAAAAGAAATTTGATGGAAAGACAATGTCTAGTCGATGACGGAGCAGTATTTTCCCAAATAATTTTTTTACCTTCACTAGTACAAGCAAAGGTACCATAGAAATAGTAAACATACTTTGCTCAGATTAATATTTTTCAGAAAACAATTGCCGATATCTTTTCTATTCAACGCCATCACAGACCCTCATAATTGTACTTATGATACTATCTTTTGGTAGAATCAGTCTGAAGAATTGTTCATGAATTGTACGTAACCATATAACAGAGCAGTTGATAAGTGACTAGTTGTGCTACAGCTGTAGTTTCCGTGATAATGATCCCCAGAAGAGTAACAAACATTTAGTTTATTTAACTTTATTGTACGGAGTATACAAATTAGAGCTAATGTTCTTTACGTTGTTTACATAATTTTATATTGGTGCATAGAAAGAGTAACGTCAACTATTAGCCCAAGCACTTGATTTGCAGATAATTTTACTAAGACACGGTTTGTTTTCATAAATGTACCTCTTTCGGGAAAGCAACAGAGAGCTCTCTGACGATTTGAAGTAGAATACCTGACTTTCGTAATTTACTTCTGAAGCCACTGACAATTCTTTTTGACTTGTCTCTACAAGGTTTCGAGTTTCGTTTTTCATACTTAGAACTACAGGCTTAAAAATCTTTTTATGGTCTTCTAGGCATATTTTTCAAACCACTTTGTGAATTACTCGGTAGATCTTGAATCATAGTATGAGAAAAGGAAAGATTTACTTGAAGTCAAAAAGAATTATCTCTCAGGAATAGTTCTCTGTGCCTATTCAGTTTACTCCTCTTTTGCTCAATTCTTTGGCAGGTAATTCGAGAATTTTCGCTTAACACTATTTAAAACATTCAAAACAGTATCTGGTAACAAATGTTCATCCATTTCTTGAGAAATATATGGTAAAATAGCATCGATTTTCGTTTGCTTCATATTTATCACCTAAATGTCAAAAATGGACTGATGAAAAATTTCCATAGTCATTCTGAAAGTTAAGGAATATCTATCAGTTTCGCAAACTTGCGCAAGAAACTTTTTGTTCTGCAAAATATAGGACCTATACTTTTCAGTTTTCCTCAAAGTACTAATACGCATTCGCCAGATTGGTTTTACAGCCAACGCAGAAAGCAAGACTTTGGACTCCTGTACTTCCAGTTAAGAGACATTTTTTAGAAAACTACCCCCATGGTCTTGCTAAGGGGACATACTACTTTTAAGATATGATGTACTTTTGATAATCTGCGACACTAAGAAATTGAATTTTGTCCACCTAGATTTCGAAAATGACACACTGCGACGGTTCGGGATCCATCCCGAAGGGAAAGATCTAAGGACAGCTCGTCATTTTAAATCACGGTCAGACAACGAAGTCTCAGCTGGCACCACGCCACGCCAACGTGAGAACTTTTGAGGCTACGGCAGATTGAACGTGCACCAGTCTCGCGTACACGACGGTCTTTGGTTGGATCGAGTTTCGAACTCACAACCCCGGCATTTTCAATCACCATCAGATCACGATGTCAACAACTGAGCTGCACCACGCTCTCGAAACTGCCACACCAGCCAACGTGAGGGCATCTGAGGCCACGGCAAATTTTAACATGCACCAACCACCACGTACACAACGGTCTTGGTTTGGATCGAGTTTCGAACTCGCAACCCTCCGGTTGCTAATCCTCCAACCAGGTTACTGCGGCCCTGCAGATGTATAAAACTGCTTAGCACATGTTAATAATTTTAACTTGCAGACAATGATTATTTTTGGTTTGATTTGATGATTGGCATAAGCTTAAAAAGAGCTTGTGAGGACGGCACGTTTATTTCTAGAGTAGACGTGGACATTACAAAAATTAAGTACAGTTAATATTTACAACAAACACGTAAGAATAGTACAATGGGGAGGGGGGAGGGGACAGACATCCACTCTGCCTCGAGCTCAAAGAGGAAGTCTCTCATTTCACTTTCCACCCCACGTCCCACTGGGTCTCTCGGTTGCAGTCAGGGGATGTGGTTTCACAGATCCATTTAAAATTTTTAAAACTGCAATATAATATTAATTTTTAAGGATAGTTAGCGTCACACGAGATAGGACAGAAAATACTACTTTACTGATAGGTAGGTAGTTAATTAACGTCGCACTGGAGCAACAGGGGCTAATGGCAATGGTCCGGATCAAACCCGAAGCGTAAGGTCCAAGGACTACGCCTCGTAATTTTGAACCAAGTGTGAAAACGAGAGCAACACCTTAGCTGGCATCCCACTCGACAAACTTTCACACCACGCCAACGTGAGGACATTTGAGGCCACGACAGGTTGAACGTGCACCAGCTCCCTTTGTACACAACGGTCTTTGGTTGGATTCGAACTCGCAACCTTCCGGATGCTAATCAGTTACTCTTCCAACCGGGCTACCACTTTTGAAAGAAAAACTCACTCTTAATAGATGTCTTTCAAATACTTGTCACACTAGATTGGCGATACTGTCTGCAAGCATATATAACGTTAAGGACATCCGCAGTCCTAAAGAAACAGTTGGCTTATATACCAAGCCGTTTCTATAACGTAATCATCTAGTTACATAAAACTAAAAACGCAGAGGGGCATTATTTGATCCTACTCTTTGCACCCAACTCAATTACAACCCTTAAAATATGATACACAATTTATTTTCTTTCTTCTAAACTTATGAATTATTGTGGTGTGCAATTAAGACTCCAATAATTTAATTTAACAAGACGAAGACAACACATACGAACAACTGAAAAGTAAAGTTCAGTGAAACTTTGATTAACCGTCATGGTCGGGACCGTGACGGTTAATCGAATAGACGGATAACAGAACAACCTTAAACAACAACCCACCGCATCCATTACATATGAACGAATGCACGTTTACGAACTGGAAATACACTATATGTATTTTATTTTACAGAAACAAACAATATACAATTTACATTAAGTACAGAATTGTATATATTGTTACATGAACTTAAGCTCTAGACGTACATACATATTCAAATTTCAAAATAGTCTCATTTTCTGTTCTTTCTTCGAGTCTCGTGCTTTCTGAGAGGCAATGTTCCGTACCTTACATAGAAGTATCTGCGTTGCGTTTGCCTTTCTTCTTGTTCCTCAAACCACTCAATGCATTTTGATAACATTGTTTCTGCTTCTGTATGGCTTAATATAGTTTTTTCATTCAAAATATAACACTCGTCTTCGTCAATTAATCCTTCTTCGATGTCAATCACACTGGAAACAGTTTCATCGTCGTTCAAAATGTCAAAGCCTCCGTCCAATTTGTCACATCCCAACCACTGTTACTTCTGCTGCCGTTATGTCTTCAGCATTCGGTACATTATTGCACGGTTGCACAATTTCGTCGACACTAACATTCTCAGTTTCCTTAGGTTCGCCATCATTAGCTTCAGGTCAGAGTTTATTCCACCCAATTTTTAAGATTCGACACTTGAAGATCATCCCATGCAGCAGCAGCATTGAAAATTGAATCTTCTATGTTGCACGTTTTCCAAAACTCTTACAGACATTTCATCATCAGATCAAATCAAACTACCAATAAAAGCTTTACTATAACGACGCTTCATGTTTTCGATTATGTTTGGTCCTTAGGCTGGATTAATGGTGTTGTGTTTGCAGGAAGGAATAGGCATATTATTTTGCCATCATCACTTTTAATTCCGCAAGTGGGATGTGCAGGAGCATTGCCCATAAGCAGCATTGCTTCCTGTGGTAACTGCATTTCAGCCAAATGAGCTCTAACTTGTGGCACAAACACATTGTGGAATCAATCGGAAAAATATCTTGAGACATCCAAGCACTCTTTTGAGTTTAATAGGCAGCAGGCAAATGCGTTCAAATTAAAATTTTTGAATGCACGAGGTGTTTTTGTTTTTCCAATCACAAGCAGGGGTAACCTGTGATTGCTGGTGGCATTTCAGAAACCATTAAAGTGATCCGATCTTTTTGGACTCTAAAACCCGGGACTGATGTTTCCGAAAGTGATGCCAATGTCTTTTGTGGTAAAGCTTTCCAATTGAGCCCGGTTTTGTCGCAATTGTACACTTGTTCCCTAACGAGGTTTAATTTGGCCATTTTCTCTTTAAATTGTTCTCTGTACTCGGTAATAACTGCGCTATTTGCACTAAGTTTTTCACCACTAATGTCTAGTTTCCGAATGCCATGGTGACACTTGACTTATCGAGCCATCCTATACTTGCTTTAAAATTAGGATTTCCGTTTTTTGTTCATTTCAACCGCCTTGACCATTATTACGGGGCCTGAAAATGGGATTCCTTGATTCCGTACTTATATAAACCACTGATACATAACAGAGTCTTAGGATCTCCATCGATGTTATGCACTTTTGAAACATTTTCCACTTTTTCAGCATCGCGTTTAATGTCATTCACTGTGGTTCTTCCAACGCCGTAAATGAGAGCAATACTAGTGGCAGTTTCACCTTTTTTCAAACGTTCAATAATCTTAATTTGCTGGTTGAGATCTAACACGACCCGTTTACGCTTTTCAGCCATTTTTTAGCTGTTGCACACAAACAAAAAAGAAAAGAAACCTTAACAACAAAACTTACTGGTGTGAATGTCACTACCGTATGCCGAAACAGTTAAGCCACTACGCAACAAATAACGTACAGCACCGAGCAGAACAGCTTCTCAGCCACAACTGAAACTGACCACGTGTGCGATAGCTAGGCGGGCCAAGAACGTGACTCATCAATAGAACAATAGTGCGCCACTCCGCCGCTCAGCAATAAAGCGAGGATGATTTTTCGCGGCAATCTGGTTACTGTACATAGAGCACAGTATGTATGTGTGCACGTACTAATAACTTTTAATATTTAATTAATTAACTTTTAATAACGGGCTGACGGTTAACAGAAACTGGCGGTTAAAAGAGTGACGGTTAATCGAAGTTTCACTGTAATAGAATTCTCCTCGCTCTCTCACATGCTTGCTCTTCGCTCATGCGCATCAAACTTCCGCAAGAAAGACAGATCACATATCATCTGCTCTTGTCAAGAATATAGTGTCTGCTCTTGGTAAGGTGCCAAGATTTTCATTCCGTACTCGCCACAGAGTATCCCCAGTGAATGAGGGATCTAGAAGAACGATCTACAATCATAATAAAAGTTTATATACATTGAAAGTGAAACAACACAATTTTATGAAAAATATGCACATTTGCGGTTGAATATTATTCACTAAATATTTGAAGAAATACTATTTGAGAAGAAAAAGGAAGTAAAGAATCGAAAATGCATGAGCAAACACAAATACACAAGGTTAATCGTTTTACAAAATGAAAAGGAAGGAAATATTCATTCAAGCCTTTGGGGAAATGCAGTTCCCCTTTATGTGAGAGATTGAACAGTTTCCCTGGACCCTGTAGATTTGGAAGGTAAAGATAAATTGATGGGGGTTGGTATCGTCAGGCAGAATATGAGTAGTGTAACTTTTCCGGTCTCTAATTAGGCGCAAGACCTGTTTACAGCACAATAAAATATTTATTTAGAATAGAGAAATTTAAAGATTATTTACATATACGATTAATTGAAAAGTATGGGGGTACAGCTAATAACATCGAATCTGCCAAGGAGCCAGGAGGCTCACCAAAATCTGAGAGTCTGAAGGATGCGACTGTTCCTTTCGGAGTTTCAATCTACTCTGCCGTGATCTTTTTGAGGGGGAGTTCGTCTCAGTCTTGGAATGTTAATCCCGGTGTTTCCACGCCATCTGCAACGGAGGTCACGAGAACCTCCACAGCTTCCCGACCAAAGGACAGATGTAATGTCTTTCTGGCCCTGGTTTCCACAGAACTATAAACAAGTGCTTTCCTGGGGTGGCCCTACTGCATTCCTCTCATGGAGGGCCCAAGATAATTTAGGTGCTGACAACTTGTTTTGCAGTCGAGGGAGACCTGAATTCCAGATGTGGGAATGCCAGACCGACCGGTACAGCAGGTTTTACTCTGTCTAACGTGACAGAAATTGATTTACCATTCACAATAATCCGACTGTTCTTTTTCGAACGATCGAGAACAGGATGTGGTCCGGTGTAGGGCTGAGACAATGGAGGTTTGTGACAGTCCACACGTAAAAATACATGAGAGCATGTTTCCAATGAGGGATGAATATAGATTGAGAGTGCCAAGATTTTCATTGCGTACTCTCCACAGTATTTAGAGCAATATTTAAACAATAAGAAACCTAAACTATAAATGACACTGAATTTGCTATAACGATGCTTCAAAATAAGTAGCAATTAATGACTGATTTTTATTCGTTGTATTCGAAACAGAAAGCTGACCGTCATAATATGCCATGAAATTAATTTGTTAGAATTATTTATTTTAAATCTTGATATTCTTCAAAATATTTCCATGAGTTTGAAATGCTGCCTAACATCATCCAATCGATCAATATTAAGTTGATAAATAAGCCAAAATAAACTTTGCAGGTGCTTTCTTCGTCAGAGAAAACCACGTTTGGAGGGAACAAAGGAGATTCATCATTCAGTCCATGAAGGATTTAGGATTAGGAAAATCGAAAATTGAACACGAAATACAAGTAAGTAGCTGACAAAATAAATAAAATTAAAACCAATATTATAATCATTTACTTAGATCTTCCATGTTAGGGCAAAAATGAGTAAAGTCAAAAGGGCCGCTTTTCAGAATATTAAGTTGAATATTTCATTCTTTCTCACATGGGCCGCAGTCGTCCGATTGGAAGAGTGTTCGACTCCAACCAAAGACCGTCGTGTACAAGGGGACTGGTCCACGTTAAATCTGTCGTGGCCTCCAATGTCCTCACGTTGGAGTGGTGTGGAAGTTTGGAGAGTGAGATGCCAGCTCAGGTGTGACCTCGTCATCTGACCGTAGTTCAAAATTACGAGGCGTTGTCCTTGGATGTTTCCTTTCGGGTTTGATCCCGGACCGTCGCCAAAAGTCCGTTGTGTTGTTCCAGTGCGAGGTTAATTAAACACCTACCAGGCCCCAGAACCATATAGGACCTGAAAACAGCATCGCTGGAGGAGTGGGAACGACTGCCACAGGGACTCATAAACTGCCTCTTTTCCAGTATGAATTCACGTTATGAGAGCTGTATAACTGTAAGAGGTGACCATACTCATATTAACTCATTTTTTGTGGCGATGCTGTAACCTAGATCATGCGTGTGTACCATAACTGTTGTATGGTTATTTTTTTGGTATTATTTCAACCAAGATACATAACTAATTTCATTAAAATATGTCCAGTAGTTCTGGAGATAATCACCCCAAAGTGAAAATTCTCTTAATTTTGAACACTAGTGTATGTGTGTATTTGGTTAGCTGTGAGAGGTAGTATCCAAATTTGTATACTTTGTTCAGAAGTGTCTAACCTTAAATACGAGCATTCTGTGTATTCTTCCAGTATTAAAGAGAGCATAGAATATCAGATAAATGACTTAAAGGTTTCCATGGTAACGTTTTGCAGATTCCGATTCGTCAGCCAGCCTTGGAATACATGTTTCCATCAAAAATTCTGTTTTGTCTTGGTTGAAATGGCGATTTATAGAATTCGTATGAGGTAACCTTACCAGAGGAAACAGTTTGGAAATCAATTACCCGGTAGAAGCTTTAATGAAACTTTTTGTTGATCCCATTGACGATATTTGAATCGATTTCAAAAAGCCAGTAAGGGTAGTGAGAAAACCCCAAAAGCAACTTCTGATGTCGTTCAGATCGTAGCTGTAAGACTGTTTAGAATGGAGAGAGACAATTGGCGACCGCCAATAATAAAAACGTTCGCCAACTTCCGACAGGAAGCGACAATAAGTACAGTAGTACCGAGGAGGTCTGAGGAGCGAGGTATATCGCTCGGTGTAAGAAAAACAAAGGCGTGTCACCTGTGTGTGATTTGTAAATCCCATAGAGGATATATAATTAATTTCAATTTTCTTAAATGTCTTATGTGCGTGTCGTGTTCTGTTAAATAAACGTTTTTGTGATTTTAACTGAAGTGGTTATTGAAGAGCCAAATCATTGTGGTAAAACAGCATCACCTGCTGGGACTAACCTAGTGAAGTACACCAATTATACTAGTGAACTAAAAATACATTAGCGTGAGTAAGAAACTGTAGTGTAGCGAACAGCAAAGGTAATTCCTTCATCCCTTCTGAACTCGAAATGACCCCACACAGATAATAAAAAGGTCCTGCAAATAGAAAAAGCTATACTTTTTCGTACTTTGTATTCATGGACAGACTGATATCTCATGAGGAAAGATGTTTCCCTAAAATTTTCGTTGGGAGAAAATAATGTATAAACTGTGTCTCATAACTTTGAAAACGTACCATAATTTAACCACGTTAACTCTCTTGGTGGTCGTCTCTGCGAGGTATCTCATCGTCAGCAAAACTCACCAGATCTTCGAGATAGCTCGTCATTAGACGAAAACTCACCAGATTTTCGAGATAGCTCGTCATTAGGCGAAAACTCACCAGATCTTCGAGAAAGCTCGTCATTAGACGAAAACTCGCCAGATCTTCGAGAAAGCTCGTCATTAGACGAAAACTCGCCAGATCTTCGAGAAAGCTCGTCATTAGACGAAAACTCGCCAGATCTTCGAGAAAGCTCGTCATTAGACGAAAACTCGCCAGATCTTCGAGATAGCTCGTCATTAGACGAAAACTCGCCAGATCTTCGAGATAGCTCGTCATTAGACGAAAACTCGCCAGATCTTCGAGATAGCTCGTCATTAAACGAAAACTCGCCAGATCTTCGAGATAGCTCGTCATTAGGCGAAAACTCGCCAGATCGAGATAGCTCGTCATTAGGCGAAAACTCGCCAGATCTTCGAGATAGCTCGTCATTAGGCGAAAACTCGCCAGATCTTCGAGATAGCTCGTCATTAGGCGAAAACTCACCAGATCTTCGAGATTGCTCGTCATTAGGCGAAAACTCGCCAGATCTTCGAGATAGCTCGTCATTGGGCGAAAACTCACCAGATCTTCGAGATAGCTCGTCATTAGGCGAAAACTCACCAGATCTTCGAGATAGCTCGTCATTAGGCAAAAACTCACCAGATCTTCGAGATAGCTCGTCATTAGGCAAAAACTCACCAGATCTTCGAGATAGCTCGTCATTAGGCGAAAACTCACCAGATCTTCGAGATAGCTCGTCATTAGGCGAAAACTCACCAGATCTTCCAGATAGCTCGTCATTAGACGCAAACTCACCAGATCTTAAGTTTGTAAGTTGCGGAGGGTTACATTGAAAAATCTTAAATTTTTTACTCCAATCATTTTATGATTACACTAATTCCTAAGTATATACAAAAATCCAATAGATTCCACATAGTACTACGATTATCACGTGATCTTTCCTTCATTGCCCTATGAGGTACAATTTATTTAGGTGAGTACGGGCATCACAATCCCGAGCTACCCGTGTGATCTAACGTCCCATCTGTTTTACCTCGCCTACCCTTCTGCTTTTTGCTTTTTTCCAATTCTCAATGTTGTCTTGTGTTTGGCGCAGCTTGGCCAAATATGTTCCTTGCGCCATAAAACACAAAATCAAAAATCAACCTACTTTCTTGCATTACTAGGGCCGCGGTAGCCCGATTGGAAGAGTAAGGATTAGCAACCGGAGGGTCGCGGGTTCGAATCCAACCAAAGACCGTCGTGTACAAAGGGTGCTGGTGCACGTTGAATGTGTCATGGCCTCAAATGTGTTCATGTTGGCGTGGTGTGGAAGTTTGGAGGGCCAGCTCAGGTGTGACCTCGTCATCTGACCGTGGTTTAAAATTACGTGGTGTGTTCCTCGGATCTTTCCCTTCGCGTTTGATCCCGGACCGTCACCAATAGCCTGTTGTGTAACTCCAGTGCGACGTTAATTAAATACCTACCTGTCGTTACTTTCCTTTACTAATCACCCCTTAGAGCCTCCAAATTAATCTTTGGGTAGAATGAAGACAATAGGGAAGAAGTGAATACATGTTTGTTATAGTCATTCGTTTTATAAATTAAAGTTGCTCTTAAAGTCAAATCGACTCTATATCTACGAAACGAATTGAAGCATGATAAACTACACCATTTTTTTTACATTTTCGTTTTGCTTATTTTTCTTGTCATGATTTCTGTTTTTAAAAAAAATCTCGATTTGTTATTCATTAGATTGCAGTATACTTTCGGTATTTTTTGGTATTTTCAATTAACGTCACACTGGAGCAACACAACGGGCTATTGGTGACGGTCCGGGATCAATCCCAGAGGGAAAGATCCGAGGACAACACCACGTAATTTTGAACCACGGTCAGATGACGAACAGTATACTTTCAAAAATTGTTTTGTAGATGTAACTTTTACAACTTTTTCTACTCATTTCTATAAATTCAAGAATCCAAAATGAATATCATACGTTTTTGAAATAAATATTTGGAATATCAATGGTTAGGTAGTTAATTAACGTCACACTGGAGCAGTACAACCGGCTATTCGAGACGATTCGGGATCAATCCCCAAGGGAAAGATTCCAGAACATCACCACGTAATTTTGAATCGAGTTCAGATGACGAGGTCGAAACCTGAGCTGGCACTCCAAACTTCCAATTTTGTAAATGACGCTATCTCGTTAGTTTTGCCAATGACGTGATGATCGTCGAGACAACCACAAGGAGGTTAAAACAGAGAACTCATGCTGTGGTCATTTTCAGGATGAAATCAATTGCTTGTTAGACGTTTTGAAGGATTTCAAAGGACAGCCCCTGGATCTGAAGGAGCCCTTGTCACCACGTATGTCCAACAACATCTGCGCTTTGGTCTTCGGAAAGAGGTTTGATTTCAGTGACCCAGTAAAGAAGCTTTTGAATAAAAATTTGTCACTCCTTATTGAAAATATTTCCCAGACCACCTTCCATGCCTTCTACCCCCGGCTTATGTCACATTCGATTTTTAGAAAACTTACGAATTTGGATGTGGCCAAGAAAGGTTTCGAAAATATAATTGGCGTTTGCGAGTAAGTTTATGTTTACGATGAATTAATTTACGTTTATCTGCTAAATTTCAATAATTTAAATACATTTCATGATATTAAGTAACATTTCAAAGAATTTCTTAGCTCTGAGTGTTCTATGCGTGACTTCTAACAAGTTTTGACATTCTTGACCAATGAATCTTTCCAAACAATTCTATTCTGAAGAGAGGACCGATAGAATCTTTCCAAAGGATTTTATTCTTGAAATAAGCAATAGAATCTCACCAAAGGATTCTAAATAGAATCTTTCCAAATAATTTTCTATTATAAGGAAATGAATAGAATCTTTCCAAAGGATTCTATTCTAATGAAATGAGTAGTAAAATATTTTCAAAGGATTCTATTATAACTAAAGGAGCAATATAATCTTTCTAACGGATTCTATTCTATGGAATTTGGGTATTTGGGTATTTCAATTAACGTCACACTGGAGCAACACAATGGGCTATTGGTGACGGTCCGGGATCAATCCCAAAGGGAAAGATCCGAGGACAACACCACGTAATTTTGAACCACGGTCAGATGACGAGGCAACACCTGAGCTGGCACCCCACTCTCCAAACTTCCACACCACGCCAACGTGAGGACATTTGAGGCCACGACAGATTTAACGTGCACCAGCCCCCTTTGTACACGACGGTGTTTGGCTGGATTCGAACTCGCAACCCTTCGGTTGCTAGTTCGTTACTCTTCCAACCGGGCCACCGCGGCCTATTCTATGGAAAGAACTATTGAATTATTCTAAAGGTTGAAATTTATTCTTTAAGGTAACCCGGAGTTTACCGCAGCGCTCTGTTTTCTATGTTTAATTTGACAATATTCAAGGTACATTTTTTCTGTTCTTATTATACTTACAAACTTGGATTTTTTTCGTGGGAATTATTTCAATACTTCCATATATTTAACCAGCCATTTTATCCATAGCTGTTTTACTTTTTTTAAATAAATTTAACAATAATACAAAAATAAGGTAAAATTATGATGTTTTGAAGAGTGAAAATTTTTATTTTAATAATTTATTAGAATATCATTGAACCCTCTGGTTAAGTTATCACTAATGGTCCCCAGATTTTGTAAAAAACGTTTCAAGTATTTGAGACAAATGGTATTTGAGAAAAGGTACCTTTTGTAAAAAAAATCACCATTCTTAGAAATCACTATTTAAAGTTATTTCTTAATGCATTACAGCACCATATGAAGGATCATCTGTATTTTCACACTCTAAATCTTGCAGTTTCCTTTTAGATTGCCTTCTGCACTGCGTAGCTCTTTCTTCAGCCTCTTTTTCAGATTTATTTGCATTTTTTAGCCTTTCTTTGTCAATAGCAAGTATTGACGAATAAACTTAATAACCTTTTTTTGCATCTACATTTAGTTAATATTTCAAAGTCAGTCATCTTGCCAATATCTACAGCTGTTGCAGAAACAATGCCATGCATTGATTGGAAGCCCCGCTTTTGCCATGACCCATCAATTGCGATGGGGAGATCCCGATTGTTATCATTTTCTAAAACGGCTTCTTCTAGTGCATTCCTCATTGGAACTTTGCATAATTTCGATACACTTGAATTTAGTAAATTCACGTGTATACCAAATTTACTTGGCGGGTTTGCAAGGTTCATTATAGCACAAAACCTTTTTGCTGCAGCTGCTCCTCTGCCTATTGATCGGAAACCATATACCAATCGTGTGTTCACGGAATAGTAAGTGCTAATTGAGCTTTCATCGTTAAGTGTTTCAGAAGTATAAAACTCTTCTTTGTAACCACAAGAGTTTCATAATAATAACACAGTTTTATAGCAAGTCCTACACATTTACCTACAGTTGAAAGAGATATCCCACTATGTTTGCAACACTTGCACAAAACTGTCTGAGAAAGAACACTTGATAAAATATTCAAATTAACTATGATATTTATTGCAGGGTCCTTTTCTTTTGAGACTTCATATCTACAATCAATATTCTTTAGCTTTTTACTTGATGAATTCCTATTTTTCGGTTCATTTTCTGTAGGTAATATACTATACGTTTTCGTATGGTAGCCAAAACTTTTATTTTTCTTGAAAACTTTTGCAGAAGAACTTGCCATATTCAAACACTATTTTGTAATGAAATCCAATTTTAAACACCTAATTTCAATTACAGTATAAAACGTCTATACAAAAATAGTAAATTATAACATAAAACAAACTCGGAAAAATTCTGCCAAATGATTAGAATATAGAACAACAAATGTAAACACAATACACTGTACGGTTAAAATCAGTTATAAGCACTGTTGCCATTTAGATAAAATATTAAATATAATTAAATTAACAATGTAAGAAAAACCTGAACAAAAATTAAATAGTAACAATTTAGTAGCGACCTCTACCTTTTTAAATGCCATTTAATGGCTTTGGAGACATGACAACAATAATACTTCTACTACACTTAAAAACAAAATTGATGCAGCGTTTTAAAGCTTAAGAACTCTAGTGTTTTTTGAAATTATAAATTCAAAATCGATTTTTTGAAGATTTTATTCTCCGGGTTACCTTAAGAAGATGTGGGGGATTTTTTAGTCACTAAGAGTGTTGTGGGTTAAAATCAACCTTACACTACTCAGAAATCTGGTGACACCCAAAGGGTTAAAACCTTTCTTCAATGAAGTATAGTTTATTGAATCCCTGTGCTAAGTTACATACATCCTTCCTTGATAAACATAGATCGTTCTATGAGCTATTTTTGCAAGCTGCAATTTTTTTGCTTATGAAATTTTTAGCAGGAATTGATTTATGATCTATTTCAAAGGTCATTGAATTGTGTGAATTCTGAAACATTTGGTCTTTTAATATTTAATATTTTTCTTTTATATTTACTTTGAAAAGTAGAAAAAAGCAAAAAACCTGACAAATTTAAAGAAAAAAGTATTTATAGCACCAAAAGACATACCTTTCGACTTCTGGATACCTCCATTAGAAAAAAAATTGACCAAATCTTGGTGGACGGGATATACCGTCACAAGAAAAAATTGACCAAATCTTGCTGTACGGGATATACCGTCATTAGAAAAAAATTGACCAGATCTTGATCTCGTCACCATAAAACATTCGGCATTATCTTGATAACTAGATATCTCGTCATAAGCAAAATTGGTCAGAACTTGATGGACGAGATATCTCATTGAAATCACTCGTGAGGTTAATAAAAAAGAACGTCAAGCAAACCCAGAGGAATTTGCTTTCCTCTAACTGATAGGAGATTTCATATCTGGCATTGTGCGAGTTTTAGCATTTTCATTTTCTGGCTTATGTTTATATGTATGTAATTCAGGAGAAGATTGCCACATTTTTCCGTTTATCCACAATTTAGGCAGGAAATAGAGAAACATAGAAAGAGCCTTGACCCAAAGAATCCAAGAGATTTCATTGACAGCTACCTTGTTGAGATGGAATCCAGAAAGAAAAAAGATCCGAACACCACTTTTTCTGGTAGAGAACCATAGATAATCCATTAAATATCATCTCTTTTTACCTACTAGAGACGAAAAACTTATATCTATACATATAAATCAGAGTTGGCATCTGTCTGTCTGTTCTCTATACAAATCTACACCGTTTGAACAATCCACACCAAATTTGGCACTTATACTTTGGAACCCTGCGGATAACCTAAGCTACGTATTCTATTTGTCATGGGTGTGCAGAGAGGTGTAACCTCACGTCATCCTAGACAGAGCACTTGCTAGTGGGCGCTCTCTCCCGGTCTGGCTGTGCAGATGACGTCAGAGTTAACATCTACAGGAGTTGCCTCTCAAGATGACCATGGAGATTTTTAGAATCTTAGAGTATGGTGCAATCGCAGATGGGGGCGGTTGGGCTGGAAATCGCTCAGGATCATATCGTTTATGTATCCAGTCTATAAATTCTTAAATTGTAGCTTTATTATTGGAACGTAAATGTCTATGGTATTTAATATAAAGTTACCTTTTTTTTATCGTCGACATGGTACAGGGGGCTAAAGACAATTCGAAATCCTCATAGGAATAACATTGCGTACTTATACGATCAATGTCAGACCCATTCACACTAAATTTGGTACATTCATCCTGTAGAATTCTGCGGGACACATAGGCTATATATTAACCACGTTCGATTTGTCCTGGGTCTACAGGGGGTCTAAAAAGAATTCGAAATCTACATAGGAATAATATTGAGCATATTATGATGAATTATAAACAATTCAACCCGAGCAACGCCGGGTAATTGAGCTAGTATAATATATACTCCATTAATTACTCAGGTTCACAATAAAAAGTTGTTTTGATTTTGTAATGTGATTTTAATGTAGAATTAAAAGATGTACCACGTCATAGGCCGTTGTAGCCCGGTTGTAAGAGTAACGGACTAGCAATTGGAGGGTTGTGAGTTCAAATCCAACCAAACACCATCGTCTACAAAGGGGGCTGGTGCACGTTAAATCTGGCATGGCCTCAAATGTCCTCACGTTGGCGTGGTGTGGAATTTTGGACAGTGAGATGCCAGCTCATATATTAACCTCATCATCTAACCATGGTTCAAAATGACGAGGTGTCCTCTGATCTTTCCCTTCCAGGATCCCTTATTGAATCCAGGACGGTCACCAATTGCCCATTGTGTGCCTCCAGTGCAACGTCAATTAACTTGTCATTATTTTCAACGGCATTCAATCAATTTATATCAACGTCAATCCACCAAGTCCTTATTTTACACAACAGGGGAAATATTATTTGAATTTATGCAATCTTTACATAATGTTCGATGCACAAATATTTTCTTATTTATAGAACATTAACCCTCAAGTGGTATCGACGAGATATCTCGATATATCCATCAAGATCTAACCAATTTTACTAATGACGAGATATCTCATAATCATTAATATTTAATTGTTTGGAAAATAATAAATTATACAGTTACAGAATGAATCTCCCACAGTAAATTTCACTTCCTGAGAGAGCCAAGATATATTTTCAGTATTTGTGATCCTAATCTGCTTTCCCACGATTGCCGTTTCTTCGCTGCCGTCTCGCCATCTTTGCAGCATCATTATGTCGATCCCCATAGCTTCTTGTTGCTCAACGTATTTCATGGCGGTTTCTAGAGCCTTAACTCCATCGTTATGCGAGATTCTGAGGCTCAACAGTTGATGCTTGATCATCAATTTCGTTGCCATCGCTATTGACAAAAGTTACTTTAAAATATCTCACGCTCGCGAACAAGCGGCACACTTTTCTCGTCGCCGATTTATGCGGTTTTTGTGGAGGCGTCGGATAAGACGGAATGTCGGATGAGCGAAGGTCGGTTAAACGAGACTACTGTGATTCTAAAATCCGATCCATGCGATGCTGAGTAGTGACCGCTTACTTCAACACGCCAATAGTTCAGTTCGCTTTGCTAACACTGAGAATTTACGGAAAAGGAATGAAATTAATTAATCAAAAGAACTTAGTTTTTTATGCCTTTAATGGTACTTACGAGTAAATTAAATTACTTTGATGGTTTGGTTTGTTGGAGTTTTATGCCGCAAGGGCTCTGTTTGACCATGCTGTGCCAGACACAAGACACAATATCAAGTAATAGACACACAAAATGAAAGTTTTACTTACACAGAAGAATACCCAGGAAGGAATACACCCAGGGAGGAATGCACCTGAATCGAACCTGCGCAGCCTACAAATTGAAGGTTGCCAGCGCAGTGGGCATACCCACTGATTTACTAATTACCCCTAAATTACTTTGAATGCTTTCCGAATGTTTCAGAAGCGATATTGAAAGCCAATGTAGCGGATTTGTTCAATGCTGGCAGTGAAGCAGTTCGCACCTCCATCTTGTGGTGCATCTACATCATAGCGGCCTTTCCGGAAGTGCAGAAGAAAGTTCAGCAGGAAATCTTGGAATTCATTGGGTCGGAGAGGAGTCCCGAGTACTCGGATCAAAAGGAAATGCCCTACACACATGCGGTCATCCTGGAAATACAGCGGTGGCGGACAATCGTTCCTTTGAATGTAACCAGATGGTAAGTAGCATTAACTCATGTTTAGCCGTTCCAATTTTTCGTGTGGCCGTGGTAACCCGGTTGGAAGAGTAACGGATTAGCAATCGGAGGGCCTACAATGTCCTCACGTCGGCGTGGTGGGGAAGTTTGGAGAGTGGGATTGATTCCGGACCGTCGCCAATAGCCCGTTGTGTTGCTCCAGTGTGATGCTAATTAAAATACCTACCTACCTGTCGTATTAGGGATTCAATCACCCTACAGACGGCGCTCAAAACACCATCAGATTGTGTTAAGATAAAACTGAAAATTCTTTTGGAGTGGTCGTGTAGGACGCTCCTTTGTAAATATTTTTCATATAATAAATGTTTGTTCTGTCTGCATTGCCTGGGATTTCACTAATAACCCATTAAATAGAACCAGATACGACACTACCTTCAATATTCCAACTGGACTACCTCAGCTCAAAATTTCTGTTGTAGTACCTATTGATTTTATATAAGTCAATTATAAACTGTTCTCTCAATTTGTATCCGAGTTTTTGGATGAAGCGCCATATTTAAGCTCGATCGAATTGTATCTGGTATTTATAGTCATATAAAAATGCCATTGACCCGCCTATCTAATTCCTATTCTTTCTTTACAATTTCTTCAATCCGAAAAATTCTTAATTTTATAACTTATAAAATTCATTCTTTACCATTTTAGTGTTTCGGAAGCTTTTTCAAAGACCACTAAGTGAAGGCGAATTTTACGAGTGGACGAGGAAATCGGTTCTTTTGCGTTGTGCATAATTGTCTATTTCATTACAGCACGACCGCGGATACCGCAGTGGCAGGTTACGACATCCCCAAAGGTACTACAGTGCTTTCCAATTTATGGGCAGTGCATCGAGATCCAAAACTGTGGGACGACCCAGACTCCTTCAAGCCGGAGAGGTTCCTGAATTCCACTGGAACCTCCGTCGTAAAGTCAAACAACTTCATGCCGTTTTCGATAGGTATGAACCAGAAAATGTAAATTAATCGAAACTTTTTTAAGACTCTAACCCACAGGAGAGGCGGTCGGTAGGACATTTGTCAGGCCACATATGATCCTCAGAGTCCTTAGTCTAATCGGACAATCAAAATACAATCGATTCATACAGAACAAAGTAATGAACAAACTTAATGTTACACAGAGACTGCATCCCGTAGGACTGCTGTCTACACTGCGGAATCGGTGGTGATTTATTGCGACCTCCAGCATATATCCTCCAGTACAGGGGTGTCAAACTCAATTAAAACACGGGCCATTTAATGCAACTGGTAAGATTCACGTGGGCCACATTACATTTACAAATTTTATTAAAATTATATTCTGAAGTGAGGATTCACAGGAATATGGATAGGATAATTAAAACACATTATGTAATTAAGTGAATTTAGGGTAATAATTTATAATATTGCTATATAATTGCTTTTATTTAAACGTTTATTTAATTTAATCTATATATATAAAATAGGATGTGTGTATGTGTGTATATTTTCTATACAAATCTACACCGTTTGACCAATCCACACCAAATTTGGTACACTTATACTTTAGAACACTGCGGTCAGCATAGGCTAACTCTTAACCCCGTTCTATTGTCCCTGGGGGGGCTAAAAACTATTCGAAATCGTAATAGAAATAACATTGAGCATAGATTGATTGCTTTAGGCAGCGATGGTTGCTTTACCACTGTTGATCGAAAAACAATTTTTTCCGAAACAAATTAAATTACAGTATTTATGTTTGAACTGAATTTTTAGTTCTTCCCATGATATAAATAAATTATAAATATTTTATTGATGAAGGGGGAAAGAATATTTTAAAATAATTATTTTTGCAAGGAAATTCAAGAAAAGGTTTTCAGGAGTTCAAGGATTATTTTTCAAGGAAAGTTGGCGTATATTTCGACCAACTTTCCTTAAATAATTTATTGAATACGTAATGATTTGTAGAATTCTGTTTCACGACGCTTTTTAGGTAAGGCGTGTAACTTATTTTAAAATGTCCGGAATAGATACATGTGAATCCTCCGTTGAAAGCAGTGATTTTCTTTCTGAAAAATTCTGTAAAATCGACCTTCTGCTTTTTGAAAAGATTTTATCTATTCAGTTTAATTTGTCTACACCGATTATATTTATTTCTAAACCAAGCACCGTTATTCCGAAAAGCACAAACGAAAAACTCATTGATCATAAAAGCGTAATTTTGCTACTCGGTATCTGGCAGCACCAGAATTAATGTTCACTTTTTTTATAAAACTTTGTAGAACTTTCTAGAAAGTTGGGGAAACGGAAACTTAATTGGACTCATGGTGCAGAACATTCCAGCACCCACTCGATTCTTAGCTGGTCGTATTTAAAGGAAGCTAACTCGGTAAGTCTTCCAGTTTATCATCTTTCAGTGAATTTGACAGTTTTAATTCGCTCTTTTAGTTGATTGTATACGTGTTTCCTACTTTATTCGACAGTGATAGTGTACATTTTGGATTTATATTTCTAAACTTCTGTAAGTACATAATTTTGAATTTGTTTCTTCGTTAATTTTAGCTTTTTATTGTATTATATAATAGATTTAATTGTTCAGTGAGAGTGTGCCTTTTGCTTAATTTATGAAATATCTTTTTGTATTCATTTACAGATTTCTTTGCTGTAGCAATGTCTCCAAGGAAGCGGAAGGCGATCGGCCAAGTACAGTCAACGGCTAAGATGATAAAAGATAAGCGTAGTCAAGAAACTTCCGAGGAGAGGAATAGAAGACTTGCGATTGCGAGAGAGAGAGCTGCTATATTTAGAGCAACAGAGATGGCACAGCAGCGTGAAGTCCGACTACAGGATAAGAGAGATAGTGTCAAACGATCACGGACTGCACACCATTTTAGCTTAGCATTGGAAGGATTCCACACGATTCACATAAAGACTACTCGCTGCATGCAAGTGTTACCATTGGGAAAATTGAAATGGTTTATAGTTACTGTCAAGCCAAAAAGTTTGAATCAGAGTCTACTGGTATTTGCTTCAAAAATGGAAAAATTATTCTCTGCCAACTGGAACCACCACCACAAGAACTTTTGACATACACATCAGGAGATACGTCAGAGTCGAAGCATTTTCTTAGTAACATCAGAAAATACAACTCATGTTTCCAAATGACATCATTCGGCTCCACATCAGTTGGGGGACAGCCCGGATTTCCGTCGACATTCAAGGTGCAAGGGCAGATTTACCATAGAGCGGGATCGTTGCTTCCGCTGCCAGATCAACCACCAAAATTTCTATAACTATATTTTATTCAAAACGAACAAATGGAAACTGATGAGAGGTGCGCCTACATCTCGGGAACAAGACGTCAGATTGTGTTAAACTTACAGAGGATGTTTCATGAGCACAATAATCTTATTAAAACGTTTGAAACAGCATTGGAACGTATACCAACAGATGAATATAAGTCGTCATAAGAGCAGACCGAAGACCAGCAGGCGAACACGACTGGCGCTTTAACTCTCCTCAAGCAGATGAAGTCGCGGTGGTTATATCAGGAGATGAGTTTCATCAACCGGATATCGTTATTCAACGACGAGGTGAACCATTGCATCGTATTTCGGAAACACATCCATCTTATGATGCTCTGCAGTACCCAGTGATATTCCCCCATGGTGAAGATGGATATCATTTTAATCTGAGGCAGATCAACCCAAGAACAGGTGAAACAACCAGCAAGAAAGTTTCAGCGATGGATTTCTATGCGTACAGATTAATGGTTCGAGATACTGCGCAGAACCACGTATTGAACTGCAGGCAATTGTTTCGTCAGTTCATCATCGATATGTACGAAAAGTCGAGAGTGAGCGTCTCCTTTACATTCGTCTAAATCAACGTAAACTGAAAGTTGATATATTCACCTGAGAGATGCTGTGTCAAATGACGGAACGTTGAAAACCTCGGTGGCCTTAGTCATACTACCAGCTACATTTACAGGCAGTCCCAGACACATGCACGAATACACGCAAGATGCTATGACGTACGTGAGGACGTAAGGGAGACCAAACTTATTTATCACCTTCACCTGCAATCCGACTTAGACGGAGATCAAGGAGGTTCTTACCAATGGTCAATTACCCAGTGAGCGCCACGACTTGATTGCGAGAGTATTTAAACAGAAGCAGTTGAAACTGCACTTTGCGCATCTTTCGTTTTTTAGAATTGTGCATTTTTTCGTCGAAATTTCGTTTCTGTTTGACTTTATGTCTTAATCTTTTACATATTGCAATATATTCAAGAATTAAATGTATATATTTGCGTCCGAAGTATATTGTAGAAGCTATGAAAAAGTTAAAACGTATTTTCCGTACAACTTAAATTATTGCATTTTTCTGTGAAAGAAAAGTGCTTATTCTAATTCACTTTTCAAGCAACATTTAACCATTTCAACCCGAGCAATGCCGGGTAATTCAGCTAGTGTATTTTTAAAACTAGAATTAATTTTTTTACCGGAAACTTGCCAGCGCTTTCCTCCTACTAGTTTTCCAATATCTGGATTCAAAGACTGAGAAAAGACAATCTTCATTATGGCAGATAGATGTTTATCAGTTAATCTTGATCTGTAGGCCGTTTTATTTAATTTCATGGGCGAAAATAGTTGCTCACACAAGTACGTACTCCTAAAATAGCATAAAATGTGTGCAACAAACTTTGTAATTTCCGGGTATTTTTCACCTAAATAAGAATATATTTTGGGAATTCCTACTTCTCGATATTTGTCTTTTATAACCGAATCGTACTGGAAATCAATTAATTCCAATTGTATCGAAGTGGGAGCATTTTCAACTTCAAAGGGAAAAGGCATAATAAAAAGAGAAAATTTTTTTTGTAACTTTTTGAAATCATTAAAACATTTATCGAATTCGTTTTTGATTTCTTCAATTTTACCACAATATTGTGAAAATGAGCAACTTTGATTTTGTGCTTTAACTGCTCACACGTAGAAAAATAAGTCAAAACGTTTTTTGTAAATGATTTTTAAACAAAGTCAATTAACATGACGAAATTATGTGTACGGTATTGCCTCGATCTCTCCTAAGTGCTATTTTCTTCGTAACATATTGTTCTGTTTTCATTTTATTTCAGAGCATCGTGGGCCACAAAAAATTACCTCGGGGGCCGCCAGTTTGACACCCCTGCTCTAGTATCCACCGTAAATTCTGCATTTATACTGATAGCATGAGTGTATTACAATTGCTGGAGCAATATACCATCACTTGCAATCCTGTCGTGTCAGATATTTTTACCATCTTGCGTACCTTACAAAGCAAGGGTTTCGATATTTTGTTTTGTTGGCTCCCTAGTAACGTGGGCATAAAAGGTAACGTGCTTGCTGACAGTGCTACGAAGGCAGCTTCCGTTCCATTACAGCAAGCCGTTCCTCTTGGTGACAATGTCCACAAAGGAGTTCGTCGACCCCTTGTGGCAAGAGTCATGGAATCTGCAAGTTACTAACAAATTGTGTTCTTTTAAACCCATTATTCAGTGTCTCCAATGCGGAGGACGGATATCAAACTGACCCGCCTTGGACACACATGATTCAGCCATCGGCATCTTGTACTAGGCGAGAGCGCATCCATTTGAAACTCATGCTCTACTCCATTTTCGGTTTATCACACTTTAATTGTCTGTCCTGTTTTTAATCATCAACGTATCAAATGTTTGAAAAGCACAATTTTAAATCTGCGAGATTTTATTGGGGAAAATCCCCATTCAAACCTTTTTGCGTTTTTACGTTCAGTTGGCTTTTTAAACCTCATCTAATTTTTTTCTGTCTTTTAAATTTCACACTCAAAATTTTATACGTGTAAATTAAGTTCTTCAGTTTCATTAGTTATACTACAGACGATTAAATTGTTTTATTATCTGACTTGTTTGAATATTTTTTTTCTCATCTATACATTTTACTGTTTTAAATCTACCTTTTGTCTTTATCTAAGACTATTAATTTTTAAATATTTTTATATACTTCTATTGGGTCATATTCTATCTAGTGTTTGGCGCAGCTTGTCCGCTTTTGGACCTTGCGCCATAAAACCCCAACGTCCAATCCTATCCCGTAGGACTGCATAGAGATTAGTGATTATAAAATTTACAAAGTGAGCATGGAAATTAGACGAAGGAAAATGTATATATATATATATATATATATATATATATATATATATATATATATATATATATATATATATATATATATGTGTGTGTGTGTGTGTGTGTGTATTATGGACGAGTTGCACCGTCCTTTGGGTTTGATGCATTGGAGGCGAGAGCTCTCATTATCTTAAACAATTTTAAGTGTTGAAATTAAGCAATTTACAGATGATGAATGGATATTTACAATGGAAATGAAATAATTATTTGCATACTACATCCTCTCCATTCTCATTTTTCTCTAGCTCTGCTCCTTCTCCCACGTAGGTGTTTTCGTTGCGAGATCTGGCTGGCTACGGATTGGTTGATTTCATCCAATGGCTAGCCTGCCGACAGGAATTACGTTGTTGCTAGGGTCTCGATTGAGTAGATGACGAAATAATAGCTCGGTTGCGTATTTCGGAATTCATATGGGTGATGCAACAATTCAAAAAGCCAAAAAAACGGTGTATAAACATTAGTCAAACAGAAGCCAGAACTGTCCATGCATGCGCGCCGAAGTCGCAGACATAACATGATATGCAATATAATTCAATTACAGAAAACCAAAGGGAAATTTTAAGACTATTACGAAAATTTAAAAAATTATAGCGGTGTTGGTGGATCAAGGAGTCATAAGAGAGGAGCCTGACCCACACATCACTAGATGGTGTTTCCTGCGTGTGGGTAGCGGTACGCTTGATTTGACTTTTTGCCTAATTTTCCGTTTTACTTTTGTTAAATATGATGTTGATGGCTACTTTTGGGGAACCACTTCCCACACGCAGAAAATACCATCTTGTGTTAATTGTCAATTTTGTTGTTAATTTTACTTATAAACATTTTTTCAAGGTAAGAGATCCTGTCCTGGAGAAACTATGGCAAATATGGAGATATTCTTGTACTTCAATTTTACAAAAGTTTGACGTGGCGCTGCCTAAAGGTGTGAAGCCGACATTTCCAGCAAAGTTTGCTTTCATCTACATGACAGAACCGTATAAAGCACGCTTCATTCCCAGAAGCGTATGAATCAAGTGTCACCAAATGTCTCCATGTCCTAAGTTAGGAAGCATCAGTAATGGTGGATAAACTGACAATAACATCTAAATAAAAATAAATCACACTGTAACTAAAAAGTCATGAATCACATTAAATAATCAGTGTGAATAGAACTGATTTTTAAGTAGCTTTTAATACCTCAACCAATCCTTACAACTGATATTTCTGTTTTTAAAAGCAGTTTTTTGAGTGAATAAACTTTTTAAGTGACATGTTCTATTTTCAAAGTAATCACAACTTGAGTAGGATTTTTTTAACTCTTGACAATATGAACACATGTGGGTAGGTAGGTATTTAATTAACGTCGCACTGGAGCAACAAGACGGGCTATTGGCGACGGTTCGGAATTAATCCCGAAGGGAAAGATCCGAGGACAACGTAATTTTGAACCACGGTCAGATGACCGGGTCAGCACCTGAGCTGGCACCCCACTTTCCAAACTGCCACACCACGCCAACGTGAGGACATTTGAGGTCACGACAGATTTAACCTGCACCAGCCACCGTATATACGACGGTCTTTGGTTGGATTCGAGCTCGCAACCTTCCGGTTCCTAATCCGCTACTCTTCCAACTGAGCTACCGCGGCACAGGATTAGCACCCGGAGGGTTGCGAGTTCGAAACTCGATGCAACCAAAGACCGTCGTGTATATGGGGGCTGTCGTAGCCTCAAATATCCTCACGTTGGCGTGGTGTGGAAGTTTGGAGAGTGGGGTGCCAGCTCAGGTGTGACGTCGTCATCTGATAGTGGTTCAAAATGACGAAGTCTTGTCCTCGGATCTTTCTCTTGTGGATTGTTCCTGGACCTTCGCCAATAGCCCGTCGTGTTGCTCTAGTGTGACGTGCATTCAACTACCTACCTTCATTAATATACCCGGCATATATATATATTAGATTATATTAATTTAACTCACATTGTCGACACATAAATGTTATTGATTCGTAATAAATAGGTTACGTATTAGGGTATGAAAAAGTTGATTTAAAAAAAACTCATAAAAATCTCGGATTTATTTGATTTAAATCAGATTTTTTTATTTAGTTTTAATTTTAAGATTTTAATTAATCCCTTGGCCGTACAGGTTGAAACGAGTTCGACATGATACACGCAAATCGCAGTGTAGTTTCTAGATAGTTTTGATTTATGTTAAACATTAATATTTATGATAAATAACATTAATGTATTAGGAAATATAGCAGGATAAATTTTTGAAAGATTGAAACGCGATACCGGAATTAACAAAATTGATATTACCTGATTGAGTAAATAGAACAACACAACAAATGCCATCCATAAGCAATGTTTGCCCATTTGGTTCTTAAACGCTTAGTTAGAATTTTACCCACAACCAGTGGCATGAAATTTTTTGGACCTAATAAATAAGGTTGCAGGATCCCACTAACACCATAACATAAATTTTTGTTTAAAATTAATCAAAAGTCAGACAAATTTCAGAATGTTCTACATTATATATTTATCATATATGAATAAAATGTATAGAATTTGTTTAGTTGTTTTTATATTAAGTAATTCATTGGTTACACTTGTTTTTTTAGAAAAATCAATAGAAAATAAAATAAAATGAAAAAGGAACTTGCATAAATTATTCATGAACAAATTCGTACTTCTGATTAATATTTAGCTTGCAAAAAGTACTTATTTGTGAAAAAATTATTTGTAACAAAAAGTAAAAAATGAGATTAGACATGAAAATATACATAAATTGAAATTAAATGTGCCTATTTTTCAAATTTTCTCTGAATATTGGTAAGTATTTCAAATTTATATTTCAAGGGGCAAAAAAGGGTTTATACAAAACATACAAACTTTTCTCAGTGAGCATGGAATACGTGTAATAGCATTCTCCTAGATAGAACATGACAATTAAGTGGAATTTTGAGCTTTTAATAAAAATAATCATCATAACCATTTAAATAGCTTTCCGCTTCAATCTTACAATCTATTTTGTTAACATACTTAATTATCAGATGGACGAAATCACTTTTGCATTCCAAATTTCAATTCCATAAATACAGAATAGTTACGCTAGCAGTGTAAAGAATTCCTAGGGAAAATGCATAAAATTTCTCGATTTAAATAAAAATTAACCAACATATTACACAAAACAAAATTAAAATATTAAAATTCCCAATTATAAAGATTTGTGTGCAAATTTGAATGTTTTTGTGATACTGCTGAAAGCTGTTTCATTATGAGTGTCTTTATTGTTTTCATAAAGAGACTACTTAATTTATTTTATATAGTTCTTAACTTATTTGAATAAAGTAACATGCATCTTGTTCATCGTTATTTTATATAAACTTAATACAGAAAGGAAAATGGAATTAAAAATTTTTATTTAAAGGAATGATTTATTAAATAAAAATCACTTAATTTAAATCATGATTTAATTCACGATTTAAATCAAGCTGATTTGAATCGGCATATCCTGTTACTTATATCTGGAAGTCTGTTCATATCCTTGCATGACCCTATGGCAGACAAGGTAAGAAGTAAGTGTAACTTTGCCTTATTTAAGAGAAATGAGAATAAAAAATCAAATCAAGCCCATTCAACTTCGCAGCATCATAAATTGAGTTTGTTTCCAATAACCATATCAAATAGATGCATAGCACAAGTACTAAGTTAATATTGTACAATGGTATTAAAAACTCGATGTGTATGAATTAAATTTGAGTTTGATCGCGCAACGGGCGTAAAACCGATTGCATAGTTTCGTTTTCACTCTTAGTGATCACCATTGCAGTTGACGATGATACAAGTATCTTCTTTTTTATCTCAGTGTAAAAAACCAAATTACACTATCAGTGAGCAAAATAAAAGTTTTTGGGAAATGGCAAATGGGTCTTTAAAAATGTCTTCATGTATGACTCCAATGCAATTCAGGATGTGTGAAGGAGAGGCTGGTAATAAGCTGCACTTTATACAGGTGGGAAAGGATTTCTGGCCATAAAGAATATTAATTTTCAAATGGCCAGGTCGGATCCAGGCAAGCATGGAGAAAGTTTTCCGGGGAAAACAATGCCAGCAGCTCCCATGGTGTTTTACTGAGGTACCAGTGATGTAAAGGTACTGGAGATGATCTGAGCAATTGCTTTTTAAGTACGGACAGGTGGTCATCCTTGCACAAGTCCATGAAATGGGTAGAGCGCGTCTGTATTGATCCTAAGGTCTGGGAGTCATCTCTGTAGCAGTCGGACTTAGCCATCGAATCACCTTCCTATGTTAGCCTTGTGTGGCCCTACTAGGAGTATATTATCCCGACGTTCTTCGCCTGTGCTACCCGTTTCACCTTCTCGCCACGATGAGGCCATAGAATACGACTTTGAGAGAAGAGTGTACTTCCTATCAAGAAAAAAATCAACTTCTCTCTAGTATGCTCAATTCAAACTATGGGTTGATGCAAAAATTCGTGTCGTTAACGCTAGATGGCATTGTATCACAAAACCGAAGCGTTGTCTACTTCACACGTTTTAAGTACGGACAGGTGGTCATCCTTGCACAAGTTCATGACATGGGTAGAGCGCGTCTGTATTGATCCTAAGGTCTGGGAGTCATCTCTGTAGCAGTCGGACTTAGCCATTCATTCACCTTCCTATGTTAGCCTTGTGTGGCCCTACTAGAAGTATATTCTCCCGACGTTCTTCGCCTGTGCTACCCGTTTCACCCTCTCGCCACGATGAGACCATACAATACGACTTTGAGAGAAGAAGAGTGTACTACTTCCTATCAAGAAAAAAATCAACTTCTCTCTAGTATGCTCAGTTCAAACCATGGGTTGATGCAAAAATTCGTCTCGTTAGCGCTAGATGGCATTGTATCACAAAACCGAAGCGTTGTCTACTTCACACGTGTAAAGTTTTGATGTTTGAAAGAAGGAATTTCAGCGAGGGTTTGGGAAAAAAATGTTTTATTGGGTTGTGTTTTTGAAATTTTGTTAAGCATTCAAAATGGCAGAAAATAAGGAACATTTTCGATGTATGCTTTTTTATTTCCAAAAGGGCAAGAATGCTTTGCGGAAGCAAAAGATATATGTCGTGTATGATGAGTACGAATAAAATGAATAAAAGAAAGGCGAACGTGAGTTCTGAAACTATTCAAGTGTCTTGATGGTAAAAACATGATTCATTTTGAGAAATAATAATGCAAGCCCTGCCTTGTTGACTGTCTACCTATCTACCACTGTTTTAAGAAAACATTTATAAGATTGTTTTATTGTAGGTGGAATATACCTCAAACATTTAAAAAGATTGTCACATTTTGTACAAAATTATCTAATGTTTGACGATTTCAAATAGCAATTACCAAAACATTGAAAAATAAATAAGTACATGTGGGGGGGCTTGGGTGAAATAAAGTTAATAAATTGATGTTTAATTTATAAAAGTATTTATTGAAGGGGATCTAGGAGTTTTAATATTTACAGGGGGCTTAAAAAAGGAAAGTGCTCCTAAGAGCTGTTAATTCGATGTTACACTTATGGCGGTTGGAAGTCGTCTGACGCTTCCTCCTCCGTGATGTCACACGATGACTTGATGCTCCGCGAGTTGCGTGGTAGGTCAATTCCCACAGATTCGGCCATCCTGACAACGTCGCTGACCTCAGCGGCGCGTCAAGGTAACCCAAAATTCAAAGCAAAGAAAAAAAATTACCAACCGAGGTGCATCACGCCTCGCGTGCGTCTTACAATTTTTGTTCCAAATCGCGTCCGTCTTACAATCCTCAGTTCCACATATCTCCGGGCTCAAGTCCTGAGTTCGAGACAGTTCAGAAATGTTCGTAGTTTACACAAATGGAGTCCATAGGTAAAAAGTTTCGTGGTGAACATTATTTGCATGCTCTGGACAATGGAAAAGGAATATGTTACACATAGTTGATTGTTAAGGACCTTAAATACAATTCAAAAATATAAAGAAACATAACCAAATACCTACAGCTTCTTGAAATTACACAATGTAAAGCATAAATAATTACGTAATATTGAAAAAAATTTCTAATATACACACACGTTTACGGTACTCTACAATTTTACATTAGAACTTTGAAATGAAAGGTTTCATGAGATCAGCGGAGGTGGTGGTCTTATTGGGACCATCATGGTTTCCCACCTTAGGCACCACGTACCTGTATTTGCCATTAATTTTTGTGATCTCATAAGGACCGAAAAATTTTGGGCGCAGTTTTAACCCTGTCCCAATCTGTGTTCTTTGAATAGCTACGAGATCTCATATTACATAGGCATTGGCTTTCTTATGCTTCTTTTCATAATACTTTTTGTTTTCATTCTGTATCTTTTGGATGTTTATTTTCGCGTCTTGTCTCAGTATGCTTAGGTTTTCATGATGGTTGTCCAGCATTTCTTTTGTGAGGATGTCTTGAATTTCTAGGTCCTGTTTATTCCTCATCTTCACTCCAGTGAGGAGTTCAAATGGCGTGTATTTGGTGCTTCGACTCATGGTGCTATTGAGCACTCTTTGCAACCTTGGGACGTGTTTGAACCACTTCGTTGGTTCGTCTAAAGCAAGTTTTGTTAAGACGGGTATGAGAGTTCTGTGTATTCGTTCCACTTGGCCGTTACCACAAGGCACTCCAATTTGTAAATGATGAATACCCTCTTCCTTGCAGTATTCTTGAAAGGAACTCGATGTGAATACTGAACCTCTGTCTGTTATTATTCGAACTGGATTTCCAAATGTTTTTTATTGCAATTCCAGCTTGTCTAAAGCATCTTTGGCGGACACTGACTTGACAGGGTATAGCCAAACAAACTTTGTGAATGCGTCAACCACTGTTAGGATATGTTGATAGTTCTTGTTAGTGGAAGGCAGAGGTCCTATGAAATCGACATGGTAGGTGTTCAGTGGAGTATCATCCTTTGGAATCGGGTTCAAGAAGCCCTCCTTCTTCCCGGCTTTCTTGTTTGACAGAATGCATGGTATACAGTTTGCAATAACACTCTGCGTTAAGGAGTGAAGGTTGGGAACGAAGAACTCTTGTTTTACTATCTCTTCCGTCTTAGTTGTTGAAAAATGTCCTTTTTCGTGAGGCAATTTTACTAGCTCATTCTGCATTTATCTAGGAGCCACTATAAATTCACGCCCGTTCTCATACTTGTAGAGAATGTCGTTCTTCATGAAATACTCTTGTGACTCACTATTGGTCAACAGGGACTTAAGGCTGGAGATGTGGTCGTCCTTATTTTGGGCGATTTTCAGCTTGGCCGTGACTGTTTCAGTTATCACATTTACTGGATTCCTGCTCAAAGCGTCGACGTGTGCCATTTCGTTACCTGGCCGATGCACTACCTCGTAGTTGGAATCTTCTAGAAGCAACGCCCATCTCGCAATTCTGGTCACTAAGTCTTTTTTGTCCATTGTCTTTTGAAAAGCGGAGCAGTCCGTCACAACTTTAAATTTGTTTCCTATAAGATATACGCGGAGCTTCTTTAGTGCTTCAACAACAGCAAGGACTTCCAATTCGTAGCTGCTGTACTTTTATTCTGTGGGGCTACTTTTTTTGGACATGTAATGGACAGGATGTAATTGTACATCATCGGCTTGTTGCAGAAGTATGGCACCAAATCCGTATTTGCTCGCGTCGGTATGCAGTTCGGTTTTCCGTCCCGGCTTGAAGATATGTAAAACCGGACCAGTAGCTAGCAGATCTTTGAGTTTTTGATAAGCTTCAATCTAGCAAGTTTCAAACTTGAACGAGCTATCTTGCCCCAGGAGATCGCTTAAAGGTTTTGCAATTTTTGAATAATCTTTAACGAATTTTCTAAAATAGCCCGTAAAAATCTCTGCAATTGTTTTACGTTGGTGGGTATAGGAAATTTTGAGACAGCCTGGGTCTTTAAACTCGATGGACTAATTGTTCAATCTTCAACGATGTGGCCCGAAAACTCCACAGAACGTCTCAAAAATTGACATTTTTTTTTGTTTTTATCTCAAGTCCGTATTCGGATGCCCCTTTGTAGAACAACTTTTAACTTCTCCACACCTTCCGCTTCATCAATCGATGGAATAATTAAATCATCCATGTAGATGATTAAGGCACCTTCTCTCATCATATCTCTAAAGATACTATTTACGTATCTCTGGAAAACGCTTGGGCTGGTGCTTAATCCGAAAGGTACTTTGAGAAACTCGTACTGGCCATCCGGTACGATAAACGAGGTATACTTCCGACTGCCCTCTTCCACAGAGACGTGGAAAACCATTTCGCAGATCTAGTGTAGTGAACACTTTCGCATCCACTAATCTGTCTAAAACATCCTCATTTAAGGGCAGGGGAAACCTATCCTTGATCAATTTTCGATTTAATTTGCGGCAGTCTATACAAAGTCGCGTGGTGAGATCTTTCTTTTTAACTAACACTATTGGACTAGCGTAGTCAGAGGAACTAGGACGAACGATCCCATCCCTGATCCAGTCATCTATTTGTTTGTTTACTTCTTGCCTCTCTGCAAAAGACAAACGACGAGGCCTTTGGTATATCGAATTTTCATCTTCTAAAGTTATCCTCATTGAAACTTCAGTGGTCTTTGTCTTCTTTGGTTTATAGGAGGACACTAAGTTTTCAACAGTTCCTCATACCCTGGGGTCCTGTATGTGACTAAGTTCCAACTCATCTTGCACTGTGCATTCTGCCACCTGAAGAACCCAATCGACTGGTTCCTTCTTGAACATCTCGGTCTCAGAACTGTGTAATGTAATAGGAACTCTGCTTAGAAATGCAGTTCCGATAATGGCTTCATAATCCATATCTCTGGTTGGGATGACATGGATGTCTAGCTAACACATATGATCCTCAATGTTAACCACATGTCGGAAGGATCCCTTTGTTCTTACCATTCATTGCTCTGCCAATTCCCGGCAGAACGGAGGTATTATACGAAAGTGTAGGAGGGTCCTTCATCTTCCTGTACACGTCTTCTCTTAGCAGGTTGCGCTTGCTTCCTGTGTCGAGGAGAGCGACCACTTTAATGTCTCCGAGCTTCACTTCTCTCAAGAACTCGTCTAGTTCTGCATCCATATAAACATCTGGCGAGACTTCTGTTACATGATTCAGATGACTGTCCGAGGATTGCTCATATTTTGGGGATACTCTGCCCATTCGTTGACCTCGTTTTGGGCACGTATAACTCAAATGGTCTGGAGAACCACAGTCATAACATAGAGGTTTCTTCTGACCATGACTCTTAGAGTGCGCTGTCGTTGGTCTGTTTGCTATCGGTTCTTGTTTGACGTTTTTTACCTCACGGCCTGAGACTCCTCTGTTTTGAAAGTTATTATGAGGTCCACCAAAATATCTTCTGGGTCCAGGATTTTCAAACCTTTTATGAAAATCTCTCTTCTTAAAACTTTCTTTAACAGTTTCATACTCTTCAATCATCTCCGCCAACTCGAAAGGCGTCTTCATCTGCATCCATCTGTCAAGAAAGTGCTCCTTGATAGGGTCTGGTGTCCGCCTCTTTAATTGCTCGGCCACTATTAAGTCTTTAAGCTGCTCAAATGTTTTAACTCCCACGGCACTAATCCATTCTGTAAAGTAACTACACAGTTCATGTGCATAAGTTTCCCACGTTTTCTCAGGCGACTTTTGATGCCTGTAGAAATGCTACTTCAATTTTTCTGCATTCATTTTATATCGCTTTAAAATACGATCTTTAACATAATCATAATTGTTCGCGTTCTCGGGTGCTTCTCTGGCAAGCATGTTGCATAAATCTGCAGGCAAAACTGCTATCAGGTAAGCCAACCACTTTTCCTTTGGCACTCGTGCCATATCTGCTTTTCGTTCAAAATTTATAAGGTATAAACCCATTTCATCCCTTTTTTCGTCAAACTTGGGAGTTATTTGCGAAAGCTGGATTTTTCGGGTTCTCTCTGTTTCGTTCTCAGAAACTTCTCTATTTAAAACCGTACTCGAATTTACTTGGTGTTGCGTTTCGGCTTCTATACGTAATTTTTCCAATTCAAAATTCCGTTCCCTTTCTTTTTCCTCTAGCCTTTCCCTTTCTTTCGTTTTCCGTTCTTCCAGTACCGATTCTAAAGAAGCCTTCACCATTTCTTTCTCATAGTTTTGTATACTTTTAATTAGTCCTACAATTTCAGCCTTATTCATAGATTCTGTTGTTGACACGCCAAAATCAGTTGCAACCTCGAGCAGCTCTACTTTCGTTGCTCTCATTAGAAACGTCGCCATAGTTACAATTAAACAATACCGTAACTAAATTTCATTTACTACAATTTTCAAAACATGAATTATGATAGTTCACAACCAATTCTCAAATTATCAAACGGAAGAATTTTTTTATCCAAAAAAAAACTCTAAACAAAAAAAAATCCTCTCGCACGACCTCTTACAAAACAATTAATGGAAGAATTTTTTTATCATAAAAAATACTCTAAACGAGAAAAATTCCTATGAGACGACTTCGTACAGTTCAGTAACTGAACAAAACACTAGCTCTCACTTGCAAATTTCCTACCACTTTTATAAGACACAAATACTCGCAATACTATATTCACAACTCTAGAATATGCAATAACTAAATAAAGAGAAAACATCAAATAAAAGTAAACACTTCAAACTTTTTCCTTCCCCCAACACATTGATTTCTTTTTCCGTTACGTATTCTGATTCAAAAACGGAACTAAATTATTATTTTTCGGACTCAGTTTAATCGTTATGATTATTGACTGGGAATAGATTACTTTTACTACGCGCGTACAGATATTTAGGCCCCGTTCACATGGACTTTTTCGAACGCGCGTTAGATAAGAATTTTCGAGCGCTGTCATGTGAACACCTCTTCGGCGCTTTTCAAGGTCAATTCCGTTATGCATTAAATTGTGTTTTTTATTCCCCTAATCCAAGTTTCTATCTTTTGAATGGCTAAAGATAGAATCAAAATTTCAACGGATTTCAAATCAGCGTAAAATTTTACGTTAATTCGATACCAAAATCATGATTTTCTTTGAAAAAATTATTTTTTTGTCAATAGTCGCAACTAATCTTTTTTCAGATATTCTTTTTATACTAAGCGTAAGCGAAAGTAATGCCTTGATTTTAAAGGGAATGTCACTCTAATAAGATATTTTGTTGCCCCTTATCAATGCTTTTAATTTTACAGCCATTAAAATAGGATGAAAATCTTTCTTTTCCAACCTAAAATTGATTTCTCTATTCACAAGAGCCTAGATTTGGTTAACAGAAATGTATAAAATTGACCAATAAAATGCCTAAAATAATCTAAAAAATATTCAAAATGACGCAAAAATTTGATATTTCGATTTGTAAAACATCCGTTCCATAATTGCCTGTGAATAAAGTGTTTTTGAGCTTCAATCTTTATACATAAATAAATGCAATATAATCGACTTGCTGACCAGAAGTGACAACCTAAACAGGTAAATATTTCGTAACGTATAGTATACGATGCGTTACAGTGCAATGCCATTAACCTCGATTGTAAATTTTTGAACGTTAGCTTTTCGTTTTTCAAGAATTTTCGTGCTTTATGTAGTTCAAATTGTGGCATTATTAAACATTTTCATTAACTCTAAAATTCTAAAGTATTCGTTTTTTACTTCAAGACTAGAGGAAAAAGCCTAGAACCTCCACTCTCCAGTGTTGATGATGCACCCACCAATAAAAAATAGTAAGAAGGATTTGTTTTGTGTTAAGGGGTGATCACGGTTTTTTGGGCTCAAGATGCTAGCAGATGAGTCATTTGTAATGTGTTTTATCGTTAAAGCGAAACTGCGTATGAAAAATTGGAATATTTCTGTAAAACTTTGATTTAAAACGAAACTAACTGGAAAATGACCAAACAAAAAACAAAATTTCCTTAAAATTTTAAAATTGAGTGTAAAGTAAAAATATATCCTCAAAAAACTACATTTCTGAACCAGGAAATTGGAAACGGAATCTCTGTTTATATGGCATTGTCTACGAAGTACTATCAAAAAGTTGACACGCAAACAAACAAAATCCGGCATTGGTGATAACCTTTCTTTTTTATGCTATTTTTGCAGGTTTTATCGTCTTTCATACGATCTAAAGCTAATTTTTATTTAATTTTCCTTCAAATAAATTCCTATACTTTTTTAAAACTTATCTCTAAACATTTTAATGTATCAGCACAAATAATACATATATAACAATAATTAGTTTTTAATTTTTAAACACAATTTTCCCTGAGTTTCGACTATGCGAAACGAAAACTAACCCTCCAACCTACCCTCTTTCAGGGGTTTTGTAGCACAAATGGAACCACGAATAGAATGACTGGGAAATATTTCAACTAAAATTTGATTAAACCCCACGATGAAACGAGAAAATTATGTTAAAACTAAAAAAATCTCAAAGAAAAACAAAAAGCAGTATACATATCGAAAACCAGGAGATTGCCCTAATAGAATTTGCGTCTACACGTATATATAATATAGAAATTTCGATTAAAGTAGTAATAACACTAACTGCAAGATTAAAATATAAATTCTATGAAAAGTAAGCTCACAGTAACTTAAGTTCATTTTCAAAAGTGATATCGAGTTCACTGTAACACGAGGATGTGAAAAATGAATGAAAATTGAAACTTATATTACGCATTTCACCCGTTGAGGACAAATAAAAAAATAACTAAAGTTTAGCTTTTAAATTGAATATTTAATTTAAGCTTTATTTTAAAGACGTTTACCGCACATGAAAACTAGAACGGGCAGTTGTCAGTATTTGTTATTCCCAGAAATAAAATTACCCACTATACCCTTTAGTTATAAACTGTCACCTTTTTACAAGTTTTGTGTGAAAGCAGGGAAAATTTCTTCAATAAATCGAATGCGATTAAATTTTCTCATCCTATTTTTAATGGCCATAAACATAAAGCAGTGGATTAAGACAAAATACTCCAATCAAGTTATATCTTTTCTATAAAAACGAGATGAATACTCCCTTTTGTGTTCATAATGAATATATTCGTCAAATCCGTATCGCGAAAATAGTAAAATTACAGTTGCAAAATTATTTATTTAAAGAAAATCACATTTCAGGTATCGATCTGGTGTAAAATTTTCCGCAGATTTCAAATCCGTTGAAATTTTCACTCTATCTTTAACGATCGCGAAGATAGAAACTTTTACTAGAGGAATAAAAAAGCCCTAACGCCCGTCAAAACGCGTGTCATGTGAACGCTGCAGAAGAAACCTATGCTTCTCGAAACGCCTTCTAATCGCGAGAACGACCGAAGATTGTTGAAGCGCCGAAGCTGTCTAGCGCTTGGATTCTCGCGATTTCTGCATGTGAACACTCCAGTAGAACTCTATGTACTTTGGCTACCCGCGTTTGGTTTAGACGTAAAACGCGCGTTGGAAAACGCCTCATGTGAACGGGGCCTTAATTACTGTTTTAGGAAAATTGTATACTTTAAAAGACTCTAAAATATCTGATTCATCTGATTATAAACACATACGAATGGTATCAAAATTGCTTAAGTTAGATACTATAAACAGTCAGAATACAATTTGAATATTCAATACCGATACTAATTAACAAAATATTTCTTAAATGACAATAAACATTTATGGAATTCTAGCCAATTAGAAGAAAAACAGTTATAGTTTAAAAACGAAACAAAATAGTTCCATTAACAGGGTCTCTGAATTACTTCTGGTTTCAATTAACACAGTTTACAAAATTTGTGACTCAACTTTTTAAGAACTAAAATATGGCTTATCTTTAATGTTGATGATTCCGAGCTGTCTTTCGATGCTGATGTTCTACGGCGGTGAACGGCGTTGGTCTGGAATTCGACTTGAATGTTGATAATTCTGAGCTGTCTTTCGATGTTGATGGTCAACGATGGTGAACGGCGTTGCTCAGGAATTCGACTAGTTGGCTGATGGAAGCTAATGTAACTGCTGGCCGCCTCCTATTCTAGTATCAACACTCATTTCGATCAAAAGTCTTAATAGCTTAATTCGAACAAAAGGACTCAAATCGAAAGTCCTGTGAGTAGTATATGGGGCTATCTATATGACACATTGGCACACCAATATTTCCTATAGCCCCATATACTACTACTTTAAGTCATTTTTTAACATCACACTCGAGACTGAAAATTAACAAAAATATAAAAAATTAAAGCTGTTTTTACATCTTTTATGCGTTTTCCGACCTTTTTTGTTCATTTTTTACACAAAAATTTTAAGATTAAAAAACCCCTCCAAAATATGGCTAAAAACAAGGTTAAAAAATGCATAAAAATTGAAAAATGAGACTGAACTATATTGTTTTTTGACAGAAAAATGCGAAAAAAACATTAAAAATAAGAAATATAAAAACAAATTTTTCATGAAAGTAAATAATTATTAAAGTTTTGATTTTCAAATTCATATCTCTTTGAAAGTTTTATCTAAATTGTATAAAACTAGTATTTTCATCAGTATATTTCCATTAAATATTCCTATTTTTTAAAAAAGAAATAATTCTCTGATTTATCTTATTCATTCAAATAAACGATTAACAATTTTTTAATAGAACATATAATTTTAATCTTTTATAAAATTTCTCAAGTTCTTCATCATTCAGTTTCGGTTTCCTCAAAATTTTACAATCCGATACTTTTTCTAAATGAGTTAATACAAATTCAACAGTTAAATTTCTCTGATATTCAAAAATTACATTCCAATATACTTTATCTGAGAGCTTTTCAATAGTTTGTAAAGACATATAGTTTTGATGTTTAGAAATTACTTTCATATCCAAATGATCAACATGGTTGATAATAAATCTGTCACTCAATCTCTGATATTCCGATATCAAAACCCAATTTAGTTTATTTTTGTATATGGTTAAAAATAGTTCTGATAATTTCCGCCATCTGGATATAATATCCCAATACACAAGAGTTTCATTTTCAGTTAAAAAATTATCAGATAGAGTCTGATAAGCTGAAATATTTTCCCAATTGACTTTATCTTTAAACTCTAAAATGAATGATTCAGATAATTTTTGATATCTTGAAATAGAATCCCAATCAACTTCATTCTCAAAACTTCTGATTAAATCCTCTGATAATCCAGGATTTTTAGAGACTTCTAACCAGTTGACTGCGATTTATTAGAAAACATTTTTTATAAATCGATTTCTCCTAACTTCTCAATATAAAGATAAGGTTTCATTTCATAAGTATCACTGTACTGAGTTTCTATATCCATTAAAAACTGATAATCACGTTTACCATATGTAATAACGACAAATGGATTTTGTTCTTTTATTTTTCCATGATATACATTATAAATATCGTTATCCTTCATGAGATAGATAAGTATCGTTGAATTATATGCAGATTTCTCTTTTAAATAGACTGTAATTCTCATCAACATATTAGTAGTTAGTCGCATTTCAGGAGTTAGTAAATCGGAACTGAATACATTGAATTCAACTGTATTATCTTGGAAGCTATAACTATGATATTCTTCTTGAATAGTTTCAAAAAATGTGTTATTAGATGGTACATAAAGCCCGTCGTTATCTCTAGATAATAAATTATCAGTTTTTTCTCATTAATTTTAGTTCTTTTATCTACATACCTTTTATGTACAGCATCGTATTTATCAATAGGATCATTCAAATTCTAAATTCTATTTTTTTGTATATCATCCTCTTTTGTTAATTTGAGATCGTTTTCTTCACTTACTACACCAAAAGGATACCAATTCATTTATGTATTATAAATTTCCAAATAAACAGATATCTTCACTACCGATATCTGCTTTGATAGATATTTCAATTTGATCATTCTTTTTTCCTTCTCTGTATAAGGTAACATCATTATATTTATTAAAAGAGGGTTGGATTATGTGATGAAACGTTTCTTTACCCCCAAGTTTGACTTGTAGCTGAAAACGTAGAGCATACTTTGCTGCTGTATGTATAGAGATTTTCATTCTCATATCTACAGACAATTTCATATATCTGTTTAGCAAATCATTACTGAATTTTGTGAATTGAACTTTCTCATATTGACCACCATTCCAGGAAAGACCTACTGTACTTTCTGCATGAAATATTTTATTGTCTACATACTTTTTCTGGCAGCGTCATTCTATAATATAGGATTTGTAGTATTCATCAGTCTCTTGTGATTACTGTTAAACATTCCATTTTTTAGAACCAAAGTGTTCTTTTCTAAATAATTTTTTGTGACGACATCCTGAGGATCCTTTGAATCTTTTACGTTTTCGATATATAAATTTTTAGCTGAATAACTATTTTTTATATCTCATTCAGTTTCATACATGTATCTGAAGTTATCCTTTCTATCTCATCTGAGAGATATTTTTTGTTTACTGCATCACTATCCTTAATAGGACTTTAATTCCTGAAATTTGCTCATTACGTGCAAAATAGTGTTTATTATTTTTTATCCCATAATATACAGTGGTAATCCAAATGGAATTTAGTAACTACATCTTTTTCATCCACAGGATCTTTTATGTTGCTAATTATTTTATTTTTTCCATCATATTTATCATCTTTTAAAATTAATGAATTATCTCCTAAAACGGTAAGCTTTTTGCTTAAATAACGTTTATTTACAACATTCATTTCCTCTTTAGGATCTTCCACATTATCAATTCTTTTGCCTTGAGCATTAAAAAATCACCACTTAATAGCATACTTTTCTTTTTCAATTTATCAACATAACGTTTCGTAGATGCATCAGATGATTCAACAGGATTTTTTGTATTTTTCAAAAGTTTGTTTTCCATATCATATTCACCATCATCTGTCAATTTAAAACCATTTCCTGGAGGACCTGGGGTCCTTTTTCTTTTTTCATTCAAGTCAATACTAAAAGGATACCAAATCATTTATTTATAATCAAATTGTAGGTAAACAATCAAATGTCTTGTTATACATGTTCATTTTTCCCTTTCTTTTTTCATTCAAAAGAAAATAAAAAACATTTAAAAGGTTTGCCTGGATTATTTCTCAAATACCATGTAAATTCGATATATAAATTATTAGCACTCAAATAAGGAGGATGATTGGATACATCAAAATAAATAATAGGATAGAGGTTTTGATATTCATCGTATCTAACCAAACAACCACTTTCGGTATTGTTTGTATTTAAACCAGATGTTAAAAAGTCTGAATAATATCTACAATAATTAAGTTCACCTTCTTTAAAACTTACAGTGTAGTGTAATCATGTCGAGGATATATTTCATCATTGATAGTAATATAACATCTTGTCAAGTCTAAATGATCAAAGATCATATTATTTTTATTGATATTATTTTCTCTATCTACATACTGAGGAATAACAAATATGCTTATAATATCATCTGTTGTGGTTTTTACGTGAATAGTTCCACTACTATCATTCAATGCATTTGCCTCTCTCAATCTCGATGCAGTCCATTCTATAGTTTGACTTACATCTGAATTTAAAGTATATTTTAGATATTTGGCTTGTGTTTCTGGATTCAATTTAACATGAGGTAACCACAAGCTCATATTAGGGATACTCACTTTATATTGTGCATTAGGCAAATCTGTATACAACATATTATTAGTAAATTCATTTCTCATAAATTCAAATTTAACGTTAATACCTGATATTAATTTTCTATAATCATTAAAAAATCCAAATAATTGTTTCAAAGGTATCCATATTTTAACTAAATTACTATTTTTTGTTAATTTTTTTCTTACATCAAATCCTTTATTATACTTTTCATTTAGTTTAATTTTCTTAATTAAACTATCCATTTTCTCAGCATCTGCATGATTTCCTTCAAATTTCAAAAAATTACAATCTGCGGAATCTGCAGTATCTTTATAGAAAAACATGTTGGTTGCTTCAGATGATTCATAATCCTTTGTAAAGTTTGCTAATCCGTTAATTAGATGAACGCGACACGGTTTTTGAATCTCTTCAATAGCTCTACCCGAACCTATATATAATGTGATTCTGGAGAATAAATTTGCAGTATTTACCAAAGTCACATTATCGTCATTAATTGAGTTATTATCAGTTTTTGTTAATCTTACATCCACACAGATGTAACCATTTGAAAATAAAATAGTATAATTTACATCTTTAATCGTAAATGTGTACAATGCAGAGTCAGTCTGATTAACAATAACTCCGTCTTCTTTATGCTCTTTATACACGAAATGTTCAATATCATTTTCGTAATATTTTGGTATTGCTGATAAATCCCAAATTCTTTCCATTTATATAGTCTAAAATTTCTTTAATCCAAATCCTAATATCTCTCTCATTTTATTTCTTATAAACGTTCGTGATTTGTCTTCAATAATTGGAATAGCTTCTTTAGCTAATATCTGTAAGCTTTTCTTTCCAATTTCCTTCAAAGCATCTGTGAATATACCACTTCCGTAGTACTTTTTACCTCTCGAATACAATCTATGCTTATTATAATTCATTATTTATTTAGGATAAAATTAATCTATATATTACTCTTTGTTTGTTTAAATCTATAATATTATCATCTTGATCAGTTATATACATCCTGATACTATATATATAATCATTTCTATTCACATCGATAAATATGGGATTGATTTCATCAATTTTTATCAAACTACCTGGAGGAGTTGATGGAGTAAACGAATACAGTATATCAGTTACTTTATCGTCAAATAGTGCACCATGAATAATATTGCAATGGATATGAATATCATCAATTCCTCTCGAAATATTAGCTAAATATTTTGCAGTTTCTTCTGGTTGATTATATATTTTTTTCTCAAATCCTAGAATTTTATGTAATTCTCCCTGGGTGAAATCAACCACAAATCCTGGCCCCAACTTGAGTACAATTCGAGATGTAGCAAAATTAATTCCAAATTGGATTTCACCTTTTTTAAGCGTATTTCGTATAAAAGTATTTAAATCTCTTACGGTATAGTTTCCATTATCAAATGTGATACGATGAGTCTCTGTACCAACACTGTAAGTCAAAATATGGTTATTATAAATTTTATTTATATTATGCCAGGAAACCCACATAGACATGGATTTCAAAGCTATTGTTGTATTTTTATAGGCATAGGGACTCGAAAATGAATTGTAAAATCTTCAGATTTCTCTGAATTTTTTGAATCTAAAAGAAGCAACTTCATTTATAACTAACAAAATTTTCATTATAATTACTAGGTTCTTGAGTAAACGAATATAACACCTTAACAGGATTTTTTCCTTTATTTCTTTCTGTTATGGTTCTTACAATAATATCCACATTTTACAGATGTAGGTTTTTGCAAAAAATTATCATTATAACTAATTTCTTTATTTAAAGTTTCTAAATATTTTACTATATTATCAAGAATTTTTATATATAAAGGATCAAAATATTCAACAAATTTATATTTTGGATCGTTATAATAGCAAACCCAGTGAGTTCCTGGACCTGTAGAAATATCTAAATTAATGATTCCATTTTCAAATTTTCTCATCTTTTTAGGTAATAAATCTGAAGTAAAAACACATCTAAATCCTCTCTCATATTTCATAGTTTTTTTCAATCATTTCGTTGGAAATTCCCAATTTTTTTAATACTCCCTTTCCACGAGGTTTTTTTTACCAGAACCTGAAATTTTATCCAAAATCTTTTTGGTACCCCAACCTGCAGCGCCACTAGCAGCACCCAATCCCAAGCTGGTTAAAATAGGTATTAAAAATGGTAAAAATCCACCATTTTTATTCAATTGAGTCTTACTGATTTTAATTCTTTTTCCTTTATTAATTTGGGTTTTAGTTAGATACATATCATAGTTAGGTGGTTTACTGTTTTCTATTTGCAATGATATTTCTTCTCCATTTTTCAAAGCAGATTTTAATTTGTTCTGCTGTGATTCACTCAAATACACTTTTTTATTAATCATTTATTAAAGTAAAAATTTTTCATAATAATCCTTGACTTCATCATTGGTTAAATCACCATCCTTTAGTAGAACATCTAATATGCTTACAATTTCATTATATATTTTCATATTTTTCTTTGATTTCATAAATTTATTTGTTAAAATTTCCAAGTTGGATATCAACCCTATACCTGTCGTATTTTTGTAACATTAAGGCCTCTTATTTTAGCTTTATATAGTCTCAACATTTTCAATTTATAATTGATTTCATCTACAGTTTCAGTGACTTTCACACCACAAGAGATTTGAGATTTTAAATTGCCTAATTGCTTACTCTTTTCAGTTGTAAGTTGCAATATTTTTCTCAATTTCATCAGGTTTGTTAAATAATTCAGAAGGGAGAGGAAGGTTATTTTTTGCTTTCAATTGCTTCTAAAGCTAATGGTGTAGAGGATTGACCAAGAAAAGATAAATCCTCAATTTTGTCAGCAATTTCATGCAATTGATTTTTCCTAACTAATTCAGCTTTTTCAATCTTTTCCGTAACGGGTTTATGAAATTTTTGTAAATTATATCCAAGCCCAGCTTTTTACCATTCATGTAGCATATTTTTTCTATCTTTAACTTCTTTATTTAATTTAACTAATTTAATTAAATCAGATATTCGTTAATTCATTTGTTAATAGTAAAAATGACAGCAAAAATATTATTTTTACTATGTAGATTAATTTTTTTACTATGTAAATTAATTTTTTTACATATTAAATTATTTTTTTTACATAGTAAATTAGACAGCGAAGCTGGCGTTTCTTTTTTTCATAGTAAATTATAGACAGTGAAGTTTCAATTTTTTTACTATGTAAATTCATTAGTAAATTAATGATAAAAATTAAAGATTATACACAAAAAGATGAATATGAGGATTTAAATCAAAATCCATTACTTCCAATTCATCCCTTTAGACTTTTGATTGCAGGTCCATGTGGTTGTGGAAAAACCAACGTTTTATTTAATTTAATTGAGGATTTATTAAATTTTCATGCAATATACATCTGTGCTAAAGATATCTTCGAACCCAAATATGAGAAATTAATACAGTTATATACTCAGTTTGATTAAGTAGACTTGAAAGATTTACTAGAAGTTGCCAAGAAAGAAGAGAAGAATATAATTTAAAAAAACTTTATAAAAAATATAATAAAGAATCCTTATTTGTATCTAATTTAGAAGAAATGATTGACATGGACAGTTTGGATAAATCTCAAAAGAATTTAGTGATTTTTGATGACTGTCTTACAGAAAAAGATCAAACCAAGATTGAAGATTTCTTCTTGAGAGGAAGAAAGAAAAAAAAATGCTTCCATTATATACTTGTCACAGTCTTATTATTCAACTCCGATTAATATCAGAAAGAATTGTAATAATTTTATATTTTTTAAAATTTATAATAGAGAAATAACTAGTATAGTAAGAGATATAGATGGTATGTTAGATGTTGAAGAATTAAAAAAAAATTACAATAAGGCTGTTCAAAAGAAGCATGACTTTTTAGTATTGGATTTGAAAACTGACCTGAGATATAGAAAGAATTTTAATCCTATATAATTAATTAAGGGGGAGGGTTAACCCCCCTTTAATATTATATAAATGATGGAAGAATATTTAGAAAAAAGAATTTATATTTACAGAAAGAGTTACAACTGCTTTCATAAGATAAGCATATCTTTATCAGTAAGTAAGTTCATTCTGAGTGGAACAGGCTTGTCTGCTTTCGTTTTCATTCCTTTAGCTGCTTTAAGTCTAACTGCAGGAATTGTTGAAATTATAGATAAATCTTTTATATATCAGAAAGAAAGGAAGAGTATAGAATAGCTTATAAATTTTATAAACAACTATTGAGTTTATTTAAAAGTAATGTTTTATCAGAACAAGAAATATACAAGAGAGAAGATGAATTAAATTTAAAGTACTTTCCTGTAGAAAAATATGTTAAACAAACACAATTGAATGGATATAAATATGTAAATCACTGAATTTTGATACTAATAAATATGGTTTGTAAGAGTAAAAAGTTTATTATTGATTCCTTATCTAAAAAAGGAAAATTTAAAGGATGTTGTAAGAAATGCAATCAGATAATCAAATAAAAGACGTTATTTATTAGCCACTTGTACAATATGTATAAAAAAAACGGCTCGTTTTTTAGGAAATTAGCGCTGTCTAACCCCTGTGAAACGCTGGGGTTAAAATCTAAAAACCTTGAAAATGTCTATTATGATCCAGAAACAGGATATTGTGGTATAAATGAGTTGAAGAGGAACACAGGTTTACCTCAGAAAGAAATTACAGATTTTTTACATTCTCAAGATGTATATACTAGATATAAACCTTTAATTCGAAAATTTAAAAGAAGAAGAGTATATGTATCTCATGTAGATGATCAGTGGCAAGCTGATTTATTATTTATCAAACTATTTAGTAAATATAATGAAGGTATTAATTATTTATTAACAGTTATAGACATATTTAGTAAATATGCTTGGGTTATACCAATCAAAAGAAAAACAGGAGAAGAAGTCACAGAAGCGTTTAAAAAGATATTCAAGGAGAGGGAGACAGATAGTCCGAAGATGAAACCTATATAGATATTTAGCAAACTTTCCATGGCCAGATAAAAATTGTGTAATTTGGAAGTTTATGAAGAAAAATAATTCTGAGTTCAATCTATGCCTTATAGTAGGAAAAAATTTTTTGGTGTGGCCAGCTTTCTCAGACGAGACATACTCTTCGTTCCACTTAGCAACAAGCTTTTCATAATATGAGCCTTTCAAGTAACACTTAGGAATGTTACAATTTACATCAATTGCTAAATTCAAAGCGTCTTTGGCTAAAAAACAGCTCTTTCATTCCCGTAAATTCCACAGTGTCCACGCACATAGGCAAAAAAAATCTCAGTTCCTCTATTTTTAAGAGAACTAATTATTAAAAGCGTTTCGACAACCAATTTTTCTGTGCTTGCAACATTCTTCAGTAAATGTAAAGAGGAAAGAGAATCGCTACAAATAAGGTACTTTGAACAGAAATTTCCATTTTCTTTAAACCACTTAACTGCGAGATTAATACAAAGCAATTCTGCTTGAAAGATAAAATTTATAGCATTAGGATAATATTTCAATTCATAAACAATCTCTAAATTTGGATACATTTCCTTAAGTCTTTTCAAGTTATTATGATAATTTAATCTCTTTCTCAATGCGTAGTAAGGTCGTTTAGCTTCATTTTTATCTTTCTTAATCAGAGTAAATGTACTTAATTTTTTAGGATTTATTGCCTTTGGGGTTATGTCTTCTTCTACTTGTTTAAATTTATTATTTAATTCAATATTTTTATCTCTAATTTTATTTACTTTTTCAACCAATTTATCATTAATATTTTTATATTCATTAATATAATAATTTGTTATAATTTTATTAACTTTTGAACTAAATTCAGGTGATATCCAACAAGCAATATGAGTGATTAAATCTTGATTTACATAAGTTCCATAATTTTTTTTTCAGTTCCTTTTCTAACTTGGTATGTAATTTTGTGGCCAACCGAATTCGCTTGGTCAGAATTCTCCTCTAAGTACTTAATATATTCTTTAGATTGTTCATTTTCTAACCATTTATGAAACCTTCTACCTGAGTCTCTACATAGCTTATTAGCATTAAAATATCCTGTATTTTTATCTATAATCAATTTAAAATCTCCAAAAAGTCCATGCCAATAATTATTATGGATTTGCTCAAAACAGATATCAATTAAAGAAGCAGCCATTATATTTAATAGTAAATCATTTTATATTCAATGCTTTTAGTAATTACTCATACATTATTAATTTGAATCATCAAACTAATTTTGAGTAAAAAACTAGAAAAGTCAAGGGGGGGACATTTCCCCCCTGAATTATATACAAAATTTAATATATTAAATCTTTTTCAAAGGAAAAATTTCTTAAGCCATCTTTTCGAGTGCAAATTTCTACCCCCCCCCAAACGGGGGGGGGTAGATTATCATAATTTTTTTATTATATAATACCTTTGTTTTGAATTTATAGCAAAGTTACTTTCAGTCTTTAATTTCTTTTCCTATGTACAAACGTTTACCTCCCTGGAAATCTAAACAAAGGAATTCATAATTCTAAGAAATATTTCCTACGGGTCCCTTGTAAACCTAATAACTCAGGTGACTATTCTTCTTAATCAAATCGAGTGTGTTTTAAGGGGTTGAGACCCCTTTCAAAATACTGATTTTTATTTTGAGTAAACCATCAAAAGTACTCTTATAACCAATTTATTCAGAATAGAGTATGATAATTTAAGACAAAGGATAATATTAAATAGAGATGATATGATAATCATTTAAGAAAAATTACCTTATTTTTACTGAATTAATGAGGATGTGTATAGGTTAAAAGAAGCTTTGAAAATGAAAAGGAATTACGAGTATCATCCGACAATACATTCATCTAACGAATATGATGCGACAAACTTCTGACCTCTTATCAAAGCTGTATTTCCTTCTCACAAGTTTGAAAACTTTTATACAACCTTGGCAAATTTCTCCAGACACTTTTTTCATTCATTTCTACGTCACTGGTTAAAGATCTGACGCGCGTTTCTAAAGAGAGCGTTGAACTTTAGCTGGTTAGATTGTTTTGTTTATTAATTCTGACATTGTGTTTTCTATAATGAGATTTATCGTTCTTAAGTCATTATTCTGATTAAGTATCTTGTAGTACATATTTCATTATTTTTTCTCGTAAATTTTTATACTCTTTGGTAAAACATCTTTAAATGATCTGGGCATTTAGCTTATATAAAACTGATTAATAGTTGAGTGTTTGACTCATATCTTTTCATCAGATATATTATTGCATTTTTATATTCCAAAATTCTAGCTATATCACTCGTTTTATAAATGATTTTTCTTCAAGTTCAGAGTGATGTTTGAATGATCTTCATAAAATAGAATACAATTTTTGTGTTGAATAGATATTCAGTTTACCGCCGAAACGTAATATAATGATACGAATGTTTACACACCTGGATTGGTCATAAATAAATATTATATTACGTTTTCTGGTGGGGAAATGTTCCCCCACCTTTTAAAACAAAGATATTTTTAAATAAAAATTTTAATAAATGAATGTTGATTTTTTGAAAGAAACAGAGCAAGCTGAGAGTATTCCATTATCATCAGCTAGCAGTGAAACTTCAGAGTCATCTGAGGAATTTATAATCAAAGATAGTTATAAAGAAAGAATGATGAATAGATTAAAATATTTTCAAGGAAAGTATAACTTACCTTTAAAAATACAGTACATGTTTCATCATCTGATTGATTTTTACAGTAATGAAAAATATATAAATTATAATTATTTTGTTAAAAAAATATGTGAATATTACTCTATTCCTAATAACATCAAAGCCAATAAAAAATACGAATTACAGTGGGAAGTTCTTAATTTATTTCAATTCGTTAGAAAATGAAACCTTTTATATAAACGGTGTTTGTGTTGAAATTGGACCTAATATAAACTATTTCTACTATCCAGAAGAGATCTGGAGAAATAGGTTTAAATAAATCATTATATATAAATGGAGAACAAAACTTGTAGAATATGCAAACTCTCAAAACCTATGGATAATTTTCATATAAAACGAGGTGAATGCAAATCTTGCGAATCTGTTATAAAATATACAAAATATGCTTCGAATGCGGCAAATCTTAAACTTATACCCATAAGCAAAGACATTTCAAAAGTCTTTACCATATAAATCAAGTAAAAAAAAACCTTTTAAAAAATAACTCCTAATAAATGGAGTGCAAACTGAAAGTAAAGACAGTGCGTCAACTTAGAAGTGCATTGAAACAATTAAAAATAAAGCAACCTAGAGGTTGTAAAAAATATGATTTAATTAGATTATTAAGCAAACATATAAGAAACATAGGGGAATATAAAAGTATATTAGTTGATTTATTAAATTTAGATGTATCTGATTTGATAGGTGTAATGTGCCTTATTGAATTAAAGTTCATTATTATTATTTTATTTCTATGAGCTTTATATTTTTACAGGAATATTATGAATATTTGATTCATAAAGAAGATATTTAAAATATTTCATTTTTCATAATTTACATTTTGTAATGGAACACGAAAAACTCATTAATCATAAAAGCGTAATTTTGTTATTTTAGATTTGGCAAACCAAAATTAATGTTTTATTATTTTATAAATTTGATTTAGAATCCCGTGTTTCTGTGTTTGAGTTAACACAGCGAAATGTTGCAGTCATATTTGAGCATTACTAAATTTCATGAATCATTATCGCTTTATCAATATTTTTCAAATGTCTTTTTTCGAATTGCTCTATTTCAGAATATCAATGCAAACACATACAGCACAGACGATAAACTAGAAGCACGTAACCGCGCTAGAGACGCCAATTTTGAAACTAGGAGAGTTTTCCGAGTAAACACAAAACTAGAATGAATGTCAAGATTTTACTTCTGCTGCCCGAATGCTGTGGCATGATACGTTATGTGATTGCCTTAATGATTTATTAATGTTATGATTAATTAATTTTATGATTACCTTAATTATGTGATTCACATTATGTTATTACCTTAATGATAAATTATATTTTTAGGTAATCACATTATGTGATTACATGATTTGATTACCTTAAAATATAATTTATCGCCGTGTTACAAATGCTTGGCGTTTGATCTATTTGACGTTGACCAATCCACTATCATCTATCAATTCAGGATTTATTCTTTGGAATTTTTATTGGCGATGTGCTGAAATTGTATTCGAAGAAGGAGCCAAGTGACGTCACCTTTATAACACGTACTGGAAATACGTATCGCCGCAGAAACACTACCGCCACGTATATTCAGCTTGACAGAGAATGCCTCGCAGAAATTTACTGAAAAATAATCTTTCAAACATTCTAAATCATCCAATAATAAACAACATTTTCACAACTTTACGGACGATCCATTACCATTTTATATCTAGGGAGATTTTTTACCCAATAAAGGAAACAAAATACAAGTACATAAAATACAGTTGTAGTGCTTGGTATTTTGTGTGCATTGACTGGAAATAAAACTCTGATCTAGATAATGGAGTATAAATGAATGCATACTATTTCAACAAATGAAAGGTTTGCGTCTCCAATAATAGCTCTAAAAAGGATGCCTTTTACATGACATGACTTCAGCGATACAGCAGTTTTCAATCTTAAAAGGACCACCATCATTTAACCTATATCAACAGAAAGAACATGCATAACCTGTATCAACAGAAAGATAAAGCACTGGCATCTCTAAATTCGTGCATCTGTTCAACATAATTTTTATGGAATAAACTAATAATTTAATCAAATTCATTTTATTGCCCTACTTTTGAGATGCCTCTACACATAGGGCGATAAAAACTAGAATTTTACATCCATATTTCAGTCAATATTCTCATTTGGAATATTATTTTTTATTTAACTAATGGACGATTTAAAACATCATTTTAATTGAAAGATTCTTGGTACAGAGTGTTTATTATAAAAAATTACGTTTCATGTTTTTGTAATACATGAGAAATATTTAATTTTTGTACCTCCAATTTGAGCATTTTTTATATTTAGAAGTATGTATCTAAGCGAATGTTGAAAAGGACATACCTTCCATTCGAAAGCACCCCTAAATAATCTTTAATCCTACTTCTGCATGAGCTTTTCCTTGTATAAAATTGTTTCTTTTTAAATTAAATAGCAATGTGTCCAAAAAATTATTTAGAAGTTGCTAATATTAATGAAAAATAGTTTTTGATTATTCAAGCGTTATTCTAAAGTAACTTAAAATCACTATATTTGATGAATAATTAAAGTTGTGTCATGTGGAAATTTTTTAAACTATTTTAAATTTGTTTTTATTATAAAACTGATATCCATGACATAGAGAGGTCTCATTCTAGTAAATTAATTTTCAATGAAGTAGTAGTAAAAAAGAAATGGTTACTCACGTAATGCCTTCTAAAGTTTCGTAAGGCATTATAAAATTACTTTTTCAATAATAAATTTCATTTACATGTTTATGATATGCGCTACAAGAATGTTTCAGAATAAATGTAAACGATAAACTTAATGTAATTTATTGTCATAAGATAATTCTTAAGCATCATTAAATTGTCTAATAACATGAAACATTTTCTTTTTTATACAATTTTATACTTTAATACGTAAAGGATTTTACCATCCAAACTTGCTGTTTTATTCTCAATTTTATAACAGGATATACAAGAGTTATTAAGAGATAAAAAAAGTCCAAATTTTCAATATTCTAGAAAATTACCTTGGTTTGAAATTATCATCAGAATTATGGGTGAAGCTTAAGATGAGAGAAGTAATAAATAAGATAGCAAATACGTCTCTTTATATATTATGTTTTTACAATATGTGCTATTACTTTTTTGTCTAGTTAAAAAAATAATGCGCTTTCAAAAATGGGTTTGATGTATTTAAAATACGAGTATCTACACGTTTAGTTTACTTTAAAACATGGAATCACACCAATGATCATCCAGTTATTTACCTAGAGTAGTCAGTTATATCTACTTTGATTGTTTTTCTCTGTAGAGTAAAGATGTAGGAGATGACGAGACCAAATTTGGTGTGAATTGGTATGACAGTAATCGTAAAAATACTCATTATTATTCCTATAGGGGATTCGAATATTTTTAATCCCCTCTGGCACAACCAAGGCAAATAGAACGAGGATTAATATATGACGTATGTGTTTCTCGTAGGATTCTAAAGAATGAATGGATCAAATTTGGTGTGCATTGGTGTGATAGTGGTCGTAAAAATACTCATTATTCATATAGGGGTTTCGAATATTTTTTTAACCCCCTCTGCACAACCAAAACTAATAAAACGGGGATTAATATGTAGCCTACTCTACAAGGAGGTTCTAAAGAATAAATGTATCAAATTTGGTATGAATTAGTCAAAAGTTGTAGATTTTTATAGAGAACAGATAGATAGACGCTGCTTTATTTATATAGATTTATGTAGGAACTTTGAACACTTTTGATGCATAAGAAAGATTACTTAAGCATGTTATAGTGATATTTTTCTGAAGGACCAGTGGCTAAATCCAAATTTTATTGTGAATACATTTTTCCTCTTAGTCAATTAATATAATTTAGTTTCCCTCTCAAGTGTTCATACGCCTGTTTCTTTCCGAATATATATACCGAATTTCCCGCCTAAGTAAATTAAATTTACGAGCCTAAATGGCAAATGTGCACTCGAGTTTTCAAAATGTAGTCTAACTGGTAAATGCATGGAATCTCATTTGCTTTAACAGATTTGGTGCACTTAAAGAGAATTGACACACATAACATTTTTATGCATATACCAATTGAAATATTTAGTGTGTAAGGGTAATCGAAAAAGTACATTTGCAAAAATTTTATTTATAAAATCTATATCTTAAGGGTATTTAATATTTTAAAATTACACACATCGTCCTATTGAAACAATGCACTCATTTTAACAATGTTTGAAAAAATTCGCCTTTCAAAAATGGCGAATATTGTTGAAATAAGTTGTGTTAATAATGGCCCTTAACAATGAATCTGCATTATTGAGAAGTCGGAAGAAGCAATTTTCCGTCAAATGAATTTGTTCATTGGAGATTATTGCATGCTTAAAACTTACTCTGAAAAGTAAAGCGTGAAAAAGAAATTTAAAGTGTGTGATATCCCATACTTGAATATTTGTGTGTTTAAAAAAGATCAAGCTATAAAAATGTTGTACCAAGGCCTTGAAATGTTGTACAAAGTTATGAGATGGATTATTGTCATGCTCATGTAAGTCCTAAATTCTATCAGTCTTCAAATTTAAGACAGGATTTTTCAAGCATTTATAAATTGAAACTTTTACTCTATTTGTATATCTGAATTTATAAATAATTATAAATACCATTTCTATACGCCTTTGCTTATTCCGTTTACCCTATTTTATAAACTTGTTCGGATCAATTTGTATTTTCAATAATTTCAATTATCTTTTCCTATAATGTATTTACCATTTTGTATCAATCTTTTTCGTATGTAAGGTATAAGGTCTAGAACTCCATAGTGCATCGTTATTACTGTTAGTACCCGTGATATTAGGAGCAGAATTCATTCCTGGTATTTGTTACATATGGGATAATTCAATTACCAACAAGATTCATCTTTAAGCTTATTCATTTAAACAGATAAATTGTATAATTCCTGTTTCATAAGAGGTACCAAATTCTTTTGTATAATTTGACTTTATTTTCGAATCATAACACAATTTAAACCATTTAAATTTACATCTGAAACACGTAATAAATCTAAATTGGTGATTTACTATTATTATATATAGTAAACGACATTCACTCTACATATTTGGCAATTCAGTTTCATGAGGATTGTTTTAATTACACGTACATTTATACATATTGAATATAATTGTTATTTATAAAAATTTATTGAAAATATCCGGACAAACTATCTTTATTTCGCTTTCGTAGATATCTTTAAAGTAACTGAAGTTACCAGCCAGAAAAAGAAAATAATTTACAAAACAAACTTTCAAAAACGCTAATTAGAGAATTAATGCTTATTTTGTAGATACTAGGATATAAAATTAATTATTAAATATTTTCAACTCAAAAATGTTTGATTTTTAGTCATCACTTATTTATTCCAGGTAATTTTAACTCAGTTCCTTCAATAAAATGAAATTATCTAAATATGAAATACAATCATTCATTCTTCTACGATTGAATAGGTATCGGTAAATTCAAGAGAGTTAATAGTATGAGATTTTTTTAATAAACGCATCAATTTTATTTTAACAATATTTTATCTGGTTATGTTTCATTATAAGTGAATTTTGAACAAATATCTCTTTACGATATATACTGTGAAAGTATCCAGTTTCCTTCGAATAACTGAACACCAAAAAGATTGTAACCAGCTAATATACACTGAAGTGCCAAAAGTCATGGGATAAGCAATAAGCAAATATACAGATGGCAGTAGCATCGCGTAAGAAATATATAAATGAGCAGTGCATTGTCAGGGCTTTCATCTGTACTCAAGTGATTCATGTGAAAAGTTTTCTGACGTGATTATGGCCGCACGACGGAAATTAAAGAATTTGAACGCGGAATGCTAGTTGGAGCTAGACGCATGGGGCATTCCATTTCGGAAATTGTTATCGAATTCAACATTCCTCGATCCACAGTGTAAAGAGTGCCGAGAAAATATAATTTCAGGCATTACCTCCCATCATGGACAACGCAGTGGCCGACCGCGTCTATTTAATGACCGAGACCAGCGACATGTGCGTAGATTAGTCAGTGTTAACAGACAGGCAACACTGCGTCAAATAACAGCCACAATCAATATGGGACGTACGACAGACATGTCCGTGTGGACAGTGCAGCGAAATTTGGCGTTGATGGGATATGGCAGCAGAAGTGCCTTTACTAATCGAGTGCCTTTACTAATAACATGCCATCAGCTGCAGCGCCTCTGCTGGGCTCGTGAACGTATCGGTTGGACCCTAGACGACAGGAAAAACGTTCCTTGATCAGATGAGTCACGATTCCAGTTGTTAAGAGCTGATGGGAGGGTTCGAGTGTAGCGCAGACCTCACGAGGCCATGGATCCAAGTTGTCAACATGGCACTGTGCAAGCTGGTGGTGGCTCCATAATGGTGTGGGCTGTTTTTACATGGCATGGACTGGGTCCTCTGGTCTAACTGAACCAATCATTGACTGGAAATGGTTATGTTCAGCTACTTAGAGACCATTTGCAGCCATTCATGGACTTCATGTACCCAAACAACGATGGAATTTTCCAGGATGACAATGTGTCATGTCACCGGGACAAAATCGTTCGCGATTGGTTTGAGGAACATTCTGGACAATTCCAGCGAATGATTTGGCCACCTAGATCGCCAGACATGAATCCCATCCAATATATATGGGACACGATCGGAAGTTCAGTTCCTGCACAAAATCCTGCACCGGCAACACTTTCGCAATTATGGGCGGCTGTAGAGGAGGCATGGCTGAATATTTCTTCAGGAGACTTCCGACGACTTGTTGAGTCAATGCCACGTCGAGTTTCGCCGGGCAAAAGGAGGTCTCACACGATATTAGGAGGTATCCCATGACTTTTGGCACTTCAGTGTATGTAAATACGTTTTAATATAATGTAGTAGTTTTAAATTAAAAAACTAACGTAATTAATTATAATTGAGCGGCATTTTATAAACAACGTTTTACATGATTTAATGTACTAAATTTATTGGAGGAAGAGGTTAGCATCATTTCAATATAAGGATTTATTAAAACAGCGCTGGCAACAAAATTCAGAATTAAAATACGAACCATTTTTCACATAATAATCCATAAAATAATCATAGTACTTATTCAAGGCCCATTTATTATAGGTTCGGGATTGCTCCACATCAACATCAAAGGAGTATGGCATCGGTAAGTAAACAATTAGAATAACTTTCAACTGAGCAAAATGTAAGATATTTTCTAAAAATGTCCTTACGACCATGAACATGTTCTCAAACACAAAAACCTTTCTCATTTTTTCAAAATTCCGATTCCCTGCTCTCCTTATCCGAATGTAACTCCTTTCTTTATATACGAATGCATTAGTTAAATTAAGTATTTGAAACATTTTAGTTTAAATAACTGATATTCTAAAAAGTATATTTTGAATTAATTGCTTTTATTTCCCTACATTTGAATTTTTATTTACAGAATATTTCATTGAAAAAGCATTACACTTATGACATTATTAAAGAACAATGGGAAGGATGAGCTTGAGTTTCTAACGGTTATTTAAATTCATTCGAAAATGAAAAACGGGATACAGACGCTATTTCTTTTTTATTTCTGGAATAATTTTTATTTTATATAATTCGTATCGCGATACACTGTATTCATTAGTCAAATCAATTCATTAGCTGTTATATTAATCTGGCTGGCTTTTGTTCAAAGCTGGTATGTGTTATACCTTGTCCTCTTCTCCCTAGAGTGATCTTAACAGTGTCAATAATTTTATCACCTAACACCCGTTTATATAACATTTTTTACATTGAAAAATAAACATTTACGATTTTTATGTATTTTATACCTCAGAACAACACCTAGTATCTAGAGAACACAGAGGGTCTAAGAGCGCTGTCAAACTTCAATGGCTCTTCTAGTTTAAGGCTCCAAAGGGAGGCGCGACTCAATTTAAAAACTTTTGGCCAAGCCTTGTAATGCTATATCAACCTTTTCTACTTTAACATATTTCATTATCTATTTGCAGACTGAAACAGCTCGAATTGAACATTTACGGGCTAAGAACAAACGATTGCGGTGCGAGAGTATCATCAAAGACACAAGATTGCTGTCTTTAGAAGCGTCTTTGATTGACTTGAGAGAGCAATCGTAAGTACTCGCTATTTTCTCATAGATGGTTCTTCAAATGATATTCCTTAATTCTTGTACTTCAAGGGTTGACTGTAAACTATAATATTCTAGTATCAGCCGCTTTTCCTTCACTTTTTCCGGGTGTTGACATCGTGATCTGAACGTGGTTCAAAATTACGAGGCCGTCACCAATAGCCCGATGCTCCTGTGTGACGTTAATTCAACTACCTACCCACTTTCAATTTTTCACAGATATCACAACTAGCTAAACTAAATAAAATATTAGTCATTACTTTAATTAAATTTAGCGTAATCTAAACAGGATTATGAATCTGAATAAAACACATTCAGCATTCAATTTTTTAATAATTAATACCTTCATTCAACAATCAAATTACCGACTATTTTATTTATTGTGATAAAGATGTATCACAATATCTACCATCTTATCTAATCTCTTTAGAATCGACGACTTCCGCATTCCGAAATGTTTAGCTTAAAAGATCTGAAGTGTTTGTTTTCGTACTAATTTGTACCATGAACTTTACAGGGAAAAGAAAGATCATCAGATCATCAGCCTGAAGAATACAATAGAGTTTGCAACAACATCTGCAGAGCTGGAGATCCAGAACCTTAAAATGAAAATAGGTGAGAAAAGTGATTATCTATGTAACGCAAATTTTTCTGTAGAACGGATGTTTCCACTAAAATTTGAAACATAAAATAATTAAACATGATGTACAATCCCAATTCATTGAAATTAATTTGTATTCAACTAAGTTTTTCTATTCGGAACCTCCATTTCACTTTCCATTCATCGAGGGAGTGCCAGCTCTGATGTTGCCTCGTCATCTGACCGAGGTTCAAAATGGCGTGGTGTTGTCCTCGGATCCTTTCCCTTTGGGTATGATTATGGACCGTCGCCAATAACCCGTGGCGTTGCTTCAGTGCGACGTTAATTCAATTACCTACTTACCATTACATTTTCGTCCAGGAATTTGAGAAAAATTTTCTTCGTCTTTTCTTTTTAAACAACGTAACTACTTTCAAATTGGAAAGCAAAGAGTTTTATAGCCAGAGAAGAAGGAATGGACCACTTTAGAGGTGAAACAGTTGACCCAAGTTCCTGCAATATTGCCCATCTTTATTGGTTCCAATTACCATTTTCTTGCATTATATAACTACAAAATGTTTGTAATTATATATTTACATAACATTTTCATTTCTCCTTTTATTTATATTGATTACAGTAGTTGACAAAATTTTCAAGTCATTGGGTACGTTAGGAGTCTAAAAACAATATTAAAACAAATATTTTGCTGTTGAAAGTCGTGAAACAAAAAGTGTTCGTAGTACGACAAACCAGACGAAATATACTGTCGGAAGCTACCGGTGAAATGCAATTTCGATATTCGATGAGTATATGAGATTTTGTGTCAATAATATGAGATTTTAGGTTTAACAAAATTTTCTGTTGGTTTTCGTTTCCAACTTGCGATGAATATTTTTTTAACTTTAAAACACTTCACTTAATTATTATTAAATTGAAAACACAATTCAATTTCAGGCATAAATATAACCTCGCTCGAAACACGTTTTGTTCTGCACACAAACCGAAAAATTAAATGTAAAATATTCATTTTTTAAGTAACCTAAATACTTTATAACTAAGACATTTTTAGAAGACAGTCTGACCACTAGGTAGAGTTAACGACAAGCATTGAGTCCAGTTCCTCAGAGATGGAAATTATAGTTTCCCACGCAGTATGTGAATTTTTCACTTTCTTTATAAAAGTTCTCGAATAAAAACGAATGCGTTGCCTTACACAGCATTCTTGTATTGCCCTCTGAGGGGCTCATAAGCATATATCTATTCTGAGAACTTCAGTCTTCCCTGCATGACGTCAGGGCTGCGGTTGTCCGTTTGGAAGAGTAGCAGATTAGCAATCGGAGGGTTGTGAGTTTGAAACTCGATCCAACTAAAAGCTGTCGTATACATAAAGGCTGATTCACGTCAAATCTCTCGAGGCCTCAGACGTCCTCATATGGTCCAGTGTGGTGTGAAAGTTTGGAGATTGGAGGACCAGCTCACAGGTGTTTATCTCGTCATCTGACCGTGGTTCAAAATTATGAGTTGTCCTCAGATCTTTCCTTTCAAGATTGATCACGAACAGTCGCCAATAGCCCGTTGTTTTGCTCCAGTGCGACGTAAATATAATCCCCCTGTATGACGTCTAACCAGTTAGGACCAATAACATTTTGCTAGGGATTCTTTCAATTAATAGGTGTGGTTATTAAGGCATTATTTGTTATATGATGAAATAGAAATCCTACTCAACTCGAAAATTTCATGGCGCTCAGAGGATTAGGAAATTATTCAAAATTTCAAATTTTATTTTTCTAAACAGATGTTTTGCATGTTTTGAATGTGCACACAAAATTATTAAATATATTTCCCTATTTTCACAACACTTGGCCTTTTTCCTTTTCAGCCTATGACCCTGGGTTCAATAAGTTTTGATCGTAGTTGTTTGAAAATCATTGTAAGACTGAGTCTAAGTCAAATGTGCCATCAGATAGTAAAATGAGAACAAAGAGCCAAACCATTGAGGCACTATAGGTAAAAAAAATGTTGATAGAAGTGGTTCGCTATATTTTATTCGTAACAACAAAACCTAGGTTTTAAAAATTAGACGATATTTTCGAATCACTTAACCTATAAGAAGAGATATATTTCAGAATATACTTTTTTATTGTGATCTTTTAGATTGATTGTAGAGTCAAGATGTTAATTTGAAATTTTACAATTGGGTATAAGACTCAAGAAACGTGCGTTCAGGAAAAACTGAACATTTGTTTGGATAACGAAACTTGAAAACACATCGATATTTCTCAAATCTTTTAACTATCGTAATTCTTTCGGGAATTTGAAACTTTGAATTCAATTTCATTTTGATTCCAGGCAATTACTTACCATTACTTGAAAATTTCTAAACAAAAAATATTGGAAACGGGTTTGTATCTCCAATTACAATTTTTGATAGTTAATTAGTTCATAGTTTTAAAGTTGTAAATCGGGTTTTTGAATATTTTAAGATACGTCGTAAAAGGGCAGACTATACTGCGAAAATCATTAGTTTACAAAGTATCTTATTCCAGTTCCCATCTTTACCATGACTACATACATACCAGGTCTAAGGGAGCGTAAGGACTGATTTATAAATATCTTTTCAAAGGCAAATTTTTTCCAATATTCATTCATGAATAACATGTTCAGATATGTTTCGATGTGTTTAAAAGGGTATAGTTGATAAGTATTTTAAAATATGGGTGAATATTACAAATGTGTTTAATTAGAAACATTTCGCGTTTTCAAGCAATATAATAAAATAGATAAATATGTATTTAATCATTTCTTGATTATTAAATAAAGTTTGTAATGAATCTAATTCATCATTTTGTTATATTTTAGAAAAAAATCAAGAACTTGACGAACTCATAATAATGTGGACTTCGTCTTTGAAAATTTACTGAAAAGATGGTTTGAAAATAAAAACCCGAAAATATAAAAATAAAATAAAAAATGAATACAAATTAAAAATTCAAAGAAAAAGTACAAAATATAAAACGTTTTGTGCAAGAAAAAATATATGTGTGAATGTAAAAATCATGGGGGCGGGTAGTGGCGGGAACCCATTGAAAAAATATAAAAAGTAAAAAAAATTATAAAAGTGTATAACAATGTAATAAAAATATTAAAAAAATCATGGGGGCGGGTAGTGGCGGGAACCCATTGAAAAAATATAAAAAGTAAAAAAATAATAAAAGTGTATAAAAATGTAATAAAAATATTAAAAAAAAATACAATAAAATATTTAAAAAAGCAAATGTCTCTTATATGTGTCTGTGCTTTCTTTTACTCAACATAACCTTACGCTTGTATGAAATTAGCTTAGAAAACATTTCAAGAGTTATCTTACTTTACTTCGTGCACAATTCTTCATGATGTTCCTGACACTGGAAATGATGAAATACGCCCCCCTTTTTTAACAAATTAATTCATTTTTTAATTAATACCACCTGTTTCGTTTCTATATCTGATCTCGCAGCAAATGTGCACCAAGTGAAGATCTTTATCTCCAAGTCCCAAGCAAATGTTAAATTTGAGATCACACTATACTGTTACATTGTTTTCTGAGAAACCAATTTCTTATATACTTATTTAGGATAGATTTTATAAATTGAGATCTTATTAAAAAAATTCAAATACATTAGAATTAACGAATTAAATTTTTTAATATAACTATTTTAAATGTAACAAAAAAATCTTATTGGGTTACAATGGGGGTTTTACCCAGTTCGTAATGCTTAGAAAAGTAATAAAAGTATGTAAACAGTAAAGCAAACAACGACCAATTTTAAAAACAGGCGATTACCAAATAACTATAAAATACCAATACAATTTAATGGGTATTGGTATTTTATAGTTATTTGGTTATGACCATTTGTTTAACCTAAACAATTTTCTTCCAATGACAAGATCTCTTAAAAGACTTCCAGCACTATCTTAGAGTGAGATGAAGTACAATTTTATTGCTCCCGATTTTTGAAAAATATTGACGCAAAAAATGTAGTTACAATCCTGAAAAATTACCAAAATGTGCATTTGCAAAAAAGACGTAAGATGATGGTATTTGCGTGAAGATTGGCCGACAACAAGATTGAAAAATTGGCAATTTTCTGAATTTAATTGCACTTTCAAGAATGGAACAGGACAAATTTAATTTTGGATCCTGTTGATTTTTGCGATATCATCACGTGAAGATTACTTTGCCGGCAGAGTCAACTACAACGAAAGAAAACTAGTCCCGATTTCTTAGAGAATTCGTAGAAAGGCTTCAAGTGACGCTAGAATCATCAAAACAACACCTAAAGATAGAACAAAAAAGATTTCAACTTCTACACCAGAGGAAAACGACGGATTCAACGTAGAAAAGAAGGAATAATTGGTAAAACTTTATCATCCTTTTCATCTGTGGAATCGAAGTTTTGAGTTTATCTGATGAATGGTAGCTTTTTGACACGACTTAAAATGAACTTGGACTTGCCTGCATTGCAACGTGACTTATTGGAATACTAGGTAAACCAACTTTGAAATTCTATAGAAATTGACTAAATTCAGATAAAAATTTTTAATTGATCTCATTTAAAAGATTAAATTAAGACCTTTTTTATGACATCTTCAGGAAATTTCTACTATTAATGTGAGTCTATTTAGGAATTTTTTAAACTTATTTTGAATTTTTTGTTGACTCTGTTTATATAATTATTTATTAATTTGGGCTTTCCGTGTCTGTTTTGTCTACATTGCTTATTTAAAGACTTATTTCTATAATTACTTGACTTGTAAATATTTTAATTAATTGAAAGGATATTTATGTGTTTATTGCTTGTGGCATCATATGTTTTATTTTGATCCTTTTGTTGATGTTTGAGATTGTTTCTTTTATGAGTATTGGAGGGATGGATATCGGAATTTGAATCTAGTATTGATTCTAGAATTTTTTAAGCATGAGTAATATTAATGATTCTCCTAAGGAGAATAACACTGAAGAACTAGATGGTCTTCTAAATAACTTACCAGATTATGAGCTGAGAAACATTGATTTATTTACTCTTAAAAAAACTATTAAAAATATAATCTCTTTATGCAAAAACAAGGGGAAATCCCAAGTTAAATCTGCTCCCTTCCAGGAGAATCTAACTATGCACTTGAAAGATATTACTAAAATTAGTATTAAGATCGCTAAGGAAATTAATTTGCAAAAGATTACTATTGAACTGAAGGAGAATGAAAATAATAGGCTGCGTGAAAATATAAGAGATCTTGAAGAGAGACCAAATGAAAAGACTGAAGAATATAGAGAAAGAATAGATGAGCTTGAAACACGATTAGATAACTGCAATGAAGAACTAATATCATGCAATGACTTATTGGAAAGGGAAAGAGAAAAAGTTAAAATTTTAGAAAGAATGAATGATAGTTATAATCAAGAAGAGGAACAAAAGAAGATGGTTGAAATAATGGCAATGAGAAGTAAGGATATCGAAGAATTCAATAATGAACGTATACAATTTATAGAGAAGATTGGAGTTAAAAGTTGCGAAATATCGAAACTACAAGGAATCTTGGAAGAAAAAGAAAAATTGAATGCAACATTACTTAAAACCTTTGAGGAGTGTCACAAAAATTCTCTAAAGACTATACAAGAAATTAAAATGAAAACGATAAATGAGGATGAAACATATAATAATAAACTAGATGAGGTTGTAAAAGAAATTCACGAGATGAAGAATAGGAATGAACCTACATATGCCCAAAAATTGATGGGTAAACAACCAGTTGTCTATCATCAGAACAATGCAATTAAGGGTAAAATAACACCAAAGTTTACTATATTAGCGAAACCTAGAAAACCAGGTGAATGCACAAGAAACAAAGACCTACTGAAAAGCGTAGTAGGAAACATTAAACAAAGGATAACACAGATGAAGAGAATTAAGGATGGGGGAGTAGCAATAGAGTTACCAACTCAAGAAGAATGTGACTCTCTTTTGAAGTTATTTAAAGAAAAGGTTGATATCGAAAATAAATTTGTAGTTGAAAAACCAAGAAAATTACGTCCAAGGCTAATAATGTTAGGGATAAATGAAAAGGTTAAGGAAGAAGAACTGATGAATCTTATTAAGGAGAAGAATGAAGTTTTTTGAAAACTGCAAAAAAGATGATTTTAGGATTGATTTTAAAATTAAATGTAACAAGGGATTTCATTGGGTGGTTACAGTTACCCCAGAGATATTTCAAACAGTGGAAGTTGGATACCTATATATAGGTTTCCAAAGAATAAGAATTGATGAATTGTGTAGCGTTAGACAGTGCACCGGATGTGGACAGTTCGGTCATAGTAGAACACGGTGCACTGTCAAACCAGTGTGTCTTAATTGTGGGGGTGATCACGAAATTAAAACATGCAAAGAAAGAATGCAATGTATTAATTGTAAAATATCTAACTCAAGATATAATACCAAGTATGAGGATGGGCACAGTAATCGTTCTAAACTATGCCCAAACTATAAGAGACAAATTTACCTTTTAAGAGCAAATATTGATTATGGTTGTGCATAAAGAATACTTAGTACAGGGAATACTGAACCCTGAAATAGAGTTTTTTGAGGGGGTAATATTGAAAATTAAATCTGGAACAATCCAACGGGGATCTAGAACTTGACCAATGAAAATAGTTATATACAATGCTAGAAAACTGAATATTTTGAAATATATAGATATTTTTGGGGTTGTGAGGAGTTGTGAAGAATTATAAGGACTTGATTTTCAATTTTAATAGTTCAAATTTATGGTTCTACAGTTAATAGTGTTATAGAGTGGGTTTTTCTTAATTTTGAATCTGGTTCAATGCAATAGGAATTTAGAACTAAATTTTTAAAAAAAGTAGAACTGATGTTCTGAAATAACTTAATATTTTCGGGGTTTTGAGGAATAAAGGGGATTGGACGGAGATAAATTATGGACTTAGGACTTTCTTTTAATTTTTGAGGGTTTTGTGAAGATTGAATATGTTATTTAATGATTAGAAAGTGATTTTTAAGATTGGGTATTAATGAAATATACTGTTATTTCTGTTACCACTGTTATTTTACATGGTATAGAGATTATTGGAAAATAACGAACTGTTACAACGATGACAGGAAATAACTTTAATGAAACGGCTTTAAAGAAAGACAAAAAGGTATAGGATATTGAGAAACAGTATTTTTTGTAAATTTGTGACTTTGAGATGACAAAATTATATCTAAAAATGAACTAATATCGTTTGGTAATTTGTAAGAATTATTGTTATTTTGAATCTGGGTCAATCCACCTCGATGGGAATGACTACATTGTTTAGTGAAAATAATGTGATTTATAGGTAAAAGTACTGGGTAAATATACTGTTATTTTCGATACTTCTGTTATAGCTCATTATTTAAAGGTAGTTTGAATAAGCCCAGCTGGACTGGGTTTAAATATTGAGAAATTGATATTGTTAAATGCTTAATGAACTGGTATTTGAAACTACTCAGAGCAATGAAAACACTTTGTGAATAAGGGCTGATTGGTAGATATGTAAGATGAACTTATATTATAGACAGAACCGATATTGGTGTATACATTTGTCTCTAAATAAGTATTTTAGGTTATGTTTATGGTTGCTTATTCAAAAATTTAAAATATGTATATAGGATTCGTTGACAAAAGAAAAGAAAAATTTATGTTCTGGACCCTGTTGGTCAAGCTTTTTGTTAAAATATTTAAGGAAAGAAGAATTTTGTTCCTAGGACTGCAGACCTTGTAGGTCAAAATTTTTTGTATAAATATAAACTGAAATTTTTAAGAAGAAAATGATGTTCCAGACCCTGTTGGCTGGCTTTATTGTTAAATTTATAAGAAAAGAAAAACACTGTTTATGGTCGTGTTGACCAAACTTTGTGTAAATACCAAAATTTTTAGAAAAGTGTCCAAGGGTGTTCGGGGACGTAGGTGGTCGCTTTCTCCCCCTCCTCTCATTAAAATCTCTAAACCGCACAGGTGAGTAGGGAGGAGAGGAGGGTCTTAAAAAATAAAAAAAATATATATAAAAAAAATAAAAATGACAAGATCTCTCGTCCAACAAGAACCACAACCACAGGGGATTTAAGGTGTGCAATTACGCTAAAACATTTTTTAATTTTGACTTTAGACACATTTTTTTACAATAGGTCATTGATTTGAGCTTAAAACCATTTCAATATGAAAAATCAGATCAAGCTAATCATCAATTATCTAATTTAGATATAATGAGCTAATTAGCATGCATTTTGAACAGTCAAATTCTAATTTGTTGAGAAAGACAATTACTGTTGGATATAATTCCTTATAGTATTCTTCATGTTCCGATCCTCAATCAAATTGCTCGAGGGAACAGGTTTTAGTTTTTTCACCAAGAAAGTATTAAAAAATTAAGAATTTTTCAGGAATTGTGACATTTAAAAATCAACTGAAGATTATGTCTTTCCTATTAACTCTGACTGAGGGTCAAAACATCCACTGCATTATATGCGAATATTATAATGATACAAAATATTTTTATAATAGATTAATTCATTGTTGAGTTATCACCGTTTGAACAAGGCTATGAAAAGGCTATTCAAAACAGTTCTTCAGAAATTGAGTAGAAAGTTTTGGAAACATGTTTGTACATGATGACAGTACTTAACGTAAAACCCTTGTAACTAGAAAAATATTTCGAATATTTACAAGATCTTGGTATCGTTTGAAAGCTAAGGTGTCGGAAATTATTTTGAAGCTATAAACAATATCGATATTCTGGTCGATTTTCGTGATTTCTAGGGTTTACATACATTTTAAGTGAACTCTTATTAGAGTTCAGATGGAGAATATTAGGAAATGCAAGCTAGTGCAGCACGGACTAAAGTATACATTCCATGTATTTTTAATTTAGAAAAAGTCGTGTAAGGCTGAAGCCAAAATAATACTTTTCGCAATTAATGTAATCTTGTTCAGAATAAAAACGTTCTTACCTAAGACCTGTATAAACAAAAACAAAAGATAAGAGAAGAAAAAACTATTCCGATTAAGAACTGGATTGATTTATCACCGTTTGCATGATGTTTGCTATTGAGTTTTAATGTAAGCAACATGGCTGAAATTACGTTTGAGTAACATTCCAAGTTACGGAACAAGTTAGTTTATTGTTTTATTGTTATTTCAATTAACGTCACACTGGAGCAACACAACGGGCTATTGGTGACGGTCCGGGATCAATCCCAAAGGGAAAGATCCGAGGACAACACCACGTAATTTTGAACCACGGTCAGATGACGAGGCAACACCTGAGCTGGCACCCCACTCTCCAAACTTCCACACCACGCCAACGTGAGGACATTTGAGGCCACGACAGATTTAACGTGCACCAGCCCCCTTTGTACACGACGGTGTTTGGCTGGATTCGAACTCGCAACCCTTCGGTTGCTAGTCCGTTACTCTTCCAACCGGGCCACCGCGGCCCTGAACAAGTTAGGAGAGGAGTTGCCAAGACACTTAAAACTCGCAATTTAGAGAATGGATACGATGACAAGACAGCTGACCTTGGGGAAGTTCATTTATACAAAGGTGTCAAGCTCGAAATGGAAAGAGCTTCCATTCACATCCTGCATGTTCACCATTGTAGGTGGCTCTTTTTGCTTACTTATAATCACTGCAAACACATACAGCATAGAACGATAAATTAGAAGCACGAAACGGTACTAGAGACGCCAATTTTGAAAACGCGTTGCTTCCATCTAAAAAACAAATAGACACGTGACTCAAATGCCAACTCGCAGGGGCTGGACTAGGAGAGTTTTCCGAGTAAACACAAAATCAGAATGAATGTGAAGATATTACTTCTGCTGCCCGAATGCTGTGTCATGATACATTATATGATAACCTTAATGATTTATTAATGTTATGATTAATTAATTTTATGATTACCTTAATCATGTGATTCACATTATGTGATTACCTTAATGATAAATTATATTTTAAGGTAAACACATTATGTGATTACTTGATTACCTTAAAATATAATTTATCGCCGTGTTAGAAATGCTTGGCGTTTGATCTAATTGACGTTGACCAATCCACTATCATATCTATATTCAGGATTTATTCTTTGGAATTTTTATTGGCGATGTGCTGAAATCGTATTCGAAAAAGGAACCAAGTGACGTCACCATCATAACACGTACTGGAAACACGTATCGCCGCAGAAACACTACCGCCACGTATATTCGGCTTGACAGAGAATGCCTCGCATAAATTTACTGAAAAATAATCTTATAAAACATTCTTATTTATTTATTTATTTATTTATTTCAATTAACGTCACACTGGAGCAACACAACGGGCTATTGGTGACGGTCCGGGATCAATCCCAAAGGGAAAGATCCGAGGACAACACCACGTAATTTTGAACCACGGTCAGATGACGAGGCAACACCTGAGCTGGCACCCCACTCTCCAAACTTCCACACCACGCCAACGTGAGGACAGTATAAAACATTCAAAAAATCATCCAATAATAAACAACAACATTTTCATAACTTTACGGACGATCCATTACCATTTTATATCTAGGAAAATTTTTTACCTTATAAAAGAAACAAAATACATAGTTGTAATTCTTGTGATTTTGTGTGCATTGACTGGAAATATAACTCCGATCTAGATAATGGAGTATAAATGAATGCGTACTATTTCAACAAATGAAAGATTTGGGTCTCCAATAATAGCTCTATAAAGGTTACTTTTTACATGACATGACTTCAGCGAGACCGCAGTTTTTAATCATAAAAAGACCACCATCATTTAACCTATATCAAAAGAAAGAAGAATTCAGGTTCGTAAAATGAAATAACGAAGTAGAGGTATTCTTTTGTGTGCACACCGAATGACAAAGAAGCTGACAAATTCTATTGAAACAATTCTTCTAGTTTAAATATTATAATACGTTCAAGTTAAAAGCAAAATTTGTATATGTTCCTGCTAAAGTACGGAAATCGGGTAGTCTGCAGATTACCTATTTTGAATTATAATTTTTCAAAATTAACTGGGCCAGCCTACAGAGGGACGTAAGCCCCCTCCCAGATGGTATAAAAAATAAAAAATATAATTTAATTTACGTTTCTTCTTTAAAGTTAGGTAGTTAAGGTCAATGGAGCAACACAACCGGCTATTCGGTTCTTTAAAAATCGCGTATAAAGGTGCTTTGAGATTTTCTACTTGTAGTCAACTAATATTTATTTATTGCTAAGCCCATTTACAAAGGTATTCCCAAGTTGGAAGAGCAACCGGAGGGTTGCGAGTTCGGTCCAGCCAAAGACCGTGAACACGGGAGCTGAATATGTCGTGGCCTCATGTCCTCACGTTGAAGTGCTGTAATCTTCATCTACCGTGATTCAAAATGACAAGGCTTTGTCCTTGATCTTTCTCTTCACCATAGCCGGTTGTGTTGCACCTGTGCGACGTTAACTACCTAAGTACAGAAGTTGTGGATTAGCTGTATCTCTCCAAGAACACTAAATGCATGCAGGAACTTAGTGCTGGTGCACGTTTAATCTGTCGTGGCCTCCAATGTCCTTACGTTCGCACGGCGATTCAAAATCACGGTGTTCTTGTATCTTTCCCTGATATAGATACCGGACCGTCGCCGCCAAGAGTTGGGGCCGTCTTGACTCAGTGGGTATACACTTTTAGCAACCTTCGAGTTGTAGGCTGTGCTTTCATTGTCTTGCTCCAATGCGAGGTAAATGCAATTACCCCCATTCTACAAAAGCAGTTTTCCATATTTTTGCATAAAGGGCAAAAAAATATCCTCGAAATATATAGGATACATGGATATTTTTACACTTGTGATAGGTGTTTTTTCGGGTGTAAATTTTACTTACCTGAATAAGATGCGTTCCATTAAATTGTTCTTTTGCTAAATACAAATTTCAAAGCTAGACGTTGTCAGCATTATCGAGTTCGGAAACTTTTTACTCGCTTTAACTTTTCATGTTTGCAGGTTTACAGCATAATAGTACATCAAACTAAAGAATTCTTAGATCAGTCGTTCTTAATATTCCCGAAATGGTGACCCAAGTTTCTTGCTGTATTGCTTCTGATTGTTTTAGGAATTAAAATGTTTTAAAAACTACTAGGTTCTTATAGAAAATGGCGATAAAAGTTCAAATTATTAACAGAGTAGAACACTTCATATACATGTTTCGTTCATTTTCCTGGAAATGTTTTTAAATGTGTTGATTCACCTCTATTTTTATGACGTGTTTTAACATAAATGAAATACAAAATTAACATGGGATACGATCAACTGTAAACCTTTCGATAAGGCAATAATTTTGAACAGGAGTAAATTCTAATTTCGGAAGAAAATATGAAGAATTTTAAGTGAACCTGTTTTTTATTTCATGATAATGAAAATAATTTATTTGCTTAAAGTTAGAGGTGCATAAAAATATATACACTACTGTTTGTGAAAATTGCAACATCATGAAGGAATCGTGCAAATTAAACGAAACTTCAAGAAATGCAAAACAGGTTAGGATATGTAAATGTTTAGAATTTCAAAGCGATCACGCATGTGTGTGGGTCCAGAAACAACCTCTGAACTTCCAAGTGAGCCGTGTATAAAAAGTACTGAAAAGGTGGGTTAAAATGTGTGTATCGTCGTTTGACTGCTGTAAATGACTGATTAGAAGTCAATATGCCTCGCCAAAAACGAAGAGTGCCATACGAGCAACTGACGGAGTTCGAACGTGGCCGCATGATCGGCCTCCGTGAGTTCTACTTTCGTATCGTGAAATCGCCACAACAGTGATGCGTGTGTGGAAGAGATGAACCATGGAGAACCGGACAAGTCGAAACTCCGGCAGTGGGCCACGTAATACGACGTCACCACAGGACGACAGACACCTCATCCGCATGGCGGTGACGGACCGTACAGCGTCCTCTCGTGCGTTGGCACAACATTGGAGCACGTCTACATGTCTCTCATTGTCTGCCCCCACGGTTCGTCGACGTCTGCTGTGCCATGGGCTACGTGCAAGGATTCTCTTGATGCTGAACCACCGACGCCTCCGGCTACAATGGGCTCAGCAACACAGCCAATGGCACGTGCCGATTGGCAACAAGTCTTCTGCTCAGATGAGTTCCGCTACAATCTGGACTGCAACGATGGACGCGTACTCGTCAGACGCTAGAGGCGAACTCTTTCTCCCGGAGTGTCTTATTCATCGTCATACTGGACGAACGCTTGGCGTTATGGTCTGGGGCGCTATTGAATATCATGTGCGATCCCACCTAGTCCAAGTTGTGGGGACCCTGAACAGCGGGTGCTACATCAGGGAAGTTGTGGTGCCCGAGATACTACCCCTCCTGCAAGCATTCTCGGAACTGTATTTCAGCAAGGCAATGCCCGTCCACATGTTCGGAATGTTCAAGCCTTCTTCAGTGCACGACAGGTTCCCTGGATATGTTGCCCATTGAGTATGTGTGGGATTACTTCGGACGGTGACTCGCTCGTCGGGCAGAGAGTACGGCTGAACTTTGGCATCAGATAGAGGCCATCTGGAATGCCATTCCTCAGCATGACATTCAGAATCTGTATGATTCGATGCCACGACGTGTACAGGCTCTCATCGCTGAGCGTGGCGCCCTCAGGGGCATTCCTTCTTTAGGTTTGTACGGGCTTCACAACCTCGGGGTACCTGAGTGATCTCCCCTTTTTTTCATTCTTCTTCTCCCCTCCCCTTCTACTTTTTGCTTTCTTCTTCCTCCCTTGTTGTGGTCACCTCTTCGGGGTGAGGGCTCCCCTTGAGAAGATTATCGTCACTCTGTTACCTTCAGCTCCTTCTTGGGGATTATATCACCCACGTGTTTGCCGTGCGTGGAGTCCCGTGTCCCTGGAAAAGGGGATCCTGGCAGTTGAGGGACGATATACTGTTCCAACACACTTCTTTGGCCTCAGCTTCAGGTAAACGGGAGGTGTACATTGGCCCCGTGTGCATCAATCGGCTGGTCGATTGGACTTCATCGTCGACTAGGGATCAAGCAATCGGTCACCTACTGAGCAACACGTTAAAGGTGGTGGTTGCCACAGGGGTGATTGAAAGCGTATAGGCCCTGTTAGCACTGGTTCAGACTGCATCCCCTTGGGCTCGGTGGTGGGTGGTGCTGCCGAGCCCGAATATCTTTATAAACTATGAATGACAATTCTTCCGTTTCTTCTCCCTCTGGAAGGGAGCAACAAAGTCCGCCTTTATCGAATATCCGTTTCTTTCTCGTAAAATTAAAACATAATGATGAACAAAACGCAGATCAGTCTTTTTCTAAAACCTCCCCTTTTCTTATAAATAAAACTATTCAATCCTTTATAGGCACAGTGAAATCAATCAAAAAACGGCGTTCCGGTGACCTTTTAATTGAAACTTCCGATAACACTCAATCAAACCTCTTAAATAATGCTAGAAGTCTTGGCACATTTTCCGTTTCTGTTTCCCCACATAGAACTTTAAACTTCTCTAGGGGAGTTATCTCTGAACCTGACCTTCTGAATACATCTGAAGAGCAGATTCTGGAGCACCTACGTGAAGAACACGTCTGTGGCGTGCGAAGAATAACCATCAGGTCGAGGCAAGATGATAAAATCTTGCCAACTAAATATCTCATTCTTACTTTTGACCAGCCGTCACTGCCTTCCCGAATCAAAGCAGAATACCTCAGTTGCCCAGTCCGTCCGTTCATTCCGTATCCCCAGCGCTGTTTCAACAGCCAGGGGTTCGGACACTCTAAATTCTCTTGTCGGAGCCCCACTAAATGTGCTCGTTGTGGAGAAGTGGACCACGAGACGGACGGTTGCACTAAATCTCCTCATTGTATCAATTGCGATGGAGATCCTGCTTTCTCCAGATCTTGCCCCAAATGGGAATTTGAGTAGGAGGTTCAGACCGTTAAAACTTTGCAAAATCTTTCATTTCCTGAAGCTCGCAGGATTGTGGAATCCCGAACTCCCAAGTCTGGCGCTTCATATGCAAAAATAACTGCCAAAACATACAATACAATAGCCGTACAAACTGATTCCCCTTTTGAAACTCATCTCTCACCAGTAAACTTTTCAATAACTCCGCAAACTTCTGCAAATAAAACTCAATCAATATCTAAAACTGTGAGCACATCAACCCCTCGTGCGTCCTCCAGTAGACCCGACTACCGTCCACAGATAACCAAACCATCTATTAGGAAAATTAAAACCATAAAAAAACAGAAAACCGATTACAACTCTAAAACACCCAGATTTTTACAAAACAATAAAATAATACCAATAAAAATACTTCGGCGTGCAGCCGAAGATATCGAATTAAATCTTCATGCGTCGGGCCTGTCGGAGGACGACGAAAATGAAATGAAAGCACCTCCATGAAATGAAAGCACCTCCAGGGCAAAATTAGAAATCTGTGCCTCCTATCAATCAATGATAGGATATTTTATATCATGGAACTGTCGTGGCTTTCGAAATAAGTTGGATGACGTAAAAACCCTGATTGCAGAGTACCATCCCGCCTGTGTCGCACTTCAGGAGACATACCTGAAGTTGTCTGACACGGCGAAGATCCGTCGTTATGCTTGTAAGAGGAGAGATGGCAGTAATGATGGAAGAGCATTGTTGGGAGGTGTTGCTCTCTTCACCTCCCTTGAATACCCATCTTTAGACCTCTCACTAAACACCCCTTTGCAAGCTGTTGCGGTTTGAGTACAAGTACGACGGATGTGATTACCATCTGTATACTATATTTACCACCAAAACATTCCATCCAACAACAGAGCCTTGAGAACTTGGTCGATCAACTGCCGGAGCCGTTCATTATACTCGGTGACTTTAATGCCCATAGAGTACTTTGGGAAAGTAGGGATACTAATTCCCGTGGGCGACAGATAGAACAACTGATCACAGATAGCTGTCTCTGTCTGCTCAATAACGGTGAGGTTACCTACTTCCACGAGCCATCTAGATCCTTCCATGCAATCGATCTCGCCATCTGCTCCCCTTCAATTCTTCCCTTACTATCCTTTTTTGTCGGTAGTGACCTGCGCAACAGCGATCATTTCCCAATATTCGTTACTCATATTAGTGGAAATGGTCCTGTTAGCCGCCCGTCACGATATATCTATGAAGCAGCCGACTGGCCTAATTTTACATCTCGGGCCACTATATCAGACCAGATGGTAGAAGGCAGCATAGATGAGGCGATAACAAGTCACCAATGTTATAATTAAAGCTGCTGATACGGCCAATCGCCAAGAAATCTCCCTCCTTTCATAAACATTGTAAACCATGGTGAACTCCTGAATGCACTGCAGCGACTAAGATCCAAAGGAAGGCGTGGGGTATTTTTCGCCGATACCCCACAACTGAAAATCTTCTCACCTTCAAGCGTGCGAAAGCTAACGCTCGCCGAGTGCGACGTCAAAGCCAAAGGGAATCTTGGATAAAGTATGTCTCAGGCATAACATCTGCCACTTCTTCCAAACAGTTATGGGATCGAGTACGGTACAACTCAGGCTCTTTCACCATTTCAAAGCGGTTTCAGGGTTGGCCGCTCAACGGTAGACAACATCTTATCACTCGAAACTCAAGCTCGCCGTGCATTTCTGCACCGAAACCACCTCGTTTCCATTTTTTTCGACATGGAGAAGGCGTATGATCACACTTGGCGATACGGAATCCTCCGTGATTTATATTCTCTTGAGTTTCGAGGCCATCTACCAGTATTTATTCAAAAATTTCTAGCCACTCGACAGTTTCAAGTCCGTATCGGTTCTGCCCTTTCGGATATTTTCATTCAAGAAGAGGGCGTTCCTCAGGGTAGTGTCGTCAGCGTTACTCCATTTTCAATAAAAATAAATAATATATTAAACCAACTGCTTCCAACTGTCCAGGGTAATTTGTACGTGGATGACTTGAGCATTCATTGCCAAGGTAAGGACATGCGGTACATCGAGCGACAACTTCAGTCAGCTTTGTTTCGCCTGACGTGGTGGAGTGACGAGAACGGTTTCAGCTTCTCCACTCAAAAGACATCGTGTGTTCATTTCTGCTGACGTCGGAACCTGTATCCTGACCCAGAGATCTTCCTGGGTGGTATTAGGATTGTAGTGGAGGACAGAGTAAGATTTCTAGTTATCATTTTCGACCAAAAACTTACCTTCCTCCCTCACGTCGTGCAACTGCGGATGTCTTGCGAGAAAAAGCTCAATCTCTTAAAAGTACTCTCATAAACATCTTGGGGAGCAGAACGGTCCTCCATGTTGAATATCTATCGAGCTTTAATTCGTTCCAGACTAGACTATGGGTGTGCAGCTTATGGCTCTGCCAGTCAGTGTGTGTTACGAAAGCTCGATACTGTGCATCACACTGCACTGAGGATCTGTTCCGGAGCATTTCGCACTTCACCCGTCAAAAGCCTGTATGTGCTTTGCCACGAACCATCTTTGTCTTCTATACGTCTTTTGTTGTCGTTACGACAGTACTACCGAGTCTTAGAACATCCGGACCATCCACTGCAAAATTCACTCCTGGATAATTCCAGCATCTCCAGCATGGATAACTCCAGCATCTTGATCGCCTATTTTCGAATCGAACCTCTTGTATAGCAACTTTCGGACTACACATGAGAAATGCCCTGAGGAATACGCCCCTTCACTCATTTGCTGTAGCTGAGAGACCTCTTTTCACCATCTCACCCTGGAAATCTATTACAATACCATTCTTAAATTTATTTCCAGGTTTAGAGAGATCTAATACCAGCTCAATCATTTATAAACAGCTTTTTCTCGCTCACCGTCATAATTTTTCAAATCACACAGCAGTATATACTGACGGTTCAAAATCACTCGATTATGCCGGCTGTGCTTTTGTTTGCGAATCCGTCACTTCTAATTTCTCATTACCATACTTTATTTCTGTTTTTACCGCTGAATTTTTAGCTCTTTACAAAGCACTGAAATATATTTCCAGACTCAATACTGGCAATTTTATATTTTACACTGACTCTAAAAGTGTACTGGAATCCTTGAATTCGAATTCTCAAAGACACCCCTTGGCTCATGATATTTTAAACTTCATAACAGGCTTGTCCGTCGTGGCTTCGGTATCATTTTTTGTTGGATACCGGGACACGTCGGAATTATCGGCAATGAACTGGCCGATGATGCAGCGAAAAATGCAGTGACTCCACTTAATATTCGTATTTCATACGATGATCTACGTTAATTTGTACGGGACATCGTATGGAACGAATGGCGCGAAGATTGGAGTGAGCAGAGCAACAACAAGCTCCACAACATCCAGCCGACAACCTCAACCCTACCGTCACTACCATCTCGACGGTTCGACGTCATTTTATCACGTCTTCGCATCGGCCATTCACGAATCACTCAGATTTTTATTGGTCGGGGAAACCGTTCCATCGTGCCAGGATTGCCAAGATTCGCTCTCCATTTATCATATTTTAACTTCTTGTACATTTCTTAGACATCTTTATAGAAAAATTTTTAAAACTTCATTACCAATTTTATATATCAGACCTATTGGGTCAACCTCCCCACCCATTGCTTTTTAGATTTCTTCATCATTCTGGATTTTTACCACATATCTAATTAAGATCTTAAATTTTATTTCATCAAGTTTTATAAAGTGAAATGGGGATACCCATCTCACTTTAATTTCGAACTGTTATCTTGCAATAACATTGTTATTTAACTGCTATCGGAATAACCAGCCTGTTGTGTGTTTTTTTATTTCCAGTTCTTATCGTGCCCATCAGCATCAACAATGACACTCCCTTGGAAGAGAAAATGAAGTGTTGACGCCATTCAGTCGAACTTCTCCGATGATCTTGAATATAATTTCCCGAATAAAAAGTCTGCAGAGCCAGCATCAGCAAAAACCTTCAACCCAATGAAAGATTCGCCAATGTACCTGGGAAGATGCGCTTCGATTATATGTCAGGCCGAGTTCATCTGCTGCACTACTTGTGGTATCGAGTCTGCAAATAGTGTTTGAAACCGGTACTTAAATACTGGTTTTCTAATTTTCCCTCAACCCTCTGAAGGGTTCACACGCATTGCAACTTTTCTTTCTGACTTCCAACCTGAATCGAACTTCTTGACCAACAGAAACATTCCTGGGATCCTTTCAAGCAATGGACCAACAGTGAGCTGCTGCAGATTGAACGAGCAGAGCGATATCATCGATTTGGCCAACCTCCATATTTTGGTAAGCACTTTTTCTTTTCAGTATTCGTCTTTTCAACTATCTGTCTGAATAAGTGTAAAATTTAAATTAAAATACAACTATATTCCTAAGACTTTATACTAGGGCAAGACACTATCAGAAATGCAAAATGCTTTCATCATTAAAGTATAAGGTAGTAATATCAATGCTTGTGTTAAAAAACTGTTGAGCATTCGTAACCATTTCGATGTTATTAAAGGTTTTGAACATGCTTCGTTTGTTGCAGGAGGATGTGATCCATTGCGAGCACTGCGTCAAAGTCTGCAGGATTGCCAAAGGAATGCGCCATCACATGCTGATGGCGCATGGAGGGGGCCGATATTTTGGGCCCCGCCTACTAGATGGATGTGGGAGAGCATACACTTATTTAGCGTGACCTCTTCCATCTCTGTTGGAAATGTACAACTCCTTGTCGGTCATCAGATAGTAAGTGATCCTTCCGTGTTTCATTCAAATTCAATTATTGATAAATTAGTATTATTTTTAATTCAAATTGATAATCCATGAAGTATAAACAATTTATTTCTTTTCAGCATGGAAGAGGAGTCCGACTGAGTTCAGGCATCCAATGGTAAAAGAGAAGGCGGTGGTCAGAGATCTGAAGAGCCGATGGTACAAATCTTTTGGCTCCTTTTAGTCTATAATTAGCCTTGTAACCCTTTAGTAATGTTTTTTACTCAAAGCTGTTTTACAAATGAATAAGAGCGACTTAATCTGACACTGATATAAGGATATCTTCATTTCAGAAGTTGAGCTGCATCCTAACATCAAGATGAGAAGCTCCAGATTACATTCATTGGTACTTTAAGAGGCTTTATTGTATTGAAGTGGCTCCACGGTATCAGTCATCAAAAAATTGCTTCATTTGATGCACGGACAAGGAGTCGGAGTGAGTCAGGAGTCTGGCGTCAAGAAGGAATCTTGATGGAGGGTGGTGGTCATGGAGATATGGAAAGAATATGATGGTACGGGATCTTATGGCTCCTTTTAATCAACAATTATTTTCATAACCATTTAGTAATAGCTCTTTAACTCAAAGTTGCTTTTCAAATGAATATGAGCGACTTTATATTAAAATGACATAAAACTCTCCATTGCAGAAGTTTAGCTGCATTTTGATGAAACGATGAAGATCGAATTCCTCTGAACACAATAAAAGAAAATTTCGTTTTTTTCTATTGTCGGCGTTACCACATGTAGCACGCCATGTCCAACAATCCCTCAATAGCACTATGTTTTACAGCTTCCTTGACCTGAGCGTTAATAGGATTTCTCACCTGTTGAACACATTTGGTTCACCTCTCGACGGTTCGTTCTCACCGGCATCACCAGCAGTTGTAACAGATGAACTTTGACAACGTTTCGAAACTGCTTGTTCTGGCATTCCCAAAAAGTCCACCGACATCTCTTAATCTCTGTGCCCGACCGTGAAGCAACTGTTATTGCAGTTCATAGTGAGAACACAAAATACTGAATTTCTAATGATCACCAAGTTTGAGAAATAAGTATTTCGGATCATTTTCTTCTTGTGCCATAAGCTATGTGCTCTATCAATACGAATTTGATTCTCTTGACTTTAATTGTCAGCAGTGGAATTTTGAAAGTTTCGATCCCACTAATATACTGACCTATAAATATTTGATGCGTGAATATTTTAGTATAGTATCTACATATTTTAAAGTTTTTTAACAATAACCGACCACTGGCACGAAGGAGCACTTAATGATCGAGTCACCACCGCTTGTCCTAATAGGGAATAACCTACATCTGGACCGGAAATCGGACCCACGACCTTCTGGGTGGCAGACAAGCTGTGACCACTACGGGGCATTTCTATCAAACTAAATATAGGAAGTGGTCGTGTTTCTGCGGAGGTTTCCTGTACGTACAGGACAAATGAAGTAACGCAATCCCTGTCTAGTTTTGTGTTCTCCAGTCGCTTGTAAAAAGATAATTTTAACGCTTTGTCTCTAACCTTTTTGAATAACAATGCAACCAAAGACCGTCGTGTACTTGGAGACCGGTGCACGTTAAATTTGTCGTAGCCTCTAATGTGCTCACGTTGGCGTAGTGGGGAAGTTTAGAGTGGGATGTTGACCTTGTCATCTGACCGTGGTTCAAAGTAACGAGGTGCTGTCCTCGGAACTTTCCCTTCGGGACTGATCAAGGACGGTCGCCGATAAACTGTTGTGTTACTCCAGTGCTACATAAATTCAACTCTACCAACCAACAGAATAACAATACAATTAGAGAGGGCACATTAAAAGTATTTTGAGCTTCGTATTTTTAATATTCTTTAAATGTCCAAACACTGACCTCTTTGGAAATGGAAGGGGCGACCTGGGAGCTATTTGTGAAGGAGCACCAGGTGGGTAAGCCGAAGTTCTTCCAAACAGGGACAATCACCAACATCCATGCGCTTATAAACCGAGATTCGAACCCGGGTCCTACTGGGTGGCAGATAAAAGCTATGACCACTATACCAGCTGTATCTGAAGATGGCGAGTTCACGAAAGCCCGTTTACTCCACGCGCATGTCACGAAAATACTTCGACACTGGGGTTCGCCTCCCCTATCTACGCTACGGCGAACGAGGTGTCAATTCGAAAGTCCACTCCAATTTAAAATGCGATATACGTGAGATGGATTTACGCCACCATCTATGGGATCTCGTGTTCTTAAACAGTCCTCACTTTCACATTTTATTAACAGAATTCAGACAAGATTCTTCCCTCACCTGCTTCAAATCAAAACCGTTCTTTAGAGCATTGCAGAGCCGATCTTTAGGCGTTCTCGCCGCATTCTGCCGTTCTGTTTCAACCTCCAATCCAATGAAAGATCTCGCTCCAATGGATCCAGAAGGGTAGCAGGTGGAAAAAGATCATAGTTCTTTTGGAACTGTTTGCAGTTACATTTATTCAAATATAATTGAAATAAAAACAGGTTGTTATATAATTTTCAGACACTGAATTGAACACTAGAATGACGGGAGCGGACATTGTGTCCACAGATACTTTGAGTTTTGATCCCACGTAAACACCTAATCCCATACTATTTAAAGGAGCTGCGGTAGTCCGGTTGGAAGAGTAACGGACTGGCAACCGGAGGGTTGCGAGTTCGAATCTCACCAAAGACCGTCGTATATAAAGGTGGCTGGTGCGTTAAATCTGTCGTGGCCTCAAATGTCCTCACGTTGGCGTGGTGTGGAAGTTTGGAGAGTGGGGTGCCAGCTCAGGTGTTGCCTCGTCATCTGACCGTGGTTCAAAATTACGTGGTGTTGTCCTCGGATCTTTCCCTTTGGGATTGATCCCGGACCGTCACCAATAGCCCGTTGTGTTGCTCCAGTGTGACGTTAATTGAAATACCCCAAATACCCCCCTATTTAAAGGAGCTGTAGTAGTCCGGTTGGAAGGGTAACTGACCAACCGGAAGGTTGCGAGTTCGAATCCCACAAAAGACCGTCGTGTATAAAGGTGGCTGGTGTGTTAAATCTGTCGTGGACTCAAATGTCTCACGCTGGCGTGGTGTGGAAGTTTGGAGAGTGGAGTTCCAGCTCAGATGTGACCTCGTCATCTGACCGTGGTTCAAAATGAAGTGTTGTTCTCGGATCTTTATCTTCTTGGGTTGATCCCGGACCGTCACCAATATCCCGTTGTGTTGCTCCAGTGTGACGTTAATTGAAATACCCAATACCCAATACCCAATATTCGCCGAAACGGATGTCGCGCGAACGCTCCTTCGGTTCCTACGATTTGACCAAATCAAGAAGCGTTCAATTACTTTTCAACGATAAATTGATCCGATTCTGAACTTGGGGCCGCGGTGGCCCGGTTGGAAGAGTAACGGACTTTCAACCGAAGGGCTGCGAGTTCGAATCCAGCCAAACACCTTCGTGTACAAAGGGGGCTGATGCACGTAAAATCTGTCGTGTCCTTAAATGTACTCACGTTGGCGTGATGTGGAAGTTTGGAGAGTGGGGTGCCAGTTCAGGTGTAGCCTCGTGATCTGATCGTGGTTCAAAAGTACGTGGTGTCCTCTGTACCTTCCCGTAGGTAGGTATTTTAATTAAAGTCACACTGGAGCAACACAATGGGCAATTGGTGACGGTCCGGAATCAATCCGAAAGGGAAAGATCCGAGGACAATCCACGTAATTTTGAACCACCCTCACGTTTACGTAGTGTGGAATTGTGGAGAATGATGTGTCAGCTGAGGTGATTCTAAAAGACGATGTGTTTTCCTCGGATCTTTCCCTACGGGGTTGGTACTGTACGTCGCCAACAGACCTTTGTGTTGCTCCAGTGTGACATTAATTCAACTACCTACCATAAGTTTCTTGTAAACGCACATGCGCAGGCGATATGACATGCGTATTCACAAACGATATCAATCACCTATCTTACGCAGTCTCTAGGGAAATTTTTCTTTGCACGTGAACTAGTACCTCTCTTAACGCAATCGGACATACTATTGAACAGCGACTTCACTGTATTTCAGGTATGTACATCTGAACCTCTCATTACTTTAATATCACAAATTGAAGCTCTGGACCTTATATACACGAATATCTTGAGTTTCGTATTGTATATACACCAGACTACATATTCAAATACCTTAAGCCGAAAAGTGAGCATTTCTATTTATCCCAGCACAGAAATCACTACAATTGTGTAAATTGTAATGGTAATAAGTAACTTACGATTCGAGTCCTGTTTTTCGAATTCAATTTTCATTTTAGTCTCTTGGTACGATTTAGACACGTCAGTCGAGTTTATTTTAGTGAGTTCGAGTTTATTTTAGTGAGGGAAACTAACTAATGTCCATGCTATCGTATTCCCTGCTGAGTTATTAAGCTATTGATTTCGTGACATGGCGCTGGGCCGCGGTAGCCCTGTTGGAAGAGTAACGGACTAGTAATCGGAGGGTCGCGAGTTCGAATCCAACCAAAGACCGTCGTGTACAAAAGTGGCTGGTGCTCGTAAAATCCGACGTGGCCTCATGTCCTCATTTTGGCGTGGTGTGGAAGTTCGTAGAGTGGGGTGCCAGCTCAAGTGTTGACTCATCATCTGACCGTGGTTCAAAATTACGATTGTGTCGCTTGTTTTTAGTATGGATTTGAAGTAAAAGTTTGAGCAGTATTCAAATCCTTTGGAGTTTTCCGCCTATATTTTACCTTCGTAAAGGTAAAAATGAAAAACTCAATTGAATGCATAACGGAATCTGACCTTGTAAAACGCCAGAATGTTACACACATAGAGAGCGCTCGCAAATCCATTATCTAAAGCTCGTTAAGAACTCTGAACAAGGCTTAGTGATATTACACCACTTTTACTTTTTTTCTATCTCGTTGTAATTTCCTTTTCAGAGTACAGGGCTCCCATTGAGAAACTTGACCACGCGTGTTTCTATTTGTTAAAAATGTATTGATTTGGATAACTGAAATCTTACGTGCAGAAGATCTCTTCTAATTCGAATGCTTTGCCCGTTGTTATCTCGCAGTACTGTAAAAATTTTCAAATGTTAGAGGAAAAATGACATAATTTAAAATTTTGTCTTCGTATTTTATTTCTACGACCTCATTCGAATATTAAACAATTACTTTAAATTTGCAAGTTCGTTCTCCTATCCGAAAGTTGATAATCGAAACAGATAACTCGCTGTCGAATATACATAAAAAGTGGATTGGAAAATCACGCATTTTTTGTTCTTATAATTACAAGTTCTTGTGAGCGATTCCAGTGCCCTAACTGTAGCGCTGACTGGAATGAATGGCAACATGACAGGAATTCCGAAAATAACATTAAACTGCATAGAATACAACCCATTATTCCCCTTCGATCTTCTCAATCATCTCATCTAATAGACGTAATTTTAACAAAAATTCGCATCTGACACGTTTCACGCATACAACTTTCGTTAGGAGAGCATACCCCTGTTTGTGGCTCATGTGTGATTCCTTGTATCCATTTTAGTAGAATGTCCTGTTTTTAATCATCGCAGAAATGTTTTCAATACCTCTATTTTAGCATTCCGGGACTTAACTGGAGAGAAACCCCATTCAAATATTTAAAAACATTTATATACTATTGGCCATTTAAACTATAAATTTTACATTATTACATATTACTTGCATTGTGTAAATATTCTCTGCATTTATATATTGTACATCGCGTCGCTCGACAACGTGTTTTAAACTATTCTCATTGAATGCATGTTTAATATAAATTAATTATTCATTGATCGTGCTTTTTATGTTGGTCTTCTGATAATATCTTGAAAACTTTTTATTGTGTTATCGTGCGTTTTGCGCTTTATATTGTATGACGTCTGGTGCAACGTGGCCAAATATGCCCTTGCGCCATAAAACCCCAAAATCAAATCCCAAAGAACATATTTTAGAAAGAAAATAATGTGTTGAAAACGAAAGGGCAGTTTAACAAAATAAATCATACTTTGTACCAATTTTATAAGTTATCAGTTCTTGTGCATTTAATGCAAAAATGATTAAGTGAAAATTTGATCTTTGTTTCAGCAGCATCTACCGCACTACTGTTCCATGTTGCCCATCGTTCTCAGATCAATAAAAAACTGAATCTACATTATATCCAGCTTCTCTCGATCCACTGGTTTCTCTTTGTGTCCCACGGACCTTTCGCGGTTGGCACGGAGTGGTGTTGCTGCAGCTCAGCCAATAGAGGACAACTGTGTTACGAAGCTACTCTTGAATGGCAAGTGTAGAAACCAAAGATAAGTTTGTTTGGACGTTACTGTGGCGTATCGAGAATTTCAGCTACTGGAACCGGGAATGTCATGGGGAGAAAATAATTAGTCCTAAACAGACCGAGAGCGGGTTCCAGTGGTACCTACATCTCTTTCCGAAAGGTAGAGAGGAAAGAGATAAACACCTACATGTGCAGATTCAACTGTGTGATTTCATGCCAAGTGGTACTCTGAACTTTGAATTGTCATTCCTTGATGGTAACGAAACTGCTCTAACAAACATGATTATACGAAATCAAGAATTCGAAAATAACATACCACTTGACCTGCCTGATTGCCCTACGCAGGAAGAGGTCTTCCAGAGCAAGAAGTCGTCATTCCTGCCTCGTGAAACTTTGACTGTACTAGGCCGCCTATGGATAATCGACATGTGTCCCTCAATAGATCTACGCATGTCCGCTCTGTCTCGAATCGATATCCTAGTAGAATATGGCCTCATCCGTCCCGGAATTTTAACAACTCTTCAATTAGATCAGCACAAGATGTTTGGTCTATTATTTCGCGAGCCGTCATCTATCAATAAGCTTTTAGAATGTTTTTATTCTCTTAGTGGTTCATCACTTGGAAACGGACAAATCAATTTTCGAATGTCTAAAACAAATGTTTATTCGCCATTTTTGATATCGGCTAAAATGTCCCTTTTAAACACTGAACGCAAAACGATTAAATGTATAGAAGACAAACATATGTTCAACCAATCAACTCAACCCCAATTTTGGCGTATTCCATTCTCTCTTTCAAGGCAAGAGCTTCTGGATAACAATGATATCGACAGTATTTCTATCAAGATCATCGCTATTTCTTCTAACATATCTGAAATCATTGAAATGAGTTCCTGTGGAATTGGAATTGAATGCGACTTTCCGAAAGACGACGTTGCCACTACATCAGAAGCTTGCATTCAAACCACGCAGCAGAATGGAAACCAACCTGATTCCTACCAGCTGAGAAGCGACTCTAACCATTCTGCGACAGGACCTCCTGTCCATCTACAACGACCAAACCCTGAGCGACTTCCAACTTCACTCAGGTGAAGTCTTCTTTCCCGTCCACAAGAATGTCCCGAGTGCCCGATCCCCGGTCTTCAGAAACATGTTCTGCGGCGACATGCGAGAGGTCCACTGCCCCTCCCTGGACATCCCGGACGTGGACGCCCACACCCTCAATCGGATGTTGACCGTCTAGTACTCGGGCAGCTTTCGCGACTTGAAGTGGGAGATTGTGACCAAGATGTACTACGCTGCAGACAAGTACCGGTACTCTCTCTGAAGAAAATGCTCGACCCTCATGCGGTCCAGCATCAACGTATCGAACGTGTGCGTCATCTTGGAACTTGCGCACAGACACCAGGACACCCAACTGATATCCTTCATGCACGACTTCATTTTGATCAACTATGACGATGTTGTACTTTTCGACGAATGTGACAAGTTTCTTGACCGTTATCCTCACTTCGCTGGGAAAATCATGACGAATATATACAAAAAAGGTTCAATTATAAAGCTAATGAGACATGCATGTTCATTCGTCATATTCAATAAATCTTTATTGTAATTCTGTTCTGAGTGTAACGGGAAAAGAGAATTTTTATCAACTTACGAGTGTCCAACTAGATTAAAAAATTTTTAAAAGGGATAACAGGACAGATATTTTTACGAATTCATCAGTATTCCTTTGGAATAAATGTTCCGAGAATTTGCTTTGACGTTTCAGTGCATAAATTTAACGGCTTCAAAATTGGATGTAAGTGATATAAATATTTACATGTTACATTGCAGAAAACACAATTTTCAATTCAATTTATATCTTAAAATTTTTTTTGGAATTAAAGTGCTGTTTTAAAACCGTTAAATTACTTAATATATGTAGAAATGCGAGTTCGAAATTCTATACAATCAAATACCGTCGTATATGCGTGATTGAAAGTTACGAGGTGTTCTCGAATTTTTTCCTTTGGGGAATGATCCTGGACTCTCGGCAACAGCCCGTTTTGTTCCTCCAAGTGACATAAATTCGACTACCTACCTTCCCTTACCTGCAGGTTGCTCATTTTTAGAACACGTAACACACATTTTGATCATTTTTGTACTTAACAGCGCTTTTTAGAACACAAAAGAATCGGAGAAAATATTGAATTACTTTACATTTTCTTGAAAGTTATCCATTTTGACTAGTGAAATATTTTCCACGAAAACCCTAAAGCCTGTTCGGGAATCTCACTTTGGGGTAGGTAGTTGAATTAACATCGTACTGGAGCAACATTATGGGCTATTGACGAAGGTTCCTGGAACAATCCCGAAGATCCGAGGATAACACCTCGTAATTTCGAAATAAAAGCGTATGACGGGAAACGTCTGTTTATTCATATTGCATGTTAAACATTATAGGGATTTGCGTGCGAGGAATAACTTTTGCTAAGATGCATCTGCGCTAGTAAAGACAAATTTCATTTTATATTTCTTTTTCTAGTAGGAAGTTAAATTTTTAGAATGGGGGACTTGTGGGGATTCCATCGAAAGAGAGCTGGCCAACGTTGACTCTGTCGTGGCCTCAAAAGTCTTTACTTTTGCGTGAGGTACCAGCCAAGATGTTGACGTAGTCATCTGACCATGGCTCAAAATGACAGGTTAATCCTCGGATATATTCTATACCTTCACCAATAGCCCGTTATATTCCTTAAGTAACACGTTGTTTCAACTACCAACCAAAGAAATAACCCAAAAGGCAAGCCGTAGCATTTATGCCCTAAAAAGTTATTCGATTCCCGTTCAAACAAAATTAATACTATTCATAAATAATCCTAATGGCCGGGGTAGCCTGGTTGGCAGAGTAAAGAATTAGCAACCGGAGGGTTGCGAGTTCGAATCCAACGAAAGACCGTCGTGTTGTACAAAGGGGCTCAAATCTCCTCATATTGGCATTGTGTTGAAGTTGTGTAATTGGGGTGCTAGCTGAGGTGTTGACCTCGCCATCTTAATGTGGTCCGCAATTACGAGTTGCTATCCTCGGATTTTTCCCTTTTGGGATTTGTCCCCGACTGTCGCCAATAGCCCAATGCAATGCTGTAGTTAGGGTATTTTTTTTCGGGTATTTTCAATTAACGTCACACTGGAGCAACACAATGGGCTATTGGTGACGGTCCGGGATCAATCCCAAAGGGAAAGATCCGAGGACAACACCACGTAATTTTGAACCACGGTCAGATGACGAGGCAACACCTGAGCTGGCACCCCACTCTCCAAACTTCCACACCACGCCAACGTGAGGACATTTGAGGCCACGACAGATTTAACGTGCACCAGCCCCCTTTGTACACGACGGTGTTTGGCTGGATTCGAACTCGCAACCCTTCGATTGCTAGTTCGTTACTCTTCCAACCGGGCCACCGCGGCCCTGCTGTAGTTAGATGTTATTTCAACTATCTACCTACTTATATACCTGAAATCTCATCGAAGCGATTATGGGTGCTGAAAATTTTACATCGGACAAGCTGTTCTCAATAAGATTCTCAAGGGACTGGAAACCGGAGGACAGTTTTTGTTATCTTCGAGTGTTCTCACTGTATACATCCTTGGAATTGGATCGTCAATTTTGTGTTCTCTGAGTTCCAAAGAGGGAATTCATTTAGACGCTTCAGTACTTTTAAGTACCACGAACTAATCAGTAAGAGTGACTATTCGAGAAATATAACTTTTTATAGGCCTCAAGGGTGAGAATTTTGAAATACTGAAAGTAAACTAATTTCAAATAGCTAGGTGCGATACTAGATTTATCACATCATTCGAAATCCGGTAGCTTTGACGCAGCTTGTCCATTATTGGACCTTCGCCATAAAACGCAAATCTACCAACCGGATGCTAATCCGTTATTCTTCCAACCGGGCTACCGCTTCCCACAAAAGCAATTAGAAAACGGATGTTTTGGAAGTAGGAAGAATAGCAATCCAATTAAACTTTGTAAGTTAATATCCGGGGACACAAAAAAAATCAATTTTGGGTTTCTCTGTTGGAAAGAAAATTTTTTATCCTATTTTTAATATCTTAAATTAAAACAGTCGATAGCACAATTTAAATAAAGGGAGTGTCAGGTAAGGCAGTGTAAAGATATGGGAATACTCCAGTTTTTATTTCGTATAAAAGGAATATCTTCGAAAAATGCTTACTGGGAAACGATTAGTTGCGATTATAGCAAACAAAACTTCAGAGTACAGGGCTCTCCTTGAGAAGCTTTTCGCCACGCGTAATTGTACTTGTTAAAAATGAATTAATTTTGATAATAGAAATCTTACGTGCAGAAGACCTTTCTTCTAATATTAATGCGTTACCCCCATGGATATTTCGATCGCAGTACAGTAAAGTTTTTCAAGTGTTAGAAGAAAGAATGGCATAATTGAAAACTTCATTTTAAAATTTTAAATTTTTGTCTTCGTATTTTAATTCTGACCTAATTCGAATGTTAAATTCATCTTTATAAGTGAGTTCTCTATCATGACTGTTAATAATCGAAACAGATAACTGGCTGTCGAATATACATAAAAAGCGGATAGGAAAGTCACGCATTTTCTGTTCTTTACCCTTGCGAGTTCTTGTCAGCGATTCCAGTGCCCTAACCGTAGCGCTGACAACTGCCTTTAATGATACTTTAAGATTAGAAGAAAACTAATTCGATCAGACCCCCAAGGAAGTATACTGTTCTCAAGAACAGATATTAGAAAGAAAATAATGTGCTGTAAACGAAAGGGCAGTTTAACAAAATAAATCATACTTTGTACAAATTTTATAAGTTATCAGTTCTTGTGCATTTAATGCAAAAATGACTAAGTTAAAATTTGATCTTTGTTTTAGCAGCATCTATTCCACTACAGTTCCTTGTTGCCCATTGCTCTCAGATCAATACAAAGTTCAATCTGCATAATTTCCAGCGTCTCGATCGCCTGTTCTCTTTGTTTCCCACGGACCTTTCGCCGGTGGAACGGAGTGGTGTAGCTGCAGCTCAGCCAATAGAGGACAACTGTTTTACAAAGCTTCTCCTCAATGGCAAGTGTGGAAACCAAACATAAGCTTGTTTGGACGTTAGTATGCCGTATCGAGAATTTCAGCTACTGGGACAAGGAATGTCACGGGGAGAAAATAATTAGTCCTAAATCGCCCAAACGTGTATTCCACTGGTACCTACATCTCTTTCCAAAAGGTAAAGACGAAAGAGATCAACACCTACATGTGCAGATTCAACTGTGATTTGATGCCAAGAGTTAATTGGAACTTTGAATTGTCATTCCTAGATGGTAACGAAACGGCTCTTACAACCGTGATTATAAGAAATCAATAATTCAAAAATGGCATAAAAATCGTTTAAATAATCATTGCATTTATATACGAATATATTGTACATCTCGTATATTGTACATCGCGTTGCTCTATAACGTGTTTTAAACTATTATCTCATTAAATGCATGTTTAATACAAATTAATTACTCATTGATCATGCTTTTAATGTTGGTATGGTGGTAATTATGTTTTGAAATCTCTTTTTATTCTTCGTATGGCGCTTGATATTGTATTACGTCTGACGCATTATGGCCAAATATGTCCCTTGCGCCATAAAACCCAAAACAACCATCCAGCAGTAACGCTGACACCCGTTTCACTGATTGCTTAAAATAAGCTGAAAGAACTATATAGATTAGACCCCCAAGGAAGTGTACTGTTCTAAAGAAGACAGATTTTAGAACGAAAATACTGCGTTGAAACGAAAGGGGGGGGGGTATTTCAATTAACGTCACACTGGAGCAACACAACGGGCTATTGGTGACGGTCCGGGATCAATCCCATAGGAAAAGATCCGAGGACAACACCACGTAATTTTGAACCACGGTCAGATGACGAGGCAACACCTGAGCTGGGACCCCACTCTCCAAACTTCCACACCACGCCAATGAAACGAAAGGGAAGTTTAACAAAGTAAATCATGCTTTGTACATATTTTTTAAGTTATAGTTGTGCATTTAATGCAAGAATGACTAAGTTAAATTTGATCTCTTTGTTTTAGCAACATCTATAACACTACAGTTCCTTGTTGCCCGCCGCTCTCAGATCAATAAAAATTTGAATCAACATAATTTCTAGTGTCACTCGATCGCCTGTTTTCCCTTTGGGCCCCACGGATCTTTCGCCGGTGGAATGGAATGGTGTAGCTGCAGCTCAGTCATAGGAGACGAGTGCATAAGCTTTTCTTCGAAGGCACGTGCGGAAACCAAAAATAAGGATGTTTTGACGTTGCTGAGGCCGATCGAGAATTACAGCTCCTAGGACAGTGAATGTCACGGGGAAAAATAATTAGTACCAAGTCTGGATGTTGCTATGAGACCGGATGACAGTTATCTTCGTCTCTATCCTAAAGATAAGGAGGAAATAGATCAACACCTACGAATGCAGTTTGAACTGTGATTTGATGCAAAGTGTTACTGTGAACTTTGAAGTATCATTCCTTTATGGTAAAGGATAGGCTCTTACAAATACGGAATTGTATATCTCGGAATACATTTCATTACGGAATATTACGTAATGAAAATATGGAAAACTACACAGCACTTGACCTGCCTGATTGCCTAGGCAGGAAGGTGTTCCAGAGCAAGAGGTCGTCATTCCTGTCTCACGACACCTTGACTGCGATGCCGCCTATGGAGAACCGACTTGTGTCAATACGTCAACACTTGTCATCTCGCTCTCGAATGGATGTCAGAGGAATCTATCCTATTCTTCCCGGTTATTTCGGGAAAAGATGTTTTGTGGCTTATTGAACTTACCGAAATCTGTCGATAAGATTTGTCATTGCACTTGTGTTTTAAGGGGTTCACCGCTTGAAGATGCAGTTGTCAATTTACAAATCTATACAACAAATGATGATGAGACATTTTTGATAACGTGTTAACTGTCCCTTTTAAACTCTGAACGGAAAACGATTAAATGTATGGAAGAAAAACATGTTCAACCGATCAACTCTTCCTCAAACTTGGTATTTTCGAAACTTCCTGACATGGAAAGAATTTCTGGAGATCCGTAATATCGAATGTTTCTATCTAGGTCAAAGCTAATAAGAATGACATGTCTGCAATGATAGAAAGAAATTTCTAGTTACCTGAAGGTATGCAATACGACTACACAAGAGACAACTTTACCACCACTTCGGATTCGTGCATTCAAGCCACGCAGCAGATTGGTGACAGCCTGATACATCCCAACAGAGAAGCGACTCGGTGACCATTCTAAGAGTAGACCTGCCCATGTAAAAGGACCGAGCCCTGTACGATTTCGAACTCCGATTGGGGGACGTCTCCTGTCCCGTCCACAAGATCGACTCCTGAATGCCCGATCCCCGGTCTTTAGTGCCATGTTCTGCTGCGACATTTTGGAGGCCGACGCCACCTCACTGAACGTCCCGGATGTGGACACGTTCACACCCTCAACCGGATGTTGATCTTCCTGTACTCGGGAACGTGGACGGCCTGCAGTGTGAGGGTGCGGCCAAGCTGTTATACGGTGCAGACAAGTACCAGGTACTATCTCTGAAACAGGAGTGCTCGTCCCTTTTGCGATCCAACATCCGGGTTATCGAACGTGTTCGCCATCCTAGCTCTTGCGGACAGGCACCAGGACGACGAGCTAACATCGTTCGTCCATGACTTCATTTTGAATCACTTCGACTAAATTCTGCTCTCGGATGAATGGGGCACGTTTTTCGGAATTGACTTCCTTTTGGCAGGGATGATTATGCGTCAGAGTTATAAGAGAAAACTACAAGTCCCGAAATGAGCCCCTACCTGAATCAGGAATGTTGGCTCCTCTTCCGATCCAGCGTCACAATCTCGAACGTGTGCGACATCTGGGTACATTCGGACATGCTCCAGCTGGTCGAACTGGAATTTTTCGTTCACGACTTCCTTTTGAATCACTATGATGAAATTCTACTCTCCAACGTAAGCAGGTAATTTAATTAACGTCGCACTGGAGCAACACAACGGTTCATTTGTGATGGTCCAGCATAAGAAGGGAAAGTAACGGAGACAAGTAATTTTGAATCACGGTCAGATGACGAGGTGACACCTGAGCTGGCACCCCATTCTACAAACTTCCACACCACGCCAACGTTAGGATATTTGAGGCCACCACTCTACTCTCCGACAAATGAGAATCACTGTCCAGAACCATGTCCCATCTTGCAGGAAAAACTATGAAGCAGATTTACAAGACAAGGCTTCAGTTGGGAAGCGAATCAGACATTCGGTATATTCGGCCGTCACATTCAGTACATTTTTCTTGTAATTTTGTTCTGAGTGTAACAGGAAAAATGTATTTTTATTAAGTTGCGAGTGTCCAACTAGATTGAAAAATTATTTCCAAAGGGAAATAGGATTACAGGACGGAGATATTTTTACTAATTCATCAGATTTCCTTTGGTAATAATGTTTAATAAACTAAATAATAATAAACTAAATAAATGTTTCGAGGATTTGCTTTGACGTTTCAGCGCATAAATTTAACGGCTTCAAAATTGAATGCAAAATAAATAAATATTTACACTTACATTGCACAAAACACAATTTTCAATTCACAATATATGTAATTGTTTTGGAAATGAAATGCTATGTTTTTAAAATCGTTAAATACATAATATATGTAATTTAAAGAATTCAGGATGTGTAAAAAGATATCTTGATTGTATTTTAGAAATAAAATCACTAGTTTGATTTTAATATACCTGTAAACAATCATTCACCGTGCAGCATAGTGTATAATATTTGTTAAACATGGCTGATGTTTGTTACAATTATAATTTTGTGTCAATTATATTAATATAAATACATTTTCATGCTGATTGTTTACTACCCGTATTTTGCATAATAAATGTATGATGGCAATTAAACCAGAGTAAAAAAATGTTCAAAAATTCTAGTTATAATTTAAAATTACAGCATCGAAAGCTTTATTCAGTATCATCCTATTTGCTTCTGTTGAAGTAGGAATAATTGATGTGAATGACAGGTACGACTATTTTGATCATTGATCAGTAGCAATCGAGAATGCTGTTAGGTATCTGGATTTCTAAAATCTCGCTCATTTATAATTAAACATTTTAACCTTAATTGTCATAAAATGATTGAAGATTAGGTAATCCCTTTAATAGCCCGTCGTGTTGCTCCAGTGTGACGTTAATTAAAATACCTACCTACCCAGTTTGCGTAGTAGAAAAACTTATTACAAAAGTGGGGCGTAATCATTAATGGTGTTCGTGGCTTACAACATAGAACAGTCGGAACTTTGGAACCACAACCTGAAAATGATTTTTGTTATAAAATATAAACGCTTCAACAATGATACTACAGTGCTGTAATCACTTAAAATATGTTGTCTACCTATGCTTCAGTGTTCATTTATTTTTAATCTATTTAAAGAATTTCTATAGTATGTATTGTAATGTACCATTGAAAAGTTGATACTCTTAGAGCACTAAAACATAATATGGGTATGAAATAATCATGATTTTTTAAAGAATATAAAAAATTGGATTTATTGAATTTAAGACATAATTTTTTAATTTAAATCGGATTTTATGATTTTTATGAATTCGTTCCTTCTAAATGTTTAAATTTGTTAGATATGAGACACGCAAATATCAGTTTCTATAATTAGTATTTATTTATATAAATCATATACTGAAACTAATAACTGACACTTCGTGTTCAAATTTAATTTCAGCCATCCAATGCAGATTCGATGAATGATGGATGCATCATAACGACGAGATTCCATCATTGGATGAGGGCCCCGTTAAACCGGTAGGGAGACCAACGTATATTAGTAACCGGAAGGTTGCGAATTCGAAGCTAGGTCATGCTAAAAACGGTCGTGTACACGGGGGCTGGTGCACGTTAAGTCTGTCGTAGCGTCAAATGTATTCACGTTGGCGGGGAAATTCGGGGAGTGGGATGTGTGCCAGCTCACTGATTGTCCTCGTATCCTTCCCATCGGGTAGATATGTAGGCAGGCATTTAATTAACGTCACACTGGAGCAACACAATGGGCTATTAACGACGGTCCGGGATCAAACCCGAAGGGAAAGATCCGAGGACAACACCACTTAATTTTGAACCACGTTCAGATGACGAGGTCATACCTAAGATCATACCACACTCTTCAAACTTCCACACCACGCCAAATTACGTGGTGTTGTCCTCGGATCTTTCCCTTTGGGATTGATCCCGGACCGTCACCAATAGCCCATTGTGTTGCTCCAGTGTGACGTTAATTGAAATTTCCCCCCACCACCACCACGCCAACGTGGGGACATTTAAGGACACGACAGATTTAACCTGCACCAGCCCTATTTATACTCGACGGTCTTTGGTTGGACTCGAACGCTCAACCCTCCGGTTTCTAATCCTTTAACCTACTACATGTACGTGGTGTTGTCCTCGGATCTTTCCCTTTGGGATTGATCCCGGACCGTCACCAATATCCCGTTGTGTTGCTCCAGTGTGACGTTAATTGAAAATACCAATACCTTCTACATGTACACGGCGGCCTCCCTTTCGATTATAAAACATTTCAAGTCTTCTAGATTATCAGAAGTTTTCGCAGCGGTAGCCCGGTTGGAAGAGTAGCGGATTAGCAACCGGAGAGTCGTCTGTGGTTGGACTAGTATACGTTAGGGCACTCTAGGGGCCTCAAATGTCCTTACGTTTCCTTGGTGTGGAAGTGTGGGGAACGGGGTGTCAACTCATTTGTTGCCCCGTCGTCTGATCGGGTTTTAGTATAACGTGCTGTTGTCCTCGATCTTTCCCTACAGGATTGATACCATATCATCGCCAAAAGCCCGTTGCGTTGCCTCAGGGCGACGTAAATTCAACTACCTACCTAAAGTGGGACTTGTGAAAAAATTTCTTGTAAACGCAAATGCGCAGGCGACTGTGACATGCGCATTCACAAGAGATTTCGATCACCTATTTTAAGCAGTCTCTTGGGGATGTTTCCTTTGCACGTAAACTAGTACTTTAACGCAATTGGTTATACTATTCAACAGCAACTTTACTTCACTGTATTTCAGGTTTGTATATTGGAACCTCTTACTTTAATATCACAAAATGAAGCTCTGGACCTTATATGTTTGAATATTTTAAGTTTCGTATTGGATATAGACCACACTGCGTGTTCAGGTAAGGTATCACTATAAGCCGAAAAGCGAGCATTTCTATTTATCCGTGCACAGAAATCACTACAATAATCGTGCTATGCAATAAATTGTAATGGTAATAACTAGGTACGATTCGAGTCTTATTTTTCGAATTCAATTTTCATTCGAGTCTTGTTGCTATTTAGATATCAATCGAGTTCATTTCAGTGAGGGAAACTAATTAGTGTTTATGCTATAGGACTCTTCCAACCGGGCTACCGCGTTCCCATATTGCACTTGGGATTCGGTTGCTTAATCGCTCTAATGTGCTACTTTTGCAATGCGAAAGTGAATTAAACCGAGACAGACCATTAAATTAACAGTACAAACATCCATACCAAGACCGGACTTTAACCAAAACCTGTTGAAACAAGGGCCAGAGTGCTAGCTACTTAGTTACCAGACCAATTGTATTTGGGGAACTCTTGAGAGAAGTTGGAATTTGCTTTTAGCTTATATGAAAGAAATACCAAAATGAAAAATTTCCAAAAAATAATTTTTCTTTCTGTAAAGACAGCAAATTAAACATTTTTGGGTAGACAGAAAAACGAGGTGGAATAAATTTTACTCTGAGGTGGGCGTTTGCAGGTATATATCCCCGTCCTGAAACCTGCACCCCCTCTTCCCTGCATGACTTAAAATCAGTTACGACCTTCCTGACCAATGATATCCATCCTTCCTAGGATTCAATTTGATGTGACTGAATAACATCATTTTAACCAAGAGATGTGATTATTTAGTCATGTGTGTTAAGGGAGTAAAAATAGCACAACAGTGTTTGGAAATCTCTTGGCACTCAGAATTAACTAAGATGCTGATCGAGACCATTAGCTTTAGGATGTTTGTCGTTAAATTTACTTTCAGAAAGTCGATTGGCATCGGTAGGTTGGTTTACTCATAAGTGCGTATGAGGTTCACGTTCACTCCTCGACGAATTTTTAAAACTCATTTGCAAATGTGTTGAATGTTAACGAAATGTTTTCAGATTTCGTTAACATTCGTTTCGTGTGAGCGAACGAAGCCAATATTCAATGTCTGTCCCGTAGGGTTTTTTAATGGATGCAACACAGCGAAAATTGTAAACGCTTTCATTTCCTTTAGCGCTCAGCATATATCGGGCACTTCAAATACATTTAGCCTCATATTTTCTCATAAGGTTGATTGGGATAAGGTTCTATGGCACAACGTTCAAATTTGGCCAACCTGCGACAAGCAACGTCAAGTAAATGGACATACATACACGGAAAGTTATATTTCTACAGAAGAGAGGAATACACACGGGGAGGAATAATCGAACCCATAATTCAAGGAAAGCGAAAAAAATTCGGCAGAAAAGCATTACCTTTTGCACTCGAGTTTTTCGAGTTTTAAGAATTTGCAATTAACTTTACAATCCAATGAGTAGCATTATAGCACTTATTGAATATAGCACTCATGTAGTGTACTTCATAACAGCAAAAATTTCGAAATCTATTTCAAATCACAAGACATGATCTTCTGGTAAAATATTTTCAAATAAATCTTTAAAGTGTGGTCTAGGACTTTCTGATTCGTTTTAAAGAAAAAAGTAGTTTTGAGTTTTATGGCGCAAGGGTCATATTTGGCCAAACTGTGTCAAACACAATACAACAACGAGGGTGGAAGAAAAAGCAAAAAGGATAGACAAGGGTAAAACATAAGGGTGTTTAGATCACGCCTTGAGTGTTTAAGGGTTGTGATGCTCTTAAACACCAAAGGATGTGCCGCTGAGGGCAAAAGTACAGGGAAGAAAAATATTAAATATAATTAACATAAATTGTATAATGTTATAAAAGATAATCTCTTCCTAATTAAACTAATATTACACAGAAAACTTTCACATGTATGTGTTTCACCCCAATTCCATTTATAAACTAAAAAGGTCCACAAACTGTGTCACATATATATTACTCATTTATATATTCTACAGCATACTCCTCAATTTGTAATTTTAAACAATAAGAATTACAACAATGCTACCATCCATGTATACACAAAAATAGTTTTCTTAACAATGCTATTTCTTCATTACAATGCCTTTTTAATTAAATCTCTACCGATGAAACCATTGTTTAAGCTACAACAACTGCTTGAAATTAAGTGAATTCCGCACATTTGTGATATGTTTTGAAGCTCTAAGCGTTCAAAGATATTTACTGCTTACTTTTAGAAGAACATTTGATAATTTTTGGATTTTTTTCGCGCCTTCAGCATATCTTATTGAGAACATGAAGGGCCGGCAAATCATCAATAGGTTTCGAAAGAAACTGTAAGTCTGTGAGAATTTCACTTCAGTCTTTTTTCTAACTTAATAAAGCACAATTGTCTATTTTGAACGTAAACTATTTAAATCCATTTTCCATAAATAACTTGTGATACATGCAATTTCAAAACTTTGGAGTTTTCATGCAATATACTTCTAGTATATTTATCATTAAAAGTGTAACAGGTCATACATTTTCATAGTATTTTACGAATATTTCTTTTATTTTTGTTTTTTAGGAAAAAGGTTCACACACACACTAACATTGAAGTTTTTTATTTAGTTAAGAGATCGGTCACACTTCCGTTCAAATAATATACTTATACCTGAGGTGTCTCTCTCTACGATCTTTTAAACGTCTCGCTTACTCATACATCTCAATCAGCATATTATGTGTTATAGTTTATTTGCCAAATTATTTTTCAGTTACTTATTTGTCTCAAATCTCAATTAATCTAGACAAGAACGCACTATATCTGCAGCATTTTTAAGTCACAACTGAACAAACTTGGAGATATCGCTCCTTGATAAGGTGGCAGATTAGGGTTTGGTTTAAGTATAGTTTATGGCGTAAGAGCCGGATCTGGTAGGATAGGGGTCACAGCGTATTTAAAATTCAGGCAATTACTTAAAGACTATGACACCCAGAGCAATACGAGGGTAATGGAGCTGTGCAATATTGTACCCAATGGAAGGAAATGACGGTTTTCTGTTTCAGGTCTGTTGTGCGCAAACATCAAGGACTCACGGACATAGAAATGTTCTCGCAGGTGGCTGATCGTGCCACAGAGCCACATGTTGAGACCAAGGGCTGGCGTGGTGACACCTGCGTTCCTCCTGAAAGCTACAGCGCCTGCCTCCATGTGGTAAGATTTTGTTTCGTAATACTGGCAATTAGAGTCAAAATATGCAGAGGAGAAAACCCGGAATTTTTCTCAACTAAAAATGAAACGAATTTCGCTACTACATCCATATCTTATAGGCCATATAAATCCCGAGTACATAAAGTTAACACAAAGCCGTTGTTTTGGTTCCGCTGTGTTTCTTACCAAGTAGAGGGCACTTTCCTGTCTCGTTAGAAATTTAAAGTTTCGTATTCATTAGCAAATTGTAGCAAGTCAAGATTCTTAAAATTTTCTAGTGTGCATGTCCTGCGCAACACGACTCGCAAGAACAAGGCGAACGGCCTTGAATTCTTCGAGTAGGTAGAGGAATTAACTTAATACTGGAGCAACACAAGGGGCTGTCGAAGAAAGTCCGGGATCAATTCCTAAGGAAAAGATATGAGAACAACACCGCGTCCATTTGAACCACGGTCAGATGACGAGGACACCTGAGGTGGAACCCCATCTCCTAACATCCTCACGACGTAACGGGACAGTTTTAACCTCTACTGTCTGGTGGAATCGAATTTCGAACTCGAAACCCTCCAGATTCTAATCCGGAGGGTTTCGGTTCGGAGGGTCGCGGTAGTCCGGTTGGTAAACTTCCAACCGGACTACCGCGACCCCTCGAACCGTTCTGACAGAACAAACGGTGTGTCTTAGGCGAATACAAAGGAACTCTAAGCAGGCTCTTTAACACTGTACAGAGATTTTTAATTGTTAGTGTATGTTGCCGTAGGGGAAGCGAGCTCTTTCCATTTTCACACACTGAAGCACCCTGGACAGCTAGCAAGCATTCCCTCAGAGCTTTGAGGATTCCATTGGTTCATGTCACGTTAAAACACGTGCTGTGTTAACATTTGAAAGTAGTTACAGTAGCCATTACATTGGTACATTTTACGGATCTTGAGAATTCGTGATTTCCGTTTTCCTCACCCGATCTGGCCAAGTCTCTTCACTTCAATAAGAATAGGGGTTGCTGTTTTTTTAGTTGATTCCTGCACGTGAAATGACGCATGATGCATCGAAAACTAATCTGAAATATTTTTCTCACGTTGCAGAAAAGGATGACTACTTCCGACATGGAGGCAGTGTCGCATTGGATTCTTTACACAGACGGGATACAACCCATTCACCCCAACCTAGAGGTATTGCAGCAAATTACGACATGGAGGCAGTGTCGCATTGGATTCTTTACACAGACGGGATACAACCCATTCACCCCAACCTAGAGGTATTGGAGCAAATTCCGACATGGAGGCAGTGTCGCATTGGATTCTTTACACAGACGGGATACAACCCATTCACCCCAAACTAGAGGTATTGGAGCAAATTCCGACAGGAGGCAGAGTCGCATTGGATTCTTTACACAGACGGGATACAACCCATTCACCCCAACCTAGAGGTATTGGAGCAAATTCCGACAGGAGGCAGTGTCGCATTGGATTCTTTCACAGACGGGATACAACACATTCACCCCAATCTAGAGGTATTGGAGCAAATTCCGACATGGAGGCAGTGTCGCATTGGATTCTTTACACAGACGGGATACAACCCATTCACCCCAACCTAGAGGTATTGGAGCAAATTCCGACATGGAGGCAGTGTCGCATTGGATTCTTTACACAGACGGGATACAACCCATTCACCCCAAACTAGAGGTATTGGAGCAAATTCCGACAGGAGGCAGAGTCGCATTGGATTCTTTACACAGACGGGATACAACCCATTCACCCCAACCTAGAGGTATTGGAGCAAATTCCGACAGGAGGCAGTGTCGCATTGGATTCTTTCACAGACGGGATACAACACATTCACCCCAATCTAGAGGTATTGGAGCAAATTCCGACAGGAGGCAGTGTCGCATTGGATTCTTTACACAGACGGGATACAACCCATTCACCCCAATCTAGAGGTATTGCAGCAAATTCCGTCATGGAGGCAGTGTCGCATTGGATTCTTAACACAGACAGGATACAACCCATTCACCCCAACCTAGAGGTATTGGAGCAAATTCCGACAGGAGGCAGTGTCGCATTGGATTCTTTACACAGACGGGATACAACCCATTCACCCCAACCTAGAGGTATTGGAGCAAATTCCGTCAGGAGGCAGTGTCGCATTGGATTCTTTTCACAGACGGGATACAACCCATTCACCCCAACCTAGAGGTATTGGAGCAAATTCCGACAGGAGGCAGTGTCGCATTGGATTCTTGACACAGACGGGATACAACCCATTCACCCCAACCTAGAGGTATTGGAGCAAATTCCGACATGGAGGCAGTGTCGCATTGCATCCTTTACACAGACGGGATACAACCCATTCACCCCAACCTAGAGGTATTGGAGCAAATTCCGACATGGAGGCAGTGTCGCATTGGATTCTTTACACAGACGGGATACAACCCATTCACCCCAACCTAGAGGTATTGGAGCAATTTCCGACATGGAGGCAGTGTCGCATTGGATTCTTTACACAGACGGGATACAACCCATTCACCCCAGCCTAGAGGTATTGGAGCAAATTCCGACAGGAGGCAGTGTCGCATTGGATTCTTTACACAGACGGGATACAACCCATTCACTCCAACCTAGAGGTATTGGAGCAAATTCCGTCAGGAGGCAGTGTCGCATTGGATTCTTTTCACAGACGGGATACAACACATTCACCCCAACCTAGAGGTATTGGAGCAAATTCCGACAGGAGGCAGTGTCGCATTGGATTCTTGACACAGACGGGATACAACCCATTCACCCCAACCTAGAGGTATTGGAGCAAATTCCGACATGGAGGCAGTGTCGCATTGGATTCTTTACACAGACGGGATACAACCCATTCACCCCAACCTAGAGGTATTGGAGCAAATTCCGACATGGAGGCAGTGTCGCATTGGATTCTTTACACAGACGGGATACAACCCATTCACCCCAACCTAGAGGTATTGGAGCAAATTCCGACATGGAGGCAGTGTCGCATTGGATTCTTTACACAGACGGGATACAACCCATTCACCCCAACCTAGAGGTATTGGAGCAAATTCCGTCAGGAGGCAGTGTCGCATTGGATTCTTTTCACAGACGGGATACAACACATTCACCCCAACCTAGAGGTATTGGAGCAAATTCCGACAGGAGGCAGTGTCGCATTGGATTCTTGACACAGACGGGATACAACCCATTCACCCCAACCTAGAGGTATTGGAGCAAATTCCGACATGGAGGCAGTGTCGCATTGGATTCTTTACACAGACGGGATACAACCCATTCACCCCAACCTAGAGGTATTGGAGCAAATTCCGACATGGAGGCAGTGTCGCATTGGATTCTTTACACAGACGGGATACAACCCATTCACCCCAACCTAGAGGTATTGGAGCAAATTCCGACATGGAGGCAGTATAGGACTCAGTGGTGGGTGGCGCTGTTGGTGTCCGAATTCTTTTTTCCCTTTCATGATGGAAAATAATGCTTTAAATTATCCTCCTTCCAGTAGGGACCAACAAAGACCACAGCATCCTTCTCAAACGCTCGATACTTTATAATTAATAAAACTAAAAATTTACAGCAAAACACAAACCAATCAGATTTGCGTTGCTCATACTTCACCATTCTTAATAAAAAAAACTTTTCAATCTTTACTAGGAACCACCAAATCACTGAAGAAACATCGCTCTGGGGATCTTCTGATTGAAGTTTCCTCAGAAACCCAAGCTAAACTTCTCGCAAATTCAACCACAATAGGTTCCTTCACAGTTTCAGTTTCCCCACAATCAGATCCTTGAACACTTCGAGGGGAGTCATATCTGAGCCAGATGTGCTTCATACTCCGGTGACGAAATTCTTGACAACTTACGAGACCTAAATGTATGTTAAGTTCGCAGAATCACGATCAGTCGAGACGGGAGTTGCACGAAACAACTCATCTTGACTTTTGACCAACCGACGTTACCGGCCCGTATAAAAGCTGGCTATCTAATCTGTCCAGTCCGTCCGTATGGGCCGAATCCTCAGCGCTGCTTTAACTGCCAGGGGTTCGGACACTCGAAGATATCTTGTAGTAGTCCCACTCGATGCGCTCGTTGCGGTACAGTAGCACACGACACAGATAACTAACTGCTCTGCAACCCCCAACGGTGTAAACTGCAAAGGTGATCATCCGGCCTTCTCCCGATCTTGCCCTGAATGGGTGTTTGAGAAGGTGGTTCAGTCAATAAAATTAATCCAAAATCTTTCCTACCCTGAAGCCCGAAAAATTGTGGAGTACTGAACTCCGAAATGATTAACTTCATATGCAACAATAGCTAAAACAATAGTTAAATCAAGTACAGTGAAACTTCAATCGGTCGGGACCGTGACGGTTAATCGAATAGACGGATAACAGAAAAACCCTAAACAACCCACCCCATCCATTGCATATGAACGAATGATAAAAAATGCACATTTACGAACTGGAAATACACTGTACATGAACTTTATTTTACAGATAGAACAATATGCAATTTACATTAAGTACAGTATAATAGATATTGTTACCCTCTCCTCATCATCACCCTCTCCTTATCAGAAATCATCCCAACTCCTTATAAAAACGACTAAATCTTGTTCTTCCACCAAAATGTAAACAAACGGTGGTCATCTTGAGAAAAACGGCAAAGTGCCCCTCATACTACTCGCATAAAATTCCACCGTGCAACCTGCAGTATTCCCCCATTGCTTCTAATCAGTTTTAGCCTTGGTTGGTTTAAAGGTTTTATGGAGCAAATAATGGACAAACACGGAATGAAAATTTTACTTACACAGAAGGAATACACCCAGGGAGGAATCGAACCAGCGACGCCTACGACTCGAAGGTTCCTAGCGCAGTGTGGACAAAGCCACTGAACCACGGCGGCGCCAAAATTTTGACCTTGCTCAATGGTATCTTTCCAAAGCATTCTATATCAAGGAAAGAGGAGCAATAGTATCTTTGAAAGGTTTGTATTTTAAGGAAGAGACCAAAAAAGAATATTTCAGCCAATAGATGTGGCTGTTTAGTCATTCAGTGTATTATGGGTTGAAAGCCATACTACACTATTCGGAAATCTCTTAACTATCAGTGTTAATCTGCATACTAAATTTATAACTAACATTTGGAACAAACCATATCTATAAGTTTAAAAATGAATAGTTAAAAATTAAGTTATTCTTGTGGTTTATTTCTAACAAAGTGAAACGAATCTGAATATAATCCAGAATTGTTATGAACATGTTACATTTTCATGCTACAAGAGACAAGTGTTTTCCAAAGCGGGGTCGGGCCGCTGGAAAACCGCTTGGTACGGTAAGGGGGTTGCGAGGGTTATGGTGCATGTAAATCTGTCGTGTCCTCAAATTGTTTAGTTTAGTGAGTGAGGAGCTAGACCAGGTGTTGACCTCGTCATATGCTTGTTTCAAAATTACGAGGTGTCCTCGGATGTTCGATTGCGTTAAGGTACTACGCAAGTTCACGTGAAAAGAAAAATATCCCGAGACTGCATAAGTTAGGTGATTGAAATCGCTTGTGAATACGCATGTCACAGTCGCCTGCCAATGAGCGTTTACAAGTTGTCACAAGTCACTTTTGGAAGGTAGTCGAATTAACGTCACACTGTAGCAACACAAGGGTCTGTTGGCGACGATATGGTACCTACCCCGTAGGGAAATATCCGAGAAAAACACATCGTCTTTGAATCACGGTCAGATGACAAAGTCAAAGCGAACTGGTACCTCATTCTCCACACTTCCAAACCATGGCAACGTGGACATTCGAGCCTCCGACAGATTTAACGTTCACCAGCACCACGTACGACTCTCCGCTACTCTTCTGAACGGGCTACCTCTGCCAACAATATTCTGAGGATCCACAAGACTCGAAATATTTTATAATCGGAATATTTTCTGTACATCCGCGGTTTCCTGCTAGGTATTTTAATTAATTTCACACTGGAGCAACACAACGGGTATTGGGTTGCCCGGCTGGAAGAGTCGCGAATTACCAACCGGAGGGATGCCAGTTCGAAATTCGATCCAACCACACCGTCTTGTAGGTAGGGGCTGACGTACGTCAAATCTAGCTTGGTCTTAAATGTCCTCAGAATGGCGTAGAAATTCGGTGTGGGGTGGCAGCTTAAAGCGTTGACATCGTCATCTGAACGCGGTTCAAATTTATAAGATGTCCTCTGATCTTTCCCTCCGATATGGATCACGAACCGTCATCAATAACTCGTTTTGCTCCAGTGCGTCTAAAGTTCAAGTACTTCCATACCTGAAGATACATTTAAAATGTGATACATGTAAAACGAAATTAAAAAAAGGTTTGCTTGGGTTCGGAAATTTACTGTTATATTTTCTAAATCCTTATATATTACTAACTGAAGTACTAGCTGTTTATAATTCATCGCAATATTCCTATGGAGATTTCGGATTGTTTTTAGCCCCCTGTACCATATCGACGATAAAAAGACCACTTCCTATAAAAATAATCTTATATCATAAAAATTGCATTCCAATAAAGCTAGTTTAAGAATTTAAAAGACGGGATACTTAAAGGATGATACTGAGCGGTATTCAGCGTAGCCATTTGCGATATTGCACCATACTAAGATTCTAAATACTCCAAAGTCATCTTTAGAGGCGACTCTTGCACACTGGAGTAACACAACGGGATAATGGTGACTGTCTGAGATCAATCCTAAAGGGAAAGATCCGAGTACAACACTATATAATTTTGAACCACTACACGAACAGGGAAATACATGAATGAATCCTCTACCATTTCGAAGAGGAAAAACGAAAAATTGATACTATATCAGCCAGAAGAGCAAGTCTACCAAATTTTCTGATTTTCAATATCATTTTATGAAAATTAAGGTTGAAATGTTTAATAGGAATTAGCGATATTTTAAAAATCCAAAGAAACTTAACAGCATTCTCGATTGCTACTGACCAATGACCAATAGTCGTAACTATCATTCACATCAATTATTCGTACTTCAATATAAGCAAACAGATAGCATAGGATGATATTGTGTGTGAATAAAGTTTTCTAAAATTTTAAATTACAACTAGAATTTTTGAACATACATTACTCTGGTTTAATTGCCATCATACATTTGTTATGCTAAACATGGATAATAAAAAATTGGCATCAAAATTTATTAGTATCATTGACCCAAAATTAAAATTGTAACAAACATCAGACATGTTTAACAAGTATTAAACACTAAGCTGCATGGTGAATGATTTTAATATACCCGTGAATAATCAAGCTAGTGATTTTATTTCTAAAATACAATGAAGATACATTTTTACATAAGTAATTTAACGTTTTTAAAAATCATGGCACACTTTATTTAAAAATTATAGATATTATCAATTTAATTGAAAATTGCGTTTTGTGTAAAACAATTAAATAATTGTATCAGTTACATTCAATTTTAAAGCCATTGAAGCACTGAAACGTCAAAGGAAATTCTTAGAACATTTATTCCTAGGAATGCTGATGAATTAGTAAAAATATCTCCGTCCTGTATTCCTTTATACCTTTCGAAATAATTTTTCAATCTAGTTGGATATTGTAAGTTGATAAAAATACATTTTTCCTGTTACACTCAGAACACAATTACAATAAAGATGTATTGAATATGGCGAATGAACATGCCTGTCTCATTAGCTTTATAATTGAACCTTTTTTGTATATCTTCATGATTTTCCCAGCGAAGTGAGGATAACTGTCAAGAAACTTGTCCCATTCGTCGAAGAGTACAACATCGTCATAGTGGATCAAAATGAAGTCGTGCATGAAGGATATCAGTTGGGTGTCCTGGTGTCTGTGCGGAAGTGACAAGATGACGCACACGTTCGATACGCTGATGCTGGACCGCATGAGGGTCGAGCATTTTCTTCAGAGAGTACCTGGTACTTGTCTGCAGCGTAGTGCAGTTTGGTCACATTCTCCCACTTCAAGTCGCAAAAGCCGCCCGAGTACTAGACGGTCAACGTCCAATTGAGGGTGTGGGCGTTCACATACGGGATGTCCAGGGAGGTGCAGTGGACCTCTCGCATGTCGCCGCAGAACATGTTCCTGAAGACCGGGGATCGGGCACTCGGAATATTCTTGTGGACGGGAAACGAGACGTCACCTGAGTGAAGTTAGAAGTCGCTCAGGGTTTGGTCGTTGTAGATGGACAGGAGGTCCTGTCGCAGAATGGTTAGAGTCGCTTCTCAGCTGGTAGGAATCAGGTTGGTTTCCATTCTGCTGCGTGGTTTGAATGCAAGCTTCTGATGTGGTGGCAACGTCATCTTTCGGAAAGTCGCATTAAATCTCAATTCCCCTGAAACTAATTTCCAAAATTTCAGATATGTTACTCGAAATAGCAATGATCTTGGTAGAAATAATGTCGATATCATTGTAATCCAGAAGCTCTTGCCTTGACAGAGAAAGTGGAAACTGCCAATTTTGGGATTCAGATGATTGGTTGAACATATGTTTGTGTTCTTTCCATTTAATCGTTTTGCGTTCAGTGTTTAAAAGGGACACTTTACACGATATCAAAAATGGCGAATAAAAATTAGTTGTAGACATTCGAAAATTGATTTGTGCTTTTCCAAGCGATGGACCAGTCAGTGAATAAAAACATTCTAAACACTTTTTGATAAATGACGGCACGCCCAATAATACGCAAAACATCTTGTGCTGATCTAATTGAAGACTTGTTAAAATTCCTTTACGGAAAAGGATATATTCTACTACGGCATCGATTCGAGAGCGAGCGGACATGCGTAGATCTATTGAGGGACACAAGTCGAATATCCATAGGCGGCCTAATACAGTCAAAGTTTCACGTGGCAGGAATGACGACTTCTTGCTCTGGAAGACCTCTTCCTGCGTAGGGCAATCAGGCAGGTCAAGTGGTATGTTATTTTCGAATTCTTGATTTCGTATAATCATGTTTGTTAGAGCAGTTTCGTTACCATCAAGGAATGACAATTCAAAGTTCAGAGTACCACTTGTCATGAAATCACACAGTTGAATCTGCACATGTAGGTGTTGATCTCTTTCGTCTTTACCTTTTGGAAAGAGATGTAGGTACCACTGGAACCCACTGTCGGTCTGTTTAGGACTAATTATTTTCTCCCCATGACATTCCTGGTTCCAGTAGCTGAAATTCTCGATACGCCACACTAATGTACAATCAAACTTATCTTTGGTTTCTACACTTGCCATTGAAGAGTATCTTCGTAACACAGTCGTCCTCTATTGGTTGAGCTGCAGCTACAACACTCCGTACCAACCGCGAAAGGTCCGTGGGACAAAGAGAAACCAGTGGATCGAGAGAAGCTGGATATATAATGTAGATTCACCTTTTTATTGATCTGAGAACGATGGGCAACAAGGAACTGTAGTGCAATAGATGCTGCTGAAACAAAGATCAAATTTTCACTTAATCATTTTTGCATTAAATGCACAAGAACTGATAACTTATAAAATTGGTACAAAGTATGATTTATTTTGTTAAACTGCCCTTTCGTTTTCAACACATTATTTTCTTTCTAAAATATGTTCTTTGGGATTTGATTTTGGGGTTTTATGGCGCAAGGGCATATTTGGCCACGTTGCACCAGACGTCATACAATATAAAGCGCCAAACGCACGATAACACAATAAAAAGTTTTCAAGATATTAACAGAAGACCAACATAAAAAGCATGATCGATGAGTAATTAATTTATATTAAACATGCATTCAATGAGATAGTTTAAAACACGTTGTCGAGCGACGCGATGTAAAATATATAAATGCAGAGGATAATTATACGATGTAAGTAATATGTGATAATGTAAAATTTATAGTTTAGAGATTAGCATGTAAATATTTTTAAATATTTGAATGGGTTTTTTCCAGTTAAGTCCCGCAATGCTAAAATAGAGGTATTGAAAACATATCTGCGATGATGATTAAAAACAGGACATTGTATTAAAATGGAGAGTACAAGGAATCACACATGCGCCACAAACAGGGGTATGCTCTCCTAACGAAAGATGTCAGCTTCAAACGTGTGTCAGATGCGAATTTTTGTTAAAATTACGTCTATTAGATGAGATGATTGAGAAGATCGAAGGGGAATAATGTGTTGTATTCTATGCAGTTTAATGTTATTTTCGGAATTCCAGTCATGTTGCCATTCATTCCAGTCAGCGCTACAGTTAGGGCACTGGAATCGCTCACAAGAACTTGCAATTATAAGAACAAAAATTGCGTGATTTTCCAATCCGCTTTTTATGTATATTCGACCGCTAGTTATCTCTTTCGATTATCAACTGTCGGATAAGAGAACGAACTTGCAAAGATAAAGTAATTCGAATGAGGGTCGTAGAAATAAAATACGAAGACAAAAATTTTTAATTATGTCATTTTTTCCTCTAATATTTGAAAATTTTTACAGTACTGCGATCGAGATAACAATGGGCAAAACATTCGAATTAGAAGAGATCTTCTGCACGTAAGATTCCAGTTATCCAAATGAATACATTTTTAACAAATAGAAACACGCGTGGTCAAGTTTCTCAAGGGGAGCCCTGTACTCTGAAAAGGAAATTACAACGAGGGAGGAAAAAAGTAAAAAGGGTATAATATCACTGAGCCCTGTTCAGAGTTCTTAACGCGCTTTAGACAAGGGATTTGCGAGCGCTCTCTGTGTGCAACATTCCGGCGTTTTACGAGGTCAGTTTCCGTTATGCATAGAATTGAGTTTTCATTTTCTACGTTTGCGAAGGTTAAATATAGGCGGAAAACTCCAAAGTATTTGAATAGTGCGCAAACTTTTACTTCAAATCCATACTAAAAACAAGCGATACAATCGTAATTTTGAACCACGGTCAGATGACGAGTCAACACTTGAGCTGGCACCCCACTCTACGAACTTCCACACCACGCCAACGTGAGGACATAAGGCCACGTCGGATTTTACGAGCACCAGCCACCTTTGTACGCGACGGTCTTTGGTTGGATTCGAACTCGCGACCCTCCGATTACTAGTCCGTTACTCATCCAACAGGGCTACCGCGGCCCAGCGCCATGTCACGAAATCAACAGTTTAATAACTCAGCAGGGAATACGATAGCATGGACATTAGTTAGTTTCCCTCACTAAAATAAACTCGAACTCACTAAAATAATCTCGACTGACATGCCTAAATCGTACCAAGAGACTAAAATGAAAATTGAATTCGAAAAACAGGACTCGAATCGTAAGTTACTTATTACCATTACAATTTACACAATTGTAGTGATTTCTGTGCTGGGATAAATAGAAATGCTCACTTTTCGGCTTAACTTACTTGAATACGTAGTCTGGTGTATATACAATACGAAACTTAAGATATTCGTGTATATAAGGTCCGGAGCTTCATTTTGTGATATTAAAGTAATGAGAGGTTCAGATGTACATACCTGAAATACAGTGAAGTAAAGTCGATGTTTAATACTAGTATCACTGATTGCGTTAATGTACCAGTTCACGTGCAAAGAAAAATTTCCCAAGAGACTGAATAAGATAGGTGATTTATATTGCTTGTGAATACGCATGTCATAGTCGCCTGCGCATGTGCGTTTACAATTAACTTATGGTAGGTAGTTGAATTAATGTCGCACTGGAGCAACACAAAGGGTTATTGGCGACGGTCCGGTAAGGATCCCGAAGGAAGGGGTGGTTCAAACTTTCCTGGTGTTGTCCTCGATCTTTACCTTCGGGTTTGATCCCGGACCGTTGTGAATAGCCCATTGTGTTTCTCCAGTGTGACTTTAATTAAAATACCTACGGGAAGGATCAGAGGACACTACGTACGTACTTTTGAACAACGATCAGATGACGAGACAACACCTGAGCTGGCATCGCACTCTCCAAACTTCCACACCAAGCCAACGTACGGACATTTGAGGCAACGACAGATTTAACGTGCACGAGGCAACTTTGTACACGATGGTGTTTAGCTGGATTCGAACTCGCAACCCTCCGGTTGCTAATCCTTTACGCTTCCAACCGGGTCACCACGATCCCCAACCGTTTCGAAGAGAAAATAATACGAAAAATTGATACTATATCATCCAGGACAGTAAGTCTTCCAAATTTTCTGATCTTTAATATCATTGAATGAAAATTAAGGTAAAATATATTATCGGAATTAGCGATATTTTAAAAATCCAAAGATACTTACAGCATTCTCGATTGCTACTGATCATGACCAAAATAGTCGTAACTCATTCACATCAATCATTCCTACTTCAACATAAGCAAACAAATAGGATGATACTGAATAAAGCTTTCGATGCTGTAACTTTAAATTATGAATAGAATTTTTGAACATATCTTACTCTGGTTTAATTTCCATCATTTATTTATTCTAAACATGGGTAGTAAAAAATCGGCATGAAAATTTATTGGTATTATTGACATTAAATTATGTAACAACGATATAAGACATGGTTAACAAATACACTGCTGCATGACGAACGATTTTTCGCATGTATATATAAATGAAACTAGTCATTTTATTTCTAAAATACACTCAAGATACATTTTTACATTTATCAGGTAATTTAACGGTTTTAAAAACATGGTACACTCCATTTCCAAAAAAAAATGCAGATATGAATTTATATGAAAGTTGTGTTTTGTGTATTGTAACAAATTAATATTTATAAATTCAATTTTGAATCCGTTAAATTTATGCACTGAAACGTCAAAGCAGTCAAAGCAAATCCTCGGAACATTTATTCACCCAGGAATACTGATGAATTAGAAAAATATCTGTCCTGTAATCCTGTCCCTTTTGAAATAAATTTTCTATCTAGTTGGACAATCGTAAGTTGATAAAAATTCATTTTTCCTCGTAGAACAGAATTACAATAAAGTTGCACTGAATATGACGGCCGACTATACTACATGTCTTATTAACTTTCCAACTAAAGCCTTTCTTGTAAATCTGCTTAATAGTTTTTCCTGAAACATGAGAATCACTGTTCAGAAAATTGTCCCATTCCTCGGAGATTGGAGTCGTGGATTCAAATGTTCTCACGTTGGCGTTGTGTCAAAGTTTGGAGAGTGGGATGCCAGTTCAGGTGTGATCTCGTCTTCTGACCGTGGTTCAAAATTACGTATTGTCTCCCTATCTTTCTCTTCGTTATTGAATCCCGGACCATCACCAATAAACCCTTTGTGTTGCTCCTGTGCGACGTTACTTCAATTACCTGACTACATCGGAAAGTAGAATTTCATCATAGTGGCTCAAAATGAAGTGAACGAAAGATACCAGTTCGGCAACTTGGAGCTTGCCAAATGGGATGCAATACCCCAAAACGTGTCCTACTCATCCGAGAGCAGAATTTCGTCGAATTGGTTCAAAATGAAGTCGTGGACGAATAATGTCAGCTCGTCGTCCTGGTGCCTGTCCGCAAGAGCTAGGATGTCGCACACGTTCCATACGCTGTTGTTGGATTGCAAGAGGGACGAGCACTCATGTTTTAGAGATAGTACTTGGTACTTGTCTGCAGGGTAGTACAGCTTGGCCGCACCGTCCCACTTCAGTTCGTCCAAGGTGCCTGAGTACAGGAAGGTCAGCATCCAGTTCCTTCCTTGTCGTAAATCCTTCCTTGTCGTGTAAATGGCGTGGTGTGCAAGTTTGGAGAGTGGGGTGTCAGCTCAGGCGTTGACCTCGTCATCTGACTGTAGTTCTAAATTAAGAGGCATTGTCCTTGATCTTTCCCATCCCGGACCGTCGCCAATAATCCGTTGTCTTTCCAGTGCGATTGAATTAATTTTAACTAATTACCTACTTTATTGTGTATACGTCTATTTACTTGAAGTTATTTGGAGAAACATAGCCTTTGCGTCATAAAACCCAACCAACCGTTTAACACACTGGTAGGTAGTTGAATTAACATTACATTGCTGGTATTCAAGGGGCTATTGATGACGGTTCCTGATCCATCTCGTATGGAAAAATCGGAGGACAACACCTTGTCATTTTGTTGAGGTCAAGGGTTGACATCGTCAGATGACGAGGCAACACGTAAACTGGCACCCCACTCTCCAAACTTCCACAACACGCCAACGTGAGGACATTTGGGACCACGACATATTTAACGTACACCAATACCCACGCAAACGTCGGTCTTTGGTTGGATCGAGTATCAAACTCGCAACCCTCCGTTTGTTAATCCGCTACTCTTCCAACCGGGTTTGAATAACTTTTAGTTATTTCATGTTATTTAATATATTTTATCGCAAATTTATTGAACTCGTATTTTACTTTGTAAGATAATCGAGCTCGCTTATTTATACAATTTCTTTTGATGTTTTTACTTTCATATCGATTTTATTATTTTATCTTGTGCTTTTTAGGGCGCAGCTTGCACGTCTTTGGACTTTTTTGCGTCAAACAACCACCCATCCAATTGGGCTACCACGGCCCTTAACATGGGTAAAATGCATGTTGTCTCTGAAAGGTAAAAAATCTTTAAACATTATGTTCATTTGTCATCACAGCTTTTTTAGACAGAAAACTGGAGGAAAGATTGGGCCCCTCCGAAACTATTGTCTGAATGTGTGCGCTTATTGTGTTTGTATTCCTCAGCCAACGCTTTTGTACCTGAAAGCCGTCGTGGCCCACTTGGAAGAGTAACGGATTAGCAACCGGAGGGTTGCGAGTTTGAATCCAACCAAATACCGTCGTGTTCACGGGACTGGTTCACGTTATATCTGTCGTGGTGTGGAAGTTTGGAGAAATTTAAAATTACGAGGCGTCGTTCTTGGATCTTTCAATTCGGGATTGATCCCGGACCGTCGCTAATAGCCCGTTCTGTTGCTCCAGTGCGACATTTATTACCTGCCTACTTAAGTTCAGAATCGGGGGTATTTCAATTAACGTCACACTGGAGCAACACAACGGGCTATTGGTGAAGGTCCGGGATCGATCCCAAAGGGAAACATCCGAGGACAACGCCACGTAATTTTGAACCACGGTAAGATGACGACGCAACACCTGAGATGGCACCCCACTCTCCAAACTTCCACACCACGCCAACGTGAGGACATTTGAGGCCACGACAGATTTAACGTGCACCAGTCCCCTTTGTACACGACGGTGTTTGGCTGGATTCGAACTCGCAGTTAGGCATTTAATTAACGTCGCTCTGGATCAACACAACGGGTTATTGGCGATGGTCCGGGATCAACCCCAGAAGGTAAAGATCCGAGAACAACACTTCATTTTGAACCACGGTCAGATGACGAGGTCACATCTGAGCTGGGCTCTACACCTCACGGTGAGCCGAGGGGAGGTGAGTCTGGAGCTGGCACTCCACTCTCCAAACTTCCACACCACGCCAGCGTGAGGACATTTGAATCCACGACAGATTTAACGCACCAGCCACCTTTATACACGACGGTCTTTTGTGGGATTCGAACTCGCAAACTTCCGGTTGGTCAGTTACCCTTCCAACCGGACTACTGCAGCTCCTTTAAATAGTATGGGATTAGGTGTTTACGTGGGATCAAAACTCAAAGTATCTGTGGACACAATGTCCGCTCCCGTCATTCCAGTGTTCAATTCAGTGTCTGAAAATTATATAACAACCTCTGTTTTTTATTTCAAATACACTGCTGGCCACCCAAATTGCAACACCAAGAAAGACAAGAGGTATCACAACAAAATTTATTTTGTAGATAACATGTTGACCAAGTATCAAATGATTAAATTTATAGATTTCTGTGAAGTGTGGTTCCTGCCAAAATCAGTAGCCAGAGTAGCCGCCATTGTTGGAGATCACCGCTGCCACACGCCTCGGCATTGATTCAAAGAGACTTTGGATGTGTTCTTGGGGTACAGCAGACCAAGCAGCTTCCACACGTTGCCAAAGTTGATCTGGTGCGGCAGCTGGGGATGTATTCTGGGTCAATCGTTGAGCAACCATGGACCACATGTTTTCTATCGGCGAAAGATCCGGAGAGCGAGCTGGCCAGGGAAGCAATTCAATCTGGCGATTGACGAAGAACCCTTGGACAATGCGTGCCACGTGTGGTCGCGCATTATCCTGTTGAAATATGGCTGTGGGCAAGCCCTGAAGGTAAGGAAGGACAACTGGCTCCAACACCTCGGAGATGTAGCGCTGGCTGTTTAAAGTACCGGCAATGCGTACTAGAGGAGTGCGAGAGTGATATCCAATACCGCCCCATACCAAAATACCCGGTGCAGGACCAGTGTGGCGGTGCATAACGCAGCTGTTCAGCATCCTCTCTCCACGGTGTCTCCAGACTCGAATCCGACCATCGTGGTGTTGCAGACAGAAGCGTGACTCGTCAGTAAAGACAATTTCATTCCATTCTACCGTCCACATCCTTCTTTCATCGCACCATTGGCGGCGGAAACGTCTGTGGTTCTGCGTCAAGTATAGACGAAGCAATGGGCGTCTTGCGGACAGACCACTCTGCTGTAAACGGCGTCGAATGGTACGCGCAGACACTGGATGATGCGGTACAGACTGAATGTGCTGTGCTATGGTTCGTGATGTGGCTGAGCGATCCGTCACTGCCATACGCACAATATGCCTGTCATCACGTGAAGTGGTGCACTGAGGTGGATGCGATCGAACACGTCGGTCCGTCGTACCCTCCTGCATCCAACGATCACATATCCGCATTACAGTTGTTTGGTTTCGTCCAACACGACTACCGATTTCCCTGAAAGATAATCCACAATCTCGGTAGGCCACTATCCTTCCTCTGTCGAACTCGGATACTTGATCAAAAGATGATCGCTGTTTTCTACGAGGCATAATTGATCGTTTTTTTGAAAAAACCACAAGAAAAACACAATTGCCGTACTTGAAATCGTCGAAATCTCCAATCCTTAAATAGCGCTTTGAAGTGGCGCCACAGGCGCGCGTGATGTGCGTCTGCGCTGAAATTCTAATCATTTGCATATCTCACCTCCGCTAATGCATGTTGTAAATTTCATATTATTTGCATGCTTCCTTCAGGGTGTTGCATTTACGGTGGCCAGCAGTGTATATTTGAATAAAAGTAACTGCAAACAGTTCCAAAAGAACTATGATCTTTTTCCACCTGCTACCCTTCTGGATCCATTGGAGCGAGATCTTTCATTGGATTGGAGGTTGAAACAGAACGGCAGAATGCGGCGAGAACGCCTAAAGATCTGCTCTGCAATGCTCTAAAGAATGGTTTTGATTTGAAGCAGGTGAGGGAAGAATCTTGTCTGAATTCTGTTAATAAAATACGAAAGTGAGGACTGTTTAAGAACACGAGATCCCATAGATAGTGGTAAATCCATCTCACATATATCGCATTTTAAATTGGAGTGGACTTTCGAATTGACACCTCGTTCACAGTAGAGTAGGTAGGAGAGGCGAACCCAGTGTCGAAGTATTTTCGTGACATGCGCTTGGAGTAAACGGGCTTTCGTGAACTCGCCATCTTCAGATATAGCCACCTATCTGGTATAGTGATCATAGCATTTATCTGCCACACAGTAGAACCCGGGTTCGAATCTCGGTTTATAAGCGCATGGATGTTGGTGATTGTCCCTGTTGGAGCAACGGCGGCTTACCCACCTGGTGCTCCTTCACAAACAGCTCCCAGGTCGCCCCTTCCATTTCCAAAGCGGTCAGTGGTTGGACATTTAAAGAATATTAAGAATACGAAGCTCAAAATTCTTTTAATGTGCCCTCTCTAATTGTATTGTTATTCTGTTGGTTGGTAGAGTTGAATTTACGTAGCACTGGAGTAACACAACAGGCTATTGGCGATCGTCCTGGTTCAGTCCCGAAGGGAAAGATACGAAGGACAACACCTCGTTACTTTGAACCACGGTCAGATGACAAGGTCAACATCCCACTCTAAACATCCCCACTACGCCAACGTGATTACATTAGAGGCTATGACAAATTTAACGTGCACCGGTCTCCAAGTACACGACGGTCTTTGGTTGTATTGTTATTCAAAAAAGGTTAGACAAAGCTTTAAAATTATCTTTTTACAAGCGACTAGAGAATACAAAACTAGACAGGGACTGCATTACTTCATTTGTCCTGAACGTACAGGAAACCTCCGTAGAAACACAACCACTTCTTATATTTAGTTTGACAGAAATGCTCCGTAATGGTCACAGCTTGTCTGGCACCCAGTAGGTCGTGGGTCCGAGTTCCGTTCCAGATGTTGGTTATTGTCCCTATTAGGACAAGCGGTGGTGATTCTACCATTGGGTGCTCTTTCGTGCCAGTGGTCGGTTATTGTTAAAAAACCTTTAAAATATGTAAATACGATACTAAAATATTTACGCATCAAATATTTATAGGTCAGTATATTAGTGGGATCGAAACTTTCAAAATTCCACTGCTGACAATTAAAGTCAAGAGAATCAAATTCGTATTGATAGAGCACATAGCTTATGGCACAAGAAGAAAATGATCCGAAATACTTATTTCTCAGACTTGATGATCATTGGAAATTCAGTATTTTGTGTTCTCACTATGAACTGCAATGACAGTTGCTTCACGGTCGGGCACAGAGATTAAGAAATGTTGGTGGACTTTTTGGGAATGCCAGAACAAGCAGTTTCGAAACGTTGTCAAAGTTCAGCTGTTACAACTGCTGGTGATGCCGGTGAGAACGAAACGTCGAGAGATGAACCAAATGTGTTCAACAGGTGAGAAATCCTGTTAACGCTCAGGTCAAGGAAGCTGCAAAACATAGCGCTATTGAGGGATTGTTGGGCATGGCGTGATACATGTGGTCACGCCGACAATAGAAAAAACGAAATTTTCTTTTATTGTGTTCAGAGGAATTCGATCTTCATCGTTTCATCAAAATGCAGCTAAACTTCTGCAATGGAGAGTTTTATGTCATTTTAATATAAAGTCGCTCATATTCATTTGAAAAGCAACTTTGAGTTAAAGAGCTATTACTAAATGGTTATGAAAATAATTGTTGATTAAAAGGAGCCAGAAGATCCCGTACCATCATACTCTTTGCATATCTCCATGACCACCACCCTCCGTGAAGATTCCTTCTTGACGCTAGACTCCTGACTCACTCCGACTCCTTGTCCGTGCATCAAATGAAGCAATTTTTTGAAGACTGATATCGTGGAGCCACCTCAATACAAGAAAGCCTCTTAAAGTACCAATGAGTGTAATCTGGAGCTTCCCATCTTGATGTTAAGATGCAGCTCAACTTCTGAAATTAAGATATCCTTATATCAGTGTCAGATTAAGTCGCTCTTATTCATTTGTAAAACAGCTTTGAGTAAAAAACATTACTAAAGGGTTACAAGGCTAATTATAGACTAAAAGGAGCCAAAAGATTTGTACCATCGGCTCTTCAGATCTCTGACCACCGCCTTCTCTTTTACCATTGGATGCCTGAACTCAGTCGGACTCCTCTTCCATGCTGAAAAGAAATAAATTGTTTATACTTCATGGATTATCAATTTGAATTAAAAATAATACTAATTTATCAATAATTGAATTTGAATGAAACACGGAAGGATCACTTACTATCTGATGACCGACAAGGAGTTGTACATTTCCAACAGAGATGGAAGAGGTCACGCTAAATAAGTGTATGCTCTCCCACATCCATCTAGTAGGCGGGGCCCAAAATATCGGCCCACGCCATGCGCCATCAGCATGTGATGGCGCATTCCTTTGGCAATCCTGCAGGCTTTGTCTCACTGCTCGCAATGAATCATATCCTCCTGCAACGAACGAAGCATGTTCAAAACCTTTAATAACATCAAAATGGTTACGAATACTCAACAGTTTTTTAACACAACATTGATATTACTACCTTATACTTTAATGATGAAAGCATTTAGCATTTCTGATAGTGTCTTGCCCTAGTATAAAGTCTTAGGAATGTAAATGTATTTTAATTTAAATTTTGCATTCATTTAGACAGATAATTGAAAAGACGAATACTGAAAAGAAAAAATGTTTACCAGAAAGTTGAGGTCGGCCAAATCGATGGTATCGCTCTGCTCGTTCAATCTGCAGCAGCTCACAAGCATGGCCCTAAAATAGACATTTATAATTATACATTCCAATAGATTCGTGATAGGGTTAGACTATGTGTCCTGGCGGCTGGAGAGGTGACAAACGGCCCGCCGCCCACAGATTGAGCTCCGTTGTGACATCCTGACTCCTTGTGTATTCCCCCTTGCTATTGGTTTTATTATTTTAAATTTTAATTACATCACTTACCTTCGTCCCATTAATTCATATATTTATTAACATTATTCATATGTTTATTATCATTATTCATATATTTATTATCATTATTCATTTCATCCTATTTAATACATTGTCATACATTATTTTATATTTTTAAAGTTAGACTTATATATATGATTTTATTTAATAATTTGTATTATTTTGAGTTTCGTTCTTGTAAACCGGTGGTGTTCACCGGTCGTCTTTAATATTATATTGTCTTATTATTATTTGTCCACTATTTTTATTGTATTGTTGCCCGGCAAATTGTTGCCGGTTGTTCTTTTGTTGGCCCTGTTGGCCTATTTTGTTAAATTTTTGGTTTCAATAAATGGTGGTGCCCTTGGTGCTTGGGGCCGCACGTGGGAACTCGGCGGTGCTTTCCGCCGGGGGGGGGGGGGCTGGGTGGCTCGCTGCCCTCTTTCGTGGTCACGGTGGTTGTCTAACCCCGCTTCCCAAGCCAAAGCTCTAAGCCTTATTTCGGTGAGCTGGGAGGCGGTGAGTCCAGAATTCCAGAGAGAATAGATTCGTGAAGGAAAGCCATTCTAATGATATAATCGATTATTGTTTCTTGAAAATTGATAATGTAAGAAAAACGATACTTTAAAATGGGAAAGTAAAATTACGATAGAAGCATTTCAAAATTTTATAATTTGTAATAACTAACTAAATAAATGCTTCCTCTCTCAACTTACTAAACCACATCCTCACTCTAACAGTAAGAAAATCAATCAAATAGTGACAAAATCACTCTATAAAATCGCAGTGTAAAATATTTTTAGCTTACACAAGAAAAATTTAAGTAACAGAAATTAGTCTGTTTAAAACTGCATTATTTTTTATCCAACATTGTTACCTTGCAATACCACTTTGTTGTATTGTAACAGAACTATCAGATCCGCATATTGCATTATCAGACAATCAAACCAAATACGACCCTCGAAATGTTTTCATCAGGACCACACATTTTAGGACCTAATAATTTTAACCGGCTCGGAATTCAGATACAACCCTCCAGATAGGTTTACCCGGCTATCCGAATTGCATTATCAGGCCCGCAAACCGGATACGAACCTCGAAGTGCTTTTATCAGGCTCGCCGACGAGATACGGCCCTCCACAAAGGTTTTCCGGTCCCGCCATATATATTGGCATATCAGATATTCCTAAAGCGAATACTCATTCATAAAAATATACGTATATATTTAATAAAGTAGCAAATCGGAGCATATCCGTTATTTCGTAAAGTGCTACGTTGAATCTGCTCCACAAGCAGATTTATATATGTATATTCTTGTTTCTTAAAAGTCTTCAGATTTCCATTCTATCTAGCTTCCATTGTCTGTTTGCAACTTCTAAATTACTTATAATTTTATTCTATTCAGATTTCCGTTACAAATTTACATTGTCTGCAATTCTTAAGCAAAATCTCTTCTAAGCAGCAGGTAATATCAACACCCCTCTCCGAATGGGTGTTGCCTCGTCATCTGACCGTGGTTCAAAATTACGTGGTGTTGTCCTCGGATCTTTCCCTTTGGGATTGATCCCGGACCTTCACCAATAGTCCGTTGTGTTATTTCAGTGTGACGTTTATTAAAATACCTTCCCACCCATGGGGTTTACTGTCTTTGGTAAACACCGTGGTCGCGCTCCCGGGATACCGAGCGATATTTTTCTGCTTTTTCACCCCACTACTTTATTCCCAATCCTCTTTTTGTCCCTTTCGTGACATTTTTAACTTGACTTGGTCGTGTGTTTGGCGCAGATTGGCGAAATGTGGTCCTCGGGCCATAAAACACCAAAACAACCAGCCTACCAATATGAAACCTTGTTGAAAGTGGTAAGCGAAGTGTTCCTGCCACGCAGTTTTATTCCTTATGTCGTTTTTGAACTGTTTCCATCTCTATTAATCCTCTTGTTCATCTTTTACAGTAGCAAAAACTTGCTAATTCTCTGCTGTTTTGAAAATGCAATACAACCTTTTTCACGTAGCTTGAAACCGAGGTGCCCCAGTGACGCTCTTGTTTGAGTCAATGATAGGTATGCAAGTGTTTTTTAACGTCGTTCTGGAGCAACACAATGGGCTATTGGCGACGATCCGGGATCAATCCCTAAGGGGAGGCTCCGAAGGTAACCCAGCTGGCACAGCAACGGATTAGCAACAGGAGAGTTACGAGTTCTAAACTCGGTCTAGCTAAAGACCGTCATCTACGCGAGGGTTGTTGCACGTTCATTCTTTGACGACGATTTAAAAGCCGATCTTTGAGATTAAGCACGTCAGATTATATGTGTATGTTGTCGTATATCGTTCTATTTAATGGGTTATTAGTGAAATCCCAGGCAATGTAGGCAGCACAAACATTTATTGTATGACAAAATATTTACAATTTACCAAGGATCGTCCTACACGACAACTCCATTCGAATAATATTTTTCTCTCTTAACACAATCTGATGGCGCTTTTAGCGCCATCTGTAGGGTGATTGAATCCCTAATACGACATCTCCCCGCAAGATATGGGTTTGGGGTTTTCTCAAAACAAAAACACAGATCTGAATTTAAATATAAAGGACTCAATCACCTAAATATTATCACACCATATCAACAGCAAAAAAATGCAAAATAAAAAAATATCTATACATATAAGAATAATAATGCCCATAAAATACTAAAGCATATAATAAAAAGAAATTATGCTTAAAGTCATAATAATAAATTTGTCACTATTCGGAAAATAGTCTGGATAATGCATCAGCATGAGGCATTTTGACTCCTGGACAATGTTTTATTGTTAAGTTATATCTTTGAAGAGCAAAAACCCACCGCTGTAGTCGTGAAGATTGTGGGGCACATTTTGTAATGTATGACAAAGGGTTGTGATCAGTGTACAGTTCTATTTTGGACCCGAAAACTAGAGTTTCAGACTTCTTCAAACTCCACACAATAGCGTACGATTCTCTTTCTATTGTAGACCAAGCTTGTTGAGTTTTATTCAACTTCTGGCTCACATATGCAATAGGTCGGAGTAATCCTTCGATCCCTTGGGACAGCCAAGCGGCGATACCATACTGGGATGCATCACTGTGTATTATGAACGGTTCACTCATAACCGGAGTGTGCAAAGCTGGAGCTTTCATTAGAGCAGTTTTCAGTTTGTTGACGGCAACTTCGTGTATATCTAGCCAAGGTAATTTTTCAGGAATCCTCTATTTTGTTAACTCCGTAAGAAGTAAGGCAATTTCTGCATAGCAAGGTATATAATCCCGATAATAATTGCACAACCCGAGCATGCTTCTAAGTTGTTTCTTGGTCTCAGGTACAGGTATTTGAGCAATTGCTTTTATTTTGTCTGGATCTGCTTGATGCCTTCCAGATCCGATAACATGACCTAAATATTTGATTTCGGGTCTTGCAATACCGTTTGACCAATCCACACCAAATTTGGCACACTTATACTTAAGAACCCTGCGGGTAACGTAGGCTACATATTAATCCCCTTTCTATTTGTCGTAGGGGCTAAAAACAATTCGAAATTCCCATAGAAATAACATTGAGTATTGTTAGGTGATGCTCTCTCCCGGTCTGGCTGTGCAGATGACGTCAGAGTTAACTAGTACAGGAGTCGCCTCTCAAGATGACCTTGGAGTTTTTTAGAATCTTAGAGTGTGATGCAATCGAAGATGGGTCGATTGAAATGAAAATTGCTCAGTATATCGTTTATGTATCCTGTCTGGTAAAATGAGGGATGAAATTTTCGAGCATAAAATGTGTTTCCTTGAAACGTTGAATCATTGATATCGTATCAATGATTTGTCAGCCTTCTATAATGATGGTGGAATTCCGAAATTCGCATTCCTGGTGCAAGGTGCTACAAATAAAAAAATATTGATAAGAAAAAAAATAGTACGATGTATGTCATTTTTTTACAAAATGAACTTAAAGGGCATTCACAATCATTCCAAAACTAAAGCAAATTATAGAAGTTACAAAAGTTTTAAAAATTATTTTGTCTCGCTTATTTTTATCTCTACATTTGCATTTTCTATGACAGAAAAGGGATTGTTTGGATCACTTTCAATCGACGTTTAAGCAATTAAACCCGAGTAACGCCAAGGTAAATTCAACTAGTAATATACAGGGTGCAACGCAAAGTCCGTGCCCACCCTTTATTTTCGCAACCGTTGATCGTAGACATATACTTCCAATTGCAAAAATGTTTCACATGAGGTAAACATTCATGTTATGACATTTTGAAATTTAAAAAATCAATTCTGTAAAAATTACAAAATCTAACTTTTTATACAGTCCCCAGTTCCTTATAGTGATATTTAGTAAAAGTTTACACTCATCCTAACAAACGTAACACAAAAAGTTTCACTTCTGTGTGACAAAAATTGACCGAGATATTTAATTTCAAAGTTTGGGATTTATTCAGATTTATTTTGCCTTCATTGAGGGGTCGGTTAAAATATAACTTAGAATAATTCGAGATTGAAATCAGAGTGCAACGCCCATTTTTCGGCCAAAGGGGGGTTCCCCGACCATAAACGATGGGTGCATGTATAGTAAAGTGGACATGCCCGATTCACTGAAAGTGGTCGCAGCGCCCCCAGTGGGGAAAGTTTGGAAATCTAACTCCGAAACTAAGCAAGATAGACAAAAGATGTTAATTCGAAAGTTGTAGACCATCGTCGAATTATGTAGAATCGACACCCTTAAAATGAAAAATGCGCAAAAAGAACCGGATAAATGGCAGCGGAATGCAAACTACCAGAGGCGTTGCACTCTGATTTCAATCTCGAATTATTCTAAGTTATATTTTAACCGACCCCTCAATGAAGGCGAAACAAATCTGAAAAAATCCCAAACTTTGAAATTAAATATCTCGGTCAATTTTTGTCACACAGAAGTGAAACTTTTTGTGTTACGTTTGTTAGGATGAGTGTAAACTTTTACTAAATATCACTATAAGGAACGGGGGACTGTATAAAAAGTTAGATTTTGTAATTTTTACAGAATTGATTTTTTAAATTTCAAAATGTCATAACATGAATGTTTACCTCATGTGAAACATTTTTGCAATTGGAAGTATATGTCTACGATCAACGGTTGCGAAAATAAAGGGTGGGCACGGACTTTGCGTTGCACCCTGTATATAGAACATCGTTCCATCGAATCATATTTTTATTATTTTTACGTTCGAAATTTCGAGTTAAGACTATTTTGATATTTTCCTGCCAGATCAATTTGCAGGTGATACATTCTTGTCTGCTAGAGCGTTTCTGTTAATTGATCTCGTCTTGACTTAATTTTCTTAAGCCTTTTGCAATTTTCAACTAAGATTGGTACTTATATCTCTGTCAGAACTTAGATGGAGTTTTGTGTTCTAGTCTACCGGTTTCGTGTATTCATTGATCTTATCTTAAAGTATTCCCACTAAACCTTATTGCGAATGTGGACTTCGTATCGAAGAACCTGACAAAATTGATAGCGTAAAAACTCACATCCTTCCAATTCCATGTTTACTTTTTCATTTCTAATCTGTCATTGGTTGCCTCTTTCTTCACCGTTCATTTCTTTGTCTGAATATTTCCACTATTATCAGACTAAATAAACAGCACTGCATTCGTTTCCAGGGAGACAGCGATAGAGATTGCACAGTAACAGTTCCACCTGTGACTGCTACATTGTGATTCGGATTCTAAACTGTGATTGAATCTCAATGGTTGGATGCTAAGTACCTTTAAGGCACCAGATATATCGCGTAGGCAGATAGATGAATTAACATGGCACTGGAACAACACAACCCGCTATGGGTGACGGTCCGGGATCAATCCTGAATGATGAGATCCGAAGACAACCCCTCGTCATTTTGAACCATGGTCAGATGACGAGGTCACACCTGGAGCTGGTACCCCACTCTCCAAACTTCCACACAGAGCCGCGGTAGCCCAGTTGGAAGAACAACGGATTAGCAATCCTAGGATTGCGGGTTCGAAACTCGATCCAAGCAAAGACCGTCGTGTGCACGGAGTAGGTAGGTACTTTAATTTACGTCACACTGATGCAACACAATGGGCTATCCGTGTACACGGGAATGGTGCACGCTAAATCTGCCGTGGCCTCACATGTCCTACGGTTGGCACGGTGCTGAAGTTTGTAGAGTGGGGTGCCATCTCAGGTGTTATCGTCATCTAACCGTGGTTAAATGGTACGAGGCGTTGTCATTGGATCTTTCCCTTCAGGATTGATCCCGGAGCGTCGCCAATAGCCCGTTGTGTTACCCAGTGGGACTTCAATAAACTACCTAACCTAACCAAACTTCCATACCACGCTAACGTGAGGACATTTGAAGCCACGACGGATTTAATGTGCACGGCGGTCTTGGCTTGGATGGAGTTTTCCGAACTCAACCCTTCGATTGCTAATCCGCTACTCTTCCAACATTAGCAAATAGCCCGTTGTATTGCTCCAGTGTAACGTTAATTAAAATACCTACCTCCAACATTAGCAGTATCAAGAGAAAGCTGTTACTTTAAAAAAGCAATAACAGATACGACTGTGATTCCAAAATATCAGTGATTGAGATAGCAGTTTTCTGTGATTAGTTCGACGCTTTTTGATTCCACCGTGAGGTAATTCAATGGCTTATTGAAATATGAGGTCATAAACAGGCCACTTGAAGTTCCAAAAAATCTAAATTTATGTGACCTTGAACGTTAAATGTCAGTAATTAATACAATATAGATTTCGGAACCTGATATTTTGCAGTTGCTCATTACTATGTGATCTATTTGAAAAAAAAGATTTTCATTTAATATCGGTGATCAGTCAATCATAGCCAATTTGGCAACACAACGGGGTTTTGGAGACTAAGGAATATATTTGTGTTTTGGTTTGGCACATCTCTGATGACGCCCACCTAAACCAAGGGGAAAGATGCTAGAACAACGCATCGGAATACCACTTTCTGTTGACTAGATCAACACTTGAGCGGGCACCCCGTTTTCCAAATTTCCACTCCAACGCGAGGTCACGACATGTAACGTGCTTCAGCCCCCACGTACACGACAGTCTTTGGTTCTATCTAGTTTCAAGCGAGTTCGAATCCAATTAAAAAGACATTCGTATGGAAAGTGGGCTGGTATACGCTAAATCTGTCGTTTCCTCAAATATCCTTACGTTCGCTTGGTGTAAAAGTCTGAAAAGTGGGTCACTAGTTCAGGTGAGCTCGTCATCTGACCGTGGTACAAAATTGCGTGTTGTCCTCCCATCTTTCCCTTCGATTTTGATCCCGGACCGTCGCCAATAGCCCATTGTGTAGCTCCTGTGCGATGTTAATTAAATATCTACTACCTTGATCTTGATCCAAACTCTCAAACCTCCGGTGTCTGATCCGCGAATCTACCAATTGTGCTACCGCATCTCTAATGAAATGGATGATGAAAAACAAGATTCCAGGAGGGAAGGGCCTGTCTAGAACTTGCGGGAGTTTAGTAAGTACTAGAGGGAAAATGATGAGATGAACAAAGCGCGCCTATCACCATCACCTTTGATAGGAAATTAGTAGCAATAAAGTACAAAAAATCAGACATTGAATAGAAAAGTCGCTCCCATTTCGTTTCGTGATGAAATGGGAGCGACTAAATCTCATCACGACTTTCGTTTCGTGATGCGATTCTCAAGAACGAAGAACACTAGAACTGCTAGATTGGGCACTATTGCGCCCTCTGAACTACTTCTGAACTGTTTGGCAATGAAATGTTTCATTGGGCGCATTTTGGGACTAAAAACTATTGATAGAAACAATTTTGTGCTTGATGGAAAATTCCATTTAAAAGATTTTTTCATTTCGTTTTTACAGCTGTGACCGTGCTCCCCTTTTTACGCAAGAATTTCTATCGATCACGCCACAAAAGCGGAGAAGGGATTCGACGTCTTCCCCTCATCTTGAACTCTTCGTAGGAGGATCGCCTGTGAGAAGCGGTGTGCAACAAGTAGTACTCGCAATGGCCGGAGAGGGAACAGAAGAGAGACGTGCTCTCACGATCCTGTGGCGCATCGAGAACTTCAGCTACTGCAAGAATGGACTTCACGTATATGACATTGACACTACGCTATTTGAACCTCGCACTCTCGATGGAAGACTTTGCTGTCTCGAACTGTTTCCGAATGGTAAAATTGTAGGCGACACACATCTCAGCTTACGTTTATACCTGCATGAAAAACCACTCGATTATCCGATAGACTGCGAATGGTCATTCTTAGATTCCGATGGATTGCCTCTTGTTTCAGGGACCGTACGAAATCATATCATTCAGAGAAAAATACCACTTGATCTGCCTGATTGCACGACGCAGGAAGAGTTGTTCCACACCAGGAGATCCTCATACCTGCCACACGACACCCTGACTGTACGTTGCCGCATCTGGAAGTCCCAAGGGGAGTTCGCACAAGCCGAACACTTTTCCTTCCTCTCTCGATTAGAAGGCAGTGAACATTCATTCTGGTGGCCCATTGAAGGGTTCAGTACTCTTCAGTTAGGTCAGAATGTTACCACACAAGTAGTTTTTCCCTTACCCACTTTGTTTGGAGAGATAGATGTCCAGATGAAATTTTCCTTAAAGGGTGCATCGCTTCTGGACTCTATGGTCGGCTGTGAGGTCACAGAGAACGTTACTTCTGGACCAGTATTGAAAGTTAAAATGTCTGTTTTAGATAACGGACAGAAAGCTATTAAATGCTGGGAAAAGAATCTCCAATTTAGTTACTCAAATCCAAAATTCGTCTCAAGGAAAGAGTTGCTGGAGAAAAAATCCGAATGTTTGGGCGGAGATGTTCTCAATTTACTATGCGTGCTCACATACATTAGAAAAGGTTTTTATAACATAATCCAGAGAAGTTATCTTGGACCCACAAACCTGGAACAGGAACTCCCACGAAAGAACGTTATCCCTGTTTCAGAAGCTAGTTGTCAAACCTCGCAGCAGAATGTTGACCCCACGGATATCTCCCAAGAAAGATCCTTGGTCACTCTGGGAGAAGACTTCCTGTCTCTGTACAGTGACCAGTTTCAGCGATTTCGAACTCCGCTCGGGTGACGTCTCCTTCCCCGTCCACAAGAACGTCCTGTGTGCTCGGTCCCCAGTCTTCAGGGCCATGTTCTCCAGCGACATGAAGGAGTCCGACTCCAACTTCCTAGATGTCCCGGATGTGGACGCCCACGCCCTCAACCGGATGCTGATCTTCCTCTACGCGGGCACAGTGGATCCTCTGCAGTTTGAAGGAGCGATTAAGCTGTACTACGCGGCAAACAAATACCAGATACCCTCCCTGCAGCAACAGTGTTCTTCTTTCTTAAGATCTCGCATAACAGTGTCGAACGTGAGCGACATCTTGACATTGGCGGACAGACACCGGGACCAAGAGCTGACATCGTTCGTCCACGACTTCATTCTGAGAAACGACGATGAGATCATGCAATCCGACGAATGGGAGAGATTTCTAGAAAATGACACGTATTTTGCAGGAAAAACAATGCATCAGTTATACAAGAAAAAGCTTCAACTGAAGAACCATTAAGATCATGAAGCACGTCGATCCGTAATACTTTATTTCAATTCTGATATGAGCTATAAGCTTATTGGCAATCTAAAAGGTTTTGGAACTGTGTGAAATGTATTTGTGAGTTCAAAATACGCTTGCATATTCCAGATGGTGAAAGCTGTAATTTTCCAAATATCGTCATATTATGTGTAGACAAATTTCCCGAGAATTTATCTAGTCGGCAATACACAATCTCAAATGTCCTAACATTGAATACATCCAAGTCTCCGCAGGTTTTTTATACCTTCACAAGGCGATACACAATTGCTGGCTTTTAATTATGAAGGAGTTTTTCATTTTATTCATGGATCAAAAACATTGTTGAAAATCAAATATATGCTGTTGTATTTGATGCCTTTATATGTATTCTTAATCCTGAGTGAAATGTGTCTTAATCACAAATTAGAAATAAAATGGTTATTTTAAGTTTGCCTACCGTTTCCCGTTTTCAGACAATTCATGTAGTCTTTATTATAGTATTATTCAAAGCATACACACAAACACATTAATCATATCAGTTTGCATATTTTGAATTGAAAAAAATTAAAAATTGTCTTTGCTACCTTTGTACTTTAACTCATGGAATGCTTATAAAAATGAACTGTTGTGAAGATTAAAAATCAATTAAGCGATACTGAAATTCGTGTATTTGAAGTGCATGTATATACATGTGTATTTCATATTTGTATGTTTTAAAAGAATGCTTTTCCTCAGTACGCCTTCAGGACGAAACTTTCTCCACGAAGTTCATTTCTGATTTTCATACTGACCGGGATAGCCCAGTTACTCGGATTAGAAGCAGGAGGGTTGCTCGTTCGAAACTCCGTACAACCAAAGAACGTGTACACGTTAAATCTGTCGGGGCCTCAAATGTCCTCATGTCGTGGTGTGGAAGTTTGGAGAGCGGTACCAACTCAGGTGTTGACCTCGTCATCTGATCGTGATTCAAAATTACGATTGTTTGAGTTGTGGTTTTATGGAGCAAGGGCCATATTTGGCCATGCTAGTAGTATACCCCCCCGTATAGGACACGGAAGTGACGTCATACCACGTGACCCGAAGTGGGCGGGGGCCAAGTGACATCACAGCGTGACGTCATCGAAAAGCGGAAGTGACGTATTGTTTGTTTACATTTGGATTTTTTTGTCATCGACTTCGTGCAGGCGTTTCAAGATGGCGTCGTTTCGTTGCCATGGTGATGAATCACTGGTGGTGCCATCTGGTGGAGAAATTCGAAACCCTATTATTTTTAATTAAAAAGGAGTTTCTTGGATTCGAACCCGGGACCATAGGATCCGAAGTCTAGCGCGCTATCCGTTAGGCTGTAAGAGAGTTAACTTAAGATGGTGAATTAATGTAGTGTTTCTCTCTCTTTTGGACTTGTATTTTTTCTTAGTATTAGGAATGGGTTATTTTTAGAAAATGGTTTGAATAATTGCATAGGGGGTTTTAATAAATGCTTTTTCAAAACGACTTATGGCGCCATCTAGTGATTTTAAAAGTAATTAATCTAAGGGACGAATTGATTTCTTAATGTTTTTACTTTATTCATCACCAGTGACGTCAGTGTGTTTACGTTTGGGACTTGGATTTTTTTTTTGACGTCAGTGTGTTTACGCTTGGGACTTGGATTTTTTTCCTTCTGAGATTTCGATGTGACGTCATATAAAGTAAAGTTGAGTTTTAGGTGTCCTGCTTGTGGGGGAAAACATTTAAGCAAGAGTTGAGTTGTTTTTTATGGGAATGGAGCTGAGTAGGTTTTGTAAAAAAAAATTTTGTTGATGAATGGCAACACCCAAACTTTAAGTAACACGTTAGAACATGAATGCGAGTGGCAAGCTGATGCAATCATACCGGTTATAGGGTAGGAATGTTGCTATTTGTTGAAGACCAGGTAGGAGGGATTTTCTTAGTATCACGTGATTATTCAAGCTTCTCTGATTGGTGGATTAATCTTGTGCTCTTGGGAAGTAAGTTATACCCCCTCAGAAATCATTTCTATCAGTGGCTGCAAGGTTTGTTGATCAGTTTCAGAAGTAATTTTGCATTGAAAAGACTATGAAGCGAAATTCTGTTCAGTCTAGCCCTATGAAAAAAACTCGTATTGCTGAAAAGAGTGCATTGTCTGTTCTTGGTGAAAAACCAAAAATAAAGACAAAGTCTTTACCTATGCCTGGGGAAGAGCCAAAAATAACGATGGATTCGCTGCCTGATACGATGTTACACCTTGGAGACAACATGTTCCTGCTTGTAAACAAGTTCACTGGACTTACCAGAGTCCATATCAGGAAGTACGTTACGGATGAGAGTGAAAGCTTACAGCCCACGAAGGAAGGTATTTCACTTTCGCCAAAAGTGTGGGATTCTTTTATAAGTAAAGTGAATAAATATTTCACTTTTGGTACTGTGGAATCTGCTAAGATTCTTGAAAGAGACCTGTGTATGTCCAAAGAAGTTGTGGGAGACACGACATTTCTCATTCTGCAAAGACTGTTTCGCAAAAGTGATATGTCATTTCATTTTGTGCCCGAACGTGTTGTGCTGTGTTGGGAGCAGATCTTTAAAATCTGCGAAAACTACCAGCGTGTTGCTGAACGTGTAAATACTTCACTATTCACCTACTCCTTGTATTATTTCGTGAGACACGAACTTGAAAAGTGTTCAACATTTAATTCCGAAGAGACTTACAACGGTGACCCTGACAATCCAGAAGGGGTGGATGAAATGAAATTAGCCTTGTGTTCCCACTTAGAGGATATAATTTCAAAGAACATATCTAAGCATGTGGATTGCTTCGGATGTAAGAATTACATTGTGAACAACATAGCTCATACCTGTTTAGATACGAGTAAGGAAGATTCTTTTTCCATGCATTTTACTTCCATTCTTTACAGTATTGATTGGCGTGATTTTGCTGGGACTTTTGTTCAAAAATATAGTACTCAGTTAAATTTTAGGTATTTGATTTTCCAAGGTGACTTTTTTGAATGTTTGAATGTAAATGAACTCATGGAGTCCGTGCGACAAATGTATGTAAATACCGATTGTATTCCTCCATATTTTTCATCAGTGTAATGTATTTTTTTACTTTTATTACTTATAAATAAATTTTGTTGATTCTTATTACCCCTGAGTGCGTTTTATTTAGACTTTTATCTTACTTGTTACTGTGCATATGTTTGACTATATGTTTGACCTATTTAGTGTTTAATTTGTTATTGCATAATTGTTTTAATTATTATTTTTTAAATATTCTTTAGTTTAGCTACATAATTTTAATAGTGAAATTCTGTTCATAAAGTGAATGTAGGAGAAGTATATAAATACTGTGTTTCTTATAATTTAACAGTCATTATGAATATCAGCTTTAGGTTAGACCACAACCGCTGCTGCAATGGAAGAAATTCTGAATCAGACATATCGGAATCCCAAACTTCCCGGCAGCTTTGGTGGTATCAATGCTTTACAGCGTGCTTTAAAAGGTCGCGTGAAAAGAAAAGAGATAAAGAATTGGCTACAAACGAAAGATTCGTATACTTTACACAAGCCTTTACGGCACAAATTCCAGAGAAATCGTGTAATAGTAGGAGGATTAAACGATCAGTTTCAATCTGATTTAGTGGACATGCAATCTCTCGCCCCTCATAACGACGGGTATAAGTATTTACTTACTTGTATTGATATTTTGTCTAAATATGCATGGGCCATTCCTCTGTTAGATAAAAAATCTGCAACTATATTGAGCGCTTTTGAAAAAATATTTTCCGAACGTACTTCTCAATCCTTACAGACAGATGCTGGGAAAGAGTTTACCAATAAACTAGTGCAAAATTTCTTAAAAAAGAAGAAAGTTCATTTCTTTACCACACATAATTCAACAAAAGCTTCAATCGTTGAACGCTTTAATCGTACCCTTAAAACTAAAATGTGGAAATACTTTACTGAAATAAATACAAAGAGATATATTGACGTCATAGACCAATTGATGCATAGTTATAACCATACTTGGCATCGTAGTATTAAAACAGAGCCTTCATCAGTGACATTACAAAATGAAGGAAAAGTATGGGATACGTTATACGGTCAGCAATCTGTTGTAAAACAGAGCAGTTCAGAGTTAAAGGTTGACGATACTGTTCGTATTAGTCGGGAGAAAATGCACTTTGAAAAAGGATACGAACAAAACTGGACAAAAGAAATTTTTACTATTTATAAAATAATACATCGGATACCTGTTGTGTATAAACTGAAAGATTTAGCAGGGGAAGTGATACAAGGAAGTTTTTACAAAGAGGAATTGCAAAAGATCTCGGATTCCGGATTTTATCCAGTAGAAAAAGTTTTAAAGAAAAGAAAGCGTCGTGGAAAAATAGAATACTTTGTGAAATTTCAGGGTTATCCTGACAAATTTAATGCTTGACTTGAGAATGTTAAAATGATATAAATAGAGCTGTCACCGTACTTACCTTCTCATTTTCACTGTACGATGTCGTTCTACATTACACTTCCCAGCGACAGCTCTATCGAGTTTTATCCTGGCAACACAATGTCGCACTTCTACACGAAACTCCCTAAACGTCTGGAACTCTCAGGGGAATGGGAAGTAGGATTAGTTGAAATGATTTATCCCAGAATGTGGAATAACATCATTGATGGTGAAAATTCTTTCGAATATGATTTAGGAAACGGAATAAAAATTGATGGAAAAATAGCGTGCGGATTTTACGATTCTCCGGTTGACATTTTAAATGCATTTCCAAAGCACATAAAAATTCAAATGAAATATAACAAACACACTAAAAAGGTGATGGTGCAGCTCACTAACGGTGCAACGGTGAAATTATCCAAGGGATTAGCTGAAAACTTAGGTTTTGAACCTAATAAAGTGATCGGAGAAAATTTTATTCCAGGAAATGGAGGCCCAGATACAGTAATCACTGAGAGTCCTTTTGTTGCGGATCCTAATGTTGATTTACATTTGCTGTACGTTTACACCGACATCATTCAGCCTGAATTTGTTGGTGGGATCTTAGCTCCTCTTTTACGAACTCTGACAGTGAAGGGAAGAGATGGTGACATGCTTCAGGAACAATTTGAGAGACCTCATTATTTACCAGTTTCTAGAAAAAATTTTGACTCAATTGAAATAATTATAAGGACGCACACTGGTCGTTACGTCTCATTTGAACGCGGAAAGTTGATAGTGAAACTACATTTTCGCTTGAAACAAATCATATAAAAAGAGTGTTCCTTTCTGAATTGATTCATTTTTCATTTTCGCATTCAAGAAAAGAAGTAGCAAAATGTTGGTGCCTTACACGTGTTGTAGTAAAAAGTTTGAAGATTATTATTCAGGGCAAGTTGGAAATGGCTTGCCTTACTATAAAGGACTTGTTTTTCAGAAAGGGCACGGAATAGGAGGATTTTTTGCAAAACTATTTCGCAGAGCATTACCTTTTTTGATTAGTGGTGCAAAAACGATTGGAAAAGAAGCTTTACGGACAGGAACAATGGTTGCTAATGACGTGTTATCAGGCGAAAATTTCAAAACATCAGTTAAAACGCGTGCAAAAGAAACTGGGAAAAAATTAGCAAGAAAGGCGGTTAAGAAAGCAGATGAGATGATTGGTCATGGAAAGCTTAAAAGGAAGCGCAAACCCTCGAAACGTGTCATTTCATCTAAAGTCAGGAAGCTACAAGGACGTGATATTTTCGACTCGTAACACCATGGCTTTTCTACTAAAAGATTCTCCAGAATGTGTGAAATCAGAACTAGAATTAGTCTCTTTACCTCCAACACAAACTGTCATCGAGAGAGGTCAGTGGGTTGAATTTCATCCCCTAGCCAATGTTTCTGGTGGAAGCCCTATCGAATTCAATGTCTCTGGAAGCGGAGACGAATACCTCGATTTGTCACAGACCCAATTATATGTTAAAGTTAAAATTTTAAAAAGTGACGGCAAACCAATCACAACTGAAAGTAAAGTAGGCCCTGTAAATCTCTTTCTGCATTCCATGTTTTCTCAGGTGGATATCAGTCTAAACGAAAGACTCGTTTCCTCCAGTAATAACACTTATCCATACCGAGCCATGATAGAAAAATTACTGAATCATGGTTATGATACTAAAACTTCTCAATTGTCTTCAGAACTGTTTTTTAAAGATACCGCAGGTCGTATGAATGTTTTTGATACGGCAGATGCTCAACCTAACGATGGATTTAATCAAAGGACAGAAATGTTTAAGCTAGGTGCATCGGTGGATATGATTGGCCGTTTGCACTTGGATATGTTTCATCAAGAGAGACTCCTTTTAAATATGGTGGATGTGAAAATTAAGCTTATACGCAGTAAACCGGAATTTTGTTTGTTGGGAGACGGGGAATTTAAAGTTTCGTTGGAATATGCTTCCTTGCTTGTTCGTAAAGTCAGAGTGAGCCCAGGTGTTGTTATAGGACATGCAAAAGGTTTGGAAAAAACAGCAGCTAAATACCCCATTAACAGAGTACTGTGTAAAGCTTATTCCATTCCGGCTGGTAATATGAGTTTTGTTCAAGATAACATTTTTACGGGACAGATGCCTAACCGCATTGTGATTGCCTGTGTCGATAACGACGCGTTCAACGGACACTATAAGAAGTCACCCTTTGAGTTCAAACATTACAATATTAATTTTATAGGAGTCTATGTGGATGGTCAGCCCGTGCCACATAACCCACTCCAACCAAATTTTGAAAAAGATCAATTTGTAAGAGCATATCAGAACTTATTTACGAATGCTGAAAATAGAGGCCTGTACCTCTCAAGGTCAGAATTTTCGAAAGGTTATTCTTTATTTTGCTTTGATTTATCCCCAGATTTGTGCGATGGTTCACATTTAAATCTTGTTCGACACAGTAACTTAAGAATAGAAATAAAATTTGGAACTACGTTACAGCAAACAATTTCATTGTTGGTGTATGCTGAGTTTGAAAATCTAATCGAAATCAACAAAGCTCGTAATATACTTTATGATTTTGGGAACTAATGAATTCATCACAGATTCATAGAATCTTATCTCGTGATTCTATTTCGGCGAGATATTATGGTGGTGTTTATCCCTCAGATAAGATACCAACTATTGAAAAGTTTCCCTCTGCCATAGTGCTCAATACTGATAAACACGATGAGACGGGTTCTCATTGGCTTGCTGTGTACGTTCAAGATAACAAGACTATTGAATTTTTTGATTCCTATGGATTGCCTCCCGACGCATTTGGAAAAGACATCGCAAAATTTGTCAAGAAATTTCAATATGTTCAATGGAACAAAGTTCCACTTCAAAGCTTAACGTCTAATGTATGTGGACACTATTGCATTTATTTTATTGTTAAACGATGTCAAGGATTTTGTATGAAATTTATTATCAATCAATTAGCAGGAAAGAAGAATGATTTTAGAATATTTCAATTTGTCAAAAAAAGATACGGTGTAACCATGATTTTTAAAAAATAATAAAATTGTTTTATTGCCAGATATATTGACTCATTTTTATTTACTTTTTCGATACTTTTTAGATGTGGTTTTATTTTTTTCTGACAAATGGTTTTTTTGGGGGTAAAATCCAAGTAATAAAAGCAGAAAAAACAACGTAGGAAAAAATAAGTAATGTAACTAATATTATTTGACTTTTTGTGCTTTCCATTTTTGTACGACTTACTCTGGTGAATATTTTTAACAAAGTGTTTTCTTTTTCCTACGTCAACCCTTTTAAACTCTTGGATTTTACCCCAAAAAAAACCATTTGTCAGAAAAAAATAAAACCACATCTAAAAAGTATCGAAAAAGTAAATAAAAATGAGTCAATATATCTGGCAATAAAACAATTTTATTATTTTTTAAAAATCATGGTTACACCGTATCTTTTTTTGACAAATTGAAATATTCTAAAATCATTCTTCTTTCCTGCTAATTGATTGATAATAAATTTCATACAAAATCCTTGACATCGTTTAACAATAAAATAAATGCAATAGTGTCCACATACATTAGACGTTAAGCTTTGAAGTGGAACTTTGTTCCATTGAACATATTGAAATTTCTTGACAAATTTTGCGATGTCTTTTCCAAATGCGTCGGGAGGCAATCCATAGGAATCAAAAAATTCAATAGTCTTGTTATCTTGAACGTACACAGCAAGCCAATGAGAACCCGTCTCATCGTGTTTATCAGTATTGAGCACTATGGCAGAGGGAAACTTTTCAATAGTTGGTATCTTATCTGAGGGATAAACACCACCATAATATCTCGCCGAAATAGAATCACGAGATAAGATTCTATGAATCTGTGATGAATTCATTAGTTCCCAAAATCATAAAGTATATTACGAGCTTTGTTGATTTCGATTAGATTTTCAAACTCAGCATACACCAACAATGAAATTGTTTGCTGTAACGTAGTTCCAAATTTTATTTCTATTCTTAAGTTACTGTGTCGAACAAGATTTAAATGTGAACCATCGCACAAATCTGGGGATAAATCAAAGCAAAATAAAGAATAACCTTTCGAAAATTCTGACCTTGAGAGGTACAGGCCTCTATTTTCAGCATTCGTAAATAAGTTCTGATATGCTCTTACAAATTGATCTTTTTCAAAATTTGGTTGGAGTGGGTTATGTGGCACGGGCTGACCATCCACATAGACTCCTATAAAATTAATATTGTAATGTTTGAACTCAAAGGGTGACTTCTTATAGTGTCCGTTGAACGCGTCGTTATCGACACAGGCAATCACAATGCGGTTAGGCATCTGTCCCGTAAAAATGTTATCTTGAACAAAACTCATATTACCAGCCGGAATGGAATAAGCTTTACACAGTACTCTGTTAATGGGGTATTTAGCTGCTGTTTTTTCCAAACCTTTTGCATGTCCTATAACAACACCTGGGCTCACTCTGACTTTACGAACAAGCAAGGAAGCATATTCCAACGAAACTTTAAATTCCCCGTCTCCCAACAAACAAAATTCCGGTTTACTGCGTATAAGCTTAATTTTCACATCCACCATATTTAAAAGGAGTCTCTCTTGATGAAACATATCCAAGTGCAAACGGCCAATCATATCCACCGATGCACCTAGCTTAAACATTTCTGTCCTTTGATTAAATCCATCGTTAGGTTGAGCATCTGCCGTATCAAAAACATTCATACGACCTGCGGTATCTTTAAAAAACAGTTCTGAAGACAATTGAGAAGTTTTAGTATCATAACCATGATTCAGTAATTTTTCTATCATGGCTCGGTATGGATAAGTGTTATTACTGGAGGAAACGAGTCTTTCGTTTAGACTGATATCCACCTGAGAAAACATGGAATGCAGAAAGAGATTTACAGGGCCTACTTTACTTTCAGTTGTGATTGGTTTGCCGTCACTTTTTAAAATTTTAACTTTAACATATAATTGGGTCTGTGACAAATCGAGGTATTCGTCTCCGCTTCCAGAGACATTGAATTCGATAGGGCTTCCACCAGAAACATTGGCTAGGGGATGAAATTCAACCCACTGACCTCTCTCGATGACAGTTTGTGTTGGAGGTAAAGAGAATAATTCTAGTTCTGATTTCACACATTCTGGAGAATCTTTTAGTAGAAAAGCCATGGTGTTACGAGTCGAAAATATCACGTCCTTGTAGCTTCCTGACTTTAGATGAAATGACACGTTTCGAGGGTTTGCGCTTCCTTTTAAGCTTTCCATGACCAATCATCTCATCTGCTTTCTTAACCGCCTTTCTTGCTAATTTTTTCCCAGTTTCTTTTGCACGCGTTTTAACTGATGTTTTGAAATTTTCGCCTGATAACACGTCATTAGCAACCATTGTTCCTGTCCGTAAAGCTTCTTTTCCAATCGTTTTTGCACCACTAATCAAAAAAGGTAATGCTCTGCGAAATAGTTTTGCAAAAAATCCTCCTATTCCGTGCCCTTTCTGAAAAACAAGTCCTTTATAGTAAGGCAAGCCATTTCCAACTTGCCCTGAATAATAATCTTCAAACTTTTTACTACAACACGTGTAAGGCACCAACATTTTGCTACTTCTTTTCTTGAATGCGAAAATGAAAAATGAATCAATTCAGAAAGGAACACTCTTTTTATACGATTTGTTTCAAGCGAAAATGTAGCTTCACTATCAACTTTCCGCGTTCAAATGAGACGTAACGACCAGTGTGCGTCCTTATAATTATTTCAATTGAGTCAAAATTTTTTCTAGAAACTGGTAAATAATGAGGTCTCTCAAATTGTTCCTGAAGCATGTCACCATCTCTTCCCTTCACTGTCAGAGTTCGTAAAAGAGGAGCTAAGATCCCACCAACAAATTCAGGCTGAATGATGTCGGTGTAAACGTACAGCAAATGTAAATCAACATTAGGATCCGCAACAAAAGGACTCTCAGTGATTACTGTATCTGGGCCTCCATTTCCTGGAATAAAATTTTCTCCGATCACTTTATTAGGTTCAAAACCTAAGTTTTCAGCTAATCCCTTGGATAATTTCACCGTTGCACCGTTAGTGAGCTGCACCATCACCTTTTTAGTGTGTTTGTTATATTTCATTTGAATTTTTATGTGCTTTGGAAATGCATTTAAAATGTCAACCGGAGAATCGTAAAATCCGCACGCTATTTTTCCATCAATTTTTATTCCGTTTCCTAAATCATATTCGAAAGAATTTTCACCATCAATGATGTTATTCCACATTCTGGGATAAATCATTTCAACTAATCCTACTTCCCATTCCCCTGAGAGTTCCAGACGTTTAGGGAGTTTCGTGTAGAAGTGCGACATTGTGTTGCCAGGATAAAACTCGATAGAGCTGTCGCTGGGAAGTGTAATGTAGAACGACATCGTACAGTGAAAATGAGAAGGTAAGTACGGTGACAGCTCTATTTATATCATTTTAACATTCTCAAGTCAAGCATTAAATTTGTCAGGATAACCCTGAAATTTCACAAAGTATTCTATTTTTCCACGACGCTTTCTTTTCTTTAAAACTTTTTCTACTGGATAAAATCCGGAATCCGAGATCTTTTGCAATTCCTCTTTGTAAAAACTTCCTTGTATCACTTCCCCTGCTAAATCTTTCAGTTTATACACAACAGGTATCCGATGTATTATTTTATAAATAGTAAAAATTTCTTTTGTCCAGTTTTGTTCGTATCCTTTTTCAAAGTGCATTTTCTCCCGACTAATACGAACAGTATCGTCAACCTTTAACTCTGAACTGCTCTGTTTTACAACAGATTGCTGACCGTATAACGTATCCCATACTTTTCCTTCATTTTGTAATGTCACTGATGAAGGCTCTGTTTTAATACTACGATGCCAAGTATGGTTATAACTATGCATCAATTGGTCTATGACGTCAATATATCTCTTTGTATTTATTTCAGTAAAGTATTTCCACATTTTAGTTTTAAGGGTACGATTAAAGCGTTCAACGATTGAAGCTTTTGTTGAATTATGTGTGGTAAAGAAATGAACTTTCTTCTTTTTTAAGAAATTTTGCACTAGTTTATTGGTAAACTCTTTCCCAGCATCTGTCTGTAAGGATTGAGGAGTACGTTCGGAAAATATTTTTTCAAAAGCGCTCAATATAGTTGCAGATTTTTTATCTAACAGAGGAATGGCCCATGCATATTTAGACAAAATATCAATACAAGTAAGTAAATACTTATACCCGTCGTTATGAGGGGCGAGAGATTGCATGTCCACTAAATCAGATTGAAACTGATCGTTTAATCCTCCTACTATTACACGATTTCTCTGGAATTTGTGCCGTAAAGGCTTGTGTAAAGTATACGAATCTTTCGTTTGTAGCCAATTCTTTATCTCTTTTCTTTTCACGCGACCTTTTAAAGCACGCTGTAAAGCATTGATACCACCAAAGCTGCCGGGAAGTTTGGGATTCCGATATGTCTGATTCAGAATTTCTTCCATTGCAGCAGCGGTTGTGGTCTAACCTAAAGCTGATATTCATAATGACTGTTAAATTATAAGAAACACAGTATTTATATACTTCTCCTACATTCACTTTATGAACAGAATTTCACTATTAAAATTATGTAGCTAAACTAAAGAATATTTAAAAAATAATAATTAAAACAATTATGCAATAACAAATTAAACACTAAATAGGTCAAACATATAGTCAAACATATGCACAGTAACAAGTAAGATAAAAGTCTAAATAAAACGCACTCAGGGGTAATAAGAATCAACAAAATTTATTTATAAGTAATAAAAGTAAAAAAATACATTACACTGATGAAAAATATGGAGGAATACAATCGGTATTTACATACATTTGTCGCACGGACTCCATGAGTTCATTTACATTCAAACATTCAAAAAAGTCACCTTGGAAAATCAAATACCTAAAATTTAACTGAGTACTATATTTTTGAACAAAAGTCCCAGCAAAATCACGCCAATCAATACTGTAAAGAATGGAAGTAAAATGCATGGAAAAAGAATCTTCCTTACTCGTATCTAAACAGGTATGAGCTATGTTGTTCACAATGTAATTCTTACATCCGAAGCAATCCACATGCTTAGATATGTTCTTTGAAATTATATCCTCTAAGTGGGAACACAAGGCTAATTTCATTTCATCCACCCCTTCTGGATTGTCAGGGTCACCGTTGTAAGTCTCTTCGGAATTAAATGTTGAACACTTTTCAAGTTCGTGTCTCACGAAATAATACAAGGAGTAGGTGAATAGTGAAGTATTTACACGTTCAGCAACACGCTGGTAGTTTTCGCAGATTTTAAAGATCTGCTCCCAACACAGCACAACACGTTCGGGCACAAAATGAAATGACATATCACTTTTGCGAAACAGTCTTTGCAGAATGAGAAATGTCGTGTCTCCCACAACTTCTTTGGACATACACAGGTCTCTTTCAAGAATCTTAGCAGATTCCACAGTACCAAAAGTGAAATATTTATTCACTTTACTTATAAAAGAATCCCACACTTTTGGCGAAAGTGAAATACCTTCCTTCGTGGGCTGTAAGCTTTCACTCTCATCCGTAACGTACTTCCTGATATGGACTCTGGTAAGTCCAGTGAACTTGTTTACAAGCAGGAACATGTTGTCTCCAAGGTGTAACATCGTATCAGGCAGCGAATCCATCGTTATTTTTGGCTCTTCCCCAGGCATAGGTAAAGACTTTGTCTTTATTTTTGGTTTTTCACCAAGAACAGACAATGCACTCTTTTCAGCAATACGAGTTTTTTTCATAGGGCTAGACTGAACAGAATTTCGCTTCATAGTCTTTTCAATGCAAAATTACTTCTGAAACTGATCAACAAACCTTGCAGCCACTGATAGAAATGATTTCTGAGGGGGTATAACTTCCCAAGAGCACAAGATTAATCCACCAATCAGAGAAGCTTGAATAATCACGTGATACTAAGAAAATCCCTCCTACCTGGTCTTCAACAAATAGCAACATTCCTACCCTATAACCGGTATGATTGCATCAGCTTGCCACTCGCATTCATGTTCTAACGTGTTACTTAAAGTTTGGGTGTTGCCGTTCATCAACAAAATTTTTTTTTACAAAACCTACTCAGCTCCATTCCCATAAAAAACAACTCAACTCTTGCTTAAATGTTTTCCCCCACAAGCAGGACACCTAAAACTCAACTTTACTTTATATGACGTCACATCGAAATCTCAGAAGGAAAAAAATCCAAGTCCCAAGCGTAAACACACTGACGTCAAAAAAAAAATCCAAGTCCCAAACGTAAACACACTGACGTCACTGGTGATGAATAAAGTAAAAACATTAAGAAATCAATTCGTCCCTTAGATTAATTACTTTTAAAATCACTAGATGGCGCCATAAGTCGTTTTGAAAAAGCATTTATTAAATACCCCTATGCAATTATTCAAACCATTTTCTAAAAATAACCCATTCCTAATACTAAGAAAAAATACAAGTCCAAAAGAGAGAGAAACACTACATTAATTCACCATCTTAAGTTAACTCTCTTACAGCCTAACGGATAGCGCGCTAGACTTCGGATCCTATGGTCCCGGGTTCGAATCCAAGAAACTCCTTTTTAATTAAAAATAATAGGGTTTCGAATTTCTCCACCAGATGGCACCACCAGTGATTCATCACCATGGCAACGAAACGACGCCATCTTGAAACGCCTGCACGAAGTCGATGACAAAAAAAATCCAAATGTAAACAAACAATACGTCACTTCCGCTTTTCGATGACGTCACGCTGTGATGTCACTTGGCCCCCGCCCACTTCGGGTCACGTGGTATGACGTCACTTCCGTGTCCTATACGGGGGGGGTATACTACTCATGCTACTCCAGACACATGACATGCCATATCGAGTAACAGAAACACAAAAGTTTTTTTACTCAGAGAAGAGAAATGCACCTTAGGAATCGAACCTGCGCCACCTACATCTCGAAGGTTGCTAGCGCAGTGGGCATATCGTATGAGCCACTATGGCCCCTCAAACTTACGAGGTGTAATAGCCCGTTGTGTTGCTCCAGTACGACGTTAATTACCGTATATTAGTAGAAGAATTACTTTATATCACGGATGCACAGACCGCGGGCCATATGCGGTCCTCCGTTGATTTCCTTGACAGCCCTCCTCACCCATGTTATTTCAACTTTAACAAGTCACGATATATAATTTTTAAAATTTTACATGCGCACGAGATTAACTGGTCCTAGATATAAAAAGGAATCCCAATTTATAAAAGAATATAAGTATTTACTTACATAATAAAGATATGATTCAAAATTACGTGATGTTCTCGGATCTTTCCTTTTGGGATTGATCCCGGACCGTCACCAGTAGCCCGTTGTGTTGCTCCAGTGTGACGTTAATTAAAATACCTACGTACTGTATCGTCTTCACACTATGTGGTGGGAAATCGTATAAATGAGTACTAATGGTTGTACTGCTTTCTGGATTATTTAATAACAAAGAAATATCTCCAGTTACATGAAATATGTACAGTACAGAAAACAAATTTGCCCGCAACGGGACTTAAAGGCGGTACCCTTTCTGGGACCTCTGAGAGACACTCCCAACACCGTTGAAGTTCTAGCGTCGTCTGCCTTCATCCTCCCTGGACTCGGGTCGGCAAAAGGCGGTGGGGGACGTCCTCTCGTCCCCCATTGGTCAAAGTTCTCCTGGTGGATTTTTCTTTTTTTTTTCTCATGAGTTCCAGAATGTTCGGGCGCCGCCGAGACGAACTGTCCCCGAATTCCTTCAAAACCCTGGGAGCGTCGGCTGAGATGAAGGGGCTTCGGTTCCCATTCACCTTTGGTGCCCCGGCACCGAACCATGGCTGCTGGGCTGATCGGCGCCTCCATAGTCTGAAAAGGGGAGAGGAACACCTCCGGGAAAAGGAGTGTAAGATGCTTCGTCACAGTACCCTTAGAATTTGTTATCTTTCCATTCAGGTTTGATGGCCGCGGTAGCCCGGTTGGCGGAGTAACGGACTACCAACCGGAGGATTGCGAGTTCGTCGATCCAACCAAAGACCGTCGATTTCAAAGGAGGCTGGTGCACGTTAAATCCGTCGTGGCCTCAATTGTCCTTACGTTGGCGTGGTGTGGATGTTCGAAGAGTGGGGTGCCGTCATCTGACCATGATTCAAAATTTTCTGGTGTCCTCGGATCCTTCCCTTCGGGGGATGATCCCGGACCTTCGCCCATAGCCCGTTTTGTTGCTCCATTGCAGTAGATTTTTATTAACGTTACACACTGGGAGAAACAACGTGCTAAGCAACACCACTTTACTTTAAACCGCGATCAGAAGACGAGGCAAAACCTGAGCCCACTCCAAACTTCCACACTACGCCAACATTTGAGGCCACGACAGTTTGAACGTGCACCAGCCCCCTTTTACACGACGGTCTTTGGTTGGATTCGAACTCGCAATCCTCCGGTTGCTAGTCCGTTACTCATCCAACCGGGCTACTTCGGCTCGCTTATCCAGGCTTCAAGTCCGTCGTTTATACGGGCGCTGGTGCATGTTATATCTGTTGTGGGCTCAAACGTCCTTACGTTGATGCGGAAGTTTTTAAAATAGGTTGTCATTTGAGGTGTTGTCCTCGGATCTTTCTATTCGGCCCCACACCGCTTTGGTGTTCCGTTGCGACGTAAATTAACTACCTACACTTTTGCAATTATTTGCAATCAACGCATGTTGAACCAAGAAACACTGAGCATGTCCGGATGTCTTCTGCGGGACGCTCTGGTTGGTACTTGGTTTATTTTTTACTCTCGGGGTGGGCGATCGCCCCTCCCCCTTTAATCCGTCCTTACCCCTTCCACCCAATCAGATTCAGTCAGTTTAGAATCGCAGATATTCTTCGGTAGCTGTCAGTTAGAACCTGTTACTGTTAAATCCCTATTAGTAACATCCTCAACATGGAGCATCAGACCAGTTGTCCAGGTCCAGCTGGATGCAGTCGAGCCACTCCAGTGACCTGGAGAGTCGAGCCGAGGTTTCAGACAAGTCTATTCTTTAAATTAGGTGATAGCTTAGACCATAGAGACGATTCCACGTCTTTAACGCGGAATTTGATTATAAGTTCTTGATCGATGCAGAAAGCCTAACATTGATAACGAAGTAGCGGGCAAAACCACCCGTGCCGATCGCAATTCATGCTTCTGGAGCACTTCAGTAGGGAGAAAATGGGGCTCCCACAACAGAGGGGAGCCAGGGAGCTGGGGAGCCAGAAGTGACGTTATAACAGGAAGTTGAGTTGAGTTGTTTCTCCTACTGTTACAGGAAGTGAAGTCATAGCAGAAAGTTGAGTTGTTTTATCGGAAGTGACGTCATAACAGGGGTTGAGTTGTTTTACCGGAAGTGACGTCGTAACAGGAAGTGGAGTTGAGTTGTTTCTGCCTACCTGTTGAGTTGTTTACCACCTGCTATACGAGATGAGGAGAGCCGGAAGTGAAACCATCAGGAGTTGAGCTGTTTACCACCTACTGTTGAGTTGTACACCACCTACTTTTTTATGTTTTCGACTTATGCTTTTCATCATGTTGGATTGTTTTGTTGGAGTTGCCATGGTAATGAATCACTGGTGGTGCCATCTGGTGGAGAAATTCGAAACCCTATTATTTTTAATTAAAAAGGAATTTCTTGGATTCGAACTGGGGACCATAGAGTCCGGAGTCAAGTGCGCTACCACTACTCCATTGGGACTTTGGTGTCAGTGGTGAATTAATGTAGTGTATTTTTTCTTAGTACTACGTATGGGCTATTTTGAGAAAATGGTTTGAATAATTGCATGGCGGTTTTAATAAATGCTTTTACAAAATTACTTGTAGCGCCATCTAGTGACTTTAAAAGTAATTAATCTAAGGAACGAATTGATTTCTTAATGTTTTTACTTTATTCATAACCATAACGTCAGCGTGTTTACGTTTGGGACTTGGATTTTTTTTCCCTTCTGAGATTTCGATGTGACGTCACGATTATGTCCATCGAGCAAGTCTGAACTTGAATATAAATTAGTAGTTTATAGCTATCTTGAATTTTGTTTTATTTCAGAGTAGTTCCATGAATCGTGTTAAGAGAAATATGCACTTTAAAGAAATTAAAGAATTGTGCCCACCTCCACCCGGCAAAAGAATTTACCGCCACAATTCAATTATTTCTTTAACATACAAAACTAAATTTTGTAATGACCATAAGCTAGTGTAGACACTCCATCTTCTAATATATAACGTTTGTCGTCAAATGGTGAGAGAGCGATTTTTCTTGTCTTCGTAGTATAAAGATAATGTTTTTCACTCTGAATTGCATACTGTTCTTCTTGAGTTATCGATGCATTAAAAAGACATTCTTTATATTGCTGGTGTTTAATTTTTTTCTTAATAACAGTTTTTGAAATTCCTTTTGCTGTCTTTTTCTCTCCACACTCCGACAAAAGGGAATACATTTTTGATCGTAAACCCACGAATTCTACGGCGGGTTTGGAATTTAATTCATCCTTAAAATATCCAATTTTCTTTTTATTTTTTTCGCTGTATGCAAAGTGATCTTTAGGATAATCGGATGTGTCAAACTGATCGCTATGGATGTGCATATCTTTATAAACATCTTCGGTTTCAATCTCATAAGTTAACGAGTCTGTGTCAGTGAAAAATAATTGAGCCTTTTCTCCATATTTCTTTTTAATAAAATTATAGTGAAAATTGTACATATGTAATTTACTTAGTTCTAAAATAACGAATCCTACGTAAATAGGTCTATTCAGTGTTACTTTTGTTTTAATCCTCTCAACTCCGACCAAGTCTTCATTGAAAATTGAAAATGTGTTAAATGAAGGAGAAGCAATCAATTTTACAGCTCTCTTTGGATTATTGACAAGTTGAATATCAACTCGATTTCTTACATTTTCCATTGTCTTTCCATACACAGAGTTGTTCATTAATTTGAAAAAATCCTTTTCGAAAAGCGTAGTAGCGTTTTTCCGGTGATCTGTGTTGAAATCAATATAATTTTTAAGCCAAGGTTCCTGCTTAAATTTTATAATTTTGTGAATTTTAATTAATTTCATTCCCAGTGACAAGTACAATTTAAGATTTCTATAGTAAATTACATAATTTTTCTTATCACTTAAATTGGGTACTAATTTTGAGCATACACTAAGACCCTCTGAAGGAAAATGCTCTTTGCTATACTCGGACCACATTTCGATGTTGATTACTTTTCTTTCCGGGGCAAGTGGGTAATCATTATGTAAGTGGTGAATCTCTTTGGGGTAGGCTAAATCCACCTCTAAGATATAACCCTCAGCGGAATCGTCAGGAATCGAATGAATCCACGTTTCGTCTACCGATTCGGTTGTCATCCATTCCAGGTTAGCATAGGGTAGAGGCTGCGACATGGCCCAACCATAGAGGTTGTTGGCATCCCAATACATAATGAATTTATTAGGTTTCGAAGGATCGAAAGGGTCTACATATTCATTATTGGCTTGTGACCAACGTTTACTTATCATTGACACTCCACCTCGAATACCTCGTTCCAGAAAGAGATGCACATCTATATCTGTTAAAAGTTCCAAGGATCTCCCCGTCATCTTTAGGCAAGCTGCCCATGCCTGTCCTGGGGAAGTGTAAAGATGTGCGCAGTCCAAATCATAATTAACTTTACAAATTTTCCTAAAATTTTCAAACACGTCGGCCAACTGTAACACATCACTTTTCACATATAAATCGTGATATTCCCCCAAATTGTTTAAGTTAAATGTTCTCCACGCATTCTGTGCATGTTCATATTCCTCATCGGTAATGTGTTCTTCAGATAGAGTCGAAAAAAAGGCTTCTTTTGGTGGCAAACTTGTTTCATGAAACTTTTGAAAGGATGATATGTACTCATATGGATATATGCCTTTTCTTAATAGTAAATCTGTATTAAGTGGAATATTTTGAGATAGTATGTGAAAATTTTGTTTAGGCAAGTTAGATACTAACTTTTCTAATGTCGCTGGCATAAATTGCAAACTATCAATGAATCTTACGTGAACTGGATTGTCTTTGCTTCTGCTGGATATTGTAAAAGAAATATATTTTTCCATATTAGTGGCTATGACGCTAAACTCATGATTTTTTACTTTGCCTAACCCCTGCATAATGTGATGAGCATCATAATGTTTTAAATTGTGAAAAATTACAGGAATTACTTTTCTTAATTTGTATTTTAAATTACATGCATTGTGCAAAGCACCTCTGTATTCACTAGAAAGATGATCGTGATCTCTCACTCGGTCCACTTTGTCCAATTTTTTCTTGCATAAAAAGCAAAGCGTTGCCGCTTGAAATGCACTTTCTTGCTCCCTTGTCATTGCTAGAGGCTTAATCGTGAACATGTGTTTAGCAAGATCATCCGTTTCATTGATAATATTTTCTAAAAAATCATCGACAGCATCACTGCCCCTATACCATCTGATTGGTTTATAGCAACCCCCATCTGGTCCAACCACAACGCATGCATATCCACAAGGGACGTGCGATGCCATTTTTTTGAGTGTTTTTAGACTCTCCACTCAAATCTATCGGCTTTATAATTGATTCAAAGTCCGCATAAATAACAAAAGGTAGGGAATGTTGATAGTGCTGGTTTTTGAACGCAAGCATATTATCTCCCACCGCAGGCATTTCAATTTTTTGTACATCATGCTCATTGCAATACTGAAGATGGTTTATTAAACCTATTTCTTGGGAAAAACTGTGCAGGCAGCGATAGCAAATGTATGCTTTTGCTTTATGTTTAGTTAGGTGATTCAATAACCTCGACATACTTCTAATTAAACAATAATGATGATTTGTTTCATTACTGATGAGGAGCAAATTTATACAATCTTCATGTTTTTCCTTTGAAATATACAACGGAAAAATTTCATCGTTTTCACTCTCATAACCAAACACATTAATTCTTACACGATTTAACTTTTCCACAATAGGCACCTTGGTTACAGAGACGGGAAACGTTACATCACCCATGTTTATGCTGTGTTCATGTACATGATAATGAGTGACCCGGTGTGGATTATCTTTAAAACTTATATTTAGCTTATGAGCAATTAAAGTCCAAATGAAACATTTATTATCCTCATTTTGGATATTAAGGATTGCTTTTCTCGCTTGCAGTTTTGGTGGAAGGGGGATATAACTGCTTGCCGAAAGAGGAGAGTATTTAGCAGAACATAATTCAATGCTTAGAATTTTATTAATTGTCCATCCAGATCCGCGTTGTATAAATTCTTCGAACGAAGACACTATTTTAGTGAATGCTTCTTCTATGTGTTCGGGTATGGACTCCTTCATTAAATCTACTTGACACAGACTTCTGAAATGGGTAGTTATTGTTTCTTCCTCTCCCTCAACAGAAATTTTACTTAGGCTTAATTTTATTACTAAATACCACTTAATGGCATTGAATTTCTCTATTTCTTCATTTAATAATTCATTGATTGGCAATCGCATTTCAGTTAAACAAGCCATTAAATCAGCGCATACTTCTTCAGGAGGAGATAAATGGTGAGTGCTAAAAGCGTCAAGAGCAACTCCGTTTTCTTTCCTGCGTTTATTCTTAAGGAGAGGCTTATCATTTTTCCTTTTACGGGGAATGGTACTATGCTGTGTGCGCTTATGGTGTATAAGAAAACTTTTATGAGTAAATTGATAACCACATTCCTCACAACGGTGCGAAATTTTATGATTAATGATATGCCTTTTCAAGTTATCCTCTCGCGAAAAAAGATCTCCACACACATCACATTGAAACTTTTTTTCATGTGTAGTCATATGTTGAATCAATTTATCGTTGCGATAAAACGTTTTTTCACATATAGAACATGCAAATTCTTTATCTTGAGAATGTAATTTTATGTGCCTATTTAAATTCTTCTTTAAAGTAAAAGACTTTCCACACGTAGTGCAAATCTGCAAAGTTAGAAAATAGAAAATCTCTATAAATTTAAGGATGAAATCATATTTGATAAAATTAATTTTACATCTACATTATGTTTCTATATTAAGAACTACCTTTGAACACTGAAGTGAATCTAGATTTCATATAAAAACACAATTTCAAGACAACTTATTTTTAACAATACTGATTATACTAAAACGGATAAAATACACTATACGTTGAGCACGGAAGAAATCATTTCAATACAACTTGATTTAACAATACTAGTTATTCTAAAACGATAATATACTTTTATTACTTCACATTCACTATATTTGAAAACTTTAATTGCACGCCTACTAAAACCGAAAGACTCGAAAGAATGAAATTGAATGAATTATTTTATGAATTCATACGATTTCAATAAAATATTAATTAATGTACTTACATGCACACCGCTAGGACCAGCACGTTGTTCATCATTCATGCTGGAAGTAGCTCGTCGTTCATCATTCATACCAGAAGTAGCTTGTTGTTTTGCATTAATTTCATGATTCATGATATGCCTTTTCAAGTTGTCGTATACTGAGTCTGACGTCACAGCGCGGGATGTTTAGCTGGTTAAGGGCTTCTTGACTACGAAGTGCGGTGCCTTGTGTGACGTAAGACTCAGTATACGAGAAAGGACTCGTTCTTACATGTCTGATCTTGTTCCCATTGCAAGTTCTCTTAGGAGAAATTCACGTCATGTTTTCATTTCACTTCGCTTTTGAACATGCTAGGAATTTTTTCATTGGTCATCTACAGTTTATCTTTAACTTTGTTGTTTTGGCATATCACGAGACTAGTTTATCATTAAGATTAACGATAATGTAAGACACTATTTCTTTGGTTTAACCATTCCTGTTTTAGATTTCAACTGGAGAAGTCGATATGAGTAAGAACGTCCATGGGAAAATGTTTTCAGAGGTAAATATATTGTTAATATTTTTTAAATATAAAATAATTTCATAGTTTAAAGACTATGATATATTTATTTATCTCCTTTCATTTCTAGCCCTCTTCAGTAAGCTGTATTTGTTCTACATCTAATGTGAACGATGAACAACGAGCTACTTCTGGTATGAATGATGAACAATGTGCTGGTCCTAGCGGTGTGCATGTAAGTACATTATTTAATATTTTATTGGAATTAAATGAATTCATTGAAGAACTACGGTCTTTCACTTTTATTATGCATGCAATTAAAGTTTTCAAATATAATGAATGTGAAGTAATAAAAGTATGTTACCGTTTTAGAGTAACTAGTATTATTAAATCAAGTTATATTGAAATTATTTCTTCCATGCTTAGCCTATAGTGTGTTTTATCCGTTTTAGTATAATCAGTATTGTTAAAAATACGTTGTTTTGAAATTGTATTTTTTTATATGAAATCTAGATTCACTTCAGTGTTCAAAGTTAGTTCTTAATATAGAAACATAATGCAGGTTAAAATTAATTATAATCAAATATGATTTCATCTTTAAAATTAGAGATTTTCTTTATTCTAATTTTGCAGATTTGCACTACGTGTGGAAAGTCTTTTACTTTAAAGAAGAATTTAAATAGGCACATAAAATTACATTCTCAAGACAAAGAATTTGCATGTTCTATATGTGAAAAAACATTTTGTCGCAACGATAAATTGATTCAACATATGACTACACATGAAAAAAAGTTTCAATGTGATGTGTGTGGAGATATTTTTCGCGAGAGGACAACTTGAAAAGGCATATCATGAATCATGAAATTAATGCAAAACAACAAGCTACTTCTGGTATGAATGATGAACGACGAGCTACTTCCAGCATGAATGATGAACAACGTGCTGGTCTAGCGGTGTGCATGTAAGTACATTAATTAATATTTTATTGAAATCGTATGAATTCATAAAATAATTCATTCAATTTCATTCTTTCGAGTCTTTCGGTTTTAGTAGGCGTGCAATTAAAGTTTTCAAATATAGTGAATGTGAAGTAATAAAAGTATATTATCGTTTTAGAATAACTAGTATTGTTAAATCAAGTTGTATTGAAATGATTTCTTCCGTGCTCAACGTATAGTGTATTTTATCCGTTTTAGTATAATCAGTATTGTTAAAAATAAGTTGTCTTGAAATTGTGTTTTTATATGAAATCTAGATTCACTTCAGTGTTCAAAGGTAGTTCTTAATATAGAAACATAATGTAGATGTAAAATTAATTTTATCAAATATGATTTCATCCTTAAATTTATAGAGATTTTCTATTTTCTAACTTTGCAGATTTGCACTACGTGTGGAAAGTCTTTTACTTTAAAGAAGAATTTAAATAGGCACATAAAATTACATTCTCAAGATAAAGAATTTGCATGTTCTATATGTGAAAAAACGTTTTATCGCAACGATAAATTGATTCAACATATGACTACACATGAAAAAAAGTTTCAATGTGATGTGTGTGGAGATCTTTTTTCGCGAGAGGATAACTTGAAAAGGCATATCATTAATCATAAAATTTCGCACCGTTGTGAGGAATGTGGTTATCAATTTACTCATAAAAGTTTTCTTATACACCATAAGCGCACACAGCATAGTACCATTCCCCGTAAAAGGAAAAATGATAAGCCTCTCCTTAAGAATAAACGCAGGAAAGAAAACGGAGTTGCTCTTGACGCTTTTAGCACTCACCATTTATCTCCTCCTGAAGAAGTATGCGCTGATTTAATGGCTTGTTTAACTGAAATGCGATTGCCAATCAATGAATTATTAAATGAAGAAATAGAGAAATTCAATGCCATTAAGTGGTATTTAGTAATAAAATTAAGCCTAAGTAAAATTTCTGTTGAGGGAGAGGAAGAAACAATAACTACCCATTTCAGAAGTCTGTGTCAAGTAGATTTAATGAAGGAGTCCATACCCGAACACATAGAAGAAGCATTCACTAAAATAGTGTCTTCGTTCGAAGAATTTATACAACGCGGATCTGGATGGACAATTAATAAAATTCTAAGCATTGAATTATGTTCTGCTAAATACTCTCCTCTTTCGGCAAGCAGTTATATCCCCCTTCCACCAAAACTGCAAGCGAGAAAAGCAATCCTTAATATCCAAAATGAGGATAATAAATGTTTCATTTGGACTTTAATTGCTCATAAGCTAAATATAAGTTTTAAAGATAATCCACACCGGGTCACTCATTATCATGTACATGAACACAGCATAAACATGGGTGATGTAACGTTTCCCGTCTCTGTAACCAAGGTGCCTATTGTGGAAAAGTTAAATCGTGTAAGAATTAATGTGTTTGGTTATGAGAGTGAAAACGATGAAATTTTTCCGTTGTATATTTCAAAGGAAAAACATGAAGATTGTATAAATTTGCTCCTCATCAGTAATGAAACAAATCATCATTATTGTTTAATTAGAAGTATGTCGAGGTTATTGAATCACCTAACTAAACATAAAGCAAAAGCATACATTTGCTATCGCTGCCTGCACAGTTTTTCCCAAGAAATAGGTTTAATAAACCATCTTCAGTATTGCAATGAGCATGATGTACAAAAAATTGAAATGCCTGCGGTGGGAGATAATATGCTTGCGTTCAAAAACCAGCACTATCAACATTCCCTACCTTTTGTTATTTATGCGGACTTTGAATCAATTATAAAGCCGATAGATTTGAGTGGAGAGTCTAAAAACACTCAAAAAAATGGCATCGCACGTCCCTTGTGGATATGCATGCGTTGTGGTTGGACCAGATGGGGGTTGCTATAAACCAATCAGATGGTATAGGGGCAGTGATGCTGTCGATGATTTTTTAGAAAATATTATCAATGAAACGGATGATCTTGCTAAACACATGTTCACGATTAAGCCTCTAGCAATGACAAGGGAGCAAGAAAGTGCATTTCAAGCGGCAACGCTTTGCTTTTTATGCAAGAAAAAATTGGACAAAGTGGACCGAGTGAGAGATCACGATCATCTTTCTAGTGAATACAGAGGTGCTTTGCACAATGCATGTAATTTAAAATACAAATTAAGAAAAGTAATTCCTGTAATTTTTCACAATTTAAAACATTATGATGCTCATCACATTATGCAGGGGTTAGGCAAAGTAAAAAATCATGAGTTTAGCGTCATAGCCACTAATATGGAAAAATATATTTCTTTTACAATATCCAGCAGAAGCAAAGACAATCCAGTTCACGTAAGATTCATTGATAGTTTGCAATTTATGCCAGCGACATTAGAAAAGTTAGTATCTAACTTGCCTAAACAAAATTTTCACATACTATCTCAAAATATTCCACTTAATACAGATTTACTATTAAGAAAAGGCATATATCCATATGAGTACATATCATCCTTTCAAAAGTTTCATGAAACAAGTTTGCCACCAAAAGAAGCCTTTTTTTCGACTCTATCTGAAGAACACATTACCGATGAGGAATATGAACATGCACAGAATGCGTGGAGAACATTTAACTTAAACAATTTGGGGGAATATCACGATTTATATGTGAAAAGTGATGTGTTACAGTTGGCCGACGTGTTTGAAAATTTTAGGAAAATTTGTAAAGTTAATTATGATTTGGACTGCGCACATCTTTACACTTCCCCAGGACAGGCATGGGCAGCTTGCCTAAAGATGACGGGGAGATCCTTGGAACTTTTAACAGATATAGATGTGCATCTCTTTCTGGAACGAGGTATTCGAGGTGGAGTGTCAATGATAAGTAAACGTTGGTCACAAGCCAATAATGAATATGTAGACCCTTTCGATCCTTCGAAACCTAATAAATTCATTATGTATTGGGATGCCAACAACCTCTATGGTTGGGCCATGTCGCAGCCTCTACCCTATGCTAACCTGGAATGGATGACAACCGAATCGGTAGACGAAACGTGGATTCATTCGATTCCTGACGATTCCGCTGAGGGTTATATCTTAGAGGTGGATTTAACCTACCCCAAAGAGATTCACCACTTACATAATGATTACCCACTTGCCCCGGAAAGAAAAGTAATCAACATCGAAATGTGGTCCGAGTATAGCAAAGAGCATTTTCCTTCAGAGGGTCTTAGTGTATGCTCAAAATTAGTACCCAATTTAAGTGATAAGAAAAATTATGTAATTTACTATAGAAATCTTAAATTGTACTTGTCACTGGGAATGAAATTAATTAAAATTCACAAAATTATAAAATTTAAGCAGGAACCTTGGCTTAAAAATTATATTGATTTCAACACAGATCACCGGAAAAACGCTACTACGCTTTTCGAAAAGGATTTTTTCAAATTAATGAACAACTCTGTGTATGGAAAGACAATGGAAAATGTAAGAAATCGAGTTGATATTCAACTTGTCAATAATCCAAAGAGAGCTGTAAAATTGATTGCTTCTCCTTCATTTAACACATTTTCAATTTTCAATGAAGACTTGGTCGGAGTTGAGAGGATTAAAACAAAAGTAACACTGAATAGACCTATTTACGTAGGATTCGTTATTTTAGAACTAAGTAAATTACATATGTACAATTTTCACTATAATTTTATTAAAAAGAAATATGGAGAAAAGGCTCAATTATTTTTCACTGACACAGACTCGTTAACTTATGAGATTGAAACCGAAGATGTTTATAAAGATATGCACATCCATAGCGATCAGTTTGACACATCCGATTATCCTAAAGATCACTTTGCATACAGCGAAAAAAATAAAAAGAAAATTGGATATTTTAAGGATGAATTAAATTCCAAACCCGCCGTAGAATTCGTGGGTTTACGATCAAAAATGTATTCCCTTTTGTCGGAGTGTGGAGAGAAAAAGACAGCAAAAGGAATTTCAAAAACTGTTATTAAGAAAAAAATTAAACACCAGCAATATAAAGAATGTCTTTTTAATGCATCGATAACTCAAGAAGAACAGTATGCAATTCAGAGTGAAAAACATTATCTTTATACTACGAAGACAAGAAAAATCGCTCTCTCACCATTTGACGACAAACGTTATATATTAGAAGATGGAGTGTCTACACTAGCTTATGGTCATTACAAAATTTAGTTTTGTATGTTAAAGAAATAATTGAATTGTGGCGGTAAATTCTTTTGCCGGGTGGAGGTGGGCACAATTCTTTAATTTCTTTAAAGTGCATATTTCTCTTAACACGATTCATGGAACTACTCTGAAATAAAACAAAATTCAAGATAGCTATAAACTACTAATTTATATTCAAGTTCAGACTTGCTCGATGGACATAATCGTGACGTCACATCGAAATCTCAGAAGGGAAAAAAAATCCAAGTCCCAAACGTAAACACGCTGACGTTATGGTTATGAATAAAGTAAAAACATTAAGAAATCAATTCGTTCCTTAGATTAATTACTTTTAAAGTCACTAGATGGCGCTACAAGTAATTTTGTAAAAGCATTTATTAAAACCGCCATGCAATTATTCAAACCATTTTCTCAAAATAGCCCATACGTAGTACTAAGAAAAAATACACTACATTAATTCACCACTGACACCAAAGTCCCAATGGAGTAGTGGTAGCGCACTTGACTCCGGACTCTATGGTCCCCAGTTCGAATCCAAGAAATTCCTTTTTAATTAAAAATAATAGGGTTTCGAATTTCTCCACCAGATGGCACCACCAGTGATTCATTACCATGGCAACTCCAACAAAACAATCCAACATGATGAAAAGCATAAGTCGAAAACATAAAAAAGTAGGAGGTGTACAACTCAACAGTAGGTGGTGTACAACTCAACAGTAGGTGGTAAACAGCTCAACTCCTGATGGTTTCACTTCCGGCTCTCCTCATCTCGTATAACAGGTAGGCAGAAACAACTCAACTCCACTTCCTGTTACGACGTCACTTCCGGTAAAACAACTCAACCCCTATTATGACGTCACTTCCGGTAAAACAACTCAACTTCCTGTTATGACGTCACTTCCGGATTCCTGGCTCCCCTCTGTTGTGGGAGCCCCATTTTCTCCCTACTCACTTCTAATGACCCTACCCTTGTACGAAATCAAGACCCAAGGTGGATTTCCTTCTCGTGAGAACCTCTCTATCCGCTTGTCAGGATAGACTGATGTGACGAATTAATCCGAACTTTTGTTGGACATTAAAAAATAACATTTATTTTAACACAGACAAAACAATGGGTTTACAATGGACGCGCGAAACAAAAATGCTTATTTTCATATTAAAATTTACGAATTGCTACGAAGACGTCTCAACTAGACGGAGTCCGTGAGCTAACTGTTTCTCATTCTCCTCACATGCGCAAGCGCAGTATTGAAGGACTTTTTAACAGGAAACTTCCGGGTCTGCAGCCGGCCATTCTAGACTCCTAGGCGCTAAGATGTCACAGTCTATTTCCTCCCTCCTCAAGATTCTTTTTCTGCAGAGACAGACACCTGCAAAAAAGATACAAAACAGCAGCAACAGAATTTTCGCGAAGGCAACAACTCATGCCCAAAGCAATATGCAAGTAGACCATACACCCTAAAGATCCTGGCTGTGTACCGCCTACCATAAATTAAAAAAACATATCATAATTTTAACAAAGTATAATCAAAATTTTGCTCAGTGATAATCATCAAAGAAGAAATTCAATTTCAAAATATTTAGATTTTCAATTCAAATTTAACACTTTTTTGCAATTCAAATGTATCAATGTACACTAGGAATAAAATATTTTTATATATGCAAGACATCACAAATACAAACAATAGTAATTTAGTTTTGTACGTGAGGCGTACGACTTAAATTATCAGTGTTATATGCTGTTTTCCTTTTCTATGGACTACCTCGTAATCCTGGATCACAGTGAATTCAACTTTGTCTCGTAACTTTTATGCTTTCCTCAAACGACTTTTAGATTTGTCTAAGCATTCAGTTATTTCACCAACCAAACTTTCAGTTTCAACGTCCTCAAATATCACTGTCCCTAAGGGCAATTTAGTTACACTTACAGCAACTTCCTTGTTGTTACGAGTCTGTATTCCAAATTCAACATCATCGCCAAGATTAAGATTTTTGAACACTTTGCATTCACTAGAGTGGAAAAACATATCCTTTACATCACCCCTTTTAATAAAACCAAATGTTCCTTTAAGAGCACAGATAACACCACGATATCTCACAGGTAAAGGCTGTTCCGAACGCATTTTACAAGGTCTAAGGTTTCTTGTATTTTTGTCAATAGCAATAATAAAAGTGACCTTTTTAGGAGGATGAAAATCTACATTACCATCAACATTTTCAGCAGAATAGGGCCGTTCACCACGATTTTCATAAGCAACTTTACCTTCAGTATTTTCCTTTTTTTCAGTGGTTTCAAATCCAGAAACTGTCTCTTTACACATTATTTTACAAACAGAACTAGCAATTGGTTTTCCAGTACGACGATTATGAGTAATTTTAAATTCAACTGCATCACCACGTTTTAAATTATCAATATTTCCAGAAAATTGACTGTAGTGAAAAAAATATATTGCTTGTCTTTCGCAACATTGTATAAAACCATATGATCGTAACAAATTTTCAACGATTCCAGTCTCTTTAGGAGTAACACTGCTAGAACTAAAACGGTTACTGTTACAAGAGCAGTCGTTTTTCGATGTTTCATTTAAATATGGAGAACTTTGGCACTTGGGCGTTGAAGAGTCTTTTACTTCAATATCAGAGTGTTTGTCTTTTTTCATATCTTCTATAAGTACAACGGTCTTGTTGCTTAGTAAGTAGCGTTCTTTATCTAGGAAGTTATCCTTGACAGCAGCTTTGGTTATAACATGACCCAACTCACACACTAAATTTACTTCCGCTATAGGCAAGCAAATAGGGTTATCCGCTAAAGGAGATGCTACCCATACATGTTCACCCGTATACATGTGTGGCTTAACAAACTTCCTAGGAATTAGATCTATGCTGGATCCTGTGTCTCGTAAGATAGAAATCTGAGATCCATTTACAGTTCCGACACTAATGTAGGGAGACGTCAAATCTATTATTCCCTTTCCCATAATTTCGTTAGCGGCTATGATTTCAGTTTTCTTCAACTTAGGACATTGAGGTCTAAGATGATCATAGGAATTGCATTCATAACATTGAAGTTGCTTTCTTTGTTCAAAATTTTTCTCTTTGTAATCTTCTCTGTTTACTTCTGTTTTCCCAAAGGGTTTGTTTTCTCCCTCAAACTTACGAAAACCAACGTGTGTTTTCTTGATACCCTCTGTATTCTGGGAACCTTTAGTACTTCTGGGTGTAAGACTCTCCTTCAAGCTTTCAAATTGATCTATTTTTTTAGCTAATTCTAACGGAGAATTTAAGTCCATCCACTCCTCCAGAAAATGTTCTTTTACTTCATACGGCACTCGTCTCTTAATCTGCTCAGTGATATGCAAGTCTCTGAGTTCTTCAAAAGTTTTGATTTCCAAATCAGAAACCCATTCATCATAGTAGCTTGTAAGTTCATGAGCGTAACTTCTCCATGTTTTATCCGGGACTTTTTGATGACGGTAAAACATCTGCTTCAATTTCTCAGAACTCATTTTATACCTCTGAAGAATAATATCTTTCACATAATCGTAATTCTTTGCATCTTCAGGCGATTCTCTAGCCATCATGCTCGAAATTTCCGAAGGCAATACGCCTAGTAAATACGGCACCCAATCTTCTTTAGGCACACCTGCCATCTCAGCTCTTCTTTCAAAATTTATTAAATATAGACCCATTTCATCTTTCTTTTCCTCAAATTTCGGGGTAATTTTGATGAGCTCAATTTTATAATTTGGCATCCGTTCTCTATTAGATAGTCTTAGCTCACTTGCAGCTTGCATTTCTAGCTTTTTCTTCTCTAAAGCTATTTCTTCCATTCGAATATTACGGTCTTCCCTTTCTTTTGCTTCTTGTCTGGCAATTTCTTCTTTTTCTTTTGCTTCTCGTCTGGCAATTTCTTCTTTTGCTTCTTGTCTGGCAATTTCTTCTTTTGCTTCTTTCTCTCTCTTTATCCTATCTTCCATAATACGAGTTAAAGAAATTTTAACTTCCTCTTCTTCATAGTTTTCACTGTTTAGGATTATTTTCCTTATCTCAACCAGTTTACAATGATGCGATACCTTTTCACAAAGTTCATCTGCGAGTTCGAGGAGGTCTTCTTTTCTCCCACGAGAAAGAAAAGCCATGATCGATGAATAACTTATTAGTAAACAATCAAATTTTGTTATCATAAATATAGTTACCAATATTTTCTAATAAACTATATGATTCACAAAATATACTCAATGCCAAATATGCTTCAAATACTAGATAAGATTTAATATCAAACACAATTCTCAAATATAATAACAGAATCTTAAACTATATCGTAGCATATACAATACACAAGATGCAATATATATAGTTGCAATTAAATATTATTTTTCTTTTACTAATGTGTAATTACCATATGTAATTCAAATTATCTGATTCTTTTCAAATCATTAAATGCACAAAACACAAAATTTCAGTAAAATCAAAACGAAATTTAAATTTTCGTTCACTTTCGATTTGGCACTTTTTGGCCGTGACTTTATCCACTTGATAATATCTACTTAGTAGAACATGCAAATTCACTTTATCATCAACTTCTATTAACTTTCATAAAGACAAAATTTAAATAACCACAAAATAAAATTGGATATGTAGTCATTTCTTTTTTTTTTTTTAACCAAAACTATTTAGGCTCTTTGCCTCACTAATTCCGGTAAGCCAGAACCTTAGTAAATTTAATTTAATACAAGGGTGGGCCTACCTGCATTTCCTGCTTTCTTGCTTCCATCCCACTTCCAGGACACCAAAACTCCAGTCTGTGACGAATTAATCCGAACTTTTGTTGGACATTAAAAAATAACATTTATTTTAACACAGACAAAACAATGGGTTTACAATGGACGCGCGAAACAAGAATGCTTATTTTCATATTAAAATTTACGAATTGCTACGAAGACGTCTCAACTAGACGGAGTCCGTGAGCTAACTGTTTCTCATTCTCCTCACATGCGCAAGCGCAGTATTGAAGGACTTTTTAACAGGAAACTTCCGGGTCTGCAGCCGGCCATTCTAGACTCCTAGGCGCTAAGATGTCACACTGACCATTCCTTCTGGCGTCTCGACCACACAGGTGACCTGGACAAAGGTGTCGTCCAGGTTTTCTATCACGAAAGGCAAGAGGATCACCCAAGGATTGAAGGAAATGACGAAACGGCGTCATTGAGACTGCTTGTGATGGATTGCGATTATGCGACTTATCCACTGCTCCGAGGGTTTTGCGATAATTACCACCAATGAGTTTTCCTTTTACCAATGATTAGGTTGATTTGGGTTTTTATGGCGCAAGATCCAAAAGAGGATAAGCAGCGCCAAACACAAGACAGTAAAATTAGGAAATGGACTTAAGAGACTTTAAATTAGTAACCAGGCCAACATTAAAACAGAAATGCAATGGGGGGGGGTATTTCAATTAACGTCACACTGGAGCAACACAACGGGCTATTGGTGACGGTCCGGGATCAATCCCAAAGGGAAAGATCCGAGGACAACACCACGTAATTTTGAACCACGGTCAGATGACGAGGCAACACCTGAGCTGGCACCCCACTCTCCAAACTTCCACACCACGCCAACGTGAGGACATTTGAGGCCACGACAGATTTAACGTGCACCAGCCCCCTTTGTACACGACGGTGTTTGGCTGGATTCGAACTCGCAACCCTTCGGTTGCAAGTCCGTTACTCTTCCAACCGGGCCACCGCGGCCAGAAATGCAATGGATAAAAAACAAATGAGATACATAAAAATTAAATAAAGTTAAAAGTTTTACCATAAGAAATATAAACCGTATCCCCATCTTAGTTGATAAAACTTTAAGGAAATCAATATAAAATCTTATTAATTCAACGTGGTAAATATCCTGAATGGCGAAGAAATCTAAAAAGCAATGAATGGGGAGGTTGACCTAACAGATCTGATAAAATTGGTAAAAGTTTTAAAAAATTGTCGATAAAAATATCTGACCTGTACAAGAAATTAAAATATGGGTGTTCTTGGCAATCCTGGCACGATAGAGCGGTTTCCCAGACCAGTAAAAATCTGCGTGACTCGTGAATGGCCAATGCGAAGACGTTAAAATAACGTCTAACCGTCGAGATGTTAATGACGGTAGGTGAGATTGACGGGTGCGAATGGAAAAGGAGCTTTTATTGATAGGCAATTTAATCAACACCGCACTGGAACAACACAACGGGCTATTGGCGACGGCCGGGATCAAACCCGAAGAGAAAGATTCGAAGAAAACACCATGCAATTTTGAATCACGGTCAGATGACGTGTTCACACCTGAGCTGGCACCCGACCAACGTGCTCCAGCCCCCTTTGTACATGTCTTTGCTTGGATTCGAACTCACAGCCCTCCGGTTGCTAATCCGTTACTCTTCCAACCGGGCAACCGCGGCCCCATAGGTATACGAATTGGGTAAGTAGTGTAATTGAAAAGGGTAGGCTAGCTTAAATAATAAACATTAATTTTATTGAGAACAATTTCTTTATTATATGTGAATCTATATACAAAGCACTTTCACGAATTCGATGCCTCTGCTAACTGAATGCGACAGGTTGTCGAAATCTCAGGCACGTACGAAAGTCTGAGTGGGAGAAAAGTCTCTCAATGGTCTCGGGGTGAGACTCTACTCGTCGAGTGACGATTACACAAGATCAGCACCGGATCCTCATGGGACGACGGGTCAATTAAGGTTCACTGCCGGACGAGAAGTCGGCACCGGACTCTTCGCAGGTCGTCGGTTCGGCACAATCAGGAATCGGCTCCACTGGGCAATCGGCTCCAGGCACGGCTCCACTGGGGTCGTCGGATCAGCACAAGACAGGCACGGCTCCACTGGGGTCGTCGGATCAGCACAAGACAGGCACGGCTCCACTGGGGTCGTCGGATCAGCACAAGACAGGCACGGCTCCACTGGGGTCGTCGGATCAGCACAAGACAGGCACGGCTCCACTGGGGTCGTCGGATCAGCACAAGACAGGCACGGCTCCACTGGGGTCGTCGGATCAGCACAAGACAGGCACGGCTCCACTGGGGTCGTCGGATCAGCACAAGACAGGCACGGCTCCACTGGGGTCGTCGGATCAGCACAAGACAGGCACGGCTCCACTGGGGTCGTCGGATCAGCACAAGACAGGCACGGCTCCACTGGGGTCGTCGGATCAGCACAAGACAGGCACGGCTCCACTGGGGTCGTCGGATCAGCACAAGACAGGCACGGCTCCACTGGGGTCGTCGGATCAGCACAAGACAGGCACGGCTCCACTGGGGTCGTCGGATCAGCACAAGACAGGCACGGCTCCACTGGGGTCGTCGGATCAGCACAAGACAGGCACGGCTCCACTGGGGTCGTCGGATCAGCACAAGACAGGCACGGCTCCACTGGGGTCGTCGGATCAGCACAAGACAGGCACGGCTCCACTGGGGTCGTCGGATCAGCACAAGACAGGCACGGCTCCACTGGGGTCGTCGGATCAGCACAAGACAGGCACGGCTCCACTGGGGTCGTCGGATCAGCACAAGACAGGCACGGCTCCACTGGGGTCGTCGGATCAGCACAAGACAGGCACGGTATCTTTCCGAAACTCCAGTCCGTTCCTTCGTTTCTCAGGTTGAGAAAACAACTCCAAGCTATTTGCAGGCTAAGGAGTTAGACCACTCGCAGGGTCGCTGGTTCGAATCTCGCGAACGAGAATAAAGCAGGAACTCGAGATAGACAGCCTACGCCAGGTTACAAGAACGCGTACTCTCGGGGTGAGAGAACCGTCTCTTAACAATGCTTTTCTCCCTAAGGAGTGACCGCTCAAAGGGTCGCTGAGTCAAGCTGCTCGATCGAGAGCACCGGCAAGAACTGTCGATTCGACTCCCTGCTTTTCCTTTTGAAACCTCGCAGCCTTTGTTCGCTGGTGGTTCTTTTGATTCGTTCGTTCTTGATTGGTTCTTACTTTTAATTGATTCGTTTTTACTTTGTTCGTTTGAGGTTGATGATTCGGTAGAGACTGTGACGTAAAATGGGATCAGCTACTTAGCGCAGGTGGGCTTGATTACCTAGCAGGTGGACTTAATCACCTGGTGGACTTAATCATGCACTCCTAAACACCTGGGCGCTTTTCGGAACGAATCCCCTTTTGTCAGTCTTTGATCCAAGTCCCGAACGTCTGGCGCCAGAGAGATGGAAACTCATTGTCCGGTTCTTTTACGACTCTGTTGGCGAGTTCGCTTTGGGAGGGTTAATTGAGGGGTCCATCAATGAATCCTCACAGTAGGTATGATAATTAACGTCACTGGAGCATTACAACGGGCTATTGATTTTGAAAAGGGAGCTGTTATTGATATAATTGACGTCGCACTGGAGCAACACAATGGGCTATTGGCGACGGTCTGGGATCAATCCCAAGGGAAAGATTCGAGGACGCCACGTAATTCGACAAGCTACTCATTTGTAATATACTTGAAATCTCTACTTTTCTCAATAAAAACGTCGAATTCGAGAAAAAGTGAACAAATCGAGTTAAAAAGAAATTTTTTTTTGTTCCTCTACTTTATGATTTTTACTTTAGGAGTTTTATGGAGCAAGATCCAAAGGTAAGATAAAATTCAATGGGATAGGTTTAGGATCCTCCATGTGGTTTCGACGATATATCGTCTAGTAAGATCCAACCAAATTTGCTAATGACGAGACACGTCGTCATCTAAACATTGCCAATTTTTCCTTTCTGGATGACAAGATCTGGTCAGTATTTTCTTCCAACGACGAAATATCTCGTCCATCAAGATCTGGGATACCCGAAGACAATCAGGAGGGTTAAATGACATCAGAATAGTAAACAGATCAACATTAAAGACAAAATGCAATAAATAAAAGCAAATGAGTTAGGTATCTAAAAATAAAATATGAAGGTTAAAATGTTTTTAATCCCAAGAACAGCCTTATAATAAAACGAGTACTAAGGGGACTAATGACTGACAAATTAATCATAATTGTAACTAAATCAATGATTAACTGTGCTAGTGATTATTTAACCATGATTGAAGTTTTTTTAGCAAATCAATGATTGAAAACGCCCAACGATTAAGTGAACCAAGAGTATTGGTTCAGGTGTCTGCTTATAAAATGGTTCTAAATCCTTAACGGATTCCTTAATCAAAAATATGGCAATTTGAGAATCTGTTAAATTTAATCAAATTAAACATGGAATTTACGCATTGCGAAATATATGGCAACGAAATGCCCAAGTTATCTAAATTGTCAACCTCAATAGGCCCAGTTCTTTGTTAGCAACTACCCTACAGGTGTCTAGGAGAAAGGCTCGATTACTTGGATATACTTTTTGGAGGAACATTGGAATGAATCTCCGTCGTTTTCAATTCCAGAGTGAGCTTAATGACCTCCGTTACCTCAAAAAGATCCCTAGAGCAGTTGCCACATTTTTGCCAAAGCCAGAATAGGCCATTGTAACCTACTTGAATTGTTTTCACCTGGTTGACTCCAACAAGTGCCTTATTTGCCATGATTAGGAAGAGCATATCTTGTTCGACTGCTCATGAGAACATTTTTTGAATTATCTTAAAGAAAATGCGATTAGTCTTTATTCTTACTGTTTTTCTAATGTTCATTTTATGTATACAACTTCGCCGGTTTAAAGACATCGTAAAATTGTTTTTTTTTTATGGAGCAAGGGCCAGTTCTCTCTCTCTGGCCAAACTGCGCCAAACATCGTCTGTATCGTGAAATCGGAGTTAATGCGCCGAACTCTTGTATCAAGATGTAATGTAAACATGGAATTTAGAAAAGGATATTCAATATGCGTTTTACTGTGCAAGGTCCAATAATGACAAGCATGAAAAGTGTATCCTCAGTTTTTGGAGTGTATTGTTATTGATTTAATCAATTTGTACAATGTGTGTAGTTAAGACGAAGCATAGAAATTGAAAACAAAGATACTTTTTATTGGAGTATCGAGAAGTTTAAATACCATTGAAACATGGATTGAAAACTAAAAAGTTTAATAGAATACGACTTTCACAGAATCTTTATGATCTTTAAAAGTTAAAACGAGTAATTTAGTTTCAGGCATTTCAATGCTGCAATCATATAGCTTACTTTCAAAATAGGGCATGTCCAGAATGAAAAGAATTTAACAGAAACGAAAACTTATTGCTAACAAGCTTTGAATCAAAATAAAATTGTCGCAGAGAACGCATTTGACAATTTCCATGTATTGAATGTCCGTGAACATGTCACCTTTCTGAATAAAAAGTTAAAATTTTCGTTGATGCTTGACACATTAATAAAGGTAGATAATTTGGGTTTATGGTGCCAGGTCCAAAAGCGGACAGGCTGCGCCAAACGCAAGATAAAAAATACAATCAATTGATATAAAAACATTGTTATAAAGGTAAATACAAATCTTGAGCAAGAAATTTATGAAACAAAATTTTATTTTATGAGCTTTGAATCAGGTTATTGATAATATATAAAATTCAGAAAACATTGGTTGGGAAAATGATCACATTAATAAAGGAGAAACGAAGAATTGAAGATAAAAAGACGTCATCAGCGAGTACACATCGTTACCACCACGCCAAAGGGGCGAATCTGGAAAAGAGACGGTTCAACAAAAACGAGTTCAAAGTTTTGATGCTTGTCTGAAAAATATAATTACGAATCAAAAGTCGTTTTCAATGAAAATCGACATTTCCACTAAAATGGTTGGTTTTGGGGGTTTTATGGCGCAAAGGCCATATTTGGCCACATTTCCACTGATTCAAGATGATTCGTGGCTTTATCATAGTATAAAACATGAAATGGTGACTAGAAAAAATAGTTGCGTGAAAAATCGCAAAATGCAGATTGGTGCTTTTGGCGTGGTAGTAATGATATAATCCTTGGGGGAAAAAAATCACAATTTGAAGGCAATTGTTACAAATTTCATGGATACATTTCGTCTATCACAACTGGATTCGACTTAAAATTATCCAAATTAAAATTATATATATTATAAAATTATCCAAAAATTCGACCCAAAATTATTGCCAATTGGCGATAATTTTGGAATATTTGTTGGGTTTTATCGATTGAAGACAGAGTTTTATACATTAAAAATAAATTTTATTACGTAACCAAGTCTTATGGTTTAAAAACATACTTTTAGAAAACAACAAGAAGTCTGATCAGATCATGATCCCCAATACTCTTCACATTATCTCCTCTCTTTTATACATTCGGGCCGCGGTGGCCCGGTTGGAAGAGTAACGAACTAGCAACCGAAGGGTTGCGAGTTCGAATCCAGCCAAACACCGTCGTGTACAAAGGGGGCTGGTGCACGTTAAAATCTGTCGTGGCCTCAAATGTCCTCACGTTGGCGTGGTGTGGAAGTTTGGAGAGTGGGGTGCCAGCTCAGGTGTTGCCTCGTCATCTGACCGTGGTTCAAAATTACGTGGTGTTGTCCTCGGATCTTTCCCTTTGGGATTGATCCCGGACCGTCACCAATAGCCCATTGTGTTGCTCCAGTGTGACGTTAATTGAAATACCCAAATACCCAAATACTTTTATACATTCAAAGATTTACACAATTTTCCATATTGATGTGCCCCACACGGCACTATAATTGGAGGTTTGAGACCGATTCCAACATGCGGCCCCATCGGTTGTAAAACCTCAGCAGATAGATTTATATATGTTGAATTGTAATACAACAAAATATTTTTCTAATAATATTTTTAAATTTATTTAACAATAAAGGCTTTGTTAAAAAGTCAGCCAAATTATTTTCCGATGAAATATAATTTACGTTAAATAGTTCATCTTTTATTAATTTACGAATAAATTTGTACTTGATATCAATATGTTTAGTTTTCTGATTTTCCTGACTATTTTTTGAAAAATAGATAGCAGATTGATTATCACAATATACTTGGGGTCTTATGTAATCACACAAACTTAATTCATTTATAATTCTACTAAACCAAATAACTTCTTTAGTGCAATCGGTTAGTGCAATAAATTCAGATTCCATTGAGCTAAGAGCTATGCACTTTTGTTTAGAAGATTTCCAAGATATTGGGATGTGACCAAAATAAATTAAATAGCCACTACTTGAATGTCTGTTTGTGAGACCACATCCCCAATTTGCATCAGAAAAAGCAATCAAATTTGAACTTTTTACATTGGAAAGATTAATTTTAAAATCCTTTGTAAGAAAAACATAGTTCATAATATCAACAACGTAAGACCAGTGTTTGTAAGTATAACCATTACAAAACTGAGACATTATATTAACGGCAAATGCAATATCTGGTCTGGATCTATCTGACAAAAACGATAAACATCCTATTAAGGAACGATAGGGAAATTTCCTCATTAAATCATTTTCAATTATTTCTTCCTCTTTAACCTTATCAGGTAAGTTACAACCAATTTTAAAAGGTAAATTCACAAAACTTTTAGGAAGATCTTTGAATTTTGACATTAATTTTTCAATGTAGGTAATTTGATGTAAATAAATCGAATTTTCAATTTCTTGAAAGTTTACGCCTAACAAATATTTAGTTTTACCTAGGACTGTAAGATCCAATTTTTTGTCCAATAATTCGATTACTTCATTTATCAAATGTTCCCTTTTTGAAAACAAAACCATATCATCTACATAAACAATTAAAATTACATCTTTAAATTTGTAGACACAATTACACCAATTTAACTGAGAAAATCCTAATTTAGTTAAAATACCGTCTAATTCCAAATTCCATTCTCTACCACTTTGATGCAGACCATATATAGCCTTTTCCAATAGACATACTTTGTTTTCGGATCCTTTCAGCACAAATCCTTTTGGCTGTTTCATGTATATAGTATCCTTAAGGTGTCCATATAAATATGCACTTTTCACGTCAACTTGACAGTGATACCAACCCAACATAGAAATCAATAGTACAAACAATAATTTAACAATAGAAAAATTGACAACTGGTGAAAAAATATCTTTAAAATCAATGCCGGGTTTTTGCTTAAAACCTTGAGCAACAAGACGAGCTTTATACCTTTTAGGTATATTGTTTTCGTCCATTTTTATGCTGTACACCCACTTACTTCCAATTATGGTTGTATTTGGGGGGGTGTCCACTAATTTCCATACTTGCCTATCCTTCATTATCTGAATTTCTTCATTCATGGCAGTATTCCATTTAATTTTATCCTTACTTGCTTGCGTTTCTTCATAACTTTTGGGGATTTCGACATTGTAACACTGATCATACATGTCGTACATCTGTTGGTCTAAAAAATTAGATTCATCACTAGAAGTAGATGGCACATTAGAAATATCCACATTAGGATGTTCAGTTTCTGGCTTAAAATTGAAATTTACAGGATCAAACCTAATCTTATTTTTAGTACAGTACTTTTTAATATCATTTAAAGATCTCATTCTCAAATTTTCAGGAGAATAATAGTATACATCTATCCTATTGCTTTTATTTCTAGGTTTTTCGATTCTACGCCAATTTGAAATGTTAAGACATTTTAAGTTCTCAGTTTTATCTAAATCTTTAGAATCTAAAACTTGAGTTTCACTTTCCGATTTTACTTTTATATTTTCATTTGATTGATAAATAGGAATATCAGAATTAAGATCGAAAGAAACGTACTCAAAGTTTTTACCAAATAGTACATCAACAGCTTTCTTACTTTCGTCGATATGAACATGGACTGTTTCAACTATTCTCTTCTCGTTTGGTACATATATTCTGTAACCTTTAGTTTTCAAACCATATCCTGTCAAAATACCAAGTTTAGCTCTGGGTTGTAATTTATTTCTCTGTATTTTAGGAATATGAACATATGCCAAAGAGCCAAAAATTCTAAAATGTTTTACTGATGGTTTGAAACCAGTCCATATTTCGTTAGGAGATATACCCTCAGTTAATTTGTGTTCGCATCTATTTTTAGTATGAATAAATGCTAAAAGTGCTTCTGACCAAAATTGTGGTAAACCACTGTCTTGAAGCATAGCTCTGACACAATCCATGGCTGTTCTATTGAACCTTTCTGCAATGCCATTTTGTTCAGGGGTATAAGTTGAAGTTCTTTCGATTTTTATTCCTAGATCATTTAAAAACTTTTTAAATTCTTTGTGACAAAATTCTAAACCATTGTCAGTTCGGACACATTTTAACTTAACATTTAGCTGTCTTTCAGCTCTAACCAAGTATTTTTTAAAGTAATCAAAAACTTCATTCTTATTTCGAATAATATAAACAGTTACTTTACGTGAAAAATCATCAATAATAGATAAAAAGTATTTGTTTCCACCTAGAGAGTTAACTGGAGCAGGACCCCACAAATCCATATGGATCCTTTCCAAAACATTTTTAGTTTTCCTTTCGTACATATAGTTTCTTTTTAAGGATATTCTAGTGGATTTAGCAATAGCACAAATCTTACAATTTTTATCTATATTCTTACAATTAAGTTTTTCAATTCCTTTTACACAATTAATTTTACTCATATTTTCAATTAAGGGCATGTTAACATGACAAAACCTACGGTGGGCTTTTTCTAGATCTAAACCAGTTACATATGTATAATTTTTAATCTTGGGATAACCTTTCAAGATATACAATTTTCCAATTCTGGGAACAGTAAACAAATATTTATTATAACTATTATAAATAATCATTTTGTTATTTCCCCATTTAATTTGGTTTCCCACAAGGTCAATACGAGCACCACTAATTAAATTTCTTCTCATATTAGGCGAGTATAACACATCTTTTAAAGTTATATCATAATTTCTGTTTCTATCTAAAACTGTAAATTGAATATCACCCATACCTAATACTTCCGAGGTGCTGTCCTTGTCTCCGACTAGGATCTTCTGTGGTGGTAGTTTTCTGAATGTCGTAAACATATCGCGTTCTTTACAGAAGTGGGCAGTTGCAGCAGAATCAATGAGAAATTCCCTCGGTCTTTCATTTGGAAAATTTGAAACTGCATAGGCACGTTGAAGATCAGTTTTTGGATTGTCCTCCATATAAAATAATTCACCACCAGGTTTCTGCCGATTGCATTTCTTGAAGCACTTCGATTCGTAATGTCCCGACTTTTTGCAGTAGTTGCAGAATGGTCGCGGCCCCATACGACAAACTGTCGACTTTCTTGGGCTTGAAGGAATTAATTCAGGGTCCAGTACGCATCTGCTGTGATCAGGAGTAGACGCCCGTGTCTCCTTGTATCTAGATGACTTGTTTCTTGTAGCATAAGCATCGGCCACGATACTTAATTTTGTGCCTTCGTCTTTCCGCTTCAGCTCGATTCGGCTGGATTCTGTTATTAAATGTTTAGACAAATTGTCTAGCGTGAACTCGTTGTCATCCATCCTGTATAGCAATTGTACCAGATTATCGTATTCGTGAGGCAAATGTCTTATTAGTTGAAAGCAAACTAAAAGGTCTGGGATTTCGAATCCACATTCTTTTATCTGTAACAGCTTCTCATGCACTCGTTTGCAGAAGAGTCCAATGGATTCGTCCTACGGCTGGTAGCGGATTGAAAAGAACTCGTCCACAAGGCCTGCCAATCGTGCTCTAGATGCTGGTTCAAAGTTGGTCTTTAATATATCCCAGGCTTCCTTACCGTCTTCAGTAGATGAAATTAAGACTTGATATTTTCTGTCTATGCCCTGGTAGATAGTTGTATATGTCCTCTGCTTCCTATAACGATAGTCTCTTTTTTCTTGTTCTGGAGCATCTTCCAATAATAGAGGTTCCGTTTTAGTGATAAATTCCCAGCATTTCCGGTCGATTAGCAATACCTTCATGTTCGTCTTCCACGTGGCATAGTTGAAATCCGATAACTTCGGGAAGGAAAACATGGACATTTCTTGAATACCCATCATACTGGATACCGGTAGTGGCAGAATTCAGGTTCAGCTTAAGGTCTGAGGCCCATAACCAATTGTTGGGTTTTATCGATTGAAGACAGAGTTTTATACATTAAAAATAAATTTTATTACGTAGCCAAGTCTTATGGTTTAAAAACATACTTTTAGAAAACAACAAGAAGTCTGATCAGATCATGATCCCCAATACTCTTCACATTATCTCCTCTCTTTTATACATTCAAAGATTTACACAATTTTCCATATTGATGTGCCCCACACGGCACTATAATTGGAGGTTTGAGACCGATTCCAACAATATTAAAACCCGTCGTCAGTCTATACTTATTGCCGTTTGGCGACAAAAAGTTTCATCACTAATTTAGCGCTGAACCGGTACCGGATTCTCTAGTATTACAGAAAATTACTGTATCAACAGAAAAAATCCAATGCCACTGTTTTCCCTTTCCCTTTAAAAAAATAAATACTTTTATGTTTGAACATACACCCAAGCTTCAGACAGTTGGTTTGGTCCTAAGGCGCAATGTCCGTTAGCGGGCAAGTTGCGCCAAACAGATTAAATATACCCAATAAAAACAGTTAAGTATAAAAACAGCTAGCGTATTAAAACAAATCCAGACAGTTGCAAATGCTTAAAATGTTCCTAAAATACAAATAATTCCAAGTTGAATCGTAAATATTCATCGCTTAAATACTTTCCGAAATGAATTTCGCCATTCGTATCTTCCCGTACTTAATCTTTCTGTCCCAATTTGACTACTTTAATGGATGCGAAGTTCAAGTCAAGCCTAGTCGAGCTTAACGAAAATTTTGTAGGTGCAATTTGGTTTCAGGTTTGGTCTTGGTTTCTTAGGAGATAGTTGAATTAACGTCACACTGGAGCAACACAATGTGCTATTGGCAACGGCCTCGCAATTTTGAACCACGGTCGGATGACGAAGTCACCCATCTGAGCTGGCACCCCACTTTTCAAACTTCCACACCACTCCAACGCGAGGACATTCGAGGCCATGACAGATTGAACGTGCACCAGCCCCCACATGCACGACGGCATTTGTTTGGATCGAGTTTCGAACTCTAAACGCTCCTGTGGCTAATCCGTTACTCTTCCAACCTGGCTACAGTGTCCCCCGTTAGCTTTATGAAATCCAGCCAGCTTTCATTCAAAGTTCTTACTCATTCGACAGTGGATCAAAGCGTTTGGGAAACCTTAAAAGGAAAAAATTGAAATAAGCCTAACCATAAGAACTACATAACGTAAAACAAGATTATATTTTAACTGTTTTAAAAGTTTAGTTCTCACTTTGAAAACCCGTCACGAGATTACGTCAATGTTACAAAAGTTTTCATGGATAGAGAAGGACGGTTGTTGATTCATTTGGGCACGAGGTACAGTAGACAAGCTGTGAAAAACTAAAAAGTAGAATTATAAAATGACAAATAATAAAATGACACATAAAGCACGATCAAAATGCTTTGTTGAAATAGGGTTGTCAACGACGAAAAATAAAAGCCTCTGGTTAAAAAAGCAAGTGATCATCTGGTTTTTACCAATCACTGGCCAATTTTAGCTCGTCAGGGGATTGGATTAGTTATATCATGGCACTCGGTCCTCTTGGGATATTGTGCAAAACTCAAAACATAAAACCAAAAACTATTTAAATACACTATTCAATAAAATTAAAAGAATTCCTTAACTTGTTAGGGGGTATTTAACGTCGCAGTGGAGCGACACAACGGGCTATTGGCGACGGTACGGGATCAAACCCGAAGGGAATGATCTAGGACAACACAACGTAATTTTGAACCAACATCAGATGACGAAGTCACACGAGCTGGAAACCCACTCTCTAAATTTCCGCACGACGCCAAGGTGAGGCCACGACCGATTTAAAGTGCACCTGCCCCTCTGTACACGACGGTCTTTGGTTGGATTCGAACTCGCGACCATTCGGTTGCTAATCCGTTACACTTCCAACCGGGCTACCGCGTCCCCTATTTTGTGCCGGTTTGGTTTGGGTTTTATGGCACAAGGTCCGTTAGCGGACAAGCTGCGCCAAACGCAAGATCAAATGTACCCAAAAAAAACAGTTGAAACAACCAAAATAGTGGAACAGTGGTCTAAAAATTTCAGTTTCGAATATTATAAAAAGCCTAAGTTAAAAACACTGCAGTTTAAAAACATAAATACAGGAGGATTCTTTGATTTCATGCTGGAAGCGACAACTATTAAGAGTTCTCGAAGCAAATAATAAACAATGGCTATCGAATACATGAATACAAAGCACACATGATTTTGCATATTGGAGCCCTTTACCTTAGCAGCATAATAGGAGTACTTATCCAAAGTCAACCGTCTTTTCACCGGAGCCACATAAGGCTAGGGACTTGGGTCGCAAATTTCTGCTATTTAGAGAATCGAACAGAAAATATTAGAACATTTTATTCATATTGTACGCACTAAAGATAAGATTAATGAAATGCCAACCGTTTCCAGCAGAATATTGGGTTGATGAAAAAGTTCGTCCCGTTTTTAAAAGATCGAAGAAAATTGTTTTCACTAAAAATTACATTTAATCAACATGGTATGTGCCGTTCTGTTCGATGACCTTTCTCCGTCTCTCTGGTAGCTGCATAATCCCGCGCTCATTCAAGTTCTGAGGTTTCTGGCTAAAGAACCGATACAGGTGACGAAACTTTCCGAACCACTCACGGCACGTGGAATCGTCAACGGCACCGTCACCCAACACATCTTTTGCCCCTGCGAAGCATTCTTGACTTTTTCGGAAATAAAAACACAATGTGTCGAAAATTCTCCTTATTTTCTGCCATTTTTAATGCATAAAAAATTTTAAAAACGCAAACAAACACAATTTTCCCCCAAATACTGGCTGAAATTCCTTCTTTCAAACATCAAAATTGTACACGTATGAAGTAGATAACACATCGGTTTAGCGATGCAATGCCATCTAGCGCCAGAAACGGAACCAACTTTTGCATCAACCCCGATACAACTACATGCTATCCTGTTTTAAGATATTTTAAAGCACTCGCCTGTTTCCGCATGGACACGATATGAAAGTTGTGAAACTCGCTGAACTCTACTCCATTACGCAGGAACGATGAATTGACGAATCCCAGCGTAACTGCTACTTGGAACACCGTCGACAGGTGTTATGTAATGGTCGAAGGTGGTCTCCTGCTTGATGGATTGGATGTTGGGGTTTTAGGACGCAAGGTCCAAAAGTACTTGAATTATGTCGATATTTCGCTAATATGCGAGCAGAACTTGGGGTATGTAGTTGAATCAACTTCCCACTGGAGCAACACAACGTGCTATTGGCGACGGTCCGGGATCAATCCCCAGGGAAAGATCCGAGGACAACACCACGAAATTGAATCACGGTCACACCTGAGCTGGCTCCCACTCTCCAAACTTTCACACCAAACCAACGTGAGGACATTCGAGGTCACTAGATTTAACGTGCACCAGCCCCCGTAAAACATACGGAAAGGAAATTAACCCAAGAAACATCAACAGTGTCTCCACCCAGCAATGGAGTTGTTGCTCGATGGTCATTTGGGCTTAATGCCGGGCTCATAAAGAACATTTGATGAAACAAAGATAAATTACAAAGGAACTCGCCAGGTTGCGTCTCCAAGCCAGTAAGCCAGTCCTCCTTTGTTTCATAGGAGGCATTTTCATCTGCACTTCTGGTGGACTTATCCCGATTCACGACTGTCTTTGTCTGGATTGATAGCTGGGTTTTATGGCGAAAGGTCCTAAAAAGAATCATCTACGCCAGGACCAAGTTTTGAACTCGCAACTCTCCGGTTGCTAATCTGTTGCTCTTCAAACTAGTTTACATCGGCCCGATATGAAGGCAAGTACAGTACTACACTGAGTGGCCAGAAAATTAAAGACCCTTTATTTGAAAGTAAACCAATCCGACAGTGACATAGAGGGACGTAACAACGCAGAGCTGCTTATATAAGGAACGCTCAGCTTCGGACGACGTAGTTATCACGGAGTTAATGTCAAAATGGGTAAGACAAAAGATTTAAGTGACTTTGAACGAGGGATGATCGTCGGTGCAAGAGCTGGTGCCAGCATCTCTGAAACGATGACTCTTAGGATTTTCTCGCCCAACAGTATCTCGGGTGTTTAGAGAGTGACAGTCGAGGGAAAAAAAATCAAGCGATAAGGACTATTCTGGTCGAAAAAGGCTGGTGAACGAAAGGTGAAAGGCGAGTAGTACGCAATATCCGCAGCAACAAAAGGGCAACAACACGACAAATTACATCTCAATTCAATGCAAGTGCATCAAAGCATATCTCAACGGACAATAAGACGGACTTTGCAAAGGATGGGCTTTAGCAGCAGGAGAGCATCAAGAATGCCTATGGTATCACAGAGAAATAGGAAAAGGCGCCTGTTGTCGGCCCAGGAACGACTAAATTGGTCACTTGATGAGTGTAAAAAGGCAGACTGGTCCAATGAATCTCGTTTCCTGCTCCATCACAGATGGCAGGATCAGATTATGGCGCAAACAGCATGAATTCATGGACTCCTCCTGCCAAATGACAACTCTTCAGGCAGGTGGCGGTGGAATTATGGTGTGGGGAATGTTTTCCTGGAGTACACTGGGTTCCTCGATATCTGTGGACACAACTCTGAACAGCAGATTACCTCAACATCGTTGCCGATCACGTGCACTCGTCTATGATGATGTTCCCTTCCGGAAATGGTCACTTTCAGCATGACAATGCATCTTGCCACCGTGCTCGATCGGTCAAATTGGTTTGAGGAACATCAGAGTTTAGTGCACGTGCTTCCATGGCCAGTCCAGTCCCGACCTCAATCCTATTGAGCATTTGTGGGACGAAGTAGAGAGATCACTTCAAAGCTTGGAAACGCCACCATCTAATCTGACCCAACATAGAGCTGCTATTATGTCAGCATGGGCCAACATTCCTCGGCAACGGTATCAGCATCTTGTTGAGTCCATGCCAAGGAGAATATCGGCTGGGATCAGAGGTAAAGGTGGACCAACTCGTTATTAGAGGGTCTAATTTTTTTGCCACTCAGTGTAAATTTTCCGTAGATCCCAAAATATAGCAATGAGATAAACACAAAAATAGAAAATTGGGAACGTCTCTGGAGATCAAATGAAGATCCAGGATATGTTTGGCTTTAAGCTAACCAGGAATCACAGCCTACCGAATACAGAGCAAATAGTCAGTTAACGTATCCTCTAAGACGCAAGTGCGTAGGCAAGTGCGTAGGCAAGTGCGGTTTTGACGTGTGGGTGGTTTAGAATATACTAGGGCTCGTGACGAGTCAACGTTTCGAGCAATTTTCTAAATTGTTCCACAAATTTTTTTTTATTCAATTTTGTCTTGGAGAATCATTCGCGACTTAAAAATTTTCTAAATCTTTGTTCAAATGGTTCCCATCTTTTAGCAGATCAAATACTGAAAATATACCGTTCCGTTCATCGAAAGTAGACTTCAAAGAACCATCAATGATGCAATCAGTGGATCAGAAGATGGGATAGAGAAGTTAATTTCAGATCAAAAGAAAATGTTAGACGGACCCACTACTTCAAACGTCGGTAACTTAGAGTGGTTCAACCTCCATGAGAAGATTGGGAAAGATAAGTATTACTTCATTTAGATCCCGACACAGCAGTTGTAATCTTGGATGTAGAGCTTCTTAACAGAAGAGGGGATATGTAAAAATTGCCCCTGATCCCGGGAGATATGAAGCAAAATATCGAGAACGGCTGCAAGGGAAATCTCCCAAGGTACAGTGAATACATATACATTGTCCATTATCTGTAAAATTACTGATTGTCGTTCGAAAAGGTGGACAAGACTCCGGTCTACACCTATTACTTCGTCCGCCGGATTAGGTAGATAGGTAATGAGGGTTTTATGGCGCAAGGTCCAAAAGCGGACAAGCTGCGCCAAATGCAAGATAAAAAGAAATAACCAATTTATACATATAAAGCAGAGTTGACGTCTCTGCGGGTTGAGACAGAACAGTTGGCGTCTGTCTGTCTCTATACAAATCTACACCGTTTAACTAATTCACACCAAATTTGGTACTTATTCTTTGGAACCCTGCGGCTACATATTGACCCTCGTACCATCTGTCTTGGGTGTGCCCAGAGGGGCTTAAAACACTATTCGAAAACACCATAGGAATAATATTGCGTATTTATACTAATATATAAGGCCAATTACTAAATTTGGTGCATTCATTCTTTACAATTTCGGGGGATTGAATGTTATGGTTTTATGGCGCAAGGTCCAACAACGAACAAGCTGAGCCAAACACAAAACAGAATGTAATCCAGTAAAAGTACATTTAAGAATCAAATCCAAGGTAAAGATAAAAGATAGATTAAAACATGCAAAATGCGTAGATGAGAATAAAAATAATCAAGTAGTCAGATGACAAAAAGACCATTGTCTGCGGCATAACTAATGAGATTTATTTATATATAAATCAAATTTGGAATGGTGAAATTGAAAAGATTGATAATACACTGCTGGCCACCCAAATTGCAACACCAAGAAAGACAAGAGATATCACAACAAAATTTATTTTGTGGATAACATGTTGACCAAGTATCAAATGATTAAATTTATAGACTTCTGTGAAGTGTAGTTCCTGCCAAAATCAGTAGCCAGAGTAGCCGCCATTGTTGGAGATCACCGCTGCCACACGCCTCGGCATTGATTCAAAGAGACTTTGGATGTGTCCTTGGGGTACAGCAGACCAAGCAGCTTCCACACGTTGCCAAAGTTGATCTGGTGTGGCAGCTGGGGATGTATTCTGGGTCAATCGTTGAGCAACCATGGACCACATGTTTTCTATCGGCGAAAGATCCGGAGAGCGAGCTGGCCAGGGAAGCAATTCAATCTGGCGATTGACGAAGAACCCTTGGACAATGCGTGCCACGTGTGGTCGCGCATTATCCTGTTGAAATATGGCTGTGGGCAAGCCCTGAAGGTAAGGAAGGACAACTGGCTCCAACACCTCGGAGATGTAGCGCTGGCTGTTTAAAGTACCGGCAATGCGTACTAGAGGAGTGCGAGAGTGATATCCAATACCGCCCCATACCATAATACCCGGTGCAGGACCAGTGTGGCGGTGCATAACGCAGCTGTTCAGCATCCTCTCTCCACGGTGTCTCCAGACTCGAATCCGACCATCGTGGTGTTGCAGACAGAAGCGTGACTCGTCAGTAAAGACAATTTCATTCCATTCTGCCGTCCACATCCTTCTTTCATCGCACCATTGGCGGCGGAAACGTCTGTGGTTCTGCTTCAAGGGTAGACGAAGCAATGGACGTCTTGCGGACAGACCACTCTGCTGTAAACGGCGTCGAATGGTACGCGCAGACACTGGATGATGCGGTACAGACTGAATGTGCTGTGCTATGGTTCGTGATGTGGCTGAGCGATCCGTCACTGCCATACGCACAATATGCCTGTCATCACGTGAAGTGGTGCACTGAGGTGGATGCGATCGAACACGTCGGTCCGTCGTACCCTCCTGCATCCAACGATCACATATCCGCATTACAGTTGTTTGGTTTCGTCCAACACGACTACCGATTTCCCTGAAAGATAATCCACACTCTCGGTAGGCCACTATCCTTCCTCTGTCGAACTCGGATACTTGATCAAAAGATGATCGCTGTTTTCTACGAGGCATAATTGATCGTTTTTTTGAAAAAACCACAAGAAAAACACAATTGCCGTACTTGAAATCGTCGAAATCTCCAAGCCTTTAATAGCGCTTTGAAGTGGCGCCACAGGCGCGCGTGATGTGCGTCTGTGCTGAAATTCTAATCATTTGCATATCTCACCTCCGCTAACGCATGTTGTAAATTTCATATTATTTGCATGCTTCCTTCAGGGTGTTGCATTTACGGTGGCCAGCAGTGTAGATTGATGAGTCATTTTGAATTTGGAAAATTAAATGAATTTAAAACCAACTGAACGTAAAAATTCGAAGAGGTTTGGATGTGGTTTTCCCCAACCAAATCTTAAATTTTTAAAAGTATAATTTTGAATATTTAAAACGATGATTAAAAACAGGACAAATACTTAAAATATGATAAACAAAAATAGCCGAGCATGAATCACAAATGGTTGCGCTTTCTCCTAATGAAAGATGACTGGGTGAAACGTGTCCAATGCGAAGGAGGATCAGTTTGACTCCGTCCTCACTGGAGATGCTGATCACTGATATGGGTTTTTACAATGCAATTTGTCGATGACCTGCAGGTTCCATGACTCTTACCACAAGGAGTTAAGGGGGCTTACGACCTTTGAACCACTCTTAATGGAATGGAAATTAGGTCAGTTTCAAAGCTATATAATTTGTTAAGTATTGCATAAAATGGAATACTTTTTTTTTCATTAGCCTCCTGCATTTATAAGGTATAAAATACATTGTACAAACATGAACTAAATATTAGCAGGAGTTTTTGTGTCGGGTTCGTTAAGGTATAACTTTGTTATGAGTCAAGGTTTGATGAACAGGGCTAAGCGCAAGATTGCACATAAACAAATAGATGTATACAAATAAATTTTAGTGCATGTTGTTCAATATATATGACAGATTAAATTAATAGCAAAACATTTTAAAAAATAAATATTTAATATTTTTTATCAATAATGTTTCATGGAAGCAGTAAATTTTCTGATACGTCAACAACAATTAATTCCCCAAAATTCCAAAATAATAAAATTTTCCAATATTATGCTCTTAAAACAAGCATGTAGGTTTAACGAATATGTATACCAATTTTTGATCAATTTGCTCAAATAGTACTTGAGATATCATGCGCTTAATCTGAGATTTTTCTAAAAAAACAAAGCTGAGAAAAACAGCCGTAAAGATAAAATTTCAGTTACAGATGTTTTTTCACAATCAAAAGTGTTATACATTCTCTGAAAATATCAAATAACCATTCAATAACTAATATGTAAGATTATTTATAATATATAATCAAGTATATTGTTTTTAATTAATATAAAGTGACGAAAAATATCAGATTTCAAGACCTCGAGACAAGAGTGAAATATACTTCTTGATTTTGGAGGTACAAAAGATCATCATATTCACTATTAATTTACTATTTAAGGCCTTCCATAGTTGAAAGTCTTCCATATTAGTAAATTAATATAAAAATAAACTCACAATATTTTTTTATTTTGTAATGCCCCTATACCATCAAAATTCTCCAGCTGCATATGTGCATCCTTCCTCTTCAAGTTTTCTTTCTTCGCAGTCTTTCAATTTTTGTCTTCTCAATTTTCTTGCATCAAATGTGGACGACAATGCCTTTCTTTCTGCATCACGTAATCTGCAGCTGTCTGAAGCTAATGCAGCGTTTTGAGCATTCACTCCAGGATCAAGAGCAGTCATGATGTTCAATCGCCCTTGCTGACCCTCATTGAAAGCAACAACAGCTTCATTGACAGCTATCTCCACTACAGTTCTTCCAGCACTGGAGGTTTTTGGACAATACTTCCAAATCAACGAATTCAAACTTTCATTGGCATTTTGTGTTTTTCCTCCGAGACATTTTTTTAGCAGCTTCGGGTTCGATAAGTCCTTAAAAATTGGCTTTATGACATCTGATACTGGACGAGGAAGAGAATTCTTGTGCTTAGGAGTTTCTACACCTAATGCAATGCTTTTGTTGAATCAACACCATGAACTGGCTCCATTTGGACAAAAGTCATGTGTGGGATCATCATCCTTTGAGTACTTATGGTACCATATGGCCCAAATTGCCTTTTGCATGCCTCGTACCGAATCACAATTGCCTCGTATGGCATTCCCATAATAAGAAGTGATTTGGTCAATCAAAGTGTCAGTTAGACGACCTTTCCCACTCAAAGTTTTCTTGTCTGTCAGTTGTTGGCACATTCTTTTTCTTGCCAACCATGGTGCAGTTCCCAAATGTAGATAGTTCACCGCAGCTCATACACTTCACTGTAATCTTCATTCCTAACCCATAAGTTTTCGAGAAGCTTATTTCTAGCTTCTCATGGCAAATTAAATAGACCACGCATTGTTGCATGTGATTGAAAATGTGTTCTAAATTCACAATTGAATAGCCCTTAAAGTTCACATCAGGTATGTCGGCATTAACTTTCAATTTTCGGGACGATGCCGTTTCAGAACCGCTCTGCGTCTGGGACGGTGAGTACTGGTTTCCATAAAAAGTATGCCGTTTTCGTTTCTTCGGTCTCTGACCAGACGAACGCTTTTTTTGAACATCCATGATACAAAACAAATAGAATCTAAATTATAATAAATATATAAAGTAACAGTACACAAAATACAGCAATGAAAATTATAAAAATGAGAAGAAAATATAATAAAAAGGAGCGTTTTCACCAGATATCCAAAGGATTCAGTCACCAACATGCATGAGCAAAGAATACTTTTGTTTTGAAACATGCCCTAATTAAAGAGTTGAGCAGTAAGTCTACTGCTGAATTTCACAACAGAATAAATAAATAACTAGTGGCTGACTCAGAAAATAAAATTGCAAAGACTAAACACTCTCTACTTAGGGTGCGGCGTCTGTGGTAGTGCCAGCAGTCCTTTGAAGCCCATGTTTTGCTCAGTGTACCTTTAGATTTTCTTTCATATCTCTGGTATTTATTGGAATTTTGTCATGCGGTTGGTGTCAAAATGATCAGAAATGTCTGTACTTTAAAATATATTTTTTTTGAAAAATCGAATTTTTGGAAGGTTTAAAGGTCGTAAGCCCCCTTAATGAACTCCTTTATGGAAATCTTGATGTCAGAAAAGAGGGAATGGCTTGCGACATTGGAACAGAAGCTGCTTTAGCAGTACTGCCAGTAAGCTCATTATCTTGATGCCTACGTGACTTGTGACTTAACGAGAAGACGATGCACGACCCCGAATGAAAGGCAATAGAGGATCCAAAAAGATCTATTCCACGGGAAGAGGTCGAAAGGTGACCCAGCCTGTGAACTTCCTGGAGAGAAGGCTACCGTATAATATACACTACTCTTTGTGAAAATTGCAGCACTGAAAGAATCATAAATAAATTAAATTTATTCCACGTATTACTTATAGTGGTTTAAATAAACGATCACATTTTCAGAATAAAACAAAAATAATGCCGAAAATCAGTATCTTTGTGCAGCCCCGCACGAGGGATCAGAGCCTGTCCACGTCGTGGCATTGAATCATACAAATTTTGAATGTCATGCTGAGGAATGGCATGCCAGATGGCCTCTATCTGATGCCAAAGTTCAGCCGTACGAGCGAGTCGCCGTCCGATGTAATTCCAGACTTGCTCAGAGGGCTACATGTTCGGGGAACGTGCAGGCCATGGAAGAAGCGGAACCTGTCGTGCACTGAAGGCTTGCACATTCCGAGCAACGTGTGGACGGGCTTGGACTTGCTGAAATACAGCTCCTGGAATGCGTTGCAGAAGGGGTAGGACCTCGGACTCCAAAACTTCCCTGATGTAGCGTCCGCTGTTCAGTGTCCCACCAATTCAGAGTAGGCGGGATCGCCCATGATATCCAAAAGAGCCCCAGACCATAACGCCAGGCGTTCGACCAGTATGACGCTAAATAAGACTCTGGGAGAAGGAGTTCACCTCTGTAGCGTCTGACGAGTACGCGTCCATCGTTACAGTTCAGATTGTAGCTGGACTCATCTGAGAAGACGACTTGTTGCCAATCGGCATGTAATTGGCTGTGTTGATGAGCCCATTCTAGCCGGAGGCGTCGGTGTTTCAGCGTCAAGGGAATCCTTGCACGTAGCCCATGGCGCAGCAGATGTCTACGAACCGTGGGGGCAGACAGTGACACGCCTGTAGACGTGCTCCAATGTTATGCCATTTCACAAGACGACGCTGTACGGTCCATTACCGTCATGCGGATGAGGTGTCGGTCGTCCCGTGGTGACGTCATATTCCGTGGCCCACTTATGGGGTTTCGTCTTGTCCGGTTCTCCATAGTCCATCTCCTCCACACAAGCATCAGAGTCGTATCATTACGTCCCGTGCGAGTGGCGATTCAACGATACGAAAGTCTACCCTCACGGAGGCCAAGCATGCGGACACGTTCGAACTCCGTTAGTTGCTCGTATGGCACTGCGCTTTTGGCGAGGCATATCGACTTCTAATCAATCATTTACAGCAGTCAAACGACGATACACATTTTAACGCACCTTTACAGTGCATTTTATAGACGACTCACTTGGAAGTTTAGAGGGTGTTTCTCGGCCCAAACATGGGTGATAACTTGTAATTCTAATCATTTGCATTCCTTCATTGTGTTGGAAATTTCACAAACAGTAGTGTATGGCGCTAGCAGCCATTTAAGAACATTTTTCTTACTTGCGTGTCCAGATCGATGCCCTGGACAGACAATTTACGACTGCGTATAGAGGGCCAAAGGGAAGATCCAGTAGGTTCTATTCCGCGGGAAGAGGTCGGACCCGGCCTGTGGACTTCTGGGAGAGTGAAGGAGGCTACTGGATAATTTATGACGTTTACAAGCATTTACGAACTGTTTTTTACGTGTAAGTTATGTCAACCCTCCTGGGCTTCTTCAGGGAATTAAAAAACCTATTTAATTTCCTCCAAGGCATCAAAGTTCTAACAGAACTTTGAAAAGGAGATAAACCACCAGCTGATTAACTGTTTCTGTTGTTAGACGTACTGATCAAAAGCTTAGGCTATGTTCGTATAAACTTGAGCGCAATGGTTCTGCTACCATAAAGGACTGATCACCAAACTTGAGCACTATCCGAAGCGGTCAGTAGATGGGAGGGTGACCTCCTGTTTGTTCCATTCTTCTCTTTATAATTTTGATGTTAACTTTGTTTTTCAATTTCTCCAGTATCTTCACTAAATTTAATCAACTCGTTTACTGTTCCCGTTATTAGATATGCTTTTTACAGGAAGATAAGGGATTAAAACTCCACCGGAGCTAGGATCCCTGAAGAAACGATCATTTATTGTAAAGACATTTTTTCTTCTCGTTACGCCGTCAAGCGTATAGAAAAAGAAATCGGACACACCTTTCTGAACCCGCGTAGGAGGAACCACTAAGTAAGAAGGTGGACAGTATCCCAATGTATTCGGATTACTTTGTCGGATAAAGTAGTCGGAAAGGGCAAAAGAAGAGAATGTTATAACGGGCATGTTAGAATTTGTCTGGAGAAGCAATGCATCACTTCAACATAGAAATAAGGGGAACTCCTGAAGGGAACAGTAGGGCACGTGCGTTTTACGCAAACTTCGTCTCGTATTTAAGAGGGTGGACTGTATTCCCATGTATACGGATTACTTTGTCAGCCGTCTTAATTACAGCCGGAAAGGGCAAAAGATGAGAACGATATAACGGGCATGTTAGATATTGCCCATATTGCGTGCCATCCTCCAATTTTTATCAACTACGAACGTCCAACTAAATTGAAAAATTATTTCAGAGACATGGAATCAGTTATTTTTACTAATTCATCAATATTCCTGCGTGAATAAATGTTCCTATAATTTGCTTTAACGTTACAATGCAAAATTGTAGCCGCTTTAAAATTGAAAGTGATGTAAATGTGTACATTGCACAAAATACAATTTTGAATTAAATTCATAATCTCTTCGATATTTTTGGAAATGGTATGTGCCATTCTCCTAAAACCGTTAAATCACTGAATGTGTGTATTTTTATTTCGATTTCTTTTTAGAAAAAAAAATCACTTGTTCCATTTTGTTTATATCTGCGAATAATAGTTTGTGTTTACCATGTAGCGGTACAGCTGTAGTCTCTGCCGCGCGCGGTGGCAACGACTCTTGGCGTAGTTATAAGCGACTCATACCGGGTGATGGTAACCCATTTTTTTCTCGAATTTTCTCCTGGTTAGGGTTAACCTGTTTTTATGGCAACCTTGCCGGCGTCCAGTTCTGTCCAGCATTGGTTGTTCTTTTTAGTTTGGACACGGTGGAGAGCGGGTCTTTTTTTTCAGGATAGAAGTGGAGAGCGGGTCTTTTTTTTCAGGATATTGCATCAGGTTGTACTTTTTCGGTTTATTTTATTTTATTATTTCTAGAATTCTTTATTTAAGATGCCTTCCGTTTTTAGTATTGTAGATAAGTTTCAGGAGAATTTTGCTCGCAATTTAAAGTTTTCTTTTTCTGGTGGTAGGCTAACTTACGGGACTGAGGGAGTAGCTAATCGTTTTTTGTTACGAGTTGTGTCGAGATAAAGAGCTTTTTTAAATTTTTTAAAGGAAACGGGATTAATTAAATCTAAAGTTTCATGTGATAAATGTAACGGGGATATGACTTTTTCAGTTAGGAATGCTGTTAGCGATGGTTACACATGGATTTGTCGAAATCGTCGGGATGATAAGCCTTGTCGTAGTTATAAATCTATTAGACACGGGTCATGGTTCCGTAAGAGTAATTTGAAGATGGAGGAGATTTTTTTTTGACACATGAGATTTTAAGGGGTACAAAGACGGAAGATATAGGGGAGGAGTATTTTTTTGCATCCCACACCTTAGCCGATTGGCGGCAGTTTGTTAACGAGGTGATTTCTGATTTTGTTGAAACGCAATCAGAAAAAATAGGAGGGGTAGGTAAGGTAGTCGAAATCGATGAGTCTAAATTTGGGAAACGTAAATATAATAGGGGTAGGAGAGTTGAAGGCCAGTGGGTTTTTGGGGGGATTGAAAGAGGATCAGGAAAAATGTTTTTGGTTGCAGTTCACAATAGGTCAGCAGATACGCTTGTGGACGTTTTAACGCAATGGGTTGAGAAGGGAACAACAATTCACTCAGACTGTTGGAAGGGGTATTTAAGTTCAAAAAATAATTTAGAAAGCAATGGGTATAATCATTTAACAGTAAACCATTCGCTTACTTTTGTAGACCCTGAAACTAAGTGCCACACTAATACAATTGAGACAACGTGGAGGCATGTTAAAAGCACGCTTCCCACCCACAACCGACAAACTCCCTTTCACTTTTATTTAGCAAAATATTTATTTGAGAAAAATTGTTCGGCCCTAAATATTGATCCTTTTAACAGGTATTTGGAAATTGTTAGGGATATAGATTGGGAGGATTGTAAACCACAGTAAGGTTAACTTACCCTGTGCCTCCACATTGTCTCAATTGAATTCGCTATATTTTTTGTGTATATTTAATCCAGATTTTAAATATTTTACCTAGTCTTTGTATATATTTAATCCAGAGGTGCAATTCTTACCTAGTCTTTGTATATATTTAATCCAGATTTTAAATATTTGACCTAGTCTTTGTATATATTTAATCCAGAGGTGCAATTCTTACCTAGAATTTGTATATATTTAATCCAGAGGTGCAATTCTTACCTAGAATTTGTATATATTTAATCCAGAGGTGCAATTCTTACCTAGAATTTGTATATATTTAATCCAGAGGTGCAATTCTTACCTAGAATTTGTTGGTACTTACGTATTAACCGCATGCCAGCGATTTCAATGATTAGTGTGAACCACAAATTCAATTTAATTGATTCTGATAGTTTCGCAAAATTTTTAGAACCACAGTTCAGTGAGTAGTTTCATTAGAGTATCGTGTTTTATTTTCTGTTACGTCGAAGTAAATTTTTACGTAACGCTTGATCGTTATGAAATAATGCGGAACTGGAACAATCTGGTTATATTCACTGCTAAGTGAACCACAAATTCAATTGAATTTATTTTGAAACTGGCATGCACACACAGAATGATTAGTGTGCAAAATGGCGAAATAAAAATCATCGAGGAACATCTCGCCACCACTTCCGAGTCCTAGCTCGCGGAGTTTATGTGCAGCAAAAAACAAGCCTCAATTGATAATATGTTTGATGCCATCATTAGGGCAATTGCTAAACATTTTCCGCCCGAAAGAAAACTTGGTTGATATTCTCGGACGGGCATGATGTTAATACGTAGGTACCTCTTTGTATTACTAGATTACATTTTTACTAGTCTAAATGTTAGTTACGTTAAATTTTTTATATTTATAATCAAGATTTACGTTATTAAATATGGCGAATGTGCGATTTCTTTGCAGATCGCATGGGAAAACATAAGGGTTCCTATAATGGTTTGCTTTGAAATTTCGTTCCATTAAAAAAAAAAAACGAATGGGGTGCGACTGAGGGTTCAGTTCACGACTGGCAGCCCCGTTTAAACAGGAAACCCTCATTTACAGTGAAAACTGTTAAAATAACTTATATTCTACTTATGTTGATTTTTTGATTCATTTCATCCATATGTACAGTATAGATTCACTGTTGGAAATTCGAGAAAAAATGGGTTACCCTCACCGGCATGAGTCGCTTATAACTACGCTAAAAGTCCATATAATTATTCAATATTTGCAGTGTTTTTCTAGTCAAAATGTTGTTTAATTCAGATTTACATAATTCTTCCGTACGTATGCAGTATATATTCGATGTTGGAAGATTTCCTTGGCGACATAAAAAGTGCGCCAAACACGCCGCCAAAAAAAACGCGTTGCCACCGTGCGCGGCAGAGACTACAGCTGTACCTTAATGGTAAACAAGTGAAGTAGCTAAAATATATTACAGATTAATGTTAAACAAGTAAAGTAGCTAAAATATATTACAGATTAATGTTAAACAAGTAAAGTAGCTAAAATATATTACAGATTAATGTTAAACAAGTAAAGTAGCTAAAATATATTAGACTAATGTTATGCAACTCAGTAAATATTACAATACTAAAAAATATGCAATATTAAATGTAACATTTAAGTGTTGCGATATTTCTTGGCACTTATTATAACAAACTAAATTGAGTCACTAGTCCCATCATTTGGAACAAAACGCGTAAACAAAATCAAAATCTTTATCGTTGTCTCTTGAATTTCAGATTTTTTGCCTTCCTTACTTCATCGTTTAGATTTTTGAGACTCACAATTTATGTTGTATTCCATAAAATGATTACCTGGTATTTGACCAGGTGGTCAATTAATAAAATGGTTCAATTAAAGTCAGAATTTGACCGTTACTAGTCCCCTAATTTTCACTATAATGATTGTGCAAAAACGGAAGTAAATTTGCCTGCTTTTTGCGTTACCCATTCACCTGCAATCTCGTGTAACTTTTATTTTCTATAAATTATTTTGGCGTTATTTTTTAATGAAATTTGGTTCTTTATATATTTAAATTATTCTGCAGACATTCAAAATATAGGTTTTCCTAGTAATACCTTTCATCGGGCCAGGACTTCCAGACCTTAAAAAGGCCCAATTTTTCATTTTAGTTTTGAGGGCGCTTTAAAACCTTAATATTCGATGATATTCCGAATTCCTTTTTCTAAAGATCTCATGTCATTGATCGGACTACAGGGAAATATTAGTCTTGTTTTCCCCAAGCAAAATTTTTTCTAATCTTATCTTGACTTCAGACCAGTTTTAGTATTAGTTATTGATGTCGGGATCATTATGACGGTTTCATAACTAAGCTTATATAGTATTTTAGACGTGCTTAAAGGATTCAAAGTTGGTTGGGCTTTTATGGCGCAAGGGCCACATATGGCCAAGCTGCGCCAGACACAAGGAAAAACTCTAGACAAAATAAAGACTGATGTAAAAATTATTTATAATTTTAAACTGAAACCAGTCACTAAAATCTAAATAAAATTCACAAAACAGATGCCAGATGAATAAAAAACAAATAATTTTTATTGTAAGGATTTCCCAAAAGGTCTTTAGGGTTGGATTTGAAACTCCAAATCGGATTTGTCTATGGTTATTAAAAGCTTTACATTCAGTCAACATGTGAACAGTAAAATCACAATGGCGAGTTGAACATAACGGAGCAGGTTCTCCGATCAACAAGTGTCTGTAAAATGGGTATGGCGAATGCCAAGTCTTGTAAGTTGTACTTCATTTTTTCCTATTCAGATTTGTATTGCCAACCCAAAGATGGATGGCTGTATATAATGGAGCTTGTTTTGCGGTTCTTTATCCCAAGAATCGCGAAAGTTTGATTTTACTTGACTTTAAAAGTATTTCAATGTCTTCAATAGGGATGGATTCAAAGAGGACCAAGTCTATTTAGATCAGAACGCAATAGATCAAGAACATTTCAAAGAGGAAATGTTCACAATGACAATCCTCCATCACGTTTTGCTTATCTAAATTGCCAAGGGCTTCTTTTCAGGGACGAAAAGTGGAACAGTAGAACAGGTGTGCTAATACAGGAAGATCTTGACTATTTCAATCCGAGATGGGAGGTAAGGTCAATTTGTTCATTCAGCCAAAGATCCCTACTCTTGTCAATGGCAGCAGTAATTTACACCCACATGTTCAAGGATGGTCCTCATTAGTAAACAGTTGGTTGGTTTAATGGGCGCATTTGGCCATGCTGCGCCAAATATCAAGTAAATAGACACAGAAGAGAGAAATACACCAAGGGAGGAATGCACCTGACAGGAATCGAACCTGCTCCGCCTACAACTCGAAGGTTCTAGCACAGTGGACATACCCACTGAGCTAGCAACATTCCATTAGTAAATAGCAACAGTGTAAATACTAAGAGTGTAAAGGGGAAATTCGATCTCGTAAAAGACGTAGCAATGATAAGTATATTTAAAACTAATCTAAATCCATTGTACTGAGTTCGGGCGGCTGTTGAAATTTTACTTAATAGTTAGCCAAATAATCAAGAATCGGAACTTAATATTAAAAAATTTATTTCGGTTTGAAATCATACAAAAAAATAATAACCCATAAGGTTAGTTGGTTTGGAGTTTTATGGCTCAAGGGCCATATTTGGCCATGCTACACAAGACACAATATCAAGAAATAGACATACACACAATGAAAGTTTTACTGACACAGTAGAAAGAAATACACCTAGGGAGGAATGCATCAGGCAAGAATCGAACTTGCACCGCCAACTCGAAAGTTGCTAGCACAGTGGACATACCTACTGAGCCACGACGGCCCTAATAACCTATTTACGACCCAAGATGAATGATTAGCTTATAAATAGGATCTTAGCGAAGCATCAGGTACCCAAGCTTGGTGGGCAATAGAAAGATCTCTGATGACCGAACTGGTAGTTGGAAACAGGAGTTATAAATACTCTACTTAGCGACTTCTTTGAGCTTCAGTGGTTTGTTCTATATCTTGGAAATTGCATTTTTTCGCCGATTTGATAATTCGACTTGATCGTGCCAAACATTGATTTAAGTTAGATTGAGATTTATCAACTAATTGCGCTACAGTACAGAAAAGCACATTAACCTACAGGATTCACAAAAGAGGGATTATCGTATACAATATCGGGTGATTTGTTTGGGTTTTATTGCGCAAAGGTCATATGCGGCCATGCTACGCCAAACACAATACAGATAGTCAAGTAATACATACACATACAAGGAGAGTTTTACTGACAGAAGGGTGGTTGGTTGAGTTTTATGACACAAGGACTATATCTGGTCAAGCTACACAAGACAGACTGGGCAAAACAAATTGATAAATTTAGCTATTTACAATTTGAACTTGTCAATGTATCGAGTTCAAATAAAATTCATAAAACCGATAGAGATGAATAAAAACAAATTCGTTGCTAGGATTCCAAAATGATCACTTAGGGTTGAATTTCAAATGCCAAATCGGTAGGTAGGTATTTTAATTAACGTCACACTGGAGCAAAAGAACGGACTATTGGTGACGGTCCGGGATCAATCCCAAAGGGAAAGATCCGAGGACAACACCACGTAATTTTGAATTACGATCAGATGACGAGGCAACACATGAGCTGGCACCCCATTCTCCAATTTTCTTACTCCACGTCAACGTGAGGACATTCGAGACCACGACGGATTTAACGTGCAACGTTTAACACGACGTTCTTCGGAGCAGCCCAATAGAGTTCCGAAGTGAAAAAATAAGGCTTAAAAGCACTATCAACAGTATTAGAACTTGCATCACTAATTGTCAGGAATTTCAGGGCAGTTCATTAGGTGGTCTACAATCGTTTCGTCCACTTCGCAAAGGGGACGGGTAGCTGGTCATCCTACTCCAATACGGTGTTTCTTTAGGTAGTCATTTCCTGTGAGAAATCGGAAGAAAGCGACTCCTATAACTCTCGCCAAGGTTGGTTGTTTTCGGGTTTTATGCTCAAGGGACATATTTGGCCATGCTGCGACAGAAACAAGACATACAACATTAAGTAATAGACACAATGAAGGTTTTACTGACACAGAAGAGAAATACACCCAGGGTGGAATGCACCTGACAGGAATCGAAGCTTTATCCCTACACCAAGCAGATTGCTAGCGCAGTGGGTATACCCACCGAGTCACACACCCCGTCACAAAAAACCCCGAGGGATCAAAATAGCAAAAGGGTAGGCGAGTGTAACAATGAAAGAGAGGAAAGATCATTCGTGTACCTAGGGATTGTGATGCCAGTACACAACTGTAGAATTGCCCTGAGGAAAGCACCCTGGGAGATACGAGCTTTATTCTTCAATAAAACGGTACAGTTCTTGATTTTTCAGTACGAGTAGGAAAAAATATGTTTCACTCACACTTATGCTTCACTTACAGATTTGTAAAGTTTAATGAAGATGACGAGATCAACGACCTTGTGGTTTGCTTTCTTGTGCTTCCTTTTGAGCGCCCGTGCCCTGGGGTTCGACTGCTTCAGCTGCCTCAAGGACACCGGCTCGTCCATCAACTACGAGTGCGACAAGCTGTGTGCCGTGTACGGCGATTGCTGCCACGACGGGGCGACCGTGAAATCTACCCGCCGCTTCAAGAGCCCCGCCCTCAGCAAGTGCGTCCCCTTCGAACCCTCCAGACACCAGGGAGCCTACATAATCTCGACCTGCTCCAAAAACTACCAGGGTCCGTCCTCCCTGCAGAGCAAGTGCCGAGACCAGGACAGCGACCCCGTCCTGTCGGCGCCAGTCACAACATTCGCTCGGGTTCCACCTACCGGAATAGGTTCTGCGCGGAATGTCAAAACGCCCCTCCCGCCACCCTCAGGCTGTGGAGGCTCTTCCTGGAATGCGACCCTCTGGGCGATCTACACCTCAACGACAGCTTCGTGAAGCGAAGCCTCCACTACAGGAACGGCAACAGGTGGGGGTGCAGTTCAACGGTTGCGGACTGGTGTACATGGCCAGCACCCTCAGACTCTGCAGAGCGGACCTGGTGGACACCTGCCCTCAGGCCTGGCGACATCTTCCGAGTAAGAGGAAGTGCGAGACGTCCTACATGGGCGTCGTGTACACGACCACTAGGGCGTACAGGATCGACGGTCCGGGATCGACCCCGAAGGAATAGATCCAAGAACAAAATCTCGTAATTTTGAACCAGTCAGATGACCAGAACACCCAAGTTGGCGCTCCACTCTAAACTTTCACTCTACGCCAACGTAAGGACATTCGAGGCCATAACAGATTTAACATGACCAGCCCCACGCACACAACGATCTTGGGTTGAATCGAGTTTCGAACTCGCAACCCTCCTGTTGCTAATCCGCTACGCTTCGAACCGGTATTACGCCGCTCCTAAAAATGTTGAGTATATTTGAAACAATTTTTTTATAGCTATAATCTCATTTTTTTCTTAGCTTTTAACTAAAAACTGTTGAGGACTATCAACGTTTGAAATATATTCCCATGCTTTTACAAAAATTATTTATAGAATTTTTAAGAACATTTTCAGACTCCTAAGATTTATTTTAGGAGTTTTTAAAGATTTATTTAGAACTTTAGAAATGTGGGTTTTTTAGGATAATGAATTACGTCCGTGTTTCATTAATGAATAGATTTTAAGATTAGGTGATTTTGAAAAGTTTACCTGAATTTTAGTTTTATTCATACCCCATGATTTAGAAAGTATCCACAAAATCAAATTCTTTCAGTACTAGACAATAAAAGACAAAGTTCTTAGATTTCAAAATACAGATATCTTTGAGGCATTTTTAAGGAAATACGAACCATTAAAGGAAAATGGTTTGACCAAATTTAAGTTTGCACTCTACGGATTCTTCAACAGCAATAACCACAACAGATTTGAGTTAATTGATCTTTCACTTTTCGCTCAAGATACATAATTATTTTACTTTATTCATAGTGAACTTCAAAAAGACATTTAAATTCAAAAAGTCCTTGATATCATGAATCATTAAAAATTACAATTGTTATACTTGTATTTTCAGGTACATTAAAAAATACCCCTTTTAAATTCCTCAAGTCTTTGAATTCTTCAAACTATTGAAACTGATACATGAAAAACTACATCACTGCTCTCTTAAATATATTTTGTAACACCTTTAATTATTGAATTCAGTACACATGTTTTCGTTTAGACTTAGAAAAATTCTGTTACTCATACATAAACATAAATGGTATGCACTTATACATTTACTTTGATATTTAAAACTGTATCGACCACATTCTTTGAAGATTCAACACCGAGTTATACTATTTCGCTGCATTAGCCTAATTGAGTTTAGTTTAAAACTTCGAGCCATCTTATATTTAAATCATATTTTCAAATTTGCAGCAAGATTTGAAATAATTATGAAACACCGAAGGTTATGCTTAACATTACATAAAATTAATAAATAAATCAGAAACGAGTTTGAAACTAAGGGGTTTGTGGTATTAACGTTTTGGTATCATCTGAGTTGCGATGAATTTAAAGTGATAAAATTTCAGAGCAGTTAATCATTACTTTTAAAATCAAGTATTAAAACTCTTTGGTTGGGCTTACCAGAAGGTGAAGAAAACTAAAACGTTGCTTCAAATCGAAAGCTGTGTTTAAAAGGATGAGAAAGAAATATCGTCTTTTCTACTTAAAAATAAAACAGGTACAACTTTGATAAATTTGTGGCAACGCTTTTGGCGTGGTTTTTGTAGCAAGTTGTGGCAGTCATAGGCAACCCCACTCTTAGAATTATGGCAATCTCATTATTTGGACCTTTTAATTTTTGTAAATCGTTATCTTTTCTTAATTTACCATGCCTAAATATATCTAGTTTACTAGAATCAACTTGACCTTTTATAACATTCATATTATATAGCTTGGTTCCATTGAACTTGAAACTAAGAAATTATTTAACTTGGACAAACTTTTATTACTGTTTCAGAAAAAGTAAAGAATTTTTCATTTAAGCAAATACTTGCCGAATAGTAGTAAGTATAATCAGTTGTCTGGATTTTTTTTCCCATTTTTAAAGTTATTTTTTAATTATTTTCCGCTAAGCCTAAATCGTTGTTTTTCTTCGAAATTCTTCAATGGCGACAAAAACAAGCCAAAAGCGTTGCCAAAAAAGTCTTATATCAAAGCCGTACTTAAAAAGTTAAAGAGAAAAGATAAGCGGTTCCAGTAAATTTTTGCCAGATAAAAGTGTGTATACTTTCCTCATTTAACAGTAGACATTCCGATCTAGAGGAAGGACAAAAAGTAGGTAGGTATTTCAATTAACGTCGCATTGGAGCAACACAATGGGCTATTGGCGATGGTCTGAGATCTAACCCGAAGTGAAAGATCGAGGAACACATGTAATTTTGAATTATGCATAGGTAGGTAGGATTGGTTGACTGAGCTATTAAGCTCAAGGCCCACAAATGCACAAGCTGCGCCAAACGCAAATACAAAAATCTAAAAAACATGAAAAATATCATAAACAGCCAAACCCACATTAAGAAGTGGATTAAAACATGCAAGTACGCAACATATAAGACAGAATGAGATTTTAATAGAAAATGAGAAAACGGGAAGTATAAAACATTTCATCGTCAACATAAAATGTAGATAAAATATGATATAATAGATGATAGAATGCAATTTAAGAACCATAAGTTGCTATGGGATAATATGTTTAAAAAAGGTCCCCATGAAAGAAAAAAATTCAGAGGATAAAAAGTAACATGGGCCCAAGAAGGGGTTTTATGGCGCAAGGGCCATATTTGGCCATGCTGCGCCAGACATGCAATATCAAGTAAACATACACACAACGAAAGTTTTTACTGACAGAAAAGATAAATACACCCAGGGAGGATATGGGGATGATTATGAAAACCTAACTATTGAATAACTAAAAGACGATGCTGTATAAATGTGGTAAAAAAGTCTATGCGAGGAAGAGGTGAAAGGTAACTAAAGTGGACTGACAATAAAATGTAGGTAGTCAATTAACATCACACTGGAGCAACACAACGGGCTATTAGCGACGGTCCTGGGTCCATACCGAAGGGAAAGATCCGAGAACACGTCATTTTGAATCACGGTCAGATGACGAGGTCAACGCCTCAACTGGTATCCCTCTCCAAACTTCTACGTCAACGTGAGGACATTTGAGGCCACGACAAATTAAACGCGCACTAGCCCCCACGTACATGACGGTCTTTGGTCAATCCGTTACTCTTCCAACTGGTCTACCGCGTACCCAATAGGAAGTCAACGAATTCTAAAGTTCGCGCTTAAGAGCCGGCTAATATTTTCAATCGAAATATACGGCGTCTAAAAAAAACTACTTGTTTGTAACACTTAGACATAACTTAAGTTCAAAGAGAATTGAAGAAAAAAACCAATCCTGCCTTTTTGTCGCGGATCTGAATCAAAACTACTCATATAAAAAAACCAATATTTGTGTTCTTACGTAGTCTAAGAAACTAGTAAAATTGAACATTGAAGGTGATTCGAAATTATTCACTCTTGTGATTTGCACAAAACTAATATATGCAAACAGAATTTGTTATAAAACACATTCGTCAAAACATTTACCTTAAAAGATATTTAAAGGCAACAAATTCAATAGACTTAACGTTACACTTTGAAAAAGTAATGCATAATATATTCATACATATTGTTCCAAGATTAAATCAATACATTAAAAATTTAGTTATTTTACAAAGCAAAGTCAAAGAATTGGGACTTACTGGTTTCTTCGTAGGGATCTTGTCTTTAACCAGTGAATCGTTCTTGTTTCGTTAAGGATTATTTGTTGCAGCAATGAATAAGCGAATCTGATTCACAAACGACATTAACAGTGAAGCAGTTTCAGAAAATGACTGGAGAAAAAGTTCTATAACTATCCACCAGTGCCGAAATGGCTACAAAATGTCCAAATTCAGACGCATTAGTCTTACTCCAATCAGTGAATGCCATTTACTGCGTAAGACATCCAGAATTTAACTACGAAAGGCATTTCCTGTTGAGCTAAATAAAGGTGACGGTAGTGTTTCTGCGGTGATATGTGTTTCCTGTACGTATTCTGAACGTGACGTCATTTGGTTTGTTTTTCGTATGATTTCAACTTCGCCAATAAAAATTCCAAAGAAGAAATTCCAAATTGATATCTGGTAGTTGATTGGTCAACACCAATAAGATTAAACGTCACCTATATTGTGATTACCCTACATTGTGATTATCCATTGTGTAACCCTGATATGTATCATACCAGATTATTTGGTATGTATTGGAGAGGGGTGCGAGCTCAGGTGTTGCCTCGTCATCTGACCGTGGTTCAAAATTACGTGGTCTTGTCCTCGGATCTTTCCCTTGGGAATTAATCCCGAAATTTCATTCGTCATCTGACCGTGGTTCAAAATTACGTGGTGTTGTCCTCGGATCTTTCCCTTTGGGATTGATCCCGGACCGTCACCAATAGCCCATTGTGTTGCTCCAGTGTGACGTTAATTGAAATACCCTCCAATACCCTCCATTCAACTACAAAATTATGGTATACATTTACGTTTTATAATTTTGTAGCATTACTCAGAATTTTAAGCTTGATATCTACAAACTCATGCACTCCTACCTGGGTGTAGGTCCGTCGCCAATAGACCCTTGTTTTGTCCAGTGCGATGTTAATTAAATACCTACCAACCTAACCATAGTCATAAAGGACTGTATAGCATGTGGCGCCATCTGTGTTCGAAAGAACGCACTTCCTTTCGTAATGTCTTTTTTATGGACGTTCTATTGCTTATTCAATACCAAAATAAAAGAACAAGGAATTTTAGAACTCAAAGAGTTTTTTGGCAAAATTAGCAAAACTTTTTCCCGCTCCCTTCGTTGCAATGAAAACTCAGCTTTAGCGCAGATCCGCATATATGACCATCGTCTACCAATTAACAAAAACAGACCAAGAGCCAATATGAATTATGCTAAAAATGTAAACAGTAACTTAAATTCGTACTTTTGATTTAAAATTCAAAGTTGCATAAAAATAATTTAACTAATTTCTCTTTGGAAAATAATGTAGTCTTAAAAGCCTTCTAATTAATTCATAATTTAATACTTCTCTTAACCGCAGTAGCCACAGGTGTTCTGAACTCTGATATTTTCTGAGATCTCACTCGAGTGATGGGCTTTCCTACCGCTCATTGTAACGCCTTCTCCAACCATACCAGCTACAACTACAACCTCCTTTATAACCTGACACCCAAGACTTTGCTACACAGTTGAAAATTTTTGTAATCTAAACGTATTCGGAACATAAGGGCTTTGTTATCTGGAGACAGAGGGCCTTTGGCCCATGGAAAATTTACTCTCTCAATTATTTTCCTGGGTATATTTGGCAAATGGTTTTTTTGGGGGTAAAATCCAAGTAATAAAAGCAGAAAAAACAACGTAGGAAAAAATAAGTAATGTAACTAATATTATTTGACTTTTTGTGCTTTCCATTTTTGTACGACTTACTCTGGTGAATATTTTTAACAAAGTGTTTTCTTTTTCCTACGTCAACCCTTTTAAACTCTTGGATTTTACCCCAAAAAAAACCATTTGTCAGAAAAAAATAAAACCACATCTAAAAAGTATCGAAAAAGTAAATAAAAATGAGTCAATATATCTGGCAATAAAACAATTTTATTATTTTTTAAAAATCATGGTTACACCGTATCTTTTTTTGACAAATTGAAATATTCTAAAATCATTCTTCTTTCCTGCTAATTGATTGATAATAAATTTCATACAAAATCCTTGACATCGTTTAACAATAAAATAAATGCAATAGTGTCCACATACATTAGACGTTAAGCTTTGAAGTGGAACTTTGTTCCATTGAACATATTGAAATTTCTTGACAAATTTTGCGATGTCTTTTCCAAATGCGTCGGGAGGCAATCCATAGGAATCAAAAAATTCAATAGTCTTGTTATCTTGAACGTACACAGCAAGCCAATGAGAACCCGTCTCATCGTGTTTATCAGTATTGAGCACTATGGCAGAGGGAAACTTTTCAATAGTTGGTATCTTATCTGAGGGATAAACACCACCATAATATCTCGCCGAAATAGAATCACGAGATAAGATTCTATGAATCTGTGATGAATTCATTAGTTCCCAAAATCATAAAGTATATTACGAGCTTTGTTGATTTCGATTAGATTTTCAAACTCAGCATACACCAACAATGAAATTGTTTGCTGTAACGTAGTTCCAAATTTTATTTCTATTCTTAAGTTACTGTGTCGAACAAGATTTAAATGTGAACCATCGCACAAATCTGGGGATAAATCAAAGCAAAATAAAGAATAACCTTTCGAAAATTCTGACCTTGAGAGGTACAGGCCTCTATTTTCAGCATTCGTAAATAAGTTCTGATATGCTCTTACAAATTGATCTTTTTCAAAATTTGGTTGGAGTGGGTTATGTGGCACGGGCTGACCATCCACATAGACTCCTATAAAATTAATATTGTAATGTTTGAACTCAAAGGGTGACTTCTTATAGTGTCCGTTGAACGCGTCGTTATCGACACAGGCAATCACAATGCGGTTAGGCATCTGTCCCGTAAAAATGTTATCTTGAACAAAACTCATATTACCAGCCGGAATGGAATAAGCTTTACACAGTACTCTGTTAATGGGGTATTTAGCTGCTGTTTTTTCCAAACCTTTTGCATGTCCTATAACAACACCTGGGCTCACTCTGACTTTACGAACAAGCAAGGAAGCATATTCCAACGAAACTTTAAATTCCCCGTCTCCCAACAAACAAAATTCCGGTTTACTGCGTATAAGCTTAATTTTCACATCCACCATATTTAAAAGGAGTCTCTCTTGATGAAACATATCCAAGTGCAAACGGCCAATCATATCCACCGATGCACCTAGCTTAAACATTTCTGTCCTTTGATTAAATCCATCGTTAGGTTGAGCATCTGCCGTATCAAAAACATTCATACGACCTGCGGTATCTTTAAAAAACAGTTCTGAAGACAATTGAGAAGTTTTAGTATCATAACCATGATTCAGTAATTTTTCTATCATGGCTCGGTATGGATAAGTGTTATTACTGGAGGAAACGAGTCTTTCGTTTAGACTGATATCCACCTGAGAAAACATGGAATGCAGAAAGAGATTTACAGGGCCTACTTTACTTTCAGTTGTGATTGGTTTGCCGTCACTTTTTAAAATTTTAACTTTAACATATAATTGGGTCTGTGACAAATCGAGGTATTCGTCTCCGCTTCCAGAGACATTGAATTCGATAGGGCTTCCACCAGAAACATTGGCTAGGGGATGAAATTCAACCCACTGACCTCTCTCGATGACAGTTTGTGTTGGAGGTAAAGAGAATAATTCTAGTTCTGATTTCACACATTCTGGAGAATCTTTTAGTAGAAAAGCCATGGTGTTACGAGTCGAAAATATCACGTCCTTGTAGCTTCCTGACTTTAGATGAAATGACACGTTTCGAGGGTTTGCGCTTCCTTTTAAGCTTTCCATGACCAATCATCTCATCTGCTTTCTTAACCGCCTTTCTTGCTAATTTTTTCCCAGTTTCTTTTGCACGCGTTTTAACTGATGTTTTGAAATTTTCGCCTGATAACACGTCATTAGCAACCATTGTTCCTGTCCGTAAAGCTTCTTTTCCAATCGTTTTTGCACCACTAATCAAAAAAGGTAATGCTCTGCGAAATAGTTTTGCAAAAAATCCTCCTATTCCGTGCCCTTTCTGAAAAACAAGTCCTTTATAGTAAGGCAAGCCATTTCCAACTTGCCCTGAATAATAATCTTCAAACTTTTTACTACAACACGTGTAAGGCACCAACATTTTGCTACTTCTTTTCTTGAATGCGAAAATGAAAAATGAATCAATTCAGAAAGGAACACTCTTTTTATACGATTTGTTTCAAGCGAAAATGTAGTTTCACTATCAACTTTCCGCGTTCAAATGAGACGTAACGACCAGTGTGCGTCCTTATAATTATTTCAATTGAGTCAAAATTTTTTCTAGAAACTGGTAAATAATGAGGTCTCTCAAATTGTTCCTGAAGCATGTCACCATCTCTTCCCTTCACTGTCAGAGTTCGTAAAAGAGGAGCTAAGATCCCACCAACAAATTCAGGCTGAATGATGTCGGTGTAAACGTACAGCAAATGTAAATCAACATTAGGATCCGCAACAAAAGGACTCTCAGTGATTACTGTATCTGGGCCTCCATTTCCTGGAATAAAATTTTCTCCGATCACTTTATTAGGTTCAAAACCTAAGTTTTCAGCTAATCCCTTGGATAATTTCACCGTTGCACCGTTAGTGAGCTGCACCATCACCTTTTTAGTGTGTTTGTTATATTTCATTTGAATTTTTATGTGCTTTGGAAATGCATTTAAAATGTCAACCGGAGAATCGTAAAATCCGCACGCTATTTTTCCATCAATTTTTATTCCGTTTCCTAAATCATATTCGAAAGAATTTTCACCATCAATGATGTTATTCCACATTCTGGGATAAATCATTTCAACTAATCCTACTTCCCATTCCCCTGAGAGTTCCAGACGTTTAGGGAGTTTCGTGTAGAAGTGCGACATTGTGTTGCCAGGATAAAACTCGATAGAGCTGTCGCTGGGAAGTGTAATGTAGAACGACATCGTACAGTGAAAATGAGAAGGTAAGTACGGTGACAGCTCTATTTATATCATTTTAACATTCTCAAGTCAAGCATTAAATTTGTCAGGATAACCCTGAAATTTCACAAAGTATTCTATTTTTCCACGACGCTTTCTTTTCTTTAAAACTTTTTCTACTGGATAAAATCCGGAATCCGAGATCTTTTGCAATTCCTCTTTGTAAAAACTTCCTTGTATCACTTCCCCTGCTAAATCTTTCAGTTTATACACAACAGGTATCCGATGTATTATTTTATAAATAGTAAAAATTTCTTTTGTCCAGTTTTGTTCGTATCCTTTTTCAAAGTGCATTTTCTCCCGACTAATACGAACAGTATCGTCAACCTTTAACTCTGAACTGCTCTGTTTTACAACAGATTGCTGACCGTATAACGTATCCCATACTTTTCCTTCATTTTGTAATGTCACTGATGAAGGCTCTGTTTTAATACTACGATGCCAAGTATGGTTATAACTATGCATCAATTGGTCTATGACGTCAATATATCTCTTTGTATTTATTTCAGTAAAGTATTTCCACATTTTAGTTTTAAGGGTACGATTAAAGCGTTCAACGATTGAAGCTTTTGTTGAATTATGTGTGGTAAAGAAATGAACTTTCTTCTTTTTTAAGAAATTTTGCACTAGTTTATTGGTAAACTCTTTCCCAGCATCTGTCTGTAAGGATTGAGGAGTACGTTCGGAAAATATTTTTTCAAAAGCGCTCAATATAGTTGCAGATTTTTTATCTAACAGAGGAATGGCCCATGCATATTTAGACAAAATATCAATACAAGTAAGTAAATACTTATACCCGTCGTTATGAGGGGCGAGAGATTGCATGTCCACTAAATCAGATTGAAACTGATCGTTTAATCCTCCTACTATTACACGATTTCTCTGGAATTTGTGCCGTAAAGGCTTGTGTAAAGTATACGAATCTTTCGTTTGTAGCCAATTCTTTATCTCTTTTCTTTTCACGCGACCTTTTAAAGCACGCTGTAAAGCATTGATACCACCAAAGCTGCCGGGAAGTTTGGGATTCCGATATGTCTGATTCAGAATTTCTTCCATTGCAGCAGCGGTTGTGGTCTAACCTAAAGCTGATATTCATAATGACTGTTAAATTATAAGAAACACAGTATTTATATACTTCTCCTACATTCACTTTATGAACAGAATTTCACTATTAAAATTATGTAGCTAAACTAAAGAATATTTAAAAAATAATAATTAAAACAATTATGCAATAACAAATTAAACACTAAATAGGTCAAACATATAGTCAAACATATGCACAGTAACAAGTAAGATAAAAGTCTAAATAAAACGCACTCAGGGGTAATAAGAATCAACAAAATTTATTTATAAGTAATAAAAGTAAAAAAATACATTACACTGATGAAAAATATGGAGGAATACAATCGGTATTTACATACATTTGTCGCACGGACTCCATGAGTTCATTTACATTCAAACATTCAAAAAAGTCACCTTGGAAAATCAAATACCTAAAATTTAACTGAGTACTATATTTTTGAACAAAAGTCCCAGCAAAATCACGCCAATCAATACTGTAAAGAATGGAAGTAAAATGCATGGAAAAAGAATCTTCCTTACTCGTATCTAAACAGGTATGAGCTATGTTGTTCACAATGTAATTCTTACATCCGAAGCAATCCACATGCTTAGATATGTTCTTTGAAATTATATCCTCTAAGTGGGAACACAAGGCTAATTTCATTTCATCCACCCCTTCTGGATTGTCAGGGTCACCGTTGTAAGTCTCTTCGGAATTAAATGTTGAACACTTTTCAAGTTCGTGTCTCACGAAATAATACAAGGAGTAGGTGAATAGTGAAGTATTTACACGTTCAGCAACACGCTGGTAGTTTTCGCAGATTTTAAAGATCTGCTCCCAACACAGCACAACACGTTCGGGCACAAAATGAAATGACATATCACTTTTGCGAAACAGTCTTTGCAGAATGAGAAATGTCGTGTCTCCCACAACTTCTTTGGACATACACAGGTCTCTTTCAAGAATCTTAGCAGATTCCACAGTACCAAAAGTGAAATATTTATTCACTTTACTTATAAAAGAATCCCACACTTTTGGCGAAAGTGAAATACCTTCCTTCGTGGGCTGTAAGCTTTCACTCTCATCCGTAACGTACTTCCTGATATGGACTCTGGTAAGTCCAGTGAACTTGTTTACAAGCAGGAACATGTTGTCTCCAAGGTGTAACATCGTATCAGGCAGCGAATCCATCGTTATTTTTGGCTCTTCCCCAGGCATAGGTAAAGACTTTGTCTTTATTTTTGGTTTTTCACCAAGAACAGACAATGCACTCTTTTCAGCAATACGAGTTTTTTTCATAGGGCTAGACTGAACAGAATTTCGCTTCATAGTCTTTTCAATGCAAAATTACTTCTGAAACTGATCAACAAACCTTGCAGCCACTGATAGAAATGATTTCTGAGGGGGTATAACTTCCCAAGAGCACAAGATTAATCCACCAATCAGAGAAGCTTGAATAATCACGTGATACTAAGAAAATCCCTCCTACCTGGTCTTCAACAAATAGCAACATTCCTACCCTATAACCGGTATGATTGCATCAGCTTGCCACTCGCATTCATGTTCTAACGTGTTACTTAAAGTTTGGGTGTTGCCATTCATCAACAAAATTTTTTTTTACAAAACCTACTCAGCTCCATTCCCATAAAAAACAACTCAACTCTTGCTTAAATGTTTTCCCCCACAAGCAGGACACCTAAAACTCAACTTTACTTTATATGACGTCACATCGAAATCTCAGAAGGAAAAAAATCCAAGTCCCAAGCGTAAACACACTGACGTCAAAAAAAAAATCCAAGTCCCAAACGTAAACACACTGACGTCACTGGTGATGAATAAAGTAAAAACATTAAGAAATCAATTCGTCCCTTAGATTAATTACTTTTAAAATCACTAGATGGCGCCATAAGTCGTTTTGAAAAAGCATTTATTAAATACCCCTATGCAATTATTCAAACCATTTTCTAAAAATAACCCATTCCTAATACTAAGAAAAAATACAAGTCCAAAAGAGAGAGAAACACTACATTAATTCACCATCTTAAGTTAACTCTCTTACAGCCTAACGGATAGCGCGCTAGACTTCGGATCCTATGGTCCCGGGTTCGAATCCAAGAAACTCCTTTTTAATTAAAAATAATAGGGTTTCGAATTTCTCCACCAGATGGCACCACCAGTGATTCATCACCATGGCAACGAAACGACGCCATCTTGAAACGCCTGCACGAAGTCGATGACAAAAAAAATCCAAATGTAAACAAACAATACGTCACTTCCGCTTTTCGATGACGTCACGCTGTGATGTCACTTGGCCCCCGCCCACTTCGGGTCACGTGGTATGACGTCACTTCCGTGTCCTATACGGGGGGGGTATACTACTCATGCTACTCCAGACACATGACATGCCATATCGAGTAACAGAAACACAAAAGTTTTTTTACTCAGAGAAGAGAAATGCACCTTAGGAATCGAACCTGCGCCACCTACATCTCGAAGGTTGCTAGCGCAGTGGGCATATCGTATGAGCCACTATGGCCCCTCAAACTTACGAGGTGTAATAGCCCGTTGTGTTGCTCCAGTACGACGTTAATTACCGTATATTAGTAGAAGAATTACTTTATATCACGGATGCACAGACCGCGGGCCATATGCGGTCCTCCGTTGATTTCCTTGACAGCCCTCCTCACCCATGTTATTTCAACTTTAACAAGTCACGATATATAATTTTTAAAATTTTACATGCGCACGAGATTAACTGGTCCTAGATATAAAAAGGAATCCCAATTTATAAAAGAATATAAGTATTTACTTACATAATAAAGATATGATTCAAAATTACGTGATGTTCTCGGATCTTTCCTTTTGGGATTGATCCCGGACCGTCACCAGTAGCCCGTTGTGTTGCTCCAGTGTGACGTTAATTAAAATACCTACGTACTGTATCGTCTTCACACTATGTGGTGGGAAATCGTATAAATGAGTACTAATGGTTGTACTGCTTTCTGGATTATTTAATAACAAAGAAATATCTCCAGTTACATGAAATATGTACAGTACAGAAAACAAATTTGCCCGCAACGGGACTTAAAGGCGGTACCCTTTCTGGGACCTCTGAGAGACACTCCCAACACCGTTGAAGTTCTAGCGTCGTCTGCCTTCATCCTCCCTGGACTCGGGTCGGCAAAAGGCGGTGGGGGACGCCCTCTCGTCCCCCATTGGTCAAAGTTCTCCTGGTGGATTTTTCTTTTTTTTTTCTCATGAGTTCCAGAATGTTCGGGCGCCGCCGAGACGAACTGTCCCCGAATTCCTTCAAAACCCTGGGAGCGTCGGCTGAGATGAAGGGGCTTCGGTTCCCATTCACCTTTGGTGCCCCGGCACCGAACCATGGCTGCTGGGCTGATCGGCGCCTCCATAGTCTGAAAAGGGGAGAGGAACACCTCCGGGAAAAGGAGTGTAAGATGCTTCGTCACAGTACCCTTAGAATTTGTTATCTTTCCATTCAGGTTTGATGGCCGCGGTAGCCCGGTTGGCGGAGTAACGGACTACCAACCGGAGGATTGCGAGTTCGTCGATCCAACCAAAGACCGTCGATTTCAAAGGAGGCTGGTGCACGTTAAATCCGTCGTGGCCTCAATTGTCCTTACGTTGGCGTGGTGTGGATGTTCGAAGAGTGGGGTGCCGTCATCTGACCATGATTCAAAATTTTCTGGTGTCCTCGGATCCTTCCCTTCGGGGGATGATCCCGGACCTTCGCCCATAGCCCGTTTTGTTGCTCCATTGCAGTAGATTTTTATTAACGTTACACACTGGGAGAAACAACGTGCTAAGCAACACCACTTTACTTTAAACCGCGATCAGAAGACGAGGCAAAACCTGAGCCCACTCCAAACTTCCACACTACGCCAACATTTGAGGCCACGACAGTTTGAACGTGCACCAGCCCCCTTTTACACGACGGTCTTTGGTTGGATTCGAACTCGCAATCCTCCGGTTGCTAGTCCGTTACTCATCCAACCGGGCTACTTCGGCTCGCTTATCCAGGCTTCAAGTCCGTCGTTTATACGGGCGCTGGTGCATGTTATATCTGTTGTGGGCTCAAACGTCCTTACGTTGATGCGGAAGTTTTTAAAATAGGTTGTCATTTGAGGTGTTGTCCTCGGATCTTTCTATTCGGCCCCACACCGCTTTGGTGTTCCGTTGCGACGTAAATTAACTACCTACACTTTTGCAATTATTTGCAATCAACGCATGTTGAACCAAGAAACACTGAGCATGTCCGGATGTCTTCTGCGGGACGCTCTGGTTGGTACTTGGTTTATTTTTTACTCTCGGGGTGGGCGATCGCCCCTCCCCCTTTAATCCGTCCTTACCCCTTCCACCCAATCAGATTCAGTCAGTTTAGAATCGCAGATATTCTTCGGTAGCTGTCAGTTAGAACCTGTTACTGTTAAATCCCTATTAGTAACATCCTCAACATGGAGCATCAGACCAGTTGTCCAGGTCCAGCTGGATGCAGTCGAGCCACTCCAGTGACCTGGAGAGTCGAGCCGAGGTTTCAGACAAGTCTATTCTTTAAATTAGGTGATAGCTTAGACCATAGAGACGATTCCACGTCTTTAACGCGGAATTTGATTATAAGTTCTTGATCGATGCAGAAAGCCTAACATTGATAACGAAGTAGCGGGCAAAACCACCCGTGCCGATCGCAATTCATGCTTCTGGAGCACTTCAGTAGGGAGAAAATGGGGCTCCCACAACAGAGGGGAGCCAGGGAGCTGGGGAGCCAGAAGTGACGTTATAACAGGAAGTTGAGTTGAGTTGTTTCTCCTACTGTTACAGGAAGTGAAGTCATAGCAGAAAGTTGAGTTGTTTTATCGGAAGTGACGTCATAACAGGGGTTGAGTTGTTTTACCGGAAGTGACGTCGTAACAGGAAGTGGAGTTGAGTTGTTTCTGCCTACCTGTTGAGTTGTTTACCACCTGCTATACGAGATGAGGAGAGCCGGAAGTGAAACCATCAGGAGTTGAGCTGTTTACCACCTACTGTTGAGTTGTACACCACCTACTTTTTTATGTTTTCGACTTATGCTTTTCATCATGTTGGATTGTTTTGTTGGAGTTGCCATGGTAATGAATCACTGGTGGTGCCATCTGGTGGAGAAATTCGAAACCCTATTATTTTTAATTAAAAAGGAATTTCTTGGATTCGAACTGGGGACCATAGAGTCCGGAGTCAAGTGCGCTACCACTACTCCATTGGGACTTTGGTGTCAGTGGTGAATTAATGTAGTGTATTTTTTCTTAGTACTACGTATGGGCTATTTTGAGAAAATGGTTTGAATAATTGCATGGCGGTTTTAATAAATGCTTTTACAAAATTACTTGTAGCGCCATCTAGTGACTTTAAAAGTAATTAATCTAAGGAACGAATTGATTTCTTAATGTTTTTACTTTATTCATAACCATAACGTCAGCGTGTTTACGTTTGGGACTTGGATTTTTTTTTCCCTTCTGAGATTTCGATGTGACGTCACGATTATGTCCATCGAGCAAGTCTGAACTTGAATATAAATTAGTAGTTTATAGCTATCTTGAATTTTGTTTTATTTCAGAGTAGTTCCATGAATCGTGTTAAGAGAAATATGCACTTTAAAGAAATTAAAGAATTGTGCCCACCTCCACCCGGCAAAAGAATTTACCGCCACAATTCAATTATTTCTTTAACATACAAAACTAAATTTTGTAATGACCATAAGCTAGTGTAGACACTCCATCTTCTAATATATAACGTTTGTCGTCAAATGGTGAGAGAGCGATTTTTCTTGTCTTCGTAGTATAAAGATAATGTTTTTCACTCTGAATTGCATACTGTTCTTCTTGAGTTATCGATGCATTAAAAAGACATTCTTTATATTGCTGGTGTTTAATTTTTTTCTTAATAACAGTTTTTGAAATTCCTTTTGCTGTCTTTTTCTCTCCACACTCCGACAAAAGGGAATACATTTTTGATCGTAAACCCACGAATTCTACGGCGGGTTTGGAATTTAATTCATCCTTAAAATATCCAATTTTCTTTTTATTTTTTTCGCTGTATGCAAAGTGATCTTTAGGATAATCGGATGTGTCAAACTGATCGCTATGGATGTGCATATCTTTATAAACATCTTCGGTTTCAATCTCATAAGTTAACGAGTCTGTGTCAGTGAAAAATAATTGAGCCTTTTCTCCATATTTCTTTTTAATAAAATTATAGTGAAAATTGTACATATGTAATTTACTTAGTTCTAAAATAACGAATCCTACGTAAATAGGTCTATTCAGTGTTACTTTTGTTTTAATCCTCTCAACTCCGACCAAGTCTTCATTGAAAATTGAAAATGTGTTAAATGAAGGAGAAGCAATCAATTTTACAGCTCTCTTTGGATTATTGACAAGTTGAATATCAACTCGATTTCTTACATTTTCCATTGTCTTTCCATACACAGAGTTGTTCATTAATTTGAAAAAATCCTTTTCGAAAAGCGTAGTAGCGTTTTTCCGGTGATCTGTGTTGAAATCAATATAATTTTTAAGCCAAGGTTCCTGCTTAAATTTTATAATTTTGTGAATTTTAATTAATTTCATTCCCAGTGACAAGTACAATTTAAGATTTCTATAGTAAATTACATAATTTTTCTTATCACTTAAATTGGGTACTAATTTTGAGCATACACTAAGACCCTCTGAAGGAAAATGCTCTTTGCTATACTCGGACCACATTTCGATGTTGATTACTTTTCTTTCCGGGGCAAGTGGGTAATCATTATGTAAGTGGTGAATCTCTTTGGGGTAGGCTAAATCCACCTCTAAGATATAACCCTCAGCGGAATCGTCAGGAATCGAATGAATCCACGTTTCGTCTACCGATTCGGTTGTCATCCATTCCAGGTTAGCATAGGGTAGAGGCTGCGACATGGCCCAACCATAGAGGTTGTTGGCATCCCAATACATAATGAATTTATTAGGTTTCGAAGGATCGAAAGGGTCTACATATTCATTATTGGCTTGTGACCAACGTTTACTTATCATTGACACTCCACCTCGAATACCTCGTTCCAGAAAGAGATGCACATCTATATCTGTTAAAAGTTCCAAGGATCTCCCCGTCATCTTTAGGCAAGCTGCCCATGCCTGTCCTGGGGAAGTGTAAAGATGTGCGCAGTCCAAATCATAATTAACTTTACAAATTTTCCTAAAATTTTCAAACACGTCGGCCAACTGTAACACATCACTTTTCACATATAAATCGTGATATTCCCCCAAATTGTTTAAGTTAAATGTTCTCCACGCATTCTGTGCATGTTCATATTCCTCATCGGTAATGTGTTCTTCAGATAGAGTCGAAAAAAAGGCTTCTTTTGGTGGCAAACTTGTTTCATGAAACTTTTGAAAGGATGATATGTACTCATATGGATATATGCCTTTTCTTAATAGTAAATCTGTATTAAGTGGAATATTTTGAGATAGTATGTGAAAATTTTGTTTAGGCAAGTTAGATACTAACTTTTCTAATGTCGCTGGCATAAATTGCAAACTATCAATGAATCTTACGTGAACTGGATTGTCTTTGCTTCTGCTGGATATTGTAAAAGAAATATATTTTTCCATATTAGTGGCTATGACGCTAAACTCATGATTTTTTACTTTGCCTAACCCCTGCATAATGTGATGAGCATCATAATGTTTTAAATTGTGAAAAATTACAGGAATTACTTTTCTTAATTTGTATTTTAAATTACATGCATTGTGCAAAGCACCTCTGTATTCACTAGAAAGATGATCGTGATCTCTCACTCGGTCCACTTTGTCCAATTTTTTCTTGCATAAAAAGCAAAGCGTTGCCGCTTGAAATGCACTTTCTTGCTCCCTTGTCATTGCTAGAGGCTTAATCGTGAACATGTGTTTAGCAAGATCATCCGTTTCATTGATAATATTTTCTAAAAAATCATCGACAGCATCACTGCCCCTATACCATCTGATTGGTTTATAGCAACCCCCATCTGGTCCAACCACAACGCATGCATATCCACAAGGGACGTGCGATGCCATTTTTTTGAGTGTTTTTAGACTCTCCACTCAAATCTATCGGCTTTATAATTGATTCAAAGTCCGCATAAATAACAAAAGGTAGGGAATGTTGATAGTGCTGGTTTTTGAACGCAAGCATATTATCTCCCACCGCAGGCATTTCAATTTTTTGTACATCATGCTCATTGCAATACTGAAGATGGTTTATTAAACCTATTTCTTGGGAAAAACTGTGCAGGCAGCGATAGCAAATGTATGCTTTTGCTTTATGTTTAGTTAGGTGATTCAATAACCTCGACATACTTCTAATTAAACAATAATGATGATTTGTTTCATTACTGATGAGGAGCAAATTTATACAATCTTCATGTTTTTCCTTTGAAATATACAACGGAAAAATTTCATCGTTTTCACTCTCATAACCAAACACATTAATTCTTACACGATTTAACTTTTCCACAATAGGCACCTTGGTTACAGAGACGGGAAACGTTACATCACCCATGTTTATGCTGTGTTCATGTACATGATAATGAGTGACCCGGTGTGGATTATCTTTAAAACTTATATTTAGCTTATGAGCAATTAAAGTCCAAATGAAACATTTATTATCCTCATTTTGGATATTAAGGATTGCTTTTCTCGCTTGCAGTTTTGGTGGAAGGGGGATATAACTGCTTGCCGAAAGAGGAGAGTATTTAGCAGAACATAATTCAATGCTTAGAATTTTATTAATTGTCCATCCAGATCCGCGTTGTATAAATTCTTCGAACGAAGACACTATTTTAGTGAATGCTTCTTCTATGTGTTCGGGTATGGACTCCTTCATTAAATCTACTTGACACAGACTTCTGAAATGGGTAGTTATTGTTTCTTCCTCTCCCTCAACAGAAATTTTACTTAGGCTTAATTTTATTACTAAATACCACTTAATGGCATTGAATTTCTCTATTTCTTCATTTAATAATTCATTGATTGGCAATCGCATTTCAGTTAAACAAGCCATTAAATCAGCGCATACTTCTTCAGGAGGAGATAAATGGTGAGTGCTAAAAGCGTCAAGAGCAACTCCGTTTTCTTTCCTGCGTTTATTCTTAAGGAGAGGCTTATCATTTTTCCTTTTACGGGGAATGGTACTATGCTGTGTGCGCTTATGGTGTATAAGAAAACTTTTATGAGTAAATTGATAACCACATTCCTCACAACGGTGCGAAATTTTATGATTAATGATATGCCTTTTCAAGTTATCCTCTCGCGAAAAAAGATCTCCACACACATCACATTGAAACTTTTTTTCATGTGTAGTCATATGTTGAATCAATTTATCGTTGCGATAAAACGTTTTTTCACATATAGAACATGCAAATTCTTTATCTTGAGAATGTAATTTTATGTGCCTATTTAAATTCTTCTTTAAAGTAAAAGACTTTCCACACGTAGTGCAAATCTGCAAAGTTAGAAAATAGAAAATCTCTATAAATTTAAGGATGAAATCATATTTGATAAAATTAATTTTACATCTACATTATGTTTCTATATTAAGAACTACCTTTGAACACTGAAGTGAATCTAGATTTCATATAAAAACACAATTTCAAGACAACTTATTTTTAACAATACTGATTATACTAAAACGGATAAAATACACTATACGTTGAGCACGGAAGAAATCATTTCAATACAACTTGATTTAACAATACTAGTTATTCTAAAACGATAATATACTTTTATTACTTCACATTCACTATATTTGAAAACTTTAATTGCACGCCTACTAAAACCGAAAGACTCGAAAGAATGAAATTGAATGAATTATTTTATGAATTCATACGATTTCAATAAAATATTAATTAATGTACTTACATGCACACCGCTAGGACCAGCACGTTGTTCATCATTCATGCTGGAAGTAGCTCGTCGTTCATCATTCATACCAGAAGTAGCTTGTTGTTTTGCATTAATTTCATGATTCATGATATGCCTTTTCAAGTTGTCGTATACTGAGTCTGACGTCACAGCGCGGGATGTTTAGCTGGTTAAGGGCTTCTTGACTACGAAGTGCGGTGCCTTGTGTGACGTAAGACTCAGTATACGAGAAAGGACTCGTTCTTACATGTCTGATCTTGTTCCCATTGCAAGTTCTCTTAGGAGAAATTCACGTCATGTTTTCATTTCACTTCGCTTTTGAACATGCTAGGAATTTTTTCATTGGTCATCTACAGTTTATCTTTAACTTTGTTGTTTTGGCATATCACGAGACTAGTTTATCATTAAGATTAACGATAATGTAAGACACTATTTCTTTGGTTTAACCATTCCTGTTTTAGATTTCAACTGGAGAAGTCGATATGAGTAAGAACGTCCATGGGAAAATGTTTTCAGAGGTAAATATATTGTTAATATTTTTTAAATATAAAATAATTTCATAGTTTAAAGACTATGATATATTTATTTATCTCCTTTCATTTCTAGCCCTCTTCAGTAAGCTGTATTTGTTCTACATCTAATGTGAACGATGAACAACGAGCTACTTCTGGTATGAATGATGAACAATGTGCTGGTCCTAGCGGTGTGCATGTAAGTACATTATTTAATATTTTATTGGAATTAAATGAATTCATTGAAGAACTACGGTCTTTCACTTTTATTATGCATGCAATTAAAGTTTTCAAATATAATGAATGTGAAGTAATAAAAGTATGTTACCGTTTTAGAGTAACTAGTATTATTAAATCAAGTTATATTGAAATTATTTCTTCCATGCTTAGCCTATAGTGTGTTTTATCCGTTTTAGTATAATCAGTATTGTTAAAAATACGTTGTTTTGAAATTGTATTTTTTTATATGAAATCTAGATTCACTTCAGTGTTCAAAGTTAGTTCTTAATATAGAAACATAATGCAGGTTAAAATTAATTATAATCAAATATGATTTCATCTTTAAAATTAGAGATTTTCTTTATTCTAATTTTGCAGATTTGCACTACGTGTGGAAAGTCTTTTACTTTAAAGAAGAATTTAAATAGGCACATAAAATTACATTCTCAAGACAAAGAATTTGCATGTTCTATATGTGAAAAAACATTTTGTCGCAACGATAAATTGATTCAACATATGACTACACATGAAAAAAAGTTTCAATGTGATGTGTGTGGAGATATTTTTCGCGAGAGGACAACTTGAAAAGGCATATCATGAATCATGAAATTAATGCAAAACAACAAGCTACTTCTGGTATGAATGATGAACGACGAGCTACTTCCAGCATGAATGATGAACAACGTGCTGGTCTAGCGGTGTGCATGTAAGTACATTAATTAATATTTTATTGAAATCGTATGAATTCATAAAATAATTCATTCAATTTCATTCTTTCGAGTCTTTCGGTTTTAGTAGGCGTGCAATTAAAGTTTTCAAATATAGTGAATGTGAAGTAATAAAAGTATATTATCGTTTTAGAATAACTAGTATTGTTAAATCAAGTTGTATTGAAATGATTTCTTCCGTGCTCAACGTATAGTGTATTTTATCCGTTTTAGTATAATCAGTATTGTTAAAAATAAGTTGTCTTGAAATTGTGTTTTTATATGAAATCTAGATTCACTTCAGTGTTCAAAGGTAGTTCTTAATATAGAAACATAATGTAGATGTAAAATTAATTTTATCAAATATGATTTCATCCTTAAATTTATAGAGATTTTCTATTTTCTAACTTTGCAGATTTGCACTACGTGTGGAAAGTCTTTTACTTTAAAGAAGAATTTAAATAGGCACATAAAATTACATTCTCAAGATAAAGAATTTGCATGTTCTATATGTGAAAAAACGTTTTATCGCAACGATAAATTGATTCAACATATGACTACACATGAAAAAAAGTTTCAATGTGATGTGTGTGGAGATCTTTTTTCGCGAGAGGATAACTTGAAAAGGCATATCATTAATCATAAAATTTCGCACCGTTGTGAGGAATGTGGTTATCAATTTACTCATAAAAGTTTTCTTATACACCATAAGCGCACACAGCATAGTACCATTCCCCGTAAAAGGAAAAATGATAAGCCTCTCCTTAAGAATAAACGCAGGAAAGAAAACGGAGTTGCTCTTGACGCTTTTAGCACTCACCATTTATCTCCTCCTGAAGAAGTATGCGCTGATTTAATGGCTTGTTTAACTGAAATGCGATTGCCAATCAATGAATTATTAAATGAAGAAATAGAGAAATTCAATGCCATTAAGTGGTATTTAGTAATAAAATTAAGCCTAAGTAAAATTTCTGTTGAGGGAGAGGAAGAAACAATAACTACCCATTTCAGAAGTCTGTGTCAAGTAGATTTAATGAAGGAGTCCATACCCGAACACATAGAAGAAGCATTCACTAAAATAGTGTCTTCGTTCGAAGAATTTATACAACGCGGATCTGGATGGACAATTAATAAAATTCTAAGCATTGAATTATGTTCTGCTAAATACTCTCCTCTTTCGGCAAGCAGTTATATCCCCCTTCCACCAAAACTGCAAGCGAGAAAAGCAATCCTTAATATCCAAAATGAGGATAATAAATGTTTCATTTGGACTTTAATTGCTCATAAGCTAAATATAAGTTTTAAAGATAATCCACACCGGGTCACTCATTATCATGTACATGAACACAGCATAAACATGGGTGATGTAACGTTTCCCGTCTCTGTAACCAAGGTGCCTATTGTGGAAAAGTTAAATCGTGTAAGAATTAATGTGTTTGGTTATGAGAGTGAAAACGATGAAATTTTTCCGTTGTATATTTCAAAGGAAAAACATGAAGATTGTATAAATTTGCTCCTCATCAGTAATGAAACAAATCATCATTATTGTTTAATTAGAAGTATGTCGAGGTTATTGAATCACCTAACTAAACATAAAGCAAAAGCATACATTTGCTATCGCTGCCTGCACAGTTTTTCCCAAGAAATAGGTTTAATAAACCATCTTCAGTATTGCAATGAGCATGATGTACAAAAAATTGAAATGCCTGCGGTGGGAGATAATATGCTTGCGTTCAAAAACCAGCACTATCAACATTCCCTACCTTTTGTTATTTATGCGGACTTTGAATCAATTATAAAGCCGATAGATTTGAGTGGAGAGTCTAAAAACACTCAAAAAAATGGCATCGCACGTCCCTTGTGGATATGCATGCGTTGTGGTTGGACCAGATGGGGGTTGCTATAAACCAATCAGATGGTATAGGGGCAGTGATGCTGTCGATGATTTTTTAGAAAATATTATCAATGAAACGGATGATCTTGCTAAACACATGTTCACGATTAAGCCTCTAGCAATGACAAGGGAGCAAGAAAGTGCATTTCAAGCGGCAACGCTTTGCTTTTTATGCAAGAAAAAATTGGACAAAGTGGACCGAGTGAGAGATCACGATCATCTTTCTAGTGAATACAGAGGTGCTTTGCACAATGCATGTAATTTAAAATACAAATTAAGAAAAGTAATTCCTGTAATTTTTCACAATTTAAAACATTATGATGCTCATCACATTATGCAGGGGTTAGGCAAAGTAAAAAATCATGAGTTTAGCGTCATAGCCACTAATATGGAAAAATATATTTCTTTTACAATATCCAGCAGAAGCAAAGACAATCCAGTTCACGTAAGATTCATTGATAGTTTGCAATTTATGCCAGCGACATTAGAAAAGTTAGTATCTAACTTGCCTAAACAAAATTTTCACATACTATCTCAAAATATTCCACTTAATACAGATTTACTATTAAGAAAAGGCATATATCCATATGAGTACATATCATCCTTTCAAAAGTTTCATGAAACAAGTTTGCCACCAAAAGAAGCCTTTTTTTCGACTCTATCTGAAGAACACATTACCGATGAGGAATATGAACATGCACAGAATGCGTGGAGAACATTTAACTTAAACAATTTGGGGGAATATCACGATTTATATGTGAAAAGTGATGTGTTACAGTTGGCCGACGTGTTTGAAAATTTTAGGAAAATTTGTAAAGTTAATTATGATTTGGACTGCGCACATCTTTACACTTCCCCAGGACAGGCATGGGCAGCTTGCCTAAAGATGACGGGGAGATCCTTGGAACTTTTAACAGATATAGATGTGCATCCCTTTCTGGAACGAGGTATTCGAGGTGGAGTGTCAATGATAAGTAAACGTTGGTCACAAGCCAATAATGAATATGTAGACCCTTTCGATCCTTCGAAACCTAATAAATTCATTATGTATTGGGATGCCAACAACCTCTATGGTTGGGCCATGTCGCAGCCTCTACCCTATGCTAACCTGGAATGGATGACAACCGAATCGGTAGACGAAACGTGGATTCATTCGATTCCTGACGATTCCGCTGAGGGTTATATCTTAGAGGTGGATTTAGCCTACCCCAAAGAGATTCACCACTTACATAATGATTACCCACTTGCCCCGGAAAGAAAAGTAATCAACATCGAAATGTGGTCCGAGTATAGCAAAGAGCATTTTCCTTCAGAGGGTCTTAGTGTATGCTCAAAATTAGTACCCAATTTAAGTGATAAGAAAAATTATGTAATTTACTATAGAAATCTTAAATTGTACTTGTCACTGGGAATGAAATTAATTAAAATTCACAAAATTATAAAATTTAAGCAGGAACCTTGGCTTAAAAATTATATTGATTTCAACACAGATCACCGGAAAAACGCTACTACGCTTTTCGAAAAGGATTTTTTCAAATTAATGAACAACTCTGTGTATGGAAAGACAATGGAAAATGTAAGAAATCGAGTTGATATTCAACTTGTCAATAATCCAAAGAGAGCTGTAAAATTGATTGCTTCTCCTTCATTTAACACATTTTCAATTTTCAATGAAGACTTGGTCGGAGTTGAGAGGATTAAAACAAAAGTAACACTGAATAGACCTATTTACGTAGGATTCGTTATTTTAGAACTAAGTAAATTACATATGTACAATTTTCACTATAATTTTATTAAAAAGAAATATGGAGAAAAGGCTCAATTATTTTTCACTGACACAGACTCGTTAACTTATGAGATTGAAACCGAAGATGTTTATAAAGATATGCACATCCATAGCGATCAGTTTGACACATCCGATTATCCTAAAGATCACTTTGCATACAGCGAAAAAAATAAAAAGAAAATTGGATATTTTAAGGATGAATTAAATTCCAAACCCGCCGTAGAATTCGTGGGTTTACGATCAAAAATGTATTCCCTTTTGTCGGAGTGTGGAGAGAAAAAGACAGCAAAAGGAATTTCAAAAACTGTTATTAAGAAAAAAATTAAACACCAGCAATATAAAGAATGTCTTTTTAATGCATCGATAACTCAAGAAGAACAGTATGCAATTCAGAGTGAAAAACATTATCTTTATACTACGAAGACAAGAAAAATCGCTCTCTCACCATTTGACGACAAACGTTATATATTAGAAGATGGAGTGTCTACACTAGCTTATGGTCATTACAAAATTTAGTTTTGTATGTTAAAGAAATAATTGAATTGTGGCGGTAAATTCTTTTGCCGGGTGGAGGTGGGCACAATTCTTTAATTTCTTTAAAGTGCATATTTCTCTTAACACGATTCATGGAACTACTCTGAAATAAAACAAAATTCAAGATAGCTATAAACTACTAATTTATATTCAAGTTCAGACTTGCTCGATGGACATAATCGTGACGTCACATCGAAATCTCAGAAGGGAAAAAAAAATCCAAGTCCCAAACGTAAACACGCTGACGTTATGGTTATGAATAAAGTAAAAACATTAAGAAATCAATTCGTTCCTTAGATTAATTACTTTTAAAGTCACTAGATGGCGCTACAAGTAATTTTGTAAAAGCATTTATTAAAACCGCCATGCAATTATTCAAACCATTTTCTCAAAATAGCCCATACGTAGTACTAAGAAAAAATACACTACATTAATTCACCACTGACACCAAAGTCCCAATGGAGTAGTGGTAGCGCACTTGACTCCGGACTCTATGGTCCCCAGTTCGAATCCAAGAAATTCCTTTTTAATTAAAAATAATAGGGTTTCGAATTTCTCCACCAGATGGCACCACCAGTGATTCATTACCATGGCAACTCCAACAAAACAATCCAACATGATGAAAAGCATAAGTCGAAAACATAAAAAAGTAGGAGGTGTACAACTCAACAGTAGGTGGTGTACAACTCAACAGTAGGTGGTAAACAGCTCAACTCCTGATGGTTTCACTTCCGGCTCTCCTCATCTCGTATAACAGGTAGGCAGAAACAACTCAACTCCACTTCCTGTTACGACGTCACTTCCGGTAAAACAACTCAACCCCTATTATGACGTCACTTCCGGTAAAACAACTCAACTTCCTGTTATGACGTCACTTCCGGATTCCTGGCTCCCCTCTGTTGTGGGAGCCCCATTTTCTCCCTACTCACTTCTAATGACCCTACCCTTGTACGAAATCAAGACCCAAGGTGGATTTCCTTCTCGTGAGAACCTCTCTATCCGCTTGTCAGGATAGACTGATGTGACGAATTAATCCGAACTTTTGTTGGACATTAAAAAATAACATTTATTTTAACACAGACAAAACAATGGGTTTACAATGGACGCGCGAAACAAAAATGCTTATTTTCATATTAAAATTTACGAATTGCTACGAAGACGTCTCAACTAGACGGAGTCCGTGAGCTAACTGTTTCTCATTCTCCTCACATGCGCAAGCGCAGTATTGAAGGACTTTTTAACAGGAAACTTCCGGGTCTGCAGCCGGCCATTCTAGACTCCTAGGCGCTAAGATGTCACAGTCTATTTCCTCCCTCCTCAAGATTCTTTTTCTGCAGAGACAGACACCTGCAAAAAAGATACAAAACAGCAGCAACAGAATTTTCGCGAAGGCAACAACTCATGCCCAAAGCAATATGCAAGTAGACCATACACCCTAAAGATCCTGGCTGTGTACCGCCTACCATAAATTAAAAAAACATATCATAATTTTAACAAAGTATAATCAAAATTTTGCTCAGTGATAATCATCAAAGAAGAAATTCAATTTCAAAATATTTAGATTTTCAATTCAAATTTAACACTTTTTTGCAATTCAAATGTATCAATGTACACTAGGAATAAAATATTTTTATATATGCAAGACATCACAAATACAAACAATAGTAATTTAGTTTTGTACGTGAGGCGTACGACTTAAATTATCAGTGTTATATGCTGTTTTCCTTTTCTATGGACTACCTCGTAATCCTGGATCACAGTGAATTCAACTTTGTCTCGTAACTTTTATGCTTTCCTCAAACGACTTTTAGATTTGTCTAAGCATTCAGTTATTTCACCAACCAAACTTTCAGTTTCAACGTCCTCAAATATCACTGTCCCTAAGGGCAATTTAGTTACACTTACAGCAACTTCCTTGTTGTTACGAGTCTGTATTCCAAATTCAACATCATCGCCAAGATTAAGATTTTTGAACACTTTGCATTCACTAGAGTGGAAAAACATATCCTTTACATCACCCCTTTTAATAAAACCAAATGTTCCTTTAAGAGCACAGATAACACCACGATATCTCACAGGTAAAGGCTGTTCCGAACGCATTTTACAAGGTCTAAGGTTTCTTGTATTTTTGTCAATAGCAATAATAAAAGTGACCTTTTTAGGAGGATGAAAATCTACATTACCATCAACATTTTCAGCAGAATAGGGCCGTTCACCACGATTTTCATAAGCAACTTTACCTTCAGTATTTTCCTTTTTTTCAGTGGTTTCAAATCCAGAAACTGTCTCTTTACACATTATTTTACAAACAGAACTAGCAATTGGTTTTCCAGTACGACGATTATGAGTAATTTTAAATTCAACTGCATCACCACGTTTTAAATTATCAATATTTCCAGAAAATTGACTGTAGTGAAAAAAATATATTGCTTGTCTTTCGCAACATTGTATAAAACCATATGATCGTAACAAATTTTCAACGATTCCAGTCTCTTTAGGAGTAACACTGCTAGAACTAAAACGGTTACTGTTACAAGAGCAGTCGTTTTTCGATGTTTCATTTAAATATGGAGAACTTTGGCACTTGGGCGTTGAAGAGTCTTTTACTTCAATATCAGAGTGTTTGTCTTTTTTCATATCTTCTATAAGTACAACGGTCTTGTTGCTTAGTAAGTAGCGTTCTTTATCTAGGAAGTTATCCTTGACAGCAGCTTTGGTTATAACATGACCCAACTCACACACTAAATTTACTTCCGCTATAGGCAAGCAAATAGGGTTATCCGCTAAAGGAGATGCTACCCATACATGTTCACCCGTATACATGTGTGGCTTAACAAACTTCCTAGGAATTAGATCTATGCTGGATCCTGTGTCTCGTAAGATAGAAATCTGAGATCCATTTACAGTTCCGACACTAATGTAGGGAGACGTCAAATCTATTATTCCCTTTCCCATAATTTCGTTAGCGGCTATGATTTCAGTTTTCTTCAACTTAGGACATTGAGGTCTAAGATGATCATAGGAATTGCATTCATAACATTGAAGTTGCTTTCTTTGTTCAAAATTTTTCTCTTTGTAATCTTCTCTGTTTACTTCTGTTTTCCCAAAGGGTTTGTTTTCTCCCTCAAACTTACGAAAACCAACGTGTGTTTTCTTGATACCCTCTGTATTCTGGGAACCTTTAGTACTTCTGGGTGTAAGACTCTCCTTCAAGCTTTCAAATTGATCTATTTTTTTAGCTAATTCTAACGGAGAATTTAAGTCCATCCACTCCTCCAGAAAATGTTCTTTTACTTCATACGGCACTCGTCTCTTAATCTGCTCAGTGATATGCAAGTCTCTGAGTTCTTCAAAAGTTTTGATTTCCAAATCAGAAACCCATTCATCATAGTAGCTTGTAAGTTCATGAGCGTAACTTCTCCATGTTTTATCCGGGACTTTTTGATGACGGTAAAACATCTGCTTCAATTTCTCAGAACTCATTTTATACCTCTGAAGAATAATATCTTTCACATAATCGTAATTCTTTGCATCTTCAGGCGATTCTCTAGCCATCATGCTCGAAATTTCCGAAGGCAATACGCCTAGTAAATACGGCACCCAATCTTCTTTAGGCACACCTGCCATCTCAGCTCTTCTTTCAAAATTTATTAAATATAGACCCATTTCATCTTTCTTTTCCTCAAATTTCGGGGTAATTTTGATGAGCTCAATTTTATAATTTGGCATCCGTTCTCTATTAGATAGTCTTAGCTCACTTGCAGCTTGCATTTCTAGCTTTTTCTTCTCTAAAGCTATTTCTTCCATTCGAATATTACGGTCTTCCCTTTCTTTTGCTTCTTGTCTGGCAATTTCTTCTTTTTCTTTTGCTTCTCGTCTGGCAATTTCTTCTTTTGCTTCTTGTCTGGCAATTTCTTCTTTTGCTTCTTTCTCTCTCTTTATCCTATCTTCCATAATACGAGTTAAAGAAATTTTAACTTCCTCTTCTTCATAGTTTTCACTGTTTAGGATTATTTTCCTTATCTCAACCAGTTTACAATGATGCGATACCTTTTCACAAAGTTCATCTGCGAGTTCGAGGAGGTCTTCTTTTCTCCCACGAGAAAGAAAAGCCATGATCGATGAATAACTTATTAGTAAACAATCAAATTTTGTTATCATAAATATAGTTACCAATATTTTCTAATAAACTATATGATTCACAAAATATACTCAATGCCAAATATGCTTCAAATACTAGATAAGATTTAATATCAAACACAATTCTCAAATATAATAACAGAATCTTAAACTATATCGTAGCATATACAATACACAAGATGCAATATATATAGTTGCAATTAAATATTATTTTTCTTTTACTAATGTGTAATTACCATATGTAATTCAAATTATCTGATTCTTTTCAAATCATTAAATGCACAAAACACAAAATTTCAGTAAAATCAAAACGAAATTTAAATTTTCGTTCACTTTCGATTTGGCACTTTTTGGCCGTGACTTTATCCACTTGATAATATCTACTTAGTAGAACATGCAAATTCACTTTATCATCAACTTCTATTAACTTTCATAAAGACAAAATTTAAATAACCACAAAATAAAATTGGATATGTAGTCATTTCTTTTTTTTTTTTTAACCAAAACTATTTAGGCTCTTTGCCTCACTAATTCCGGTAAGCCAGAACCTTAGTAAATTTAATTTAATACAAGGGTGGGCCTACCTGCATTTCCTGCTTTCTTGCTTCCATCCCACTTCCAGGACACCAAAACTCCAGTCTGTGACGAATTAATCCGAACTTTTGTTGGACATTAAAAAATAACATTTATTTTAACACAGACAAAACAATGGGTTTACAATGGACGCGCGAAACAAGAATGCTTATTTTCATATTAAAATTTACGAATTGCTACGAAGACGTCTCAACTAGACGGAGTCCGTGAGCTAACTGTTTCTCATTCTCCTCACATGCGCAAGCGCAGTATTGAAGGACTTTTTAACAGGAAACTTCCGGGTCTGCAGCCGGCCATTCTAGACTCCTAGGCGCTAAGATGTCACACTGACCATTCCTTCTGGCGTCTCGACCACACAGGTGACCTGGACAAAGGTGTCGTCCAGGTTTTCTATCACGAAAGGCAAGAGGATCACCCAAGGATTGAAGGAAATGACGAAACGGCGTCATTGAGACTGCTTGTGATGGATTGCGATTATGCGACTTATCCACTGCTCCGAGGGTTTTGCGATAATTACCACCAATGAGTTTTCCTTTTACCAATGATTAGGTTGATTTGGGTTTTTATGGCGCAAGATCCAAAAGAGGATAAGCAGCGCCAAACACAAGACAGTAAAATTAGGAAATGGACTTAAGAGACTTTAAATTAGTAACCAGGCCAACATTAAAACAGAAATGCAATGGGGGGGGGTATTTCAATTAACGTCACACTGGAGCAACACAACGGGCTATTGGTGACGGTCCGGGATCAATCCCAAAGGGAAAGATCCGAGGACAACACCACGTAATTTTGAACCACGGTCAGATGACGAGGCAACACCTGAGCTGGCACCCCACTCTCCAAACTTCCACACCACGCCAACGTGAGGACATTTGAGGCCACGACAGATTTAACGTGCACCAGCCCCCTTTGTACACGACGGTGTTTGGCTGGATTCGAACTCACAGCCCTCCGGTTGCTAATCCGTTACTCTTCCAACCGGGCAACCGCGGCCCCATAGGTATACGAATTGGGTAAGTAGTGTAATTGAAAAGGGTAGGCTAGCTTAAATAATAAACATTAATTTTATTGAGAACAATTTCTTTATTATATGTGAATCTATATACAAAGCACTTTCACGAATTCGATGCCTCTGCTAACTGAATGCGACAGGTTGTCGAAATCTCAGGCACGTACGAAAGTCTGAGTGGGAGAAAAGTCTCTCAATGGTCTCGGGGTGAGACTCTACTCGTCGAGTGACGATTACACAAGATCAGCACCGGATCCTCATGGGACGACGGGTCAATTAAGGTTCACTGCCGGACGAGAAGTCGGCACCGGACTCTTCGCAGGTCGTCGGTTCGGCACAATCAGGAATCGGCTCCACTGGGCAATCGGCTCCAGGCACGGCTCCACTGGGGTCGTCGGATCAGCACAAGACAGGCACGGCTCCACTGGGGTCGTCGGATCAGCACAAGACAGGCACGGCTCCACTGGGGTCGTCGGATCAGCACAAGACAGGCACGGCTCCACTGGGGTCGTCGGATCAGCACAAGACAGGCACGGCTCCACTGGGGTCGTCGGATCAGCACAAGACAGGCACGGCTCCACTGGGGTCGTCGGATCAGCACAAGACAGGCACGGCTCCACTGGGGTCGTCGGATCAGCACAAGACAGGCACGGTATCTTTCCGAAACTCCAGTCCGTTCCTTCGTTTCTCAGGTTGAGAAAACAACTCCAAGCTATTTGCAGGCTAAGGAGTTAGACCACTCGCAGGGTCGCTGGTTCGAATCTCGCGAACGAGAATAAAGCAGGAACTCGAGATAGACAGCCTACGCCAGGTTACAAGAACGCGTACTCTCGGGGTGAGAGAACCGTCTCTTAACAATGCTTTTCTCCCTAAGGAGTGACCGCTCAAAGGGTCGCTGAGTCAAGCTGCTCGATCGAGAGCACCGGCAAGAACTGTCGATTCGACTCCCTGCTTTTCCTTTTGAAACCTCGCAGCCTTTGTTCGCTGGTGGTTCTTTTGATTCGTTCGTTCTTGATTGGTTCTTACTTTTAATTGATTCGTTTTTACTTTGTTCGTTTGAGGTTGATGATTCGGTAGAGACTGTGACGTAAAATGGGATCAGCTACTTAGCGCAGGTGGGCTTGATTACCTAGCAGGTGGACTTAATCACCTGGTGGACTTAATCATGCACTCCTAAACACCTGGGCGCTTTTCGGAACGAATCCCCTTTTGTCAGTCTTTGATCCAAGTCCCGAACGTCTGGCGCCAGAGAGATGGAAACTCATTGTCCGGTTCTTTTACGACTCTGTTGGCGAGTTCGCTTTGGGAGGGTTAATTGAGGGGTCCATCAATGAATCCTCACAGTAGGTATGATAATTAACGTCACTGGAGCATTACAACGGGCTATTGATTTTGAAAAGGGAGCTGTTATTGATATAATTGACGTCGCACTGGAGCAACACAATGGGCTATTGGCGACGGTCTGGGATCAATCCCAAGGGAAAGATTCGAGGACGCCACGTAATTCGACAAGCTACTCATTTGTAATATACTTGAAATCTCTACTTTTCTCAATAAAAACGTCGAATTCGAGAAAAAGTGAACAAATCGAGTTAAAAAGAAATTTTTTTTTGTTCCTCTACTTTATGATTTTTACTTTAGGAGTTTTATGGAGCAAGATCCAAAGGTAAGATAAAATTCAATGGGATAGGTTTAGGATCCTCCATGTGGTTTCGACGATATATCGTCTAGTAAGATCCAACCAAATTTGCTAATGACGAGACACGTCGTCATCTAAACATTGCCAATTTTTCCTTTCTGGATGACAAGATCTGGTCAGTATTTTCTTCCAACGACGAAATATCTCGTCCATCAAGATCTGGGATACCCGAAGACAATCAGGAGGGTTAAATGACATCAGAATAGTAAACAGATCAACATTAAAGACAAAATGCAATAAATAAAAGCAAATGAGTTAGGTATCTAAAAATAAAATATGAAGGTTAAAATGTTTTTAATCCCAAGAACAGCCTTATAATAAAACGAGTACTAAGGGGACTAATGACTGACAAATTAATCATAATTGTAACTAAATCAATGATTAACTGTGCTAGTGATTATTTAACCATGATTGAAGTTTTTTTAGCAAATCAATGATTGAAAACGCCCAACGATTAAGTGAACCAAGAGTATTGGTTCAGGTGTCTGCTTATAAAATGGTTCTAAATCCTTAACGGATTCCTTAATCAAAAATATGGCAATTTGAGAATCTGTTAAATTTAATCAAATTAAACATGGAATTTACGCATTGCGAAATATATGGCAACGAAATGCCCAAGTTATCTAAATTGTCAACCTCAATAGGCCCAGTTCTTTGTTAGCAACTACCCTACAGGTGTCTAGGAGAAAGGCTCGATTACTTGGATATACTTTTTGGAGGAACATTGGAATGAATCTCCGTCGTTTTCAATTCCAGAGTGAGCTTAATGACCTCCGTTACCTCAAAAAGATCCCTAGAGCAGTTGCCACATTTTTGCCAAAGCCAGAATAGGCCATTGTAACCTACTTGAATTGTTTTCACCTGGTTGACTCCAACAAGTGCCTTATTTGCCATGATTAGGAAGAGCATATCTTGTTCGACTGCTCATGAGAACATTTTTTGAATTATCTTAAAGAAAATGCGATTAGTCTTTATTCTTACTGTTTTTCTAATGTTCATTTTATGTATACAACTTCGCCGGTTTAAAGACATCGTAAAATTGTTTTTTTTTTATGGAGCAAGGGCCAGTTCTCTCTCTCTCTCTCTGGCCAAACTGCGCCAAACATCGTCTGTATCGTGAAATCGGAGTTAATGCGCCGAACTCTTGTATCAAGATGTAATGTAAACATGGAATTTAGAAAAGGATATTCAATATGCGTTTTACTGTGCAAGGTCCAATAATGACAAGCATGAAAAGTGTATCCTCAGTTTTTGGAGTGTATTGTTATTGATTTAATCAATTTGTACAATGTGTGTAGTTAAGACGAAGCATAGAAATTGAAAACAAAGATACTTTTTATTGGAGTATCGAGAAGTTTAAATACCATTGAAACATGGATTGAAAACTAAAAAGTTTAATAGAATACGACTTTCACAGAATCTTTATGATCTTTAAAAGTTAAAACGAGTAATTTAGTTTCAGGCATTTCAATGCTGCAATCATATAGCTTACTTTCAAAATAGGGCATGTCCAGAATGAAAAGAATTTAACAGAAACGAAAACTTATTGCTAACAAGCTTTGAATCAAAATAAAATTGTCGCAGAGAACGCATTTGACAATTTCCATGTATTGAATGTCCGTGAACATGTCACCTTTCTGAATAAAAAGTTAAAATTTTCGTTGATGCTTGACACATTAATAAAGGTAGATAATTTGGGTTTATGGTGCCAGGTCCAAAAGCGGACAGGCTGCGCCAAACGCAAGATAAAAAATACAATCAATTGATATAAAAACATTGTTATAAAGGTAAATACAAATCTTGAGCAAGAAATTTATGAAACAAAATTTTATTTTATGAGCTTTGAATCAGGTTATTGATAATATATAAAATTCAGAAAACATTGGTTGGGAAAATGATCACATTAATAAAGGAGAAACGAAGAATTGAAGATAAAAAGACGTCATCAGCGAGTACACATCGTTACCACCACGCCAAAGGGGCGAATCTGGAAAAGAGACGGTTCAACAAAAACGAGTTCAAAGTTTTGATGCTTGTCTGAAAAATATAATTACGAATCAAAAGTCGTTTTCAATGAAAATCGACATTTCCACTAAAATGGTTGGTTTTGGGGGTTTTATGGCGCAAAGGCCATATTTGGCCACATTTCCACTGATTCAAGATGATTCGTGGCTTTATCATAGTATAAAACATGAAATGGTGACTAGAAAAAATAGTTGCGTGAAAAATCGCAAAATGCAGATTGGTGCTTTTGGCGTGGTAGTAATGATATAATCCTTGGGGGAAAAAAATCACAATTTGAAGGCAATTGTTACAAATTTCATGGATACATTTCGTCTATCACAACTGGATTCGACTTAAAATTATCCAAATTAAAATTATATATATTATAAAATTATCCAAAAATTCGACCCAAAATTATTGCCAATTGGCGATAATTTTGGAATATTTGTTGGGTTTTATCGATTGAAGACAGAGTTTTATACATTAAAAATAAATTTTATTACGTAACCAAGTCTTATGGTTTAAAAACATACTTTTAGAAAACAACAAGAAGTCTGATCAGATCATGATCCCCAATACTCTTCACATTATCTCCTCTCTTTTATACATTCGGGCCGCGGTGGCCCGGTTGGAAGAGTAACGAACTAGCAACCGAAGGGTTGCGAGTTCGAATCCAGCCAAACACCGTCGTGTACAAAGGGGGCTGGTGCACGTTAAAATCTGTCGTGGCCTCAAATGTCCTCACGTTGGCGTGGTGTGGAAGTTTGGAGAGTGGGGTGCCAGCTCAGGTGTTGCCTCGTCATCTGACCGTGGTTCAAAATTACGTGGTGTTGTCCTCGGATCTTTCCCTTTGGGATTGATCCCGGACCGTCACCAATAGCCCATTGTGTTGCTCCAGTGTGACGTTAATTGAAATACCCAAATACCCAAATACTTTTATACATTCAAAGATTTACACAATTTTCCATATTGATGTGCCCCACACGGCACTATAATTGGAGGTTTGAGACCGATTCCAACATGCGGCCCCATCGGTTGTAAAACCTCAGCAGATAGATTTATATATGTTGAATTGTAATACAACAAAATATTTTTCTAATAATATTTTTAAATTTATTTAACAATAAAGGCTTTGTTAAAAAGTCAGCCAAATTATTTTCCGATGAAATATAATTTACGTTAAATAGTTCATCTTTTATTAATTTACGAATAAATTTGTACTTGATATCAATATGTTTAGTTTTCTGATTTTCCTGACTATTTTTTGAAAAATAGATAGCAGATTGATTATCACAATATACTTGGGGTCTTATGTAATCACACAAACTTAATTCATTTATAATTCTACTAAACCAAATAACTTCTTTAGTGCAATCGGTTAGTGCAATAAATTCAGATTCCATTGAGCTAAGAGCTATGCACTTTTGTTTAGAAGATTTCCAAGATATTGGGATGTGACCAAAATAAATTAAATAGCCACTACTTGAATGTCTGTTTGTGAGACCACATCCCCAATTTGCATCAGAAAAAGCAATCAAATTTGAACTTTTTACATTGGAAAGATTAATTTTAAAATCCTTTGTAAGAAAAACATAGTTCATAATATCAACAACGTAAGACCAGTGTTTGTAAGTATAACCATTACAAAACTGAGACATTATATTAACGGCAAATGCAATATCTGGTCTGGATCTATCTGACAAAAACGATAAACATCCTATTAAGGAACGATAGGGAAATTTCCTCATTAAATCATTTTCAATTATTTCTTCCTCTTTAACCTTATCAGGTAAGTTACAACCAATTTTAAAAGGTAAATTCACAAAACTTTTAGGAAGATCTTTGAATTTTGACATTAATTTTTCAATGTAGGTAATTTGATGTAAATAAATCGAATTTTCAATTTCTTGAAAGTTTACGCCTAACAAATATTTAGTTTTACCTAGGACTGTAAGATCCAATTTTTTGTCCAATAATTCGATTACTTCATTTATCAAATGTTCCCTTTTTGAAAACAAAACCATATCATCTACATAAACAATTAAAATTACATCTTTAAATTTGTAGACACAATTACACCAATTTAACTGAGAAAATCCTAATTTAGTTAAAATACCGTCTAATTCCAAATTCCATTCTCTACCACTTTGATGCAGACCATATATAGCCTTTTCCAATAGACATACTTTGTTTTCGGATCCTTTCAGCACAAATCCTTTTGGCTGTTTCATGTATATAGTATCCTTAAGGTGTCCATATAAATATGCACTTTTCACGTCAACTTGACAGTGATACCAACCCAACATAGAAATCAATAGTACAAACAATAATTTAACAATAGAAAAATTGACAACTGGTGAAAAAATATCTTTAAAATCAATGCCGGGTTTTTGCTTAAAACCTTGAGCAACAAGACGAGCTTTATACCTTTTAGGTATATTGTTTTCGTCCATTTTTATGCTGTACACCCACTTACTTCCAATTATGGTTGTATTTGGGGGGGTGTCCACTAATTTCCATACTTGCCTATCCTTCATTATCTGAATTTCTTCATTCATGGCAGTATTCCATTTAATTTTATCCTTACTTGCTTGCGTTTCTTCATAACTTTTGGGGATTTCGACATTGTAACACTGATCATACATGTCGTACATCTGTTGGTCTAAAAAATTAGATTCATCACTAGAAGTAGATGGCACATTAGAAATATCCACATTAGGATGTTCAGTTTCTGGCTTAAAATTGAAATTTACAGGATCAAACCTAATCTTATTTTTAGTACAGTACTTTTTAATATCATTTAAAGATCTCATTCTCAAATTTTCAGGAGAATAATAGTATACATCTATCCTATTGCTTTTATTTCTAGGTTTTTCGATTCTACGCCAATTTGAAATGTTAAGACATTTTAAGTTCTCAGTTTTATCTAAATCTTTAGAATCTAAAACTTGAGTTTCACTTTCCGATTTTACTTTTATATTTTCATTTGATTGATAAATAGGAATATCAGAATTAAGATCGAAAGAAACGTACTCAAAGTTTTTACCAAATAGTACATCAACAGCTTTCTTACTTTCGTCGATATGAACATGGACTGTTTCAACTATTCTCTTCTCGTTTGGTACATATATTCTGTAACCTTTAGTTTTCAAACCATATCCTGTCAAAATACCAAGTTTAGCTCTGGGTTGTAATTTATTTCTCTGTATTTTAGGAATATGAACATATGCCAAAGAGCCAAAAATTCTAAAATGTTTTACTGATGGTTTGAAACCAGTCCATATTTCGTTAGGAGATATACCCTCAGTTAATTTGTGTTCGCATCTATTTTTAGTATGAATAAATGCTAAAAGTGCTTCTGACCAAAATTGTGGTTGTAAACCACTGTCTTGAAGCATAGCTCTGACACAATCCATGGCTGTTCTATTGAACCTTTCTGCAATGCCATTTTGTTCAGGGGTATAAGTTGAAGTTCTTTCGATTTTTATTCCTAGATCATTTAAAAACTTTTTAAATTCTTTGTGACAAAATTCTAAACCATTGTCAGTTCGGACACATTTTAACTTAACATTTAGCTGTCTTTCAGCTCTAACCAAGTATTTTTTAAAGTAATCAAAAACTTCATTCTTATTTCGAATAATATAAACAGTTACTTTACGTGAAAAATCATCAATAATAGATAAAAAGTATTTGTTTCCACCTAGAGAGTTAACTGGAGCAGGACCCCACAAATCCATATGGATCCTTTCCAAAACATTTTTAGTTTTCCTTTCGTACATATAGTTTCTTTTTAAGGATATTCTAGTGGATTTAGCAATAGCACAAATCTTACAATTTTTATCTATATTCTTACAATTAAGTTTTTCAATTCCTTTTACACAATTAATTTTACTCATATTTTCAATTAAGGGCATGTTAACATGACAAAACCTACGGTGGGCTTTTTCTAGATCTAAACCAGTTACATATGTATAATTTTTAATCTTGGGATAACCTTTCAAGATATACAATTTTCCAATTCTGGGAACAGTAAACAAATATTTATTATAACTATTATAAATAATCATTTTGTTATTTCCCCATTTAATTTGGTTTCCCACAAGGTAACCACTAATTAAATGGGGTTTACCATTACTACCATTACCACTAATTAAATTTCTTCTCATATTAGGCGAGTATAACACATCTTTTAAAGTTATATCATAATTTCTGTTTCTATCTAAAACTGTAAATTGAATATCACCCATACCTAATACTTCCGAGGTGCTGTCCTTGTCTCCGACTAGGATCTTCTGTGGTGGTAGTTTTCTGAATGTCGTAAACATATCGCGTTCTTTACAGAAGTGGGCAGTTGCAGCAGAATCAATGAGAAATTCCCTCGGTCTTTCATTTGGAAAATTTGAAACTGCATAGGCACGTTGAAGATCAGTTTTTGGATTGTCCTCCATATAAAATAATTCACCACCAGGTTTCTGCCGATTGCATTTCTTGAAGCACTTCGATTCGTAATGTCCCGACTTTTTGCAGTAGTTGCAGAATGGTCGCGGCCCCATACGACAAACTGTCGACTTTCTTGGGCTTGAAGGAATTAATTCAGGGTCCAGTACGCATCTGCTGTGATCAGGAGTAGACGCCCGTGTCTCCTTGTATCTAGATGACTTGTTTCTTGTAGCATAAGCATCGGCCACGATACTTAATTTTGTGCCTTCGTCTTTCCGCTTCAGCTCGATTCGGCTGGATTCTGTTATTAAATGTTTAGACAAATTGTCTAGCGTGAACTCGTTGTCATCCATCCTGTATAGCAATTGTACCAGATTATCGTATTCGTGAGGCAAATGTCTTATTAGTTGAAAGCAAACTAAAAGGTCTGGGATTTCGAATCCACATTCTTTTATCTGTAACAGCTTCTCATGCACTCGTTTGCAGAAGAGTCCAATGGATTCGTCCTACGGCTGGTAGCGGATTGAAAAGAACTCGTCCACAAGGCCTGCCAATCGTGCTCTAGATGCTGGTTCAAAGTTGGTCTTTAATATATCCCAGGCTTCCTTACCGTCTTCAGTAGATGAAATTAAGACTTGATATTTTCTGTCTATGCCCTGGTAGATAGTTGTATATGTCCTCTGCTTCCTATAACGATAGTCTCTTTTTTCTTGTTCTGGAGCATCTTCCAATAATAGAGGTTCCGTTTTAGTGATAAATTCCCAGCATTTCCGGTCGATTAGCAATACCTTCATGTCCGTCTTCCACGTGGCATAGTTGAAATCCGATAACTTCGGGAAGGAAAACATGGACATTTCTTGAATACCCATCATACTGGATACCGGTAGTGGCAGAATTCAGGTTCAGCTTAAGGTCTGAGGCCCATAACCAATTGTTGGGTTTTATCGATTGAAGACAGAGTTTTATACATTAAAAATAAATTTTATTACGTAGCCAAGTCTTATGGTTTAAAAACATACTTTTAGAAAACAACAAGAAGTCTGATCAGATCATGATCCCCAATACTCTTCACATTATCTCCTCTCTTTTATACATTCAAAGATTTACACAATTTTCCATATTGATGTGCCCCACACGGCACTATAATTGGAGGTTTGAGACCGATTCCAACAATATTAAAACCCGTCGTCAGTCTATACTTATTGCCGTTTGGCGACAAAAAGTTTCATCACTAATTTAGCGCTGAACCGGTACCGGATTCTCTAGTATTACAGAAAATTACTGTATCAACAGAAAAAATCCAATGCCACTGTTTTCCCTTTCCCTTTAAAAAAATAAATACTTTTATGTTTGAACATACACCCAAGCTTCAGACAGTTGGTTTGGTCCTAAGGCGCAATGTCCGTTAGCGGGCAAGTTGCGCCAAACAGATTAAATATACCCAATAAAAACAGTTAAGTATAAAAACAGCTAGCGTATTAAAACAAATCCAGACAGTTGCAAATGCTTAAAATGTTCCTAAAATACAAATAATTCCAAGTTGAATCGTAAATATTCATCGCTTAAATACTTTCCGAAATGAATTTCGCCATTCGTATCTTCCCGTACTTAATCTTTCTGTCCCAATTTGACTACTTTAATGGATGCGAAGTTCAAGTCAAGCCTAGTCGAGCTTAACGAAAATTTTGTAGGTGCAATTTGGTTTCAGGTTTGGTCTTGGTTTCTTAGGAGATAGTTGAATTAACGTCACACTGGAGCAACACAATGTGCTATTGGCAACGGCCTCGCAATTTTGAACCACGGTCGGATGACGAAGTCACCCATCTGAGCTGGCACCCCACTTTTCAAACTTCCACACCACTCCAACGCGAGGACATTCGAGGCCATGACAGATTGAACGTGCACCAGCCCCCACATGCACGACGGCATTTGTTTGGATCGAGTTTCGAACTCTAAACGCTCCTGTGGCTAATCCGTTACTCTTCCAACCTGGCTACAGTGTCCCCCGTTAGCTTTATGAAATCCAGCCAGCTTTCATTCAAAGTTCTTACTCATTCGACAGTGGATCAAAGCGTTTGGGAAACCTTAAAAGGAAAAAATTGAAATAAGCCTAACCATAAGAACTACATAACGTAAAACAAGATTATATTTTAACTGTTTTAAAAGTTTAGTTCTCACTTTGAAAACCCGTCACGAGATTACGTCAATGTTACAAAAGTTTTCATGGATAGAGAAGGACGGTTGTTGATTCATTTGGGCACGAGGTACAGTAGACAAGCTGTGAAAAACTAAAAAGTAGAATTATAAAATGACAAATAATAAAATGACACATAAAGCACGATCAAAATGCTTTGTTGAAATAGGGTTGTCAACGACGAAAAATAAAAGCCTCTGGTTAAAAAAGCAAGTGATCATCTGGTTTTTACCAATCACTGGCCAATTTTAGCTCGTCAGGGGATTGGATTAGTTATATCATGGCACTCGGTCCTCTTGGGATATTGTGCAAAACTCAAAACATAAAACCAAAAACTATTTAAATACACTATTCAATAAAATTAAAAGAATTCCTTAACTTGTTAGGGGGTATTTAACGTCGCAGTGGAGCGACACAACGGGCTATTGGCGACGGTACGGGATCAAACCCGAAGGGAATGATCTAGGACAACACAACGTAATTTTGAACCAACATCAGATGACGAAGTCACACGAGCTGGAAACCCACTCTCTAAATTTCCGCACGACGCCAAGGTGAGGCCACGACCGATTTAAAGTGCACCTGCCCCTCTGTACACGACGGTCTTTGGTTGGATTCGAACTCGCGACCATTCGGTTGCTAATCCGTTACACTTCCAACCGGGCTACCGCGTCCCCTATTTTGTGCCGGTTTGGTTTGGGTTTTATGGCACAAGGTCCGTTAGCGGACAAGCTGCGCCAAACGCAAGATCAAATGTACCCAAAAAAAACAGTTGAAACAACCAAAATAGTGGAACAGTGGTCTAAAAATTTCAGTTTCGAATATTATAAAAAGCCTAAGTTAAAAACACTGCAGTTTAAAAACATAAATACAGGAGGATTCTTTGATTTCATGCTGGAAGCGACAACTATTAAGAGTTCTCGAAGCAAATAATAAACAATGGCTATCGAATACATGAATACAAAGCACACATGATTTTGCATATTGGAGCCCTTTACCTTAGCAGCATAATAGGAGTACTTATCCAAAGTCAACCGTCTTTTCACCGGAGCCACATAAGGCTAGGGACTTGGGTCGCAAATTTCTGCTATTTAGAGAATCGAACAGAAAATATTAGAACATTTTATTCATATTGTACGCACTAAAGATAAGATTAATGAAATGCCAACCGTTTCCAGCAGAATATTGGGTTGATGAAAAAGTTCGTCCCGTTTTTAAAAGATCGAAGAAAATTGTTTTCACTAAAAATTACATTTAATCAACATGGTATGTGCCGTTCTGTTCGATGACCTTTCTCCGTCTCTCTGGTAGCTGCATAATCCCGCGCTCATTCAAGTTCTGAGGTTTCTGGCTAAAGAACCGATACAGGTGACGAAACTTTCCGAACCACTCACGGCACGTGGAATCGTCAACGGCACCGTCACCCAACACATCTTTTGCCCCTGCGAAGCATTCTTGACTTTTTCGGAAATAAAAACACAATGTGTCGAAAATTCTCCTTATTTTCTGCCATTTTTAATGCATAAAAAATTTTAAAAACGCAAACAAACACAATTTTCCCCCAAATACTGGCTGAAATTCCTTCTTTCAAACATCAAAATTGTACACGTATGAAGTAGATAACACATCGGTTTAGCGATGCAATGCCATCTAGCGCCAGAAACGGAACCAACTTTTGCATCAACCCCGATACAACTACATGCTATCCTGTTTTAAGATATTTTAAAGCACTCGCCTGTTTCCGCATGGACACGATATGAAAGTTGTGAAACTCGCTGAACTCTACTCCATTACGCAGGAACGATGAATTGACGAATCCCAGCGTAACTGCTACTTGGAACACCGTCGACAGGTGTTATGTAATGGTCGAAGGTGGTCTCCTGCTTGATGGATTGGATGTTGGGGTTTTAGGACGCAAGGTCCAAAAGTACTTGAATTATGTCGATATTTCGCTAATATGCGAGCAGAACTTGGGGTATGTAGTTGAATCAACTTCCCACTGGAGCAACACAACGTGCTATTGGCGACGGTCCGGGATCAATCCCCAGGGAAAGATCCGAGGACAACACCACGAAATTGAATCACGGTCACACCTGAGCTGGCTCCCACTCTCCAAACTTTCACACCAAACCAACGTGAGGACATTCGAGGTCACTAGATTTAACGTGCACCAGCCCCCGTAAAACATACGGAAAGGAAATTAACCCAAGAAACATCAACAGTGTCTCCACCCAGCAATGGAGTTGTTGCTCGATGGTCATTTGGGCTTAATGCCGGGCTCATAAAGAACATTTGATGAAACAAAGATAAATTACAAAGGAACTCGCCAGGTTGCGTCTCCAAGCCAGTAAGCCAGTCCTCCTTTGTTTCATAGGAGGCATTTTCATCTGCACTTCTGGTGGACTTATCCCGATTCACGACTGTCTTTGTCTGGATTGATAGCTGGGTTTTATGGCGAAAGGTCCTAAAAAGAATCATCTACGCCAGGACCAAGTTTTGAACTCGCAACTCTCCGGTTGCTAATCTGTTGCTCTTCAAACTAGTTTACATCGGCCCGATATGAAGGCAAGTACAGTACTACACTGAGTGGCCAGAAAATTAAAGACCCTTTATTTGAAAGTAAACCAATCCGACAGTGACATAGAGGGACGTAACAACGCAGAGCTGCTTATATAAGGAACGCTCAGCTTCGGACGACGTAGTTATCACGGAGTTAATGTCAAAATGGGTAAGACAAAAGATTTAAGTGACTTTGAACGAGGGATGATCGTCGGTGCAAGAGCTGGTGCCAGCATCTCTGAAACGATGACTCTTAGGATTTTCTCGCCCAACAGTATCTCGGGTGTTTAGAGAGTGACAGTCGAGGGAAAAAAAATCAAGCGATAAGGACTATTCTGGTCGAAAAAGGCTGGTGAACGAAAGGTGAAAGGCGAGTAGTACGCAATATCCGCAGCAACAAAAGGGCAACAACACGACAAATTACATCTCAATTCAATGCAAGTGCATCAAAGCATATCTCAACGGACAATAAGACGGACTTTGCAAAGGATGGGCTTTAGCAGCAGGAGAGCATCAAGAATGCCTATGGTATCACAGAGAAATAGGAAAAGGCGCCTGTTGTCGGCCCAGGAACGACTAAATTGGTCACTTGATGAGTGTAAAAAGGCAGATTGGTCCGATGAATCTCGTTTCCTGCTCCATCACAGATGGCAGGATCAGATTATGGCGCAAACAGCATGAATTCATGGACTCCTCCTGCCAAATGACAACTCTTCAGGCAGGTGGCGGTGGAATTATGGTGTGGGGAATGTTTTCCTGGAGTACACTGGGTTCCTCGATATCTGTGGACACAACTCTGAACAGCAGATTACCTCAACATCGTTGCCGATCACGTGCACTCGTCTATGATGATGTTCCCTTCCGGAAATGGTCACTTTCAGCATGACAATGCATCTTGCCACCGTGCTCGATCGGTCAAATTGGTTTGAGGAACATCAGAGTTTAGTGCACGTGCTTCCATGGCCAGTCCAGTCCCGACCTCAATCCTATTGAGCATTTGTGGGACGAAGTAGAGAGATCACTTCAAAGCTTGGAAACGCCACCATCTAATCTGACCCAACATAGAGCTGCTATTATGTCAGCATGGGCCAACATTCCTCGGCAACGGTATCAGCATCTTGTTGAGTCCATGCCAAGGAGAATATCGGCTGGGATCAGAGGTAAAGGTGGACCAACTCGTTATTAGAGGGTCTAATTTTTTTGCCACTCAGTGTAAATTTTCCGTAGATCCCAAAATATAGCAATGAGATAAACACAAAAATAGAAAATTGGGAACGTCTCTGGAGATCAAATGAAGATCCAGGATATGTTTGGCTTTAAGCTAACCAGGAATCACAGCCTACCGAATACAGAGCAAATAGTCAGTTAACGTATCCTCTAAGACGCAAGTGCGTAGGCAAGTGCGTAGGCAAGTGCGGTTTTGACGTGTGGGTGGTTTAGAATATACTAGGGCTCGTGACGAGTCAACGTTTCGAGCAATTTTCTAAATTGTTCCACAAATTTTTTTTTATTCAATTTTGTCTTGGAGAATCATTCGACTTAAAAATTTTCTAAATCTTTGTTCAAATGGTTCCCATCTTTTAGCAGATCAAATACTGAAAATATACCGTTCCGTTCATCGAAAGTAGACTTCAAAGAACCATCAATGATGCAATCAGTGGATCAGAAGATGGGATAGAGAAGTTAATTTCAGATCAAAAGAAAATGTTAGACGGACCCACTACTTCAAACGTCGGTAACTTAGAGTGGTTCAACCTCCATGAGAAGATTGGGAAAGATAAGTATTACTTCATTTAGATCCCGACACAGCAGTTGTAATCTTGGATGTAGAGCTTCTTAACAGAAGAGGGGATATGTAAAAATTGCCCCTGATCCCGGGAGATATGAAGCAAAATATCGAGAACGGCTGCAAGGGAAATCTCCCAAGGTACAGTGAATACATATACATTGTCCATTATCTGTAAAATTACTGATTGTCGTTCGAAAAGGTGGACAAGACTCCGGTCTACACCTATTACTTCGTCCGCCGGATTAGGTAGATAGGTAATGAGGGTTTTATGGCGCAAGGTCCAAAAGCGGACAAGCTGCGCCAAATGCAAGATAAAAAGAAATAACCAATTTATACATATAAAGCAGAGTTGACGTCTCTGCGGGTTGAGACAGAACAGTTGGCGTCTGTCTGTCTCTATACAAATCTACACCGTTTAACTAATTCACACCAAATTTGGTACTTATTCTTTGGAACCCTGCGGCTACATATTGACCCTCGTACCATCTGTCTTGGGTGTGCCCAGAGGGGCTTAAAACACTATTCGAAAACACCATAGGAATAATATTGCGTATTTATACTAATATATAAGGCCAATTACTAAATTTGGTGCATTCATTCTTTACAATTTCGGGGGATTGAATGTTATGGTTTTATGGCGCAAGGTCCAACAACGAACAAGCTGAGCCAAACACAAAACAGAATGTAATCCAGTAAAAGTACATTTAAGAATCAAATCCAAGGTAAAGATAAAAGATAGATTAAAACATGCAAAATGCGTAGATGAGAATAAAAATAATCAAGTAGTCAGATGACAAAAAGACCATTGTCTGCGGCATAACTAATGAGATTTATTTATATATAAATCAAATTTGGAATGGTGAAATTGAAAAGATTGATAATACACTGCTGGCCACCCAAATTGCAACACCAAGAAAGACAAGAGATATCACAACAAAATTTATTTTGTGGATAACATGTTGACCAAGTATCAAATGATTAAATTTATAGACTTCTGTGAAGTGTAGTTCCTGCCAAAATCAGTAGCCAGAGTAGCCGCCATTGTTGGAGATCACCGCTGCCACACGCCTCGGCATTGATTCAAAGAGACTTTGGATGTGTCCTTGGGGTACAGCAGACCAAGCAGCTTCCACACGTTGCCAAAGTTGATCTGGTGTGGCAGCTGGGGATGTATTCTGGGTCAATCGTTGAGCAACCATGGACCACATGTTTTCTATCGGCGAAAGATCCGGAGAGCGAGCTGGCCAGGGAAGCAATTCAATCTGGCGATTGACGAAGAACCCTTGGACAATGCGTGCCACGTGTGGTCGCGCATTATCCTGTTGAAATATGGCTGTGGGCAAGCCCTGAAGGTAAGGAAGGACAACTGGCTCCAACACCTCGGAGATGTAGCGCTGGCTGTTTAAAGTACCGGCAATGCGTACTAGAGGAGTGCGAGAGTGATATCCAATACCGCCCCATACCATAATACCCGGTGCAGGACCAGTGTGGCGGTGCATAACGCAGCTGTTCAGCATCCTCTCTCCACGGTGTCTCCAGACTCGAATCCGACCATCGTGGTGTTGCAGACAGAAGCGTGACTCGTCAGTAAAGACAATTTCATTCCATTCTGCCGTCCACATCCTTCTTTCATCGCACCATTGGCGGCGGAAACGTCTGTGGTTCTGCTTCAAGGGTAGACGAAGCAATGGACGTCTTGCGGACAGACCACTCTGCTGTAAACGGCGTCGAATGGTACGCGCAGACACTGGATGATGCGGTACAGACTGAATGTGCTGTGCTATGGTTCGTGATGTGGCTGAGCGATCCGTCACTGCCATACGCACAATATGCCTGTCATCACGTGAAGTGGTGCACTGAGGTGGATGCGATCGAACACGTGGGTCCGTCGTACCCTCCTGCATCCAACGATCACATATCCGCATTACAGTTGTTTGGTTTCGTCCAACACGACTACCGATTTCCCTGAAAGATAATCCACACTCTCGGTAGGCCACTATCCTTCCTCTGTCGAACTCGGATACTTGATCAAAAGATGATCGCTGTTTTCTACGAGGCATAATTGATCGTTTTTTTGAAAAAACCACAAGAAAAACACAATTGCCGTACTTGAAATCGTCGAAATCTCCAAGCCTTTAATAGCGCTTTGAAGTGGCGCCACAGGCGCGCGTGATGTGCGTCTGTGCTGAAATTCTAATCATTTGCATATCTCACCTCCGCTAACGCATGTTGTAAATTTCATATTATTTGCATGCTTCCTTCAGGGTGTTGCATTTACGGTGGCCAGCAGTGTAGATTGATGAGTCATTTTGAATTTGGAAAATTAAATGAATTTAAAACCAACTGAACGTAAAAATTCGAAGAGGTTTGGATGTGGTTTTCCCCAACCAAATCTTAAATTTTTAAAAGTATAATTTTGAATATTTAAAACGATGATTAAAAACAGGACAAATACTTAAAATATGATAAACAAAAATAGCCGAGCATGAATCACAAATGGTTGCGCTTTCTCCTAATGAAAGATGACTGGGTGAAACGTGTCCAATGCGAAGGAGGATCAGTTTGACTCCGTCCTCACTGGAGATGCTGATCACTGATATGGGTTTTTACAATGCAATTTGTCGATGACCTGCAGGTTCCATGACTCTTACCACAAGGAGTTAAGGGGGCTTACGACCTTTGAACCACTCTTAATGGAATGGAAATTAGGTCAGTTTCAAAGCTATATAATTTGTTAAGTATTGCATAAAATGGAATACTTTTTTTTTCATTAGCCTCCTGCATTTATAAGGTATAAAATACATTGTACAAACATGAACTAAATATTAGCAGGAGTTTTTGTGTCGGGTTCGTTAAGGTATAACTTTGTTATGAGTCAAGGTTTGATGAACAGGGCTAAGCGCAAGATTGCACATAAACAAATAGATGTATACAAATAAATTTTAGTGCATGTTGTTCAATATATATGACAGATTAAATTAATAGCAAAACATTTTAAAAAATAAATATTTAATATTTTTTATCAATAATGTTTCATGGAAGCAGTAAATTTTCTGATACGTCAACAACAATTAATTCCCCAAAATTCCAAAATAATAAAATTTTCCAATATTATGCTCTTAAAACAAGCATGTAGGTTTAACGAATATGTATACCAATTTTTGATCAATTTGCTCAAATAGTACTTGAGATATCATGCGCTTAATCTGAGATTTTTCTAAAAAAACAAAGCTGAGAAAAACAGCCGTAAAGATAAAATTTCAGTTACAGATGTTTTTTCACAATCAAAAGTGTTATACATTCTCTGAAAATATCAAATAACCATTCAATAACTAATATGTAAGATTATTTATAATATATAATCAAGTATATTGTTTTTAATTAATATAAAGTGACGAAAAATATCAGATTTCAAGACCTCGAGACAAGAGTGAAATATACTTCTTGATTTTGGAGGTACAAAAGATCATCATATTCACTATTAATTTACTATTTAAGGCCTTCCATAGTTGAAAGTCTTCCATATTAGTAAATTAATATAAAAATAAACTCACAATATTTTTTTATTTTGTAATGCCCCTATACCATCAAAATTCTCCAGCTGCATATGTGCATCCTTCCTCTTCAAGTTTTCTTTCTTCGCAGTCTTTCAATTTTTGTCTTCTCAATTTTCTTGCATCAAATGTGGACGACAATGCCTTTCTTTCTGCATCACGTAATCTGCAGCTGTCTGAAGCTAATGCAGCGTTTTGAGCATTCACTCCAGGATCAAGAGCAGTCATGATGTTCAATCGCCCTTGCTGACCCTCATTGAAAGCAACAACAGCTTCATTGACAGCTATCTCCACTACAGTTCTTCCAGCACTGGAGGTTTTTGGACAATACTTCCAAATCAACGAATTCAAACTTTCATTGGCATTTTGTGTTTTTCCTCCGAGACATTTTTTTAGCAGCTTCGGGTTCGATAAGTCCTTAAAAATTGGCTTTATGACATCTGATACTGGACGAGGAAGAGAATTCTTGTGCTTAGGAGTTTCTACACCTAATGCAATGCTTTTGTTGAATCAACACCATGAACTGGCTCCATTTGGACAAAAGTCATGTGTGGGATCATCATCCTTTGAGTACTTATGGTACCATATGGCCCAAATTGCCTTTTGCATGCCTCGTACCGAATCACAATTGCCTCGTATGGCATTCCCATAATAAGAAGTGATTTGGTCAATCAAAGTGTCAGTTAGACGACCTTTCCCACTCAAAGTTTTCTTGTCTGTCAGTTGTTGGCACATTCTTTTTCTTGCCAACCATGGTGCAGTTCCCAAATGTAGATAGTTCACCGCAGCTCATACACTTCACTGTAATCTTCATTCCTAACCCATAAGTTTTCGAGAAGCTTATTTCTAGCTTCTCATGGCAAATTAAATAGACCACGCATTGTTGCATGTGATTGAAAATGTGTTCTAAATTCACAATTGAATAGCCCTTAAAGTTCACATCAGGTATGTCGGCATTAACTTTCAATTTTCGGGACGATGCCGTTTCAGAACCGCTCTGCGTCTGGGACGGTGAGTACTGGTTTCCATAAAAAGTATGCCGTTTTCGTTTCTTCGGTCTCTGACCAGACGAACGCTTTTTTTGAACATCCATGATACAAAACAAATAGAATCTAAATTATAATAAATATATAAAGTAACAGTACACAAAATACAGCAATGAAAATTATAAAAATGAGAAGAAAATATAATAAAAAGGAGCGTTTTCACCAGATATCCAAAGGATTCAGTCACCAACATGCATGAGCAAAGAATACTTTTGTTTTGAAACATGCCCTAATTAAAGAGTTGAGCAGTAAGTCTACTGCTGAATTTCACAACAGAATAAATAAATAACTAGTGGCTGACTCAGAAAATAAAATTGCAAAGACTAAACACTCTCTACTTAGGGTGCGGCGTCTGTGGTAGTGCCAGCAGTCCTTTGAAGCCCATGTTTTGCTCAGTGTACCTTTAGATTTTCTTTCATATCTCTGGTATTTATTGGAATTTTGTCATGCGGTTGGTGTCAAAATGATCAGAAATGTCTGTACTTTAAAATATATTTTTTTTGAAAAATCGAATTTTTGGAAGGTTTAAAGGTCGTAAGCCCCCTTAATGAACTCCTTTATGGAAATCTTGATGTCAGAAAAGAGGGAATGGCTTGCGACATTGGAACAGAAGCTGCTTTAGCAGTACTGCCAGTAAGCTCATTATCTTGATGCCTACGTGACTTGTGACTTAACGAGAAGACGATGCACGACCCCGAATGAAAGGCAATAGAGGATCCAAAAAGATCTATTCCACGGGAAGAGGTCGAAAGGTGACCCAGCCTGTGAACTTCCTGGAGAGAAGGCTACCGTATAATATACACTACTCTTTGTGAAAATTGCAGCACTGAAAGAATCATAAATAAATTAAATTTATTCCACGTATTACTTATAGTGGTTTAAATAAACGATCACATTTTCAGAATAAAACAAAAATAATGCCGAAAATCAGTATCTTTGTGCAGCCCCGCACGAGGGATCAGAGCCTGTCCACGTCGTGGCATTGAATCATACAAATTTTGAATGTCATGCTGAGGAATGGCATGCCAGATGGCCTCTATCTGATGCCAAAGTTCAGCCGTACGAGCGAGTCGCCGTCCGATGTAATTTCAGACTTGCTCAGAGGGCTACATGTTCGGGGAACGTGCAGGCCATGGAAGAAGCGGAACCTGTCGTGCACTGAAGGCTTGCACATTCCGAGCAACGTGTGGACGGGCTTGGACTTGCTGAAATACAGCTCCTGGAATGCGTTGCAGAAGGGGTAGGACCTCGGACTCCAAAACTTCCCTGATGTAGCGTCCGCTGTTCAGTGTCCCACCAATTCAGAGTAGGCGGGATCGCCCATGATATCCAAAAGAGCCCCAGACCATAACGCCAGGCGTTCGACCAGTATGACGCTAAATAAGACTCTGGGAGAAGGAGTTCACCTCTGTAGCGTCTGACGAGTACGCGTCCATCGTTACAGTTCAGATTGTAGCTGGACTCATCTGAGAAGACGACTTGTTGCCAATCGGCATGTAATTGGCTGTGTTGATGAGCCCATTCTAGCCGGAGGCGTCGGTGTTTCAGCGTCAAGGGAATCCTTGCACGTAGCCCATGGCGCAGCAGATGTCTACGAACCGTGGGGGCAGACAGTGACACGCCTGTAGACGTGCTCCAATGTTATGCCATTTCACAAGACGACGCTGTACGGTCCATTACCGTCATGCGGATGAGGTGTCGGTCGTCCCGTGGTGACGTCATATTCCGTGGCCCACTTATGGGGTTTCGTCTTGTCCGGTTCTCCATAGTCCATCTCCTCCACACAAGCATCAGAGTCGTATCATTACGTCCCGTGCGAGTGGCGATTCAACGATACGAAAGTCTACCCTCACGGAGGCCAAGCATGCGGACACGTTCGAACTCCGTTAGTTGCTCGTATGGCACTGCGCTTTTGGCGAGGCATATCGACTTCTAATCAATCATTTACAGCAGTCAAACGACGATACACATTTTAACGCACCTTTACAGTGCATTTTATAGACGACTCACTTGGAAGTTTAGAGGGTGTTTCTCGGCCCAAACATGGGTGATAACTTGTAATTCTAATCATTTGCATTCCTTCATTGTGTTGGAAATTTCACAAACAGTAGTGTATGGCGCTAGCAGCCATTTAAGAACATTTTTCTTACTTGCGTGTCCAGATCGATGCCCTGGACAGACAATTTACGACTGCGTATAGAGGGCCAAAGGGAAGATCCAGTAGGTTCTATTCCGCGGGAAGAGGTCGGACCCGGCCTGTGGACTTCTGGGAGAGTGAAGGAGGCTACTGGATAATTTATGACGTTTACAAGCATTTACGAACTGTTTTTTACGTGTAAGTTATGTCAACCCTCCTGGGCTTCTTCAGGGAATTAAAAAACCTATTTAATTTCCTCCAAGGCATCAAAGTTCTAACAGAACTTTGAAAAGGAGATAAACCACCAGCTGATTAACTGTTTCTGTTGTTAGACGTACTGATCAAAAGCTTAGGCTATGTTCGTATAAACTTGAGCGCAATGGTTCTGCTACCATAAAGGACTGATCACCAAACTTGAGCACTATCCGAAGCGGTCAGTAGATGGGAGGGTGACCTCCTGTTTGTTCCATTCTTCTCTTTATAATTTTGATGTTAACTTTGTTTTTCAATTTCTCCAGTATCTTCACTAAATTTAATCAACTCGTTTACTGTTCCCGTTATTAGATATGCTTTTTACAGGAAGATAAGGGATTAAAACTCCACCGGAGCTAGGATCCCTGAAGAAACGATCATTTATTGTAAAGACATTTTTTCTTCTCGTTACGCCGTCAAGCGTATAGAAAAAGAAATCGGACACACCTTTCTGAACCCGCGTAGGAGGAACCACTAAGTAAGAAGGTGGACAGTATCCCAATGTATTCGGATTACTTTGTCGGATTAAGTAGTCGGAAAGGGCAAAAGAAGAGAATGTTATAACGGGCATGTTAGAATTTGTCTGGAGAAGCAATGCATCACTTCAACATAGAAATAAGGGGAACTCCTGAAGGGAACAGTAGGGCACGTGCGTTTTACGCAAACTTCGTCTCGTATTTAAGAGGGTGGACTGTATTCCCATGTATACGGATTACTTTGTCAGCCGTCTTAATTACAGCCGGAAAGGGCAAAAGATGAGAACGATATAACGGGCATGTTAGATATTGCCCATATTGCGTGCCATCCTCCAATTTTTATCAACTACGAACGTCCAACTAAATTGAAAAATTATTTCAGAGACATGGAATCAGTTATTTTTACTAATTCATCAATATTCCTGCGTTAATAAATGTTCCTATAATTGGCTTTAACGTTACAATGCAAAATTGTAGCCGCTTTAAAATTGAATGTGATGTACTTGTAAATGTGTACATTGCACAAAATACAATTTTGAATTAAATTCATAATCACTTCGATATTTTTGGAAATGTATGTGCCATTCTCCTAAAACCGTTAAATCACTTAATATGTGTGTATTTATTTCGATTTCATTTTAGAAAAAAAAAAATCACTTGTTCCATTTTGTTTATATCTGCGAATAATCGTTTCTGTGTTACCATGTAGCATAGCGTATAATATTCTAAATCCTCTCTTACTATTATAAAAGTATTTGTGAGTGCGGTGTCCAGACGAATCTATAACATAGAGACATGAAATTTGGCTCAGGTAAATTTAATCTAGAAACTTAATATTTTGGGCTGGCCCGCGTAACTCCTCCTTCACTATGACGCATCTGCGCAGACCGATCTGACAAAGATACTTATCGCGCATACTAACTTCAATTAATGTTATTAAATTGTGGACCATCCAACGTATTCAAAGAGCTCTTGATTAAAAGTGCGCCACGAGTCGTTGCCACACCGCGCGGCGTAGAATACATCTGTACCTTTTTCTAATTGTTTCCGTTGATTGTCTGTTTAGCAACTTGGCCAGAAGTGGTTTTTGCTCCAAAGAAACCCTATCAACCAACCTATCCTCAGGAAAGAGTAAATAAACCACTATTGGGAGTGCTTACGTAGATTGGACAAACGAGTGGGAACGTGGTACAGCTGTAGTCTCTGCCGCGCGCGGTGGCAACGCGTTTTTTTTGGCGGCGTGTTTGGCGCACTTTTTATGTCGCCAAGGAAATCTTCCAACATCGAATATATACTGCATACGTACGGAAGAATTATGTAAATCTGAATTAAACAACATTTTGACTAGAAAAACACTGCAAATATTGAATAATTATATGGACTTTTAGCGTAGTTATAAGCGACTCATGCCGGTGAGGGTAACCCATTTTTTCTCGAATTTCCAACAGTGAATCTATACTGTACATATGGATGAAATGAATCAAAAAATCAACATAAGTAGAATATAAGTTATTTTAACAGTTTTCACTGTAAATGAGGGTTTCCTGTTTAAACGGGGCTGCCAGTCGTGAACTGAACCCTCAGTCGCACCCCATTCGTTTTTTTTTTTTAATGGAACGAAATTTCAAAGCAAACCATTATAGGAACCCTTATGTTTTCCCATGCGATCTGCAAAGAAATCGCACATTCGCCATATTTAATAACGTAAATCTTGATTATAAATATAAAAAATTTAACGTAACTAACATTTAGACTAGTAAAAATGTAATCTAGTAATACAAAGAGGTACCTACGTATTAACATCATGCCCGTCCGAGAATATCAACCAAGTTTTCTTTCGGGCGGAAAATGTTTAGCAATTGCCCTAATGATGGCATCAAACATATTATCAATTGAGGCTTGTTTTTTGCTGCACATAAACTCCGCGAGCTAGGACTCGGAAGTGGTGGCGAGATGTTCCTCGATGATTTTTATTTCGCCATTTTGCACACTAATCATTCTGTGTGTGCATGCCAGTTTCAAAATAAATTCAATTGAATTTGTGGTTCACTTAGCAGTGAATATAACCAGATTGTTCCAGTTCCGCATTATTTCATAACGATCAAGCGTTACGTAAAAATTTACTTCGACGTAACAGAAAATAAAACACGATACTCTAATGAAACTACTCACTGAACTGTGGTTCTAAAAATTTTGCGAAACTATCAGAATCAATTAAATTGAATTTGTGGTTCACACTAATCATTGAAATCGCTGGCATGCGGTTAATACGTAAGTACCAACAAATTCTAGGTAAGAATTGCACCTCTGGATTAAATATATACAAATTCTAGGTAAGAATTGCACCTCTGGATTAAATATATACAAATTCTAGGTAAGAATTGCACCTCTGGATTAAATATATACAAATTCTAGGTAAGAATTGCACCTCTGGATTAAATATATACAAATTCTAGGTAAGAATTGCACCTCTGGATTAAATATATACAAAGACTAGGTCAAATATTTAAAATCTGGATTAAATATATACAAAGACTAGGTAAGAATTGCACCTCTGGATTAAATATATACAAAGACTAGGTAAAATATTTAAAATCTGGATTAAATATACACAAAAAATATAGCGAATTCAATTGAGACAATGTGGAGGCACAGGGTAAGTTAACCTTACTGTGGTTTACAATCCTCCCAATCTATATCCCTAACAATTTCCAAATACCTGTTAAAAGGATCAATATTTAGGGCCGAACAATTTTTCTCAAATAAATATTTTGCTAAATAAAAGTGAAAGGGAGTTTGTCGGTTGTGGGTGGGAAGCGTGCTTTTAACATGCCTCCACGTTGTCTCAATTGTATTAGTGTGGCACTTAGTTTCAGGGTCTACAAAAGTAAGCGAATGGTTTACTGTTAAATGATTATACCCATTGCTTTCTAAATTATTTTTTGAACTTAAATACCCCTTCCAACAGTCTGAGTGAATTGTTGTTCCCTTCTCAACCCATTGCGTTAAAACGTCCACAAGCGTATCTGCTGACCTATTGTGAACTGCAACCAAAAACATTTTTCCTGATCCTCTTTCAATCCCCCCAAAAACCCACTGGCCTTCAACTCTCCTACCCCTATTATATTTACGTTTCCCAAATTTAGACTCATCGATTTCGACTACCTTACCTACCCCTCCTATTTTTTCTGATTGCGTTTCAACAAAATCAGAAATCACCTCGTTAACAAACTGCCGCCAATCGGCTAAGGTGTGGGATGCAAAAAAATACTCCTCCCCTATATCTTCCGTCTTTGTACCCCTTAAAATCTCATGTGTCAAAAAAAAATCTCCTCCATCTTCAAATTACTCTTACGGAACCATGACCCGTGTCTAATAGATTTATAACTACGACAAGGCTTATCATCCCGACGATTTCGACAAATCCATGTGTAACCATCGCTAACAGCATTCCTAACTGAAAAAGTCATATCCCCGTTACATTTATCACATGAAACTTTAGATTTAATTAATCCCGTTTCCTTTAAAAAATTTAAAAAAGCTCTTTATCTCGACACAACTCGTAACAAAAAACGATTAGCTACTCCCTCAGTCCCGTAAGTTAGCCTACCACCAGAAAAAGAAAACTTTAAATTGCGAGCAAAATTCTCCTGAAACTTATCTACAATACTAAAAACGGAAGGCATCTTAAATAAAGAATTCTAGAAATAATAAAATAAAATAAACCGAAAAAGTACAACCTGATGCAATATCCTGAAAAAAAAGACCCGCTCTCCACTTCTATCCTGAAAAAAAAGACCCGCTCTCCACCGTGTCCAAACTAAAAAGAACAACCAATGCTGGACAGAACTGGACGCCGGCAAGGTTGCCATAAAAACAGGTTAACCCTAACCAGGAGAAAATTCGAGAAAAAAATGGGTTACCATCACCCGGTATGAGTCGCTTATAACTACGCCAAGAGTCGTTGCCACCGCGCGCGGCAGAGACTACAGCTGTACCGCTACATGGTAAACACAAACTATTATTCGCAGATATAAACAAAATGGAACAAGTGATTTTTTTTTCTAAAAAGAAATCGAAATAAATACACACATTCAGTGATTTAACGGTTTTAGGAGAATGGCACATACCATTTCCAAAAATATCGAAGAGATTATGAATTTAATTCAAAATTGTATTTTGTGCAATGTACACATTTACATCACTTTCAATTTTAAAGCGGCTACAATTTTGCATTGTAACGTTAAAGCAAATTATAGGAACATTTATTCACGCAGGAATATTGATGAATTAGTAAAAATAACTGATTCCATGTCTCTGAAATAATTTTTCAATTTAGTTGGACGTTCGTAGTTGATAAAAATTGGAGGATGGCACGCAATATGGGCAATATCTAACATGCCCGTTATATCGTTCTCATCTTTTGCCCTTTCCGGCTGTAATTAAGACGGCTGACAAAGTAATCCGTATACACGGGAATACAGTCCACCCTCTTAAATACGAGACGAAGTTTGCGTAAAACGCACGTGCCCTACTGTTCCCTTCAGGAGTTCCCCTTATTTCTATGTTGAAGCGATGCGTTGCTTCTCCAGACAAATTCTAACATGCCCGCTATAACATTCTCTTTAGCTACTTCACTTGTTTAACATTAATCTGTAATACATTTTAGCAACTACTTGTTTCGCATAGCATTAGTTTAATACATTTTAGCAACTGTACTTGTTTCGCATAGCATTAGTTTAATACATTTTAGCAACTGTACTCGTTTATCATTAGTACTATTATCATTTACTTGTTTAATATTAGTTTATTCCTTTAATAATGTTATCTAAAATTTGTAAAAAGTTTAGCCTAGCTTTATTTGATATAAATATACTAGTGATGCAAAAGTATTAGCACTAATGTTTCAATTCGAATTTTATTTGAAAAAATAAGTGGTCAATTATTGGTCTAACCACTATTACGAACATTGACATAATATATATTTGATAGCTTAATAGAAATTTAAATTCTACTGTTGCTTTATTTAATCACCTTCCTTGCAAGATACTAATGACAAATAGTCTCACATGCAATTGCAAATTAGATCGAGAAAATTATTATGAAAAATATTCACTGATTCACCCTACTCAAAGTCAATTTGGAAGGATTCGTTAATCTACAAATATAAATAGATTAAAAGGTAAAAATTCTAATTATTTAGTGACAATTGTAGCTACTTAATCGCATTAGCTTTCATAAAATGATTAACACGATAAATTAAGTAAGGAAAGGCTATTTTAATAACTTTTAATACTTTAATTACACACTTATCTTTGAGAATGAGTGCCTTTACAAGCTTTAAGATAAAAACACGATAAAATTGATAAACTCTGAATAAAGTTTAATTTTACATTATAATAGAGATTACGGTGCAATATAATAGTTAATGGTGCAATTTCCGTGAGGAAATAATTGTTGATGATAATTGTCAAAACAACACGTAAATTTGAACCACGGTCAGATGACGAAGTCACACCTGAGCTGGCACCCCATTCCAAACTTCCATTACGCCAACGCGAGGACATTTGAGGCCACGACAGATTTAAAGTGCACCAACCCCTTTGTACACGACTATCTTTAGTTGGATTCCAACTTGTAACCCTCGGGTTGCTAATCCGTTACTCTTCCAATCGGGCTACAGCTGGGCTACAATCGGGCTAGATCCAAATTGCAACACCAAGAAAGACAAGAGATATCACAACAAAATTTATTTTGTGGATAACATGTTGACCAAGTATCAAATGATTAAATTTATAGACTTCTGTGAAGTGTAGTTCCTGCCAAAATCAGTAGCCAGAGTAGCCGCCATTGTTGGAGATCACCGCTGCCACACGCCTCGGCATTGATTCAAAGAGACTTTGGATGTGTCCTTGGGGTACAGCAGACCAAGCAGCTTCCACACGTTGCCAAAGTTGATCTGGTGTGGCAGCTGGGGATGTATTCTGGGTCAATCGTTGAGCAACCATGGACCACATGTTTTCTATCGGCGAAAGATCCGGAGAGCGAGCTGGCCAGGGAAGCAATTCAATCTGGCGATTGACGAAGAACCCTTGGACAATGCGTGCTACGTGTGGTCGCGCATTATCCTGTTGAAATATGGTTGTGGGCAAGCCCTGAAGGTAAAGAAGGACAACTGGCTCCAACACCTCAGAGATGTAGCGCTGGCTGTTTAAAGTACCGGCAATGCGTACTAGAGGAGTGCGAGAGTGATATCCAATACCGCCCCATACCATAATACCCGGTGCAGGACCAGTGTGGCAGTGCATAACGCAGCTGTTCAGCATCCTCTCTCCACGGTGTCTCCAGACTCGAATCCGACCATCGTGGTGTTGCAGACAGAAGCGTGACTCGTCAGTAAAGACAATTTCATTCCATTCTGCCGTCCACATCCTTCTTTCATCGCACCATTGGCGGCGGAAACGTCTGTGGTTCTGCGTCAAGGGTAGACGAAGCAATGGACGTCTTGCGGACAGACCACTCTGCTGTAAACGGCGTCGAATGGTACGCGCAGACACTGGATGATGTGGTACAGACTGAATGTGCTGTGCTATGGTTCGTGATGTGGCTGAGCGATCCGTCACTGCCATACGCACAATATGCCTGTCATCACGTGAAGTGGTGCACTGAGGTGGATGCGATCGAACACGTCGGTCCGTCGTACCCTCCTGCATCCAACGATCACATATCCGCATTACAGTAGTTTGGTTTCGTCCAACACGACTACCGATTTCCCTGAAAGATAATCCACAATCTCGGTAGGCCACTATCCTTCCTCTGTCGAACTCGGATACTTGATCAAAAGATGATCGCTGTTTTCTACGAGGCATAATTGATCGTTTTTTTGAAAAAACCACAAGAAAAACACAATTGCCGTACTTGAAATCATCGAAATCTCCAAGCCTTAAATAGCGCTTTGAAGTGGCGCCACAGGCGCGCGTGATGTGCGTCTGCGCTGAAATTCTAATCATTTGCATATCTCACCTCCGCTAATGCATGTTGTAAATTTCATATTATTTGCATGCTTCCTTCAGGGTGTTGCATTTACGGTGGCCAGCAGTGTACATGACCAACGCACAGAAATTACTGTTGATAACACCATACAAAACTTCCCGACCAGACCACACGCAAACAACATTGAGCCTTCCATGCCCTCAGAGGTCTATACACACATCAGATCCCTTAAAATACAAAAAGCACCTAGACTTGATGCCTTTACCAACAAATCACTCAAAAAAACTCCCACTTAAAATCATTTTCATTCTTACGAAACTGATCAACATTATGCTCACATTAAATACATTCCTGACATTTGGAAAACTGCATCAATAATTCCTATTCTAAAACCTGGTAAAGAAAAATCCTTGCCAGAAAACTATCGACCAGTTTCATTACTATTGTAACGTCTTGATTCACGGGTAGCTAGACTAGTTACCATTGAAAATATCCGATTCTGGACTAAATTGGTTTATTTTACAATTTGTACAAAAAGTCGGAAAATGAATGTAAAGTTCATTAATATTAGTTCCTTGGTAGGTCCAAAGTTCTATCGAGGCGCTTAGGGCTGCTGGCGAGCCTCACAATTTCGCTCGGGGAAGTCTAACGCACGGCTACGGGTGAGCCTATTCTCAACACAAAATTACTCGAATGAGTACAGAGTTCCAAGGCAGGAAATCTCAGTCTTTCCGGACAGGATCACTACTAGGATGAGCAGTTACACGGATCTCTAGGAGGGTTCTCCTTTACGGCTACGGTCGAGCCTTTCTCACTAAAATACTCCGGCGAGTATAGGATCCCAAGGTGGGATAAATGCACAACAGTGAACGGATATTCACTTCAAGCTCCAAAAACGGTCTCTGCTGACCGCCTCTCTCCAAGCTCTCTCTCTCTGATCCTCTGTGATCCTGTCTCCGTCTCTCTCTCTCCTCTCGTGATCTCTCTCTCGTGATATCTCCAAAAACTCTATCTGTTGGGTGCTTATCGACTCCTCCTTTCCGTTTCTGGTCCGCCTTTTAGTCGGTGCTGGATTGGGTGTTGAAGATTTCTCACGTTCTTGATTGGCTGTCTCACGTTGGTCTTTCCCCTCAACTTTTACGACAGACTTCGGCGGACTTGAAAGGGTCCATCAAACCCTGTCGGAAACTCATCATCATTTATATCAATCTTCTTGGTCTCGAAATGTCGAAGAGAGCGACAGAAAGGCGCCTGCCCTTTGTTTTCAAACCACAGCGATTTCCGACCCCTGCTGGCTGGCTGTCGTTAAGAAATCATTAAGATGTTTTCGGGTGGTCGTTATGGAGTGTGGGCTTTTCCTCTCGACACCTGAGTCAACAAGACTTTTCATTTTCCCACGTTGTCGTGGTGATCGTTTCCCTAGCTGCCGTTACACTATCGACCATGAGCAAAATAGCGGGGGCTATCATTTTAAACAGATACAAAATATTTATACAAAACAATATTATGATGCCTCAGCAATTCGGCTTTACGCCACAGCTTTCGACAACACATCAATTGCTCAGAGTAGTCGAATATATCAAAACTGGCAAGGATCAAGAGAAAGCTACCGGTGCAGTATTTCTCGACATTGCAAACGCCTTTGATAAATATGGATTAAAGGCCTAATACACAAGCTCATAACACACAACTTCCCAGACCCACTAATCAAACTTGTCATATCATACCTCACCAATCGAAAATTTGTCGTTCATGCAAATAACACCAAATCCACTCCACGAAAAATCCTGGCGTCGGTACCCCAAGGATCAAAGCTCGGACATACTTATTCAATTTATTCTTGAACGATTTCCCACAACACTCTCATTGCCATGTTCGCAGATGACACTGCAATCCTAGCCCAAGACCACAACCTTAAATACTTACACACCATTCTCCAAAAACATATTCGTGTTCTTGAATCTTGGCTGATTAATTGGAAAATAAAACTGAACGTCGACAAGACCATAGCCATTATATTTACCAACAAGTATAAAATGCCCTGCAATCTGCAAATTAACGGAACTGAAATCCCCTGGGCCCAGGAAGTAAAATACCTAGGAATAATCCTTGATAAGAGACTTACTTGGAAACACATTACACACGTAACTAACAAATTCCGAGATGTAAAACGTAAAATATACCACCTAATTGCTCGGAATTCGCCAATGACTATCGATAATAAGATACTAGTCTACCTACACTATCTCAGACCAGTTATCACATACGCAAGCCAAATCTGGGGATCTGCAAGCAACAAAAACATAAACTCACTGGAAGTGCTACAATCTACAACTCTCAGGACTATAACTAACGCCAGATGGTTCCAAAGAAACTCCGAAATCAGACATGACATCAAAATCCCCTCTCCAAGAACTCACATCTCCAAATTATCCACCAAATTCTTCCAAAACCTACCCAATATCCAAAATGAATCCATACAACAGATCCCCAGATATGACGAAACACTCCCACAAAACAGAAAAGACCGAGACACACTCTACGCCTCCATAATTAAAACAACCCAGGACCAAACGAAAAAACAGCATTGATCCTCACACCTCCGCTCTGAATCATATTCCAATTTCCAATTATTTTTCTTTATTTTTCTTTTCTTTTATTTTTATTCTGTATCTGATTAAATTCATTCCTACCTTAACTAAATTCTGGGTAATCAATCTTTGATTAAGTCACATCACTGATCTATTCTACCGGAGGTTAAGGCCCCTTCGCGGGCATGCACTCCGTGCTACGCACGCCCTACAGCTCGAAAGAGAGGATCAGACAGAAGAGCAGAGAGCTTGGAGAGAACAGCAGAGAGAGAGGCGGTCAGCAGAGAGACCGTTTTGGAGATCGAAGTGAACAGCCGTTCACTGTCGGCGCATTTATCCCACCTTGGGATTCTATACTCACCTTAATATTTTATTGAGAAAGGCTCGTCCGTAGCCGTGAAGGAGGAGCCTCCGAGAGATCTGTCCAACTACTCATCCTAGTAGTGGAGATTGGTCTAATCCGATCTGGAAAGACAGATATCCTGCCTTGGGACTCTACTCATCTTTTTGTTGAGAAAGGCTCACCCGTAGCCGCGAATTAGACTCCCCCGAGCGAATTGTGAGGCTCGCCAGCAGCCTTAAGAAGCGCCTCGATAGAACTTTGGACTTTCCAACGAACTAACCTTAAATAAACTCTCCATTCCTTTTACCGACTTAATGTACAAAGTTGTAAATAAATTACATTAGTCTAGAAACGGATACATTCAATGTTAACTAGTCTAGCTACCCGTGAACCAAGACGTTACAACGGTCAGTTGACGAACTTCTAGTTCAGAGGCGAGTCTATTTTGATAGTGAATGTGTCATTCTATGAAACAAAGAACTTCATTTGAGACAGCGTTCCTCGAAAAGCTACAACCGAGCTCAGCCTCAATGCCTGTGCAGTGTTGTACCCCTATCGATCAACCAACTTTCGTAGATTGATTTTTCCTCAATCTTCCTTTATAGGTCTGAATTTTTTTTATTTGGTCGTTATCTTTCACTGTCCATCTAGAGGGCCTGCGCAATACTTCGAGACGTTCCCACTGAGTTTTAGTTTCAACATTGGTAACATGTACCAACTTTTAGCGACTTCATCCTGGATTGGTCATGGCGCAGTGGGAGGTACAGCTAAGTCGATAAAAATTAGTCAAAATCTTTATATCCCATTTGTCTCAGACATTAAAATATAAATTATGCCAGACAAGACCAATATCAAGTATTCACCATTGGCGACATCCGGGGATAGAAGCAAAGTACCAATAAAGTTGAAACATTGAATTGATCTTGACGAAAGATCTCAGTATTCTGACAAGACAAACACATAAAGAGAACTTGAAAAAATCATCCTAAACTCGAACAGGCTGGAAGTAGGTGCCATTGAGGTCAACCTTGCCTGTACCCTTATTGCTGTTTTTTAATATGGGAATAGAGCTTCGTCTCCATCTGCTCGTCCTGCCATTCAGAGTTGAAGTTTCTTCACGAGTTTTTATAATTACGAGAGCCTACGCGCCATGTCTTCGTTCCAATGCCTGAGTCGTTTTTCTAGTCTTAAATCGGGCAAACGTCTTGCCCACCGTCTATCATTTTTTCATGTTAAAAGGATGTTTGGACACGATCACCTTGGCATCTTTAGCTCCTAGAAATCTGAAGTTCTCAACTTGGTTTCTTTTTTATTCGCAATATATCTTTTATGGTTCTTAACGCAAGTTGACTTAGGTTCATTTTCAAAGTTTGTAAGCAGCTTATGAAAGTTATTTGGGAAAACATTGGATGCGTAAAAAAGATTATCCGTTTCTATCCGCAGCGTGAAATGAACTTTCCATCAAGTGATGTCAAGGGATCTCAGCGTTTCCGAAGACATGTTACAAGACAATGCGCAATATCAATGTACATATAGCCACCCCTACATATCCTCCTACCCCATGAAGCAAGAACTTCGTCTTCGTTAACCAGTTCAAATGAACTCTGAAACATTTAGCTCATAAGACTGAAATGAAGACAAGATGATTCTCCCACACATCTATATACAAAGCAAAGCTCCATACTCTGGCTTAGGATCAGCTTATTGCCTCTACGAAGAAGGAACATTAGCAAAAACCTGGTCGACTAAACTCCAAATTAACAAGTGCGTTTGTTCCAAGCGGAGTATGTTGCAATCAGAGTAAGTTAGATTGGCCCCTGAAAATGCAACATTCTCAGACAGCCAAGTTGTTTTAAAAGCTTTCCGAAATCCAACGTCCAGAATTCCCCTCAAAGAAATTCAGAACCTCCTCCACAAAAAGCCAGGATTTTAGAACTACGATGCATTAAGGCTTACGTTGGACACAAGGGTAACGAAAAAGCAGACAGTCTTGCTAAGTGGCAGCAAACAAAGATACTCCAGAGGACAATCAAATAGCCTTCCAGTCTCACTTCAAGAAACTTGCAAGGGACCACATTCTTCAACTATGGCAGGTAGAATGGAACAGACGACACAGACCGCTCAACATACGATCTCATTCCAAACGTTACTATGGATATCCCCGCAGAGATAGAAGTCTTTTGCAGTTTGTAACGGGCCACGTCCCATTCCCTAGCTATCTCCACATATTCGGGTTATCTCAAACCTACCAATGTTCCTGTGGGATAGAGGGAACTCCAATGCATTATGCCTTAGAATGTCTCCTCACAAGCTCACTCCACCTGCGTTGACTACTACCAAGACCCACCCCAGGATGGCTAAACCTAGTACTAAACCACAGGAAGTGCAGAGCAAACATTTGCAAAATCGAGATCCTGGCATAACGTGGACGGGATTTATAACGACATAAACAGTTCCAAATGACCATCAGATGACCGAAGAAAACCAGTGACTGAATAAGAAACTAATAAACTCCCACGGGTTGGTTGGTTAGGGTTTTATGGGGGTATTTCAATTAACGTCACATTGGAGCAACACAACGGGCTATTGGTGACGGTCCGGGATCAATCCCAAAGGGAAAGATCCGAGGACAACACCACGTAATTTTGAACCACGGTCAGATGACGAGGCAACACCTGAGCTGGCACCCCACTCTCCAAACTTCCACACCACGCCAACGTGAGGACATTTGAGGCCACGACAGATTTAACGTGCACCAGCCCCCTTTGTACACGACGGTGTTTGGCTGGATTCGAACTCGCAACCCTTCGGTTGCAAGTCCGTTACTCTTCCAACCGGGCCCTCTAGGGTTTTATGGTGCAAGAGCCATATTTGGCCATGCTGCGCCAGATACAAGACATAAAATGAAAATTTTAACTGACGAAGAGGGAGGAATGCACCCGATATTAACCGAACCCGAGTCGCCTACAACTCTAAGGTTGCTAGCGCAGTGGGCATATCCACCGAATCACGACGGCCCTAAAACTCCCGAGGATTAAAGAGGATCCCAAGACTATTAAACCGGTAGATCCTCACAAGTATAGGCGAGGGGTGTCCGCTACGTGTTTTTTACTATACGAGGCGAATTAGACCTAAAGTGTTTTCTTAACACCCAAGTCCTGACGGGATTCAAACAGCCTGTTGAACCGAGGGTCAAAGCGATAACTATTATCTACTCAGCCGGACCTGGTTATCTTAAGATGTAGCCAAGTGACGTCACTTCAGGGATACTTAAAGGAAACGTTCAAGCAAAACAATAGCGCCATCTAGTCATCTTCACATAAGCCTTTTCATACCAACCCATTTGTAAATTGCCACGTGACGAGACATGTGAAAAATTTCCAACTAAAGGACACAATTCACAACTTCGGTTCATATTTTATGTAACGTAGAGATTACTGTTACTTAGTTTGTCCGTCTAGACGAGTATTAAATCTTTCCATTACTTAACGACACAGTTTAAGATACACATATCGAAATCTAGAATACGAGGGGCTACCAATTCTAGATACCAAGATCAACATCACCGACCTTTACAATGTTCCAGCAATTTGACAACGAATGGGATACGATCTTCAATTTGACAACATCGATCGATGAAGGATTTTTTATTCGGATGATAGCCGTTCACTTCAGGTCACGTCATACTTTTGGTTACTGCTACGCAAAGAGCCAACCTATAAAAAATGCAAAATGGTTAGGTAGGAATTTTAATTAACATCGCAATGGAGCAACACAAAGGGCTATTGGTGACGGTCCGGGATCAATCCCAAAGGGAAAGATCAAGGACAACGCCTTGTCATTTTGAACCACGGTCAGATGACGAGGCAACACCTGAGCTGCCAAACCACTATCCAAACTATCAGACCACACCAACGTGAGGATATTCGACTCTACTACAGATAAAACATACACCAGTCCCCCATATACACGACCGTCTTTGGTTGGACCGAATTTCGAACTCGACCCCCTCCGATTGTTAAACGAATACTTAAGTACTTACGAAGACGAAACGTTACCTTGCATCGATAACCGTCCGATTGTTTAAATTTAAAAAAAAACATCGACCATAGCATCATCAATTGCTTTACTTGCAGGGTACAAAAGCAATTTTGAGTATTTAGTAAACTTGGAAACAAAATATCAATTTCAGAAATTTCATGCTTCGGTAACGCAATTCTTGACCCGATATACTCGTCGCCAATATGTAGTTTTGCCATTAACTAATAGAAAATGTTAAGAGTTGAGAACAATTAAAATGTAAATCTGATAATTCAAAATTGACAACTATTATATTTACAATTTAAGTCGCTTTAATGAAAACTGCCGATTTTTCAATGAAGCTCTCGCAAATATCGACCCATTTCAATGGCAACTCGCAACTTGTACGAATATTCTTACTAGAATCCATCACTAAAATTGCCTCTAAAATAATGTAGTTAGAAAATTTAGATGCGCGATTTTAAAAAATGACGCATGATTTGTCCTAAAATCCAGATTTTCCAAAACGCAACATTTGATATTTAATATTTATGTTTTTTTTTTATTTTTTTTATTTATTTCAATTAACGTCACACTGGAGCAACACAACGGGCTATTGGTGACGGTCCGGGATCAATCCCAAAGGGAAAGATCCGAGGACAACACCACGTAATTTTGAACCACGGTCAGATGACGAGGCAACACCTGAGCTGGCACCCCACTCTCCAAACTTTAATATTTATGAAACACGGTGTTAAAAAGGTGCGTTGAGACATACGACAAAATAAGATTAAAACAATTAATTTAACATAATTAAAAATCAGGAATTCAATATCAATCTTACGAAAAAGTAATTACCTTTTTAAGATAAAAAAAATTCGCTCAATTCAGTGTTTAGAAACATTTTAATTTAGTCGTATAATCTATTTAAATCAAATAAATACATTTATTCAATCAATTTCCACCTTAGATGGAAAAATCATAATACAAATTTAACTTCTTACCAGTATTTTCTTAGAAGAGGCCAACGTGGTTAAGGAAGCTCACCGTGCCTACTGAGCCGACCAAACGCACATAAAGACGAAATCATTCACGAGATTTTAATACAGAAAATTTCGATCATCTGAAGTAACGAGTAGTCGCTCAGGGTGGATCCGAAATTCAGTAAACCACTAGCACAAAGATCATACTTCAGTTTACTTTGAACGAATCCTTACCAATGGAACGAATCTTGAGTTCAGAAACAACATAACAAACGCTTTAATGAGCTACGAGTCAATGGGGCTAGATCGTAGGTCTCGATTACTGCATTAAGTGAGAAAACCACGGCGTTCTTTTTAAAGTACACCTTTCAAATGTTAACGGTTACGAATAGGTTCTGACCTTCCATGACAGTTAAGTCAATTTCGCAAGCTTAAACAAATCAGATGCTTAGATTAGCCTACATGCAGATTGTACCAACATGTGCTCCGCCTTTAAATACGGAGGCCGCGGTAGCCCGGTTGCAAGGGTAACGAATCCAACCAAAGACTGTCGTGTACAAAGGTGGTTGGTGCACGTCAAATCCGTCGTGGCCTCAAATGTCCTCGCGTTAGCGTGGCGTGGAAATTTGGAGAGAGGGATGTCAGCTCAGGTGTTGCCTCGTCCGTGATTCAAAATTATGTGGTGTCCTTGATCTTTCCCTTTGGGATTGATCGCGGACCGTCACCAATAGCCCGTTCTGTTACTCAAGTGTGACGTTAATTAAAATACCTACCAACCTTTAAATCCAATTATGGGCAGCGGTGGCTCGGTTGGGGGGGGGGGTATTTCAATTAACGTCACACTGGAGCAACACAACGGGCTATTGGTGACGGTCCGGGATCAATCCCAAGGGGAAAGATCCGAGGACAACACCACGTAATTTTGAACCACGGTCAGATGACGAGGCAACACCTGAGCTGGCACCCCACTCTCCAAACTTCCACACCACGCCAACGTGAGGACATTTGAGGCCACGACAGATTTAACGTGCACCAGCCCCCTTTGTACACGACGGTGTTTTGGCTGGATTCGAACTCGCAACCCTTCGGTTGCAAGTCCGTTACTCTTCCAACCGGGCCACCGCGGCCCCGGTGGCTCGGTTGGAAGAGTAAAGAATTAGCAACTAGAGGATTGCGAGTTCGAATCCAGACAGTCTCGTACAAAGCGGACTGGTGCACGTTAAATCTGTCGTGGCCTCAAATGTTCTCACGTTGGCGCGGTGAGGAAGTTTGGAGAGTGGGGTGCAGGCTGTCCACCTCGTCATCTGTCCGTAGTTCAAAATTACGTGGTGTAGTCCTCGGATCTTTCCCTTTGGGATTGTTCCCGGACCGTCGTCAAAAGCCCGCGTGTTGCTCTAGTACGACGTGGGCCGCGGTGGCCCGGTTGGAAGAGTAACGAACTAGCAACCGAAGGGTTGCGAGTTCGAATCCAGCCAAACACCGTCGTGTACAAAGGGGGCTGGTGCACGTTAAATCTGTCGTGGCCTCAAATGTTCTCACGTTGGCGCGGTGAGGAAGTTTGGAGAGTGGGGTGCAGGCTGTCCACCTCGTCATCTGTCCGTAGTTCAAAATTACGTGGTGTTGTCCTCGGATCTTTCCCTTTGGGATTGATCCCGGACCGTCACCAATAGCCCATTGTGTTGCTCCAGTGTGACGTTAATTGAAATACCCAAATACCCTAGTACGACGTTAATACCATTATCAACAACCATCCAACCAGTCTGCCCTAAAAAGTGTCAACTATTGCTATAACAGTTATTATTAACTGTTAATGTTAACAATTTTTAATTCAGTTATCAACTAAGGCTTAAAGTTAGAAGCTTTTTAACTGTTAATTTTGACAGTTGTTAACAGTTTATATTAACTATTGATTTAAAAAATATTATGTTATTGTTATTGTTATTGTTATTGTTATTTCAATTAACGTCACACTGGAGCAACACAACGGGCTATTGGTGACGGTCCGGGATCAATCCCAAAGGGAAAGATCCGAGGACAACACCACGTAATTTTGAACCACGGTCAGATGACGAGGCAACACCTGAGCTGGCACCCCACTCTCCAAACTTCCACACCACGCCAACTAAAAAATATTATGAATTTGACTCTTTTATTTGTGTCAAATATTTTTATAAATTTCAATACTTTTATTTAAATTGGATTGTATCTCTGCTATCTCAATAACAGTTATCGGAAACTTAATATACTGTGAACAGTTGCTAATTGTTGTTTTGGTATATCACTGTTATTTAAACTGCTATAATAACAGGGCATCTCTACCGATTCCCTGGCCGTGGTAGCCTATTGGAAGATTAATGGATTCTTAAAATTGTTTTGTATCATTTAGGATATAATCTGAACAGGGGAAAAGTACTAATTAAGTGAGTTGTTTGGTTTGGGGGTTTCATGGCGCAATGGTCTTATTTGGCCATGCTACGCCAGACACAAGCCATACAACGTCAAGTAATAGACACAAAAACAATGAAAGTTTCACTCACACAGAAGAGACAAATATACCCAGGAAAATAATTGAGAGAGTAAATTTTCCATGGGCCAAAGGCCCTCTGTCTCCAGATAACAAAGCCCTTATGTTCCGAATACGTTTAGATTACAAAAATTTTCAACTGTGTAGCAAAGTCTTGGGTGTCAGGTTATAAAGGAGGTTGTAGTTGTAGCTGGTATGGTTGGAGAAGGCGTTACAATGAGCGGTAGGAAAGCCCATCACTCGAGTGAGATCTCAGAAAATATCAGAGTTCAGAACACCTGTGGCTACTGCGGTTAAGAGAAGTATTAAATTATGAATTAATTAGAAGGCTTTTAAGACTACATTATTTTCCAAAGAGAAATTAGTTAAATTATTTTTATGCAACTTTGAATTTTAAATCAAAAGTACGAATTTAAGTTACTGTTTACATTTTTAGCATAATTCATATTGGCTCTTGGTCTGTTTTTGTTAATTGGTAGACGATGGTCATATATGCGGATCTGCGCTAAAGCTGAGTTTTCATTGCAACGAAGGGAGCGGGAAAAAGTTTTGCTAATTTTGCCAAAAAACTCTTTGAGTTCTAAAATTCCTTGTTCTTTTATTTTGGTATTGAATAAGCAATAGAACGTCCATAAAAAAGACATTACGAAAGGAAGTGCGTTCTTTCGAACACAGATGGCGCCACATGCTATACAGTCCTTTATGACTATGGTTAGGTTGGTAGGTATTTAATTAACATCGCACTGGACAAAACAAGGGTCTATTGGCGACGGACCTACACCCAGGTAGGAGTGCATGAGTTTGTAGATATCAAGCTTAAAATTCTGAGTAATGCTACAAAATTATAAAACGTAAATGTATACCATAATTTTGTAGTTGAATGGAGGGTATTGGAGGGTATTTCAATTAACGTCACACTGGAGCAACACAATGGGCTATTGGTGACGGTCCGGGATCAATCCCAAAGGGAAAGATCCGAGGACAACACCACGTAATTTTGAACCACGGTCAGATGACGAATGAAATTTCGGGATTAATTCCCAAGGGAAAGATCCGAGGACAAGACCACGTAATTTTGAACCACGGTCAGATGACGAGGCAACACCTGAGCTCGCACCCCTCTCCAATACATACCAAATAATCTGGTATGATACATATCAGGGTTACACAATGGATAATCACAATGTAGGGTAATCACAATATAGGTGACGTTTAATCTTATTGGTGTTGACCAATCAACTACCAGATATCAATTTGGAATTTCTTCTTTGGAATTTTTATTGGCGAAGTTGAAATCATACGAAAAACAAACCAAATGACGTCACGTTCAGAATACGTACAGGAAACACATATCACCGCAGAAACACTACCGTCACCTTTATTTAGCTCAACAGGAAATGCCTTTCGTAGTTAAATTCTGGATGTCTTACGCAGTAAATGGCATTCACTGATTGGAGTAAGACTAATGCGTCTGAATTTGGACATTTTGTAGCCATTTCGGCACTGGTGGATAGTTATAGAACTTTTTCTCCAGTCATTTTCTGAAACTGCTTCACTGTTAATGTCGTTTGTGAATCAGATTCGCTTATTCATTGCTGCAACAAATAATCCTTAACGAAACAAGAACGATTCACTGGTTAAAGACAAGATCCCTACGAAGAAACCAGTAAGTCCCAATTCTTTGACTTTGCTTTGTAAAATAACTAAATTTTTAATGTATTGATTTAATCTTGGAACAATATGTATGAATATATTATGCATTACTTTTTCAAAGTGTAACGTTAAGTCTATTGAATTTGTTGCCTTTAAATATCTTTTAAGGTAAATGTTTTGACGAATGTGTTTTATAACAAATTCTGTTTGCATATATTAGTTTTGTGCAAATCACAAGAGTGAATAATTTCGAATCACCTTCAATGTTCAATTTTACTAGTTTCTTAGACTACGTAAGAACACAAATATTGGTTTTTTTATATGAGTAGTTTTGATTCAGATCCGCGACAAAAAGGCAGGATTGGTTTTTTTCTTCAATTCTCTTTGAACTTAAGTTATGTCTAAGTGTTACAAACAAGTAGTTTTTTTTAGACGCCGTATATTTCGATTGAAAATATTAGCCGGCTCTTAAGCGCGAACTTTAGAATTCGTTGACTTCCTATTGGGTACGCGGTAGACCAGTTGGAAGAGTAACGGATTGACCAAAGACCGTCATGTACGTGGGGGCTAGTGCGCGTTTAATTTGTCGTGGCCTCAAATGTCCTCACGTTGACGTAGAAGTTTGGAGAGGGATACCAGTTGAGGCGTTGACCTCGTCATCTGACCGTGATTCAAAATGACGTGTTCTCGGATCTTTCCCTTCGGTATGGACCCAGGACCGTCGCTAATAGCCCGTTGTGTTGCTCCAGTGTGATGTTAATTGACTACCTACATTTTATTGTCAGTCCACTTTAGTTACCTTTCACCTCTTCCTCGCATAGACTTTTTTACCACATTTATACAGCATCGTCTTTTAGTTATTCAATAGTTAGGTTTTCATAATCATCCCCATATCCTCCCTGGGTGTATTTATCTTTTCTGTCAGTAAAAACTTTCGTTGTGTGTATGTTTACTTGATATTGCATGTCTGGCGCAGCATGGCCAAATATGGCCCTTGCGCCATAAAACCCCTTCTTGGGCCCATGTTACTTTTTATCCTCTGAATTTTTTTCTTTCATGGGGACCTTTTTTAAACATATTATCCCATAGCAACTTATGGTTCTTAAATTGCATTCTATCATCTATTATATCATATTTTATCTACATTTTATGTTGACGATGAAATGTTTTATACTTCCCGTTTTCTCATTTTCTATTAAAATCTCATTCTGTCTTATATGTTGCGTACTTGCATGTTTTAATCCACTTCTTAATGTGGGTTTGGCTGTTTATGATATTTTTCATGTTTTTTAGATTTTTGTATTTGCGTTTGGCGCAGCTTGTGCATTTGTGGGCCTTGAGCTTAATAGCTCAGTCAACCAATCCTACCTACCTATGCATAATTCAAAATTACATGTGTTCCTCGATCTTTCACTTCGGGTTAGATCTCAGACCATCGCCAATAGCCCATTGTGTTGCTCCAATGCGACGTTAATTGAAATACCTACCTACTTTTTGTCCTTCCTCTAGATCGGAATGTCTACTGTTAAATGAGGAAAGTATACACACTTTTATCTGGCAAAAATTTACTGGAACCGCTTATCTTTTCTCTTTAACTTTTTAAGTACGGCTTTGATATAAGACTTTTTTGGCAACGCTTTTGGCTTGTTTTTGTCGCCATTGAAGAATTTCGAAGAAAAACAACGATTTAGGCTTAGCGGAAAATAATTAAAAAATAACTTTAAAAATGGGAAAAAAAATCCAGACAACTGATTATACTTACTACTATTCGGCAAGTATTTGCTTAAATGAAAAATTCTTTACTTTTTCTGAAACAGTAATAAAAGTTTGTCCAAGTTAAATAATTTCTTAGTTTCAAGTTCAATGGAACCAAGCTATATAATATGAATGTTATAAAAGGTCAAGTTGATTCTAGTAAACTAGATATATTTAGGCATGGTAAATTAAGAAAAGATAACGATTTACAAAAATTAAAAGGTCCAAATAATGAGATTGCCATAATTCTAAGAGTGGGGTTGCCTATGACTGCCACAACTTGCTACAAAAACCACGCCAAAAGCGTTGCCACAAATTTATCAAAGTTGTACCTGTTTTATTTTTAAGTAGAAAAGACGATATTTCTTTCTCATCCTTTTAAACACAGCTTTCGATTTGAAGCAACGTTTTAGTTTTCTTCACCTTCTGGTAAGCCCAACCAAAGAGTTTTAATACTTGATTTTAAAAGTAATGATTAACTGCTCTGAAATTTTATCACTTTAAATTCATCGCAACTCAGATGATACCAAAACGTTAATACCACAAACCCCTTAGTTTCAAACTCGTTTCTGATTTATTTATTAATTTTATGTAATGTTAAGCATAACCTTCGGTGTTTCATAATTATTTCAAATCTTGCTGCAAATTTGAAAATATGATTTAAATATAAGATGGCTCGAAGTTTTAAACTAAACTCAATTAGGCTAATGCAGCGAAATAGTATAACTCGGTGTTGAATCTTCAAAGAATGTGGTCGATACAGTTTTAAATATCAAAGTAAATGTATAAGTGCATACCATTTATGTTTATGTATGAGTAACAGAATTTTTCTAAGTCTAAACGAAAACATGTGTACTGAATTCAATAATTAAAGGTGTTACAAAATATATTTAAGAGAGCAGTGATGTAGTTTTTCATGTATCAGTTTCAATAGTTTGAAGAATTCAAAGACTTGAGGAATTTAAAAGGGGTATTTTTTAATGTACCTGAAAATACAAGTATAACAATTGTAATTTTTAATGATTCATGATATCAAGGACTTTTTGAATTTAAATGTCTTTTTGAAGTTCACTATGAATAAAGTAAAATAATTATGTATCTTGAGCGAAAAGTGAAAGATCAATTAACTCAAATCTGTTGTGGTTATTGCTGTTGAAGAATCCGTAGAGTGCAAACTTAAATTTGGTCAAACCATTTTCCTTTAATGGTTCGTATTTCCTTAAAAATGCCTCAAAGATATCTGTATTTTGAAATCTAAGAACTTTGTCTTTTATTGTCTAGTACTGAAAGAATTTGATTTTGTGGATACTTTCTAAATCATGGGGTATGAATAAAACTAAAATTCAGGTAAACTTTTCAAAATCACCTAATCTTAAAATCTATTCATTAATGAAACACGGACGTAATTCATTATCCTAAAAAACCCACATTTCTAAAGTTCTAAATAAATCTTTAAAAACTCCTAAAATAAATCTTAGGAGTCTGAAAATGTTCTTAAAAATTCTATAAATAATTTTTGTAAAAGCATGGGAATATATTTCAAACGTTGATAGTCCTCAACAGTTTTTAGTTAAAAGCTAAGAAAAAAATGAGATTATAGCTATAAAAAAATTGTTTCAAATATACTCAACATTTTTAGGAGCGGCGTAATACCGGTTCGAAGCGTAGCGGATTAGCAACAGGAGGGTTGCGAGTTCGAAACTCGATTCAACCCAAGATCGTTGTGTGCGTGGGGCTGGTCATGTTAAATCTGTTATGGCCTCGAATGTCCTTACGTTGGCGTAGAGTGAAAGTTTAGAGTGGAGCGCCAACTTGGGTGTTCTGGTCATCTGACTGGTTCAAAATTACGAGATTTTGTTCTTGGATCTATTCCTTCGGGGTCGATCCCGGACCGTCACCAATGGCCCGTTGTGTTGCTCCAGTGCGACTTTAACTAGACCTCCAAGTGCCTTCGACGAGATATCCGGTCTAATAAGATCTGACCAATTTTCATGACGACGCGATATATCGTCAAGCATTAAGACATTGTGGACTTTTTTATTAACACGAGATCAAGATATGGTCGGTTTCTTGGACGATATTGATCGACTAGATTTCGTCCATCAATATCTGGTCAGTTTTGCTGTTAAATTCAATTGCTAATGTGAACTTCAAACGAGATATCTCTCTCGTTGAAACAACTACCAGGAGGATTAACTACCTACCTCAGCGTTCTTGGATTCCTTAAGCATAGAAACATGAAAATACTGCACTGTTACAATAAAAAGTTTTATTACAAATGAGAGATTTAAATAATTAGACATGGTTTAAGATTAGGTATAAGATTAACAATCACGTCGTGAGAATTAAAATTATCGGAATAATTTAAAACCAAACCAAGCAGTGGAAAATGAAAGATCAATTGAATAATCAGTGCTTTTGACATTTTCCGTTCACCCTAAATCCCGGCAGTTCCTTCACTTTCTGTAGAAAGGATCCAAGACCATATCCTTGGGACATCTACGAGTCCTTCCGACCTCGTTTCCGTCCGTGGTTCAAAATTACGTGGTGTTGTCCTCGGATCTTTCCCTTCGGGATGGATCCCGTACCGTCACCAATAGCCCGTTGTGTTACTCCAGTGTGACGTTAATTGAAATACCCCGCCCTCGTCTCCGTCCGTGAAATTCATGTCCATCAACATCGCGAAGGACATTCCGCCGGAACGCCTGGATGGGAAACTGTCTCTGCTGCACTTGTTTGTCCATGTCCTCCCCGATGCAGAAGGCGCAGTGGTCGTTCCTGTACGCCCTAGTGGTCGTGTACACGACGCCCATGTAGGACGTCTCGCACTTCCTCTTACTCGGAAGATGTCGCCAGGCCTGAGGGCAGGTGTCCACCAGGTCCGCTCTGCAGAGTCTGAGGGTGCTGGCCATGTACACCAGTCCGCAACCGTTGAACTGCACCCCCACCTGTTGCCGTTCCTGTAGTGGAGGCTTCGCTTCACGAAGCTGTCGTTGAGGTGTAGATCGCCCAGAGGGTCGCATTCCAGGAAGAGCCTCCACAGCCTGAGGGTGGCGGGAGGGGCGTTTTGACATTCCGCGCAGAACCTATTCCGGTAGGTGGAACCCGAGCGAATGTTGTGACTGGCGCCGACAGGACGGGGTCGCTGTCCTGGTCTCGGCACTTGCTCTGCAGGGAGGACGGACCCTGGTAGTTTTTGGAGCAGGTCGAGATTATGTAGGCTCCCTGGTGTCTGGAGGGTTCGAAGGGGACGCACTTGCTGAGGGCGGGGCTCTTGAAGCGGCGGGTAGATTTCACGGTCGCCCCGTCGTGGCAGCAATCGCCGTACACGGCACACAGCTTGTCGCACTCGTAGTTGATGGACGAGCCGGTGTCCTTGAGGCAGCTGAAGCAGTCGAACCCCAGGGCACGGGCGCTCAAAAGGAAGCACAAGAAAGCAAACCACAAGGTCGTTGATCTCGTCATCTTCATTAAACTTTACAAATCTGTAAGTGAAGCATAAGTGTGAGTGAAACATATTTTTTCCTACTCGTACTGAAAAATCAAGAACTGTACCGTTTTATTGAAGAATAAAGCTCGTATCTCCCAGGGTGCTTTCCTCAGGGCAATTCTACAGTTGTGTACTGGCATCACAATCCCTAGGTACACGAATGATCTTTCCTCTCTTTCATTGTTACACTCGCCTACCCTTTTGCTATTTTGATCCCTCGGGGTTTTTTGTGACGGGGTGTGTGACTCGGTGGGTATACCCACTGCGCTAGCAATCTGCTTGGTGTAGGGATAAAGCTTCGATTCCTGTCAGGTGCATTCCACCCTGGGTGTATTTCTCTTCTGTGTCAGTAAAACCTTCATTGTGTCTATTACTTAATGTTGTATGTCTTGTTTCTGTCGCAGCATGGCCAAATATGTCCCTTGAGCATAAAACCCGAAAACAACCAACCTTGGCGAGAGTTATAGGAGTCGCTTTCTTCCGATTTCTCACAGGAAATGACTACCTAAAGAAACACCGTATTGGAGTAGGATGACCAGCTACCCGTCCCCTTTGCGAAGTGGACGAAACGATTGTAGACCACCTAATGAACTGCCCTGAAATTCCTGACAATTAGTGATGCAAGTTCTAATACTGTTGATAGTGCTTTTAAGCCTTATTTTTTCACTTCGGAACTCTATTGGGCTGCTCCGAAGAACGTCGTGTTAAACGTTGCACGTTAAATCCGTCGTGGTCTCGAATGTCCTCACGTTGACGTGGAGTAAGAAAATTGGAGAATGGGGTGCCAGCTCATGTGTTGCCTCGTCATCTGATCGTAATTCAAAATTACGTGGTGTTGTCCTCGGATCTTTCCCTTTGGGATTGATCCCGGACCGTCACCAATAGTCCGTTCTTTTGCTCCAGTGTGACGTTAATTAAAATACCTACCTACCGATTTGGCATTTGAAATTCAACCCTAAGTGATCATTTTGGAATCCTAGCAACGAATTTGTTTTTATTCATCTCTATCGGTTTTATGAATTTTATTTGAACTCGATACATTGACAAGTTCAAATTGTAAATAGCTAAATTTATCAATTTGTTTTGCCCAGTCTGTCTTGTGTAGCTTGACCAGATATAGTCCTTGTGTCATAAAACTCAACCAACCACCCTTCTGTCAGTAAAACTCTCCTTGTATGTGTATGTATTACTTGACTATCTGTATTGTGTTTGGCGTAGCATGGCCGCATATGACCTTTGCGCAATAAAACCCAAACAAATCACCCGATATTGTATACGATAATCCCTCTTTTGTGAATCCTGTAGGTTAATGTGCTTTTCTGTACTGTAGCGCAATTAGTTGATAAATCTCAATCTAACTTAAATCAATGTTTGGCACGATCAAGTCGAATTATCAAATCGGCGAAAAAATGCAATTTCCAAGATATAGAACAAACCACTGAAGCTCAAAGAAGTCGCTAAGTAGAGTATTTATAACTCCTGTTTCCAACTACCAGTTCGGTCATCAGAGATCTTTCTATTGCCCACCAAGCTTGGGTACCTGATGCTTCGCTAAGATCCTATTTATAAGCTAATCATTCATCTTGGGTCGTAAATAGGTTATTAGGGCCGTCGTGGCTCAGTAGGTATGTCCACTGTGCTAGCAACTTTCGAGTTGGCGGTGCAAGTTCGATTCTTGCCTGATGCATTCCTCCCTAGGTGTATTTCTTTCTACTGTGTCAGTAAAACTTTCATTGTGTGTATGTCTATTTCTTGATATTGTGTCTTGTGTAGCATGGCCAAATATGGCCCTTGAGCCATAAAACTCCAAACCAACTAACCTTATGGGTTATTATTTTTTTGTATGATTTCAAACCGAAATAAATTTTTTAATATTAAGTTCCGATTCTTGATTATTTGGCTAACTATTAAGTAAAATTTCAACAGCCGCCCGAACTCAGTACAATGGATTTAGATTAGTTTTAAATATACTTATCATTGCTACGTCTTTTACGAGATCGAATTTCCCCTTTACACTCTTAGTATTTACACTGTTGCTATTTACTAATGGAATGTTGCTAGCTCAGTGGGTATGTCCACTGTGCTAGAACCTTCGAGTTGTAGGCGGAGCAGGTTCGATTCCTGTCAGGTGCATTCCTCCCTTGGTGTATTTCTCTCTTCTGTGTCTATTTACTTGATATTTGGCGCAGCATGGCCAAATGCGCCCATTAAACCAACCAACTGTTTACTAATGAGGACCATCCTTGAACATGTGGGTGTAAATTACTGCTGCCATTGACAAGAGTAGGGATCTTTGGCTGAATGAACAAATTGACCTTACCTCCCATCTCGGATTGAAATAGTCAAGATCTTCCTGTATTAGCACACCTGTTCTACTGTTCCACTTTTCGTCCCTGAAAAGAAGCCCTTGGCAATTTAGATAAGCAAAACGTGATGGAGGATTGTCATTGTGAACATTTCCTCTTTGAAATGTTCTTGATCTATTGCGTTCTGATCTAAATAGACTTGGTCCTCTTTGAATCCATCCCTATTGAAGACATTGAAATACTTTTAAAGTCAAGTAAAATCAAACTTTCGCGATTCTTGGGATAAAGAACCGCAAAACAAGCTCCATTATATACAGCCATCCATCTTTGGGTTGGCAATACAAATCTGAATAGGAAAAAATGAAGTACAACTTACAAGACTTGGCATTCGCCATACCCATTTTACAGACACTTGTTGATCGGAGAACCTGCTCCGTTATGTTCAACTCGCCATTGTGATTTTACTGTTCACATGTTGACTGAATGTAAAGCTTTTAATAACCATAGACAAATCCGATTTGGAGTTTCAAATCCAACCCTAAAGACCTTTTGGGAAATCCTTACAATAAAAATTATTTGTTTTTTATTCATCTGGCATCTGTTTTGTGAATTTTATTTAGATTTTAGTGACTGGTTTCAGTTTAAAATTATAAATAATTTTTACATCAGTCTTTATTTTGTCTAGAGTTTTTCCTTGTGTCTGGCGCAGCTTGGCCATATGTGGCCCTTGCGCCATAAAAGCCCAACCAACTTTGAATCCTTTAAGCACGTCTAAAATACTATATAAGCTTAGTTATGAAACCGTCATAATGATCCCGACATCAATAACTAATACTAAAACTGGTCTGAAGTCAAGATAAGATTAGAAAAAATTTTGCTTGGGGAAAACAAGACTAATATTTCCCTGTAGTCCGATCAATGACATGAGATCTTTAGAAAAAGGAATTCGGAATATCATCGAATATTAAGGTTTTAAAGCGCCCTCAAAACTAAAATGAAAAATTGGGCCTTTTTAAGGTCTGGAAGTCCTGGCCCGATGAAAGGTATTACTAGGAAAACCTATATTTTGAATGTCTGCAGAATAATTTAAATATATAAAGAACCAAATTTCATTAAAAAATAACGCCAAAATAATTTATAGAAAATAAAAGTTACACGAGATTGCAGGTGAATGGGTAACGCAAAAAGCAGGCAAATTTACTTCCGTTTTTGCACAATCATTATAGTGAAAATTAGGGGACTAGTAACGGTCAAATTCTGACTTTAATTGAACCATTTTATTAATTGACCACCTGGTCAAATACCAGGTAATCATTTTATGGAATACAACATAAATTGTGAGTCTCAAAAATCTAAACGATGAAGTAAGGAAGGCAAAAAATCTGAAATTCAAGAGACAACGATAAAGATTTTGATTTTGTTTACGCGTTTTGTTCCAAATGATGGGACTAGTGACTCAATTTAGTTTGTTATAATAAGTGCCAAGAAATATCGCAACACTTAAATGTTACATTTAATATTGCATATTTTTTAGTATTGTAATATTTACTGAGTTGCATAACATTAGTCTAATATATTTTAGCTACTTTACTTGTTTAACATTAATCTGTAATATATTTTAGCTACTTTACTTGTTTAACATTAATCTGTAATATATTTTAGCTACTTTACTTGTTTAACATTAATCTGTAATATATTTTAGCTACTTCACTTGTTTACCATTAAGGTACAGCTGTAGTCTCTGCCGCGCACGGTGGCAACGCGTTTTTTTTGGCGGCGTGTTTGGCGCACTTTTTATGTCGCCAAGGAAATCTTCCAACATCGAATATATACTGCATACGTACGGAAGAATTATGTAAATCTGAATTAAACAACATTTTGACTAGAAAAACACTGCAAATATTGAATAATTATATGGACTTTTAGCGTAGTTATAAGCGACTCATGCCGGTGAGGGTAACCCATTTTTTCTCGAATTTCCAACAGTGAATCTATACTGTACATATGGATGAAATGAATCAAAAAATCAACATAAGTAGAATATAAGTTATTTTAACAGTTTTCACTGTAAATGAGGGTTTCCTGTTTAAACGGGGCTGCCAGTCGTGAACTGAACCCTCAGTCGCACCCCATTCGTTTTTTTTTTTTAATGGAACGAAATTTCAAAGCAAACCATTATAGGAACCCTTATGTTTTCCCATGCGATCTGCAAAGAAATCGCACATTCGCCATATTTAATAACGTAAATCTTGATTATAAATATAAAAAATTTAACGTAACTAACATTTAGACTAGTAAAAATGTAATCTAGTAATACAAAGAGGTACCTACGTATTAACATCATGCCCGTCCGAGAATATCAACCAAGTTTTCTTTCGGGCGGAAAATGTTTAGCAATTGCCCTAATGATGGCATCAAACATATTATCAATTGAGGCTTGTTTTTTGCTGCACATAAACTCCGCGAGCTAGGACTCGGAAGTGGTGGCGAGATGTTCCTCGATGATTTTTATTTCGCCATTTTGCACACTAATCATTCTGTGTGTGCATGCCAGTTTCAAAATAAATTCAATTGAATTTGTGGTTCACTTAGCAGTGAATATAACCAGATTGTTCCAGTTCCGCATTATTTCATAACGATCAAGCGTTACGTAAAAATTTACTTCGACGTAACAGAAAATAAAACACGATACTCTAATGAAACTACTCACTGAACTGTGGTTCTAAAAATTTTGCGAAACTATCAGAATCAATTAAATTGAATTTGTGGTTCACACTAATCATTGAAATCGCTGGCATGCGGTTAATACGTAAGTACCAACAAATTCTAGGTAAGAATTGCACCTCTGGATTAAATATATACAAATTCTAGGTAAGAATTGCACCTCTGGATTAAATATATACAAATTCTAGGTAAGAATTGCACCTCTGGATTAAATATATACAAATTCTAGGTAAGAATTGCACCTCTGGATTAAATATATACAAATTCTAGGTAAGAATTGCACCTCTGGATTAAATATATACAAAGACTAGGTCAAATATTTAAAATCTGGATTAAATATATACAAAGACTAGGTAAGAATTGCACCTCTGGATTAAATATATACAAAGACTAGGTAAAATATTTAAAATCTGGATTAAATATACACAAAAAATATAGCGAATTCAATTGAGACAATGTGGAGGCACAGGGTAAGTTAACCTTACTGTGGTTTACAATCCTCCCAATCTATATCCCTAACAATTTCCAAATACCTGTTAAAAGGATCAATATTTAGGGCCGAACAATTTTTCTCAAATAAATATTTTGCTAAATAAAAGTGAAAGGGAGTTTGTCGGTTGTGGGTGGGAAGCGTGCTTTTAACATGCCTCCACGTTGTCTCAATTGTATTAGTGTGGCACTTAGTTTCAGGGTCTACAAAAGTAAGCGAATGGTTTACTGTTAAATGATTATACCCATTGCTTTCTAAATTATTTTTTGAACTTAAATACCCCTTCCAACAGTCTGAGTGAATTGTTGTTCCCTTCTCAACCCATTGCGTTAAAACGTCCACAAGCGTATCTGCTGACCTATTGTGAACTGCAACCAAAAACATTTTTCCTGATCCTCTTTCAATCCCCCCAAAAACCCACTGGCCTTCAACTCTCCTACCCCTATTATATTTACGTTTCCCAAATTTAGACTCATCGATTTCGACTACCTTACCTACCCCTCCTATTTTTTCTGATTGCGTTTCAACAAAATCAGAAATCACCTCGTTAACAAACTGCCGCCAATCGGCTAAGGTGTGGGATGCAAAAAAATACTCCTCCCCTATATCTTCCGTCTTTGTACCCCTTAAAATCTCATGTGTCAAAAAAAAATCTCCTCCATCTTCAAATTACTCTTACGGAACCATGACCCGTGTCTAATAGATTTATAACTACGACAAGGCTTATCATCCCGACGATTTCGACAAATCCATGTGTAACCATCGCTAACAGCATTCCTAACTGAAAAAGTCATATCCCCGTTACATTTATCACATGAAACTTTAGATTTAATTAATCCCGTTTCCTTTAAAAAATTTAAAAAAGCTCTTTATCTCGACACAACTCGTAACAAAAAACGATTAGCTACTCCCTCAGTCCCGTAAGTTAGCCTACCACCAGAAAAAGAAAACTTTAAATTGCGAGCAAAATTCTCCTGAAACTTATCTACAATACTAAAAACGGAAGGCATCTTAAATAAAGAATTCTAGAAATAATAAAATAAAATAAACCGAAAAAGTACAACCTGATGCAATATCCTGAAAAAAAAGACCCGCTCTCCACTTCTATCCTGAAAAAAAAGACCCGCTCTCCACCGTGTCCAAACTAAAAAGAACAACCAATGCTGGACAGAACTGGACGCCGGCAAGGTTGCCATAAAAACAGGTTAACCCTAACCAGGAGAAAATTCGAGAAAAAAATGGGTTACCATCACCCGGTATGAGTCGCTTATAACTACGCCAAGAGTCGTTGCCACCGCGCGCGGCAGAGACTACAGCTGTACCGCTACATGGTAAACACAAACTATTATTCGCAGATATAAACAAAATGGAACAAGTGATTTTTTTTTCTAAAAAGAAATCGAAATAAATACACACATTCAGTGATTTAACGGTTTTAGGAGAATGGCACATACCATTTCCAAAAATATCGAAGAGATTATGAATTTAATTCAAAATTGTATTTTGTGCAATGTACACATTTACATCACTTTCAATTTTAAAGCGGCTACAATTTTGCATTGTAACGTTAAAGCAAATTATAGGAACATTTATTCACGCAGGAATATTGATGAATTAGTAAAAATAACTGATTCCATGTCTCTGAAATAATTTTTCAATTTAGTTGGACGTTCGTAGTTGATAAAAATTGGAGGATGGCACGCAATATGGGCAATATCTAACATGCCCGTTATATCGTTCTCATCTTTTGCCCTTTCCGGCTGTAATTAAGACGGCTGACAAAGTAATCCGTATACACGGGAATACAGTCCACCCTCTTAAATACGAGACGAAGTTTGCGTAAAACGCACGTGCCCTACTGTTCCCTTCAGGAGTTCCCCTTATTTCTATGTTGAAGCGATGCGTTGCTTCTCCAGACAAATTCTAACATGCCCGCTATAACATTCTCTTTAGCTACTTCACTTGTTTAACATTAATCTGTAATACATTTTAGCAACTACTTGTTTCGCATAGCATTAGTTTAATACATTTTAGCAACTGTACTTGTTTCGCATAGCATTAGTTTAATACATTTTAGCAACTGTACTCGTTTATCATTAGTACTATTATCATTTACTTGTTTAATATTAGTTTATTCCTTTAATAATGTTATCTAAAATTTGTAAAAAGTTTAGCCTAGCTTTATTTGATATAAATATACTAGTGATGCAAAAGTATTAGCACTAATGTTTCAATTCGAATTTTATTTGAAAAAATAAGTGGTCAATTATTGGTCTAACCACTATTACGAACATTGACATAATATATATTTGATAGCTTAATAGAAATTTAAATTCTACTGTTGCTTTATTTAATCACCTTCCTTGCAAGATACTAATGACAAATAGTCTCACATGCAATTGCAAATTAGATCGAGAAAATTATTATGAAAAATATTCACTGATTCACCCTACTCAAAGTCAATTTGGAAGGATTCGTTAATCTACAAATATAAATAGATTAAAAGGTAAAAATTCTAATTATTTAGTGACAATTGTAGCTACTTAATCGCATTAGCTTTCATAAAATGATTAACACGATAAATTAAGTAAGGAAAGGCTATTTTAATAACTTTTAATACTTTAATTACACACTTATCTTTGAGAATGAGTGCCTTTACAAGCTTTAAGATAAAAACACGATAAAATTGATAAACTCTGAATAAAGTTTAATTTTACATTATAATAGAGATTACGGTGCAATATAATAGTTAATGGTGCAATTTCCGTGAGGAAATAATTGTTGATGATAATTGTCAAAACAACACGTAAATTTGAACCACGGTCAGATGACGAAGTCACACCTGAGCTGGCACCCCATTCCAAACTTCCATTACGCCAACGCGAGGACATTTGAGGCCACGACAGATTTAAAGTGCACCAACCCCTTTGTACACGACTATCTTTAGTTGGATTCCAACTTGTAACCCTCGGGTTGCTAATCCGTTACTCTTCCAATCGGGCTACAGCTGCCCTCAACCTCTATAGGACTTAATTGCCCTGACTAGTTTAAACATGTTTGAATTGAACAATCGAGTTGAAAATGTTGCTAAAATACACGGAAGAGCTCTCCACTCTAATGAAATTCTTGAGCCATCTGATTACAGAAAGTAATGAGAAATCTGCAAGACAGAAAACAGCACAGGAAAGAAAAAGCGATAAAAGGTTTATCGTTAAAAATGCTGAATCGGCCTCTGATCAAAGGAATGAAAATTAGTAAACGTTCAGAATCTGATAGTGGCAACAAAATGGAGGTGCATTTTGTCATATTTTATTAGAAACTAGCTGAATTACCCGTCGTTGCTCGGATTGAATTGTTTATAATTCATCGTAATATTACTCAATATTCCTATGGAGATTTCGAATTGTTTTTAGCCCCCTGCAGACCCAGGACAAATCGAAAGGGGTTAATTTATAGCCTATATGTCCCGCAGAATTTTACAGGATGAATGTGCCAAATTTAGTGTGAATGTCTAACATGGATTGTATAAATACGCAGTGTCATTACTATGAGGATTTCGAATTGTCTTTAGTCCCCTGTGCCATATCGACGAATAAAAAAGAACAACTTTCTATAAATAATTTTATATTATAAAAATTTACGTTCCAATAATAAAGCTACAGTTTAAGAATTTACAGACAGGATGCATAAATGATGATACTAGGCGATTTTCAGCGCAATTGCACCCATCTGCGATTGTGCATCGTACTCTAAGATTAAAAAAACCTCCAAGGTCATCTTGAGAGGAGACTCCTGTAGATGTTAACTCTGACGTCATCTGCACAGGCAGACCGGGAGAGAGCGCCCCTAGCGAGTGATCTGTCCAGGATGACGGGACGTTACACGCCTTTTGCACACCCAAGACAAATAGAACGGGATTAATAAGTGTAGTTTATGTTACCCTCAGGGTTCCAAAGAATAAGTATCAAATTTGGTGTGGATTGGTCAAACGGTATAGATTTGTATAGATGAGAGACAGATGCCAACTTTGCTTCATGTGTATAGATAAGAAATAACAATCAGTAAAATTTGACGAAATGCTGTTACATATTGTGTAATTTTATTTCATTTAAGGGTATAAAATCCATTCATGTCAATATAAATGCTGTATTCATCATGAATGGATTGAAATAAGATGAAATGTGAGTAACAACACTTTGCTATCATTAGATATAAGCAATTAAGATTGTTTAGCGTAGATGCTATGTGCGTATGTGATAGTTACGAATAATTATATTATAAAACGAAATATTCTAAAATTTTAATTTCCCGTTTTTTCAGAAGGGAAAGTTGCATCCTTATTACTCTATTCGCACGTTAGGAAATTGAATGAGAATAAAACGGTTAAATTCGTTTGATAAGAAAATAGTCAATTAAATTAGATGTGTTGTTATTTTGATAGCAGTTTAAATAAGTCACTACAAATTAACAGTTAGCAACTGTTATCCAAAAATATTAAGTCATTACTGAGTGTTAAAAATTAACTTTAACAGAACAACTATTAATTAAATTTTTAAATATTTTTTCCAGTTTAAGAGTAAAAATTAATTTCAATATCTGAGTTAGTGAATACATTTAGCAATTATCTATATTAATTTTTAATATTAGGAAGGATGACTGGATCGCGGCTAATAAACTTCACTCGATAGAAACATCTAGAAGTTTTCTGCCAATCTAGTGAGAAAAACATAAATAGCTAAGTATAATAGTTAGTAACTGCTAATATCGTGTTATCGTGAATTTACATATGACTGTTACAGCAAGGTAACAGTTTTACCCACTCTACATTAAACTAACTAGTAATAGGAACCGAGTTGAACAAGACAGTCTCCATTAAACTAACTCGTAATAGGAACCGAGTTGAACAAGACAGTCTCCATTAAACTAACTCGTAATAGGAACCGAGTTGAACAAGACAGTCTCCATTAAACTAACTCGTAATAGGAACCGAGTTGAACAAGACAGTCTCCATTAAACTAACTCGTAATAGGAACCGAGTTGAACAAGACAGTCTCCATTAAACTAACTCGTAATAGGAACCGAGTTGAACAAGACAGTCTACAATAATTTTACATGGAAAGGATATAAGGGCTTAAACGTTTTTACGGTATGTCACACTAACACAACTGAAGAATAACGAGAATATTCCGAAACTTACCCCTCATTTCCGGACTGGTGATGTTAATCTTAGAATAAATGTTCCAAAAGACGAGAACTCTGAAACAGAGTGGTAAAGGACAGGCTGTTGCACCAACTCAAAACTCGCCCTTTTATCATTGTACCATGGCAATGCTCTTGTCGAGCCAATGGGGTGAGAGGGGAAGGAGCCTAGCAGGACTCAATTGGTAACCATCGGGGATCGGCCTGCAGGGGCGAGTTTCCTATTGAGGGTCGAAGATCGGTCACGGTCCCTTCCCTTAGCAGCATTGAGGTGAACTGCCAATCCAAGGGTCTTTACTCTCCCCATTGTTATTCTGAGAGGCGCCCCAACCCAAATGCCATTTACTTCATGTGCATGAAGATAGCAGAATCGAGTGCTCGGTTTTAGAGAACTTTCAAGTATCGAATTTATTCTAACACATATATAAAATGATTAATCGATTGAAGGAATCGGTCTACTGCGATAAAAGGAATTTTTTAAATATAAATTGGATGAATACTTGGGTTTTAGGAATGCTCCCATCTCTATTCATGTGCATGGAGAGATGGCAGAATTGACTACGTTTAGAATTTAATTGGTATTCGAGTACTTTAATATCGAATTATTCTACGAACACATAACACGATTTATCGACAGAAAGAATCGGCCTTTTTTATTGAAAGTTTTTATGAAAATAAGTTGAATTAATACTTGGGGGAGGTATGTAGCAACCGTTATGAGGAACCGTTCTTTGCTGATCCAAATCCATTGTCTAGATATATGTATTGGAAAATTAGGTTTTAAGTACTTATATTAAAAATTATTTTTCTCCATTTCTTTTCGATCCATTTTACCTGTAACTAATTCTACATGAACAATTAGTCAATTAGTGTTTCCTGATTTAAATGGCGTTTTAAAATGCAGATGAAACTTGCTTTCCGTAAAGGTTTGTGTAAGTTATATTGAGATTGACTAGTGAGCCAATGTATTCATTCCAAGTGGCTACTGAAAAAAAATTAAATGTTGGAAATTAGAAGACGAGTCCTAACAATATAAAGGGGTCACCGTGTCTGAGTGAGTTTACTCATTATAGCAACTTGTGAGTTGCAGGTTCGATACCTGTAACTTTTCCTCCGCTTTTACTTAAGTAAAACCTTCCTTGTGTATACATTACTAGACGATGTCTTGTGTTTGTCCCAGCTTGGCCAAATATGTCCCTTGCGCCATAAAACCCAATCAACTTATATCTAGATGTTTCCTAAGTGAGCATAATCTTGCGTTTGGCGTAGATTGTCCGTTAACAGACCTTGTGCCATAAAACCCAAACCTAAGTGAGCATAAGGGCGGCGGTAGACGTGTTGGAAGAGTAGCAGGTTAGCGGAGAGTTGAGAGTTTTAAGCTCGACTCAACCAAAGACGATCGTGCACACGGGGGCTGTACACGTTGAATCTTTCGTTGCCTCAAATGTCCTCACTTTGGAGGGGTGTGAAAATTGGGAGAATGGGGGTGTCATTTGGACATCGTTTCAAAATGACGATATATTGTGCTCGGGTCTTTCCCTTCCGGGTGAACCGACGCCAATAGCCCGTTGTGTCGCTCAAGTACGATATTAATTAAATACCTTCCGGAGTGGGCATAGCAATGTATAAAAATTTATTTGGAAGTGTAACATGTTGCTGAATAACCACGATGTTTCTGAGTAAACTTACCTCAGACCCCAGTTAGGATTTAGAAAAAATTACTGCAATATTGATGAACGGTAAGATGCCAAAACTTATTAAAATTAAAACGGGTCGAGAACTTGCATTATTTAGAGCCTAACACAACTAACGCATATCCAGGCCGTGCAAAGTGTGTCCACAAAAGTACAAACGCAGATCGTTGTGTACGTAAGGGCTGGTGCAAATAAAATCTGTCGCGGCCTCAAATGTCCTCACATTATGGAAGTTTGGAGAGTGGGGTGCCAGCTCATGCGTTGGCCTCGTCATCTGACCGTGGTTCCAAATGACAAGGCGTTGGTCTCGGATCTTTCCCTTAAGGATGGAAGGGCCGTGTGGCTCACTGCGCTATCAACCTTTGACTTGTAGGCGGCGCAGGTTCGATTCCTGTCAGGTGCATTCCTCCCTAGGTGTATTTCTCTTTTGTATCAATAAAAACTTTCATATGAATGTATTACTTGCTACGCCAGACACAAGACATACAATCTCATGACCAAATGTCACCCTTGCGCCATAAAACCCTAAAACGACCAACCACTTCTTCGGGATGAATCGCGGACCTCGCTAATAGCCTGTTGTGATGTTCGAGTGCGACGTTTATAACTACCTACATCTAAAAACTCAGGAAAAAAATCAGATGATCATTCATTTTGGTCGACCGCTCTTTTCGGTAAAAGCAAGTGCAAATAAATACAAAAACAAACTTTTAAAGAAAATTGAAACTTGAAATGAAACTTATTACAGAAGCAAAGCTTACTTTTTGCTCGAGAAACAATCGAATAAGAAAGTGTTCAAGTGAGGAAAACTCACACACACTGTAGCTGAACTCAACTAGAAAACTCCCAATATTGCACTAACTGGTAGGTATTTTAATTAACGTCGCACTGGAGCAAATAAAAGATCGAAGGACATCATAATTTTAAATCATGGTCAGATCACGAGGTCACACCTATGCTGGCATCCCACTCTCCAAACTTCCACACCACGCCAACGTGAGGATATTTGAGGCCACGGCAGATTAACGTGCACCAGCCCCCTTTGTACACGACGGTCTTTGGTTGGATTAAAACTCATTCGAATGGGAGAGCTAAAAGATAATCCTCCTTTTCGTGTGAAGGAAAATCCGTTGAGGTCCGTAATGTACTGATAAAACACAACTAGTTGATCAATCTAACGCAAATTAGTAGTTTTTATCAGATGTAATCTTTACTATACCTAGATCGAAATTTTATTTACAATGTACTAATGAGTACCATCCTTGCAACTGGGTTTAAATTACTGAACCCATTAGGAACAGTAGAAATCTGGATTATTAACAGAATGACCGTACCTACTCTCTCAGATTAAAGTAATTAATATATTCCTGTACTGGGGAATGTCCGTTTCGATCCCTACTTTGCCCTTCGAGTTCGAATCCAACCAAAGAGCGTCATTTTCAAATTGGGCTGGTGCATGTTAAATCTGTCGTGGCCTCAAGTCCTCAAGTTGGCGTGGTGTGGCAGTTCGGAGTGGGGTTACAGCTCAGGTGTGGCCTTGTCATCTGACCGTAGTTCAAAATTAATGGAGTTGTCCTTGGATCTTTAAGTCAAGTTGATTCTAGTAAACTAGATATATTTAGGTATGGTAAATTAGAAAAGATAACGATTTACAAAAATTAAAAGGTCCAAATAATGAGGTTGCCATAATTCTAAGAGTGGGGTTGCCTATGCCTGCCACAACATGCTACAAAAACCACGCCAAAAGCGTTGCCACAAATTTATCAAAGTTGTACCTGTTTTATTTTTAAGTAGAAAAGACGTAAGTTAAGTAGAAATTTTTAAGACAAAAGAATCTACAATTAATAATTTAAAGTCGAAATTAAAGCTTAGATAGGCTTCTATTCAATGTTTCTGAAAAATACGTATGTCTGCAATATCCCCTTTTTCATTTTAAGGCCCATCTGCCAAAATATTTCAGAGGGTGATCTGCCATTGCCTATAGAAAATAGGATCGCCTATTGAAATTCAGAATATGTCGGAATTTATTCAACGTAAGTATAGATGTCCGTTACTTTAGGTAGACTTATGTTTGGTGCAGCATGGCCAAAAACAGTCCTTGCATCATAAGAAAACCATCCAAACATTAACATATTGTGTAAACCAAATAAAATGATTCATTGTGTTCCAAACTTTGACTTTAGTTTGGTATGCTTAAATTAAAGTTAAAAACCACATTATCTAGAGCCGTCATGGCCCATTGGGCATGCCCACCGCAAAACACGTATATATAAATAACTCTACGTATATAAAGACGCGTAGTATTTTTACCTGTTCCGCAGACCAGGCAAGGCCCTCAAAATGTATTTTCTGATTCCCACAGACGAGACATGGCACTACAAATATTTTTATCAGGCTTTCAGATTAGAGATGGCCCTCCAAGTATTTTTATAAGGTGTCTGATATTTTCCTGTAGGTCAAGATAGTTGTACTCAACACGAATTTTGTTGCCTTCCAACAATTCCTTAGAAAGGTTTAACGCACTGCAAGTGCTGGGTTCAATCGAGGTTAAAAAGATGTGGAAACCAGCTGCATAAATGCTTTCCCGCTTCAACTTTAAACCATGACCTTCAAGAGACCTTTATGACCTTGACTTTCCATTGAATAGTTCTGCATCCATCCGACAAGTCTTGAGACCAATAGGGATAATTTTTGAGGCTGGCTTGAAGATTTGTTGGCTTTCTACAATCGGAAGAAAAGTAAACCTCCTAGCAAAGGTTTATTTTTTCGTACTTGTGGAAACCGAGATCCACAAGTCGGATATCTTTGAGTCATTTAATCTTCGATTCATTGAAACCCAGCCATCTTTTACTAGGAGAGAGCGGGCCAAATTTCAACTCATGTTCTACTTTCTCTGTTTATCACATTTTAATTCTGTCCAGCTTTTAATCATCACCGTCTCATTTTTTAAATATAATTCTAAATCTGCAAGATTTTATTGGGGAAGATTTCCATCCAAACCTTGTCGTATTTTTACGTTCAGTTGGTTTTTAAATTTTTTTTTCCAAAATCAAAATAACTCAATGTATTTTATCAAATTCTTTTATAATTTCGGGCCGCGGTAGTAACGGATTAGCAAACGGAGGGTTGCGAGTTCGAATCCAACCAAAGATCGTTATGTACAAGGGGTGGCTAGGGCACGTTAAATCTGTTGTGGCCTCAAATGTTCTCACGTTGGCGTGGGGTGTCAGCTCGGGTGTTGCCTCGTTTTCTGACCGTGGTTTAAAATTAAGTGGTATTGTTCTTGGATCTTTCCCATTGGGATGGAACCCCGACCGTGGCCAATAGCCCGTTGTGTTACTCCAGTGAGACGTTAATTAACTACGTACCTTCATAGATACTCAAAATTACGAATGCCGTACTTAAAAATTATGCATGGCGCCAAAGGTGATTATTTGCTTCGCAATCTATAAATAGTGAGCCAGGTAGGTAATTAATTAATGTCGCACAGGAGCAGCACAACGGGCTGTTGGCTACGGCTCGGGATCGATTCCAAAGGAAAGGTCCGAGGACACCTGTCAGATGCATTCTTCTCTGAGTGTATTTCTGTCTTCGGTGTCAGTAAAATTTTCATTGTATTGTGTCTATTATGATTGATATTGCATGCCTTGTGTCTGGCGGAGCATGGCCAAATATGGCCCTCGCGCCATAAAACCCCAAAACAACCTAGGACAACACGTAATTTTGAACCACGGTCAGATGCAGAGTTTAATCATTAAGAGTTTCCGTTATGAAAGTTACTCAAACAGAAAGTAAATAAAATCAGAAGATAAATAAACTCGATTTCTGATAATCTGGAAACAGGAGGGCAAACTGCGTCTTAATCCACAAGAATGTTATATCGGAATGGCGGTACTTGATATTCAAATTCCTGCAATGTCTTCAATTTTTCCTTAAGAGCTTCCTTTTTTAATTTCGTGGGAAGTCTTGAACTTCCTTAAAAACTTGTGAGTGATTTCACCACCACGCTTACACGACGACATTTGAGACCACGACAGATTTAACGTGCACCAACCCCCACGTACACGGTCTCTGGTTGGATCTGGTATGTTTCACATTGCCCCGAGGAATAGCCTTTTTTTTTTTTTTTTGCTGAATTGAGCATATTTTGATGAGCCACACAATTTTGGTCATTAGTTATGTTCCATGAGATGAAAAAGATTGAAAATCGCTGGTTGAGTCTCAGATTTAATTTTTCCACTGCATCGGAGAATAATTTATCGGATAATTAGTGGTCTTCATTCACAACTGAGCACTCCTGTTTATAGATTTAGTGTCCTATTCGAGAGTAATTCTTTTCGTTCGTATCCGAATGAATAGTCGGTAGTTTTCCCCACTTTTTTTCAGCTATGCTGGCGGAAATTCCCTTTTCCGAGAGTATTTTATAAAGCTTACCTTGGGCGCTCGATACCTCAGGAGCTTTGCCTCTCTCCCGGTGAAGACGTTCCCAGAAATGCTGAGGATTTCTCAGAAGACGTAGCCTACTTCTAACGAATGAGAACAAGCGAACGAGCCAAAAAGGGCGAAAGCACCCCGCGATTGGTTCCTGGTAACGAGTGAAGACCACCCCTATTCGAGTCCGAGTCGCGCCTTTTGTTCGGAGGCTATATAAGGACACGTGCAACTGCGAGAAAATATTATTTTTCTGCAGCTGCAAAATGGAATCTGCTCTTTTTGCCGATAAAAGAATCGAAAAAATTCTTAAAAACCTGGCAGAATCGGAGGTGGAGATGTCGGATCCGGGGCACTGGCGATTTCTCGCCAAACATGGTAACCTTGTTGTTTTTGTCGAGCTTTATGGCAACCCTAGGAGGTGATTTTTTTTCGTTGGGAAGTTCGCTCCTTATAAGGAAATTCGGATGTATTGCGTTCTATGATTGGTTAGCGGTTTAAAGTTTGGATATTTTTTGCGCTCTCTGATTGCTTAGCTTTTGAGAATGATTTTAATTGCTTACCGCTTAAACGGAGTTAGCAAAGGTCACAACGGATTTAGATTTTGTGCTTTCCGCTGGATTTTCAAAATTTGGAATACCATTTTTTCAAGTAAGTGGCAAATTTCTATTGATTTTTTGGTTTTTTTTAAATTTTTAATTAGAAATTCAATTCATTAATTAGACTGGACGAATAAATGCGTTTTTTGGGGAAAATGTATGATGAATCTTTAGCGAAAGCCACTCACTTATCCTTGATTAGGTATGGCAATGGATGGTTTGACTGGACGTATAAATGCGGGTTTTTTGGGGAAAATGTATGATGAATCTTTAGCGAAAGCCACTCACTTATCCTTGATTAGGTATGGCAATGGATGGTTTGACTGGACGTATAAATGCGGGTTTTTTCGGGAAAATGTATGATGAATCTTTAGCGAAAGCCACTCACTTATCCTTGATTAGGTATGGCAATGGATGGTTTGACTGGACGTATAAATGCGGGTTTTTTTGGGAAAATGTATGATGAATCTAACGAAAGCCGCTCACTTACCCTTGATTGGGTATGGCAATTGTGTTGTAAATTGCATATGTGTAAGATTCTTTTGATTACGTGGTACTGGGTGAATGAAACGCCAATTAAATGTGTTATGAATGAAATGGATGTGGCGACCCATACGATGACTCATTGGTTTAATTTTTGTAGAAAAGTGTGCGCTGTTAAATTGTAAAAAATTGTATATATTTTGTAAAAAAAATTTAATTTTTAATTAATTTTTGTTAAAATTTTTAACCCTGAGAAACCTAATTAAATTGGAAAATAAGTTTTATTTTTCTTTACTTTTTATTGCTTATTTGTGCATTCCTCATTTTTACTTGCTGATGTAACGAATCGAATCGGCAAGTTGGCCGCCATACTGGTGTTGGATGCCATCTTGATTTGGCGACAAAAATTACTTGGCGACAAACATGCCCCGGATTCTACATCTTTACCGAATCGGAATATTCATCGGTTGTAGGAGCCATGCTACGTATAGCTAGCGGCGAGTTAAGGGGGAAAATACTTAAAGGTAGTAAAGGCTCCTTTGTAGTGAGGATTTTGAATGAATTCCGGCTTGTATTCAAGAGGGTTGACAGTAATCCAGTTTATACGGATTACTTTGTCCGCCGTATTGAATACAGCCGGAAAGGGCTAAGAAAAAGAATATTGTAGAGGGCTTGCTCTTTTTAGAGTTTGCCTGGCCCCTCCCCTTTGGGGGGGGGCAAAATTTTAAAAATAGGACACTTTCACCCCACACAAATATAAAGGCTCGTGCGAAATGCCTACTCCTTGCGCTGCTAAGGTACAGCTGTAGTCTCTGCCGCGCGCGGTGGCAACGCGTTTTTTTTGGCGCCGTGTTTGGCGCACTTTTTATGTCGCCACGGAAATCTTCCAATATCGAATATATACTGCATACGTATGGATGAAATATGTAAATCTGAATGAAACAACATTTGAATAAAAAAACACTGCAAATATGGATGAAATGTATGGAATTTTGGCGTAGTTATAAGCGACTCATGCCGGTGAGGGTAACCCATTTGTTCTCGGATTTCCAACAGTGAATCGATATCATTCTCCACATATGAATGAAATGAATAAAAAAAATGTACATTAGTAGAATATAAGTTATTCTAATATTTTAACAGATTTCACACTGTAAATGAGAACTGGACGCCGGCAAGGTTGCCATAAAAATAGGTTAACCCTAACCAGGAGAAAATTCGAGAAAAAATGGGTTACCATCAGCCTGCATGAATCGCTTATAACTACGCCAAAAGCCGCGCCAAAACGCTTTGCCACCGCGCGCGGCAGAGACTACAGCTGTACCGCTGCTAATAAGCGCATCGAGTGGATTATTTTGAACACGCTGTCTGAACCCGAGTCTCGCCATTCGAGATGGGGCCGCTAGCAACCTTCGAGTTGTAGGCGGCGCAGGTTCGATTCCTGCCAGGTGCATTCCTCCCTGGGTGTATTTCTGTAAAGTTTTCTATGTTGTGTCAATTATTTGATAGTGCATTGTGTGTGGCCGCAACATGGCCAAATATTGCCTTTGCGCCATACCCCAAAAACCAAACCGCCGTCCGAGATATGATGCGAACGTAAACGGCTTTACGGGAAAACTTTTTTTTCCTTTATTGACGTCCGCGGTAGCATGGTTGGTAGAGTAGCTGATTAGCAGCCGGAATGGAGCCAAAATACCGTCGTGTGCATAGGGGGCTGGTGCACGTTAAATCTGTCGTGGCCTCAAATGTTCTCACGGTGGCGTGGTGTGGAAGTTTGGAGAGTGGGGTGCCAGTTGAGGTGTTGCCTCGTCATCTTACCGTGATTCAAAATTACGTGGTGTCCTCAGATATTTCCTTTTGAGAATGATCCAGAAATTGTGACAAATAGCCCGTTGTGTTGCGCCAGTGTGACGTTAATTAAAATACACTCAAACCTGTTTTTGTGCGGTGGATAGGGACCGCATAAAAGAAAACGCATAATAAAAATCGCACGAAACTTCACGAGTAGCTATAAAAAAATATTTATATATAATAAAAATATTTTTATAATATTATAATATAAGTTATTTTCGCAACACATTTAAAAAGTATTTTTTTATGCGGTGAATAGGGACCGCATAAAATCTCGCGTAGAAAATAACTCAAAACCTTACGAAATAACTAGGAATTGCTTTTTTAAACGAAATCAAGACACGAGGCTTGGCAGCTGCATGGAATCTCGCCAAACCTTTTGGAATCTGATTTAGAAATTGGCTGACGCGATACTTATGTAATGTGATGAAATATCAAAAATCGAAAAAAAACTAAATGGCCGATCAAACCTACTAATTTTTTTTTATTGATAAGTTCGTCAATTATGTTCTAATTTGATTGAAAGTTTCTTATACCGCACAAAAAAAATCGCACAAAAACAGGTTCGAGTGTACCTACCTGGAGCAACACAACGTAAATTATTAACAGGTTTAATTTGTTTTTGTGAGAGAGGCCGCCATCTTTGATGTCATATCTAGAAAATTTACAGGATGTTTGTCGAACATGCTTACTAAGCATTGACTATACTTAATAGACTGCCCTAACCAATCTAACCTTTTGCCTGAATAATAAAAGATTTTAGTGGAAACGTCAAGATTGGAAAAAGGATTCTTAACTTGACACTTGCAGAGTAAAATTCGATAGCTACCCATTTCAAGGCAGTTATTCATCATTTCAAACGAATTCGAAATTTGCTGTCCATAAAACAAGAACATTACTTGGCAACTAGGGCTATCTGATTCGTGCATTTTATGCATAAATGCACGAATACAGCATAAAGAAATGCCAAGCGTTATTAGACAAGTCTGAAGCAACGTTACGAGAACGTGAAAAAAGTGGGTTTCTGCCTAAACTGTTTAAGACGCTCGCAAAAAATCTTAACTATAAATCTCCAATTTGCTCGCAAAAACGTACGCTACTTCATAACCCAGATACCTGATACCTGGAAAGAATCCTACTTTAACCTCGCCAGAAGCTAAAATTTGCCAACCTTCATCTGAAAGGAAACAAATATCGGGGTGGGGGGTATTTCAATTAACGTCACACTGGAGCAACACAACGGGCTATTGGTGACGGTCCGGGATCAATCCTAAAGGGAAAGATCCGAGGACAACACCACGTAATTTTGAACCACGGTCAGATGACGAGAAATACCGGGGTGGAGGAAAAATCTCTCCCCAGCACATTCGGTTTGTCTAAAAACTGGAAGTTCTTTCGACAACGGTTCTTTCCTCCCTGGATGTATTACTTTCTGTCAGTAAAAACTTTCATTGTGTGTCTTGCTTGATATCGTATGTCTTGTGTCGGGCGCAGCATGGCCAAAAATGGCCATTGCACCAAACAATCCTAATCAACAACCTATTGACAACCTTGGTTTACCAACAAACGTTCTCGGATAATTGCAACCTGGCAGAGCTCTTCCAGATTAGGCCTCGCAGGACAATTTCCTCACAAAAGAATTCCCAGACTTCTTGACACTCAAAAGGGAGAATTTGTGCCGCCTGTTTTTGGATTGAATGGTTCTGCGAGGATCATGTCCAAAATGAATACCCTAACAAGTGCAGGAAATTTTGCAGAGCTATTGATATCTTGGTTCAGTTCAAAATAAACTGTTAGGAGTTGAACTTTTCAACGAATTGTTGGAAGCTTGTAAAATTCGTGTTGAGAACAACTCTTGTATTACAGCACCTGACCCGAACTTATAAAATTATTAGGGGACTATGTCTGATCTGCGGGGACTATGTCTGCCTGATAAAAATATTTGGAGTGCCACGTCTGGTATGCTGGCCTGATAATACAACAGTTATTGGCCATATCTGAAAGTTCAGAAAGCTCTTTTCAGCCAGGTTGTTTTTTCATAATAGATCTTTCGCAGTTTCTCAAAACAGGTAAAATTTCTCCCACCTCAGCGTTTGAATGGTCGGGAATTTAAAATTATTTTTATCTTCAAAATTATATGGTATTTACATATCTAATAGTACTTAATATATACAAAACGTGTTTAATATTTATTTACAATACTATTTAACATTACCTAAGGATAATAACAAATTAAAGACTTCATTAGCAAATTAGACTTCCACCGACAATATACATATATAGTTTTACAATTGTGTCAGTAAGATATGAAATATAGGGTCAGAAACAGGCTACTGGGATCCAGCCCATGTGAAATGAGCGAAATCAGACAAAAAACCTGTGGACGTAGGGTGACTGATTTTCATGAAATTTGCTACAAGGGTTAAGTTTATGCATAAATAACGATATCCAAAATATTGGCTCAAAATGAAATATTTTGGAAGTTTCAGGCATTTTAAGGTCTTGCAACTTTGAAGAGCAGTTGTGAAATCGCTTGATGTGGCATGTTTGTAATCTATGAATAATGTTCTTTTTATCTATTTTAAACAGCAATTTTAAACATCATATTTGAGCTAAAACTTAGCGAAAAATGGGGGGGGGGGGTATTTCAATTAACGTCACACTGGAGCAACACAATGGGCTATTGGTGACGGTCCGGGATCAATCCCAAAGGGAAAGATCCGAGGACAACACCACGTAATTTTGAAAGCGAAAAATGGAAAATAGTCGATTTTGATAGAATAAAAAAGGCTTCTATGGGCTAAAGGAATTTAAATGCATCATTGAAATTCATGCCAAATACAGTTAGATAACTGAGGCATGATAAAACTACTGCTGAAGTTTGCGTCTACACGTTCATGCAATATAAAATTTTCGATTAAAGTAGTAATATCACTAACTGCAAGATTAAAATATAAATTCTATGAAAAATAAGCTCACAATAAATTAAGTATAGTAAATCAAGTTAATTTTCAAGTGATATCGAGTTCAATGTAACACGAGGATGTGAAAAATGAATGAAATTTGAAACTTATCTTACTCATTTCACGTTGAGAACACACAAAAATAACTTAAAAGTTTAGCTTTTAAATTGAATATTTAATTTTAGCTTTATTTTAAAGACATTTGCCGCACTTGAAAATTAAAACGGAAAGTTGTCGGTACATGTTATTTTTAGAAATAAAATTACCCACTATTCCCATTAGTTGTAAACTCGCATTTTTACAAGATTTGTGTGACAGCCGCAGGCTCAACAGGTGTTCCCACATCCAGTTTTGTTCGCTTGGAAATTCCTTGGAACAACCAAAACTCCCCCCTCGGTATACCCCCAAGGTCAAAGGTCAGACCCTAACCATGTCACACCATTCTTACCTTGTATCAGCTGGTTTTACCCTTTTCTTACACTATTCACTTGAAATGAAATAGCCCGTTGTGTGTTCCAGTGCGACGTTTATTAAAATACCTACCTACGATTGCAATGAGCAGAAAACAATCTCTGAATGGGTAAAGGGGATGAGAACTATTGATCTGAGGAGGGTATAATTAAACTCCTATTTACTTGCGGAGCCGAAGATTTCCGAAAGTGTATTTTTAAGATAAAAATTAAAACCAAAATTTAACAAGTTTGTCAACATGCAAGCTAAACGAAATACCGCAACGTCGTACGCTATTTCGATAGCCGTGAAGGAAATCACACTTTGTTTCTCAATACTCTATCTGAAACTGGTCCGCGGTAGCCCGGTTGGAAGAGTAACGGAGTAGGAACAGCAGGGTTGCGAGTTCGAAACTCGGTCCAATCAAAGACCGTCGTGTACACGGGGAGGGATTGGTGCACATTAAATTTGTCATGGACGCAATGACCTCACTTTGATATGGTGTGGAAGTTTGGAGAGTGGGGTGCCAGCTCAGGTGTTGACTTCGTCATCTGACCGTGGTTGAAATTTACGTGGTGTTGTCCATGGATCTTTGGGGGTTGATCTCGGACCGACTCCAATAGCCCGTTGTGTTGCTCCAGTGTGACATTAATTAATTCTTACCATCTGTGCAGTTTGGAGAGTGGGGTGCCAGCTCAGGTGTTGCCTCGTCATCTGACCGTGGTTCAAAATTACGTGGCGTTGTCCTCGGATCTTTCCCTTTGGGATTGATCCCGTACCGTCACCAATAGCCCATTGTGTTGCTCCAGTGTGACGTTAATTGAAATACCCCCCTTACCATCTGTGCAAGGTACGTTAGTGAAATATATGTAAAGAATATTGGTTGAATTTTATGGCGCAAAGGCCATATTTGGACATACTGCGCCAAAAACAAAACATAGAATGTTAATTAATGCACATACACACGGAAAATTTCTACTGAGACAAAAGTGGGAAAAAACACCCACGAAGGATCCGAACCTGCGTGGCATACAACTAGCAGGTTTGCAAGGGCATTGGGCAAATCTACTGAGCCACGACGGCGCTATGATGAATATTGGATTTGCATAATTGAATAAAATAATTATAATTTCATTAAAGATGAAGAATATTTCATACCTTAGATTAGATCGTCAATTTCACCGCCTTTAATAAATTCAATACAAGGTAAGGTCGTAAAGTTTACCGATGGTATTAAAGTAGTAACAGAAACCTATCATTTTTATTTTCCTATATAATCACCCTTATCTCAATATATTTTTCAAACGGGTTATTATCTTTATCACTGGAAAATCTGAATTTTAGGTTGGTTTTGAGATGGTGCAAGAGCCATATTTGACCACGCTGCTCCAAGCAATGTCAGTAAATAGTGCTCAACCAATTCTTGCTTTAAATTCTTGCAAATTCAAAATTCTGAAAGCAATATTTTCTGGGAAGGGAGCTCCGTTACTGGTTTCGATTTCTGTGGAAAGGTGTCTAGGATCACCTGAATTGGAATCGCTATACAACGACACATTTACACCTGGTATTTTGTGAAACGTCTTAGAATCATCGAATAAAGGGAATGTCCAAGCATTTTGTGCCAAGCTCGTTCTGGGAAAAATTATTTTTCAATCAATATTTATTATTTGTGGTACCCTTGCACCATGGATTCGATGATTTCGAATTACATTATCATTGTGCAATGGCAAATTAAACTGTTACGGCATTCGTGGGCAATTTATTTTGAAGCACGTTTTTTTCTTGAAAATTCCATTCAGCCGCACGTGGAATAACGGAGCTTGTTTTAAAACAAATGTCATCAGTGTAGACAAAGCAAACTCAATCGATTACACTTTTTACAAAATCGCTGCTTTCAATGAATGTTTCACAGGTACCTGAGTTGTATTCGAACAGTTTCAAATTGAAGTAAGCAACCTCACCTTCTGCCAATTAAGACAAAACATTTCTATTTTTCAACAGTCCTAGTTTACATACTCCCTTACTATGATATTATTCAGAGATCAGCAGTCTTATTTAAAATTCGCTTTCCTCAAACAGAAAAATTTAGTTTTAAATCGAATCCTTAAGGTACTTTTTCAATTGAGAGACTCAGTTTCTATCTGGAACCACACGTACCTATTTAGAATGATAGATGTAGTTACTTGACTATGGAGTACAGCTTTCAATAATACCCATGAAACATGAAAAACAAATGTAAATTAAATTGATTTTAATCGTCTTGTAATGAAAATATGTAAAATTTAGAAAGATCTTTGAACTGCAACGTATGGTACCCGTTTTGATTTAATGTAACATATCTTATTTTAACTTTACCAGTCATTTTAAAATAAGAAATTATACGCCTTACTTAAAAGAAGTTTCCATTTATTTTAAACAGAATTCTACAACCTATAACCCTATAACGTATTTAACCAAAGACATAAGCAAAGTTCGTCGAAATATGCATATGCAACCAAGAAATTACCGATGACTAGTGATATTTGGCACAAAATAAAAATAATTCATTACAATTTAAATCCTAAATAATATATCTGTAATATGGAAAGTAATGGAAAGCATAAATACAAACAGAAACAAAATTCCGGTCATTGAAAAATGTAGAATTTTGAAAATCCAAAGATCTGAGCAAGCGTGTCGAATTTCGACGTCATTAGAATATTCTGAAATAGAGAAATTCGAAAAAGACGCTTGAAAAATATTGATAGATAATAATGAAGTATTTACAGAAAGAACACAAATTTACAAAACTTAGAAATGCTCAAATATGACCGCAACATTTCTGTCTTAACTCAAATACACAAACACGGAATTCTAAATCTAATTTATAAAATAAAACATTAATTCTGGCGTTGCCAGATACCGAATTGCAAAATTACGTTTGTATGATCAATGAGTTTTTTGTATCGTGAACATCGTATTGCATGAATAAGGTAGTAACCGATAGCAGAGATATAAAAGTATAAATTTCATGCAAGATACAATTCAGTATGGCTAGGATACACGGAAAAAAAAGAATTACATTTAAAAGAAAAGTTTTCGCAGTCACTAGAAATGTTTAAATTTTTTTTTAGGTATCAATCAATTAAGATTAAATAAATTTATTGGTAGGTCGTTAATTAACGTCACATTTGAGCAGCACAACGAGCTACTGGCAACTGTCAGGGATCAATCCCGAAGGGAAAGATCCAAGGACAATGTCTCATAATTTTGAATCAGGGCCAGATGACGAAAACAACACCCGAGATGGCAAACCACTCTCCAATCTTCCACATCGCACAAACGTAAAGACATCTGAGGCCACGACAGATTTAACGTGCACCAGCCCCGTGTACATGACGGTCCTTGAATGGACGGTTTGGAACTAGCAACCTCTGGTTGCTAATCCGTTCCTCTTACAATTGGGCTCCTGCACCCCCTCTAATTAGGGCTCCGCTGTGAATGGGATTGGGTTGGTAGGTAGCTGAATTTGCGTCTCACTTGAGCAACACATTGGGCTATTGACACCTCTATAAGAGATTCGTTGGGCTTATGGCGCAAAGGCCATATTTGCCATGCTGCGCCAAACACAAAACAATATCGAACAATGTACCATTTACATACACAAAGAAAGTTTTACTGACACAGATGGTAGGTAGTTAATTATCGTAGTACTGGAGCAACACAATGGGCTACTGGTGGCGGTCCGGGATCCATCCGGAAGGAAAAGATCCAAGGTGTAGTTTCGATTCCTGTAACCTACCCTGGCACCATAAAACCAAACCAACTCAAAAGGAGAAGGATTTTCGATGTAAAACAAGTGAATCTCCAGGTAGGTAATTAAAAAAAGATTTTTCCCTAAGACGTTCCGAATGGGTTGCTCCCGCGACGAGAATTCTCTTCTTTTCTACCGGCCGCTGAAACCGCATGATCGGCAACGAGATTAAATCTTCCCCGTTACTTCGACCGCTCCTTTGACAACCTAGCAACAGGTATCTTCGCCGACGGGAATTCTCCCCGTTTCAACCGGTCACCGAAGACGCCTGGCTCCGCGACGAGTTTAGGCTTCGTCCGTCCTATCCTTTCGTCAATTCATCTCGCTAATTAGTGAGACTGTCCGAAAATCATCTGCAAGTGTGTTATAGTAATCTGTGGGATATTGTTCAAAATTCCGTTTTCGAGATAGAGCGGAAATTGTCTATCTGGATTTAATTTAATTAAGATGATAGGCTAAATACTCCTAAAGCCGGCCCTGGTGAATATCCCTATGCTATGTATCAAGCGCATTTATTGTGTTGTGTATAATATTTATTCGGATGTCAGTGGGTTTGCCCACTGCGCTAGCATCCTGCGAGTTGTTGGTTGCTCAGGTTCGATTCATCCCTGGGTATATTTCTCTCTTCTGTTCGGTGCTGTCCTAGTTTTGGACCTGGCACCAGAATTGCAACAAACCTACTCTTTTGCGTCAGTTTTGTGTCCATTACTTGACGTTGTCTGCCTTGTGTTTGATCCTGAATGGCCAAATATGGCCCATGCGCCATAAAACCATACCATCTACATTAAAAATATAACCATTTATATGGTTTTGATCAATACATCTTAATATCGTGTTTATTGATTTTCTTACGACTGAGGCGTTTAGTTTAGTTAATTAGAAATTTTAAAGCAGTCGAAATGTGAATAAATGTCGAATAAATTGATTTAGATTCAGACGTGCTTTTAGCACTTTTATACCTATTCAGTTTCTATTGTTTGTCTTAGGTCTAGCGCTTGGCGCATCTTGTGCTAATCTTTGTCCTTGCGCCAGAAAAACCAAACAACAATTCTCCCTGCGTGTATTTCTCCCTTCTGTTTCAACAACTGCTTGTGCGTGTATGTCCATTGATATTGTAAGTCGCATGTCTGGCTTTGTATGGACAAATATGGCTCTTGCGCTATAACCTCATTAATAGAACCAAACATGTAAGCCGAATGAGATTTTCGAGGGGTGCATAGTTAAGGTGGTACAGTCATTAATTTACCTATTTTTGCTCTTCACCCCTTCCCTAGCTGGACACAAAAATTTGACTCTAAATTCAAATTTCTCTGCAACGGAAAATTGTGTTTTTCAATGGAGTTAAAGACATTTCACTTTTCCATGATTTCATCCCTAAAACTAAATTTCCAAGAGCCAGATTACAACCCCTTACGAACACCGAAACATCCGTGCATTGATTTTTGCTTTTAAATGCTGATCCAGTATAGCTGTCAAAGTCAAAACTTTACAAATTTTTAAGGAATTTCAGCATGTATTAAGGCTTTTTAAGGCCATTAAAATCCAAAATGAGAAATCCGGTTGTCTTAAGGCTTGTGTGAACCATTATGTTAAACACACACAAGGCAAATTTTTTAATTCCCTTGTAGAAGTATTCGAATTGAGATTTTATTGTTCCCACAAGCCATTTAGATTAGGTGACAAGATATACTGTGCTTCAAATTCTTGCAATTTTAATTTTCTTTAAGAATAAATAACAATTATTGCTTTATGAAAACTTCGAAATGTGCCCTACAGTGTCATTTAAATTTATCTCGGCATTTATTAAAAATAAATTAGGGGAACAGAATTGATATGGATAGCTCTTAATTCTTAGTGTACTACTTTTAAGTTTATTTTGTCACATAAAAAGTACTCAAAGCTAAAACTTCTAATTTGGAAACTAAATATTTAATGAAATTGAAATACATTTACAGATGACAGAGATGATGAATGAGACGTCTCCAATAACTAAAATTATCTGCACAAAAATTAAAATGACTTGACGGAGCTAAAAGCAGGTCGACCCCTTCCACGTCCTTGACCTGCAGGATTTACATCGTTCTCTGCATAATTAGGCCGGATAATCGCGACACAATGGAACCATCCGCTTCTTGTAATAGAGTAAACGAGGCTCTTTGATCGGATTGCTGCTCGACTCGGTACCCATGATTTTAATCAAAGTTTGAGTGGCAAGACGACATTCCATCAACTCCTGAGCAGTTTCAACCCGAGTCGGAAGAGACAGGGCACGTACTTGCTCTATGTCCTTCGCTTGCAAGTTGGAAGACGATGTAGACACAGTTTTACATTCTGCTGTAGAGGATATAACTGGAATTGCAACTGTAACAGCATGTTCTGGGGGTGTAAGACGACGAGGTAGGAAACTAATATCCTTTCCAAAAGCTTTTTCCCAATCAACAGGATCATTTTTCTTGGGTAAAAGGCTCTTTGAAAAGGCGACTGTTGACATAAACCGGTTATAGGCTTCAAGGGATATGCATTTTACTTCTGTTCGTTTGCACCCAGTGGCAGCTGTAGGACTTCCAATTATCTTCTCAGGTGACTTTTTCACTAAAACACAGAATTTATTAAGGTTAAAATAAATCAAAATTTGTAGGTTATAGCAGATACATTTCCAAACACAAATGTTCGATTTGAAATTTAAACTAATTTATATATTCAATTTTAAATTATTTAATGTTCCCTGTCGTGTATACTGTAACGGCGGCTAGAGAAACGATCACCACGCCAGCGTGGGAAAATGAAAAGTCTTGTTGACTCAGGTGTCGAGAGGAAAAGCCCACACTCCATAACGACCACCCGAAAACATCTTAATGATTTCTTAACGACAGCCAGCCAGCAGGGGTCGGAAATCGCTGTGGTTTCAAAACAAAGGGCAGGCGCCTTTCTGTCGCTCTCTTCGACATTTCGAGACCAAGAAGATTGATATAAATGATGATGAGTTTCCGACAGGGTTTGATGGACCCTTTCAAGTCCGCCGAAGTCTGTCGTAAAAGTTGAGGGGAAAGACCAACGTGAGACAGCCAATCAAGAACGTGAGAAATCTTCAACACCCAATCCAGCACCGACTAAAAGGCGGACCCGGAACGGAAAGGAGGAGTCGATAAGCACCCAACATATAGTGTTTGGAGATATCATCAGGGAGAGAGATCACGAGAGGACGAGAGACGAGAGAGAAGAGGACGAGAAGAGAGAGAGATCACGAGAGGAGAGGAAAGACGAGAGGAGAGACGGAGACAGAGGATCACAGAGGATCAGAGAGCTTGGAGAGAAGCGGTCAACAGAGACCGTTTTTGGAGCTTGAAGTGAATATCCTTTCACTGTTGTGCATTTATCCCACCTTGGGATCCTATACTCGCCGGAGTATTTTAGTGAGAAAGGCTCGACCGTAGCCGTAAAGGAGAACCCTCCTAGAGATCCGTGTAACTGCTCATCCTAGTAGTGATCCTGTCCGGAAAGACTGAGATTTCCTGCCTTGGAACTCTGTACTCTTTCGAGTAATTTTGTGTTGAGAATAGGCTCACCCGTAGCCGTGCGTTAGACTTCCCCGAGCGAAATTGTGAGGCTCGCCAGCAGCCCTAAGCGCCTCGATAGAACTTTGGACCTTCCAAGGAACTAATATTAATGAACTTTACATTCATTTTCCGACTTTTTGTACAAATTGTAAAATAAACCAATTTAGTCCAGAATCGGATATTTTCAATGGTAACTAGTCTAGCTACCCGTGAATCAAGACGTTACAATACCATTTTAAGAACACACTGAAACTCATCTTCTGGCTGTGATATGATTTTGTATTTTTAACATGAAATAAACGTATTTTTATATTGTGCATTTTATAGTTTCGATATTTATTTGATTGATAAATAAGTTTTCATCACACAAATGTGTAATTTTTACATTTGTATCTAACTCTAACATGTTCCATTTTCAGTACACATAGTCTGAAAATGATACACTGCTAGTGGAATATACAATCGTTTTCCTCTTAAAAAGAACTGTTTTTTGAACCATTGCATTTACAACCATATTTATTGAAAATACAGACTGTTAACAATTACAGGTTTTCTGCATGACTCCATAAAATGACATTGTTTCTTTCACATGTTCCTTTCGCAAAAATATCAATTTCCACCTCCTTTTTCATTATTTAAGTTTCAGGTTTTATTACAAAACACAATTTTTAGTGAATTTTAGTTCATGTCAAGTTTCCTGAGAATTCCAAACTGTACTGTCCTGAAATTATTTGGCTAATATTTTACAAAGGAGCCTGCGATTTTAATTATAAGTATTTAAATACAAATATAAAGCAAAAGGTACCTGGTTTAGTTTCAGTGAGAGTTTTCTTGTTGGTACCAGAACCAGAGCTTGAAGTCTTTGAGCTTGAACGGGGTTTCCTTTTCTTAGAAGGAGCAGGAGCCTATAAGAAATCATAATTTTATAGCTCAGACAGCAGACATAAAAAAATAAAGTGAGCTACCGTATTCACTTAATAGGATGGATTTAATATCTTAGTGAACCAGAGAGAGAGAAAGGCTTTCTCTGATTAAAAGTAACACTGTAAAATTTGACAGTTCAAAAACTGTTACTGTTTGTTAAAATCTGGCTTTACAGTGATCGCTCGAGACTATTTTTAAAGAAACCAAGAAAGAACGGAAAACTTTATAAATCAATCAACACCACTTTCGTCATTATTGAGAGAATTTTTGTCTGAATTATTCTCCCTATGTTGTACTTGAAATACTGTACTTAATACTTTTCAACCAAGTGCAATAAAATCCAATATGTAATCTTTGGCTGAATGCAGATCCTTCAAAAATATGTTTATAGCAAAAGAAAGCACACGAAACCTCAAAATTGGGAACACTCAACCTTTTTTTATCAAATACAGGCATAGCTAGTCCTGTCTAAAGAACTTTCATAGTTTTTCATACCATCCAAAGCTTTAGCAGGAAATCTGACATCAAATACAAAACTAAATTGCAGAAATTAGACCATAAGACAGACTAGATACTACGTTGAAAAGTCACTTGATACAGAAAGGTTATGCTTCATAAAGCCTTTCACCTCAATTTCATTTTTTAAAAGTAGTACCCAAATTAGTTCTTAATATATAGTTGGTATTGGAGAGTGTCTGGGTTCATCTCAAACTTCTAATAATTTTGTCTTTAGGCTTTGAACTAGTCAATGCACCTGAGTCATGCTGAATGGAATTGTTTTCCCTTAAAGAAATGAGCAATATTTATCAATATAAAATCAAGTGTTTATACAGCCAGAAGTAAATTGACACTTTTTAAATTCCATTACAAAGTAATTAATATTCGAAAACAAATAAAGATGCTAAATGTTTGTTTCAAATTAATCTTTAAACCTTGAAATTAAATACAAGGCAGAACAAATTTGAGTTCAAAACTGCTTTACATTAACTAGATTGTTTCCAACTTAACGTTTATCCAGGACTGCAAACAAAGACTGATTATCGAAAATTAATATATATTTTCCCAATCAAACAACTTTCCTTCAACAGACTTGAGTTGTATTTACTATCCCAAACATTTCAGAACTTAGTTAATCGTTTACATTTTAATATTAAAAAAAATGCATAACAATGTTATAAAGTACTTATTTGAAACAAATTCTAACAATTTTTGCACGGTATGTATTTCACATCTGAAAAACTTTTTAATAGCTGCGCTGCTCAATATTCGAATGGCCTTCAGACAGAATACAATAAGTTGTACTATGGAAAATGCTCTTATCAACAAAAACAAATCGCAGCAACCTCTCAATATATCATGCTTCTGGATACAAGAATAGAGCGATACACAGAAGGGATTGATATGTCGAGCAAAACTTGCCTATTATAGAAATGAAAGGTCATAATTATACATTAAATTATAAGTTTTTATTGTAATTAAACATCCAATCGTAATAAATCGTAAATTTTATTGAAAACAAATTCAATCTCATCCACCTAAATCTTTTGCCAATTAAATTGAGACTTTTCACTGGGCTTGGGATATACGCACACCTGCAAATACTGTTCTCACAGAATTGCTCTTGGTGGGGGTACAAAAGCTTCAAAGACAATTATTAATAAGAATTTTCTGGTATCAAGGTTTGACTCAAGACTGCAAATACATACAAATTGCAACATTGATTGTTTTTGCATGAAGTAGAATTGGAAATGACAATGGTGAACACTTTTTTGAATTAGTTCTTGTTTTATTAATAGAGGTTCTACTGGTGGCAGGATCAAAGACGAATCTGTCAAAGTAGTTTTAGATGATTCTATATTAGGAACACAGCTTGAATTTTCATTATTTGATAGCGAAGAAATTTTGGAAAAAGCATTTTGAGGTAAATATTTTATACTCACAGATGGAGCTATAGAGTCAGTAGAACTGGAAAACATTGCACTTTCTGTTTTTGGCAATTCTGCTGATTCCTTCTTATTGATTATCTCATTTGAACCTTCCGTTTCAATTAGTTCTTGTTGTATTGCTGGAATATGAGCTTGGGGAAGCACAGATAAATCTCCAAGATTGGATGTAGAAGATTCTATTGCATCAACATAGGCTCCAACAGATTTCTTAGTACCCTCAATGAACATTTCTGCATATTCTATTTGTGTAGGCTGTAGTAAATCAGGTGCTTGCATGTCTTCTGAAAAAAACAAAGAATAAGATAACAATGCTTTGATAATTCAGAGTTTGATTTAATAAAGTTTGGAACAAGCATCACTTATTAAAACGTTTTTGAACATAATTACTAATAGTTCTTTATGATTCATTTCAATGCTATATAGAAGCAATTTTTAACCTTTTTCATCTCATGGCACATATAAACTGATTACTATAAATTTGTGGCACAAGGATACATTTGGAATGCTTTTAAAAGTGCTCTGTATGGAAACTGCTCTGTATTTACTTAATGAAACACCTTACTTTGAGGTGAAACATAAGTTAAGAATTTAAAATTTGAAACTAGGTAACAGTCTTCATTAGAATGTATGTCCACAATTGTATGCAACTCTATCAGGTCATTTATTAAGATCACAATATTTTATTTGAGTGCTTATAAGTTGGTTGGTAAGGGTTTTATAATGCAAGGTCCAGAAATGAGTATTTATAAGATAAATCATTTTTAAAAAGTTTATTAATTTGACATGTAATGCCACGACTCCATAAAAAAACTAACAATAAAAAAGGATAAAACAATTTAGGAAGACAATGTTGCATTGTCGACAATTGTAGTAATTTAAAGGCAAAACAATTTCTTAATGATCATCCCACATTTTAATTTTAAAAGTAATGCTTTAGATGGAAATGACCCTTTTATCAATGCATAATTGCTGTTAAATTTATTAAAATAAAAAGAAAATATTCTTCATAACATTTTTATTTATAATGTGGTATGTCTTAGACCAGAATTTTCCAGATATTTAACAAATTTAAATTGAAATAAAAATCTGCCATTGATTCAGATGGCATTGTATTCTTACAAGGCATTCATTCTATTTCATGGAAAGTTTAGTAAGTTAAAACTTCAGTAAGTGATTTAAATTTTATAACATAACAAAGTTATAAAAAACTAATTTTTAGATGAGCTTTCAAGTTTAGGAAGGAAACAGTATCAAAATGGCCTTACTCGATATGTTTTTCGACACATCACTCTCCATGTCAACTACTTTATCAGCAATTGCTCCACTCTCGGGTGTATATTCCAGTATTAGAGATAGGACTTCTTCAGGAATTTCATTTGTAGAGCTACATTTAGGCTTTTCTGAGGAGATTACATGATTAGAAGGCTTGGCAAGTGAAACTGCAAGATTTGTATCAACTACGTTTTCAAGAGCATCTTCCACAGTTTTCCAATCATTTAGTAAAGTATGAAATAGGTCATCTGAAGCTGCTTTCACATTTTCAGCATTTTCAAAAGTACCATCAAAAATTTTGCGTATCGTGTTTTCCAGAAGTGCATTTTCTGATAACTGAATAGATGGGATTATATCAGAGACCGGAATATTATCCATTTTTGAATTAAGGTTGCTATTCATCATAACACAATTTGACAGACAAGTATCAATTGGATCTACATTATTCACAGGCATATCACTAAGCTGCCTTGTTAAATTACCCGAATTAGGAATTTCGCAAGAATTTTCTGAAACAGGATTTTTAATTGAGCCAGATGTCTTTCTTCGTCTTTTATGGATTACATTACTTTTCTCTACACCAGAGGAAGACTTGACAATATACGTTACTTCTCAATACTTCTCAATACTTCTCAAGACATATTCATGTCTTGAGAAGACAAGCCTCCATTGCCCCTTTTTCTGGTTTTTACTATGTCAGCAATGGTATCAAACTGGGTTACGCTATTACAGCCAAACATGTGAATTGCTTCTGGAGTTTTATTTTCATAATCTTCTAATTTTTCAGACTCGCAAGTTGATAAAATATTATTCTCAACATAGGCTCCAACAGATTTCTTAGTACCCTCAATGAACATTTCTGCATATTCTATTTTTGTAGGCTGTAGTAAATCAGGTGCTTGCATGTCTTCTGAAAAAAAAAACAAAGAATAAGATAACAATGCTTTGATAATTCAGAGTTTGATTTAATAAAGTTTGGAACAAGCATCACTTATCAAAACGTTTTATGAACATAATTACTAATAGTTCTTTATGATTCATTTCAATGCTATATAGAAGCAATTTTTAACCTTTTTCATCTCATGGCACATATAAACTGATTACTATAAATTTGTGGCACAAGGATACATTTGGAATGCTTTTAAAAGTGCTCTGTATGGAAACTGCTCTGTATTTACTTAATGAAACACCTTACTTTGAGGTGAAACATAAGTTAAGAATTTAAAATTTGAAACTAGGTAACAGTCTTCATTAGAATGTATGTCCACAATTGTATGCAACTCTATCAGGTCATTTATTAAGATCACAATATTTTATTTGAGTGCTTATAAGTTGGTTGGTAAGGGTTTTATAATGCAAGGTCCAGAAATGAGTATTTATAAGATAAATCATTTTTAAAAAGTTTATTAATTTGACATATAATATGCCCTGACTCCATAAAAAAAACTAACAATAAAAAAGGATAAAACAGTTTAGGAAGACAATGTTGCATTGTCGACAATTGTAGTAATTTAAAGGCAAAACAATTTCTAAATGATCATCCCACATTTTAATTTATAATGTGGATAATATTCTGTGAAAAAATACTCTGAATATTTTCAATCAATACATTTCTGGCGAGTCTCTTATCCTGGTTTGAGTTTTTTAAGGTTAAAAGAATAATTTAAGGGATCCGCCTACCTTCGATAACTTTTTTTTAAAAATTGTTATAGCTTTTTGCTTTGTATGTTTTTATATAGTTAACAGATGTGAAACAAAGAAATAGTACCAAAATTAATTTATTTTGTGTTGCCATTTGAAAAAATTGGTTATTTAAGGTAAATTTCATGAAAATTTTATGGAAACGGTTAATGCTCTAGAAAAAAAAATTAATATCTTAAAATCAATTTCCTTTGTATACAATATAAATATAACCATAATCTTCAAAATGAACTAAAATCTAAGCGTATCTTTTATTTTTAAAATATATCTATGTTATACACATATTCATGAAAATTTTTCAAAAATTGAAGCAAATTATTCACAAAAACAGCTATAAATCAAAGAATATACTATATTATTGAAAGATTTTAGTTCATTTCATAGTAAATAGTATTTAAAATGCATGTACAAAGTTTCAAGTAAAAATATTAAAAATGGTGGAAGTTATTGAAAAAACTGTAGTAACTATTTTGTAAAAATATCATTTGCGGGAAAGGGCATTTAAAGTTTTGGTACTTTTCCGTTAGCCGGGCGCAAGCGAAAAATCGCCAAATAATGTAGAATTCCGTCAAATTTCTTATAACCATAAGGGGAATGTTCGTTTGGGGCCATGTGCTCTGTTCTTTGAATTCACATTACTATTAATATTTGTTTATAGTTATTATTATTAATATTTGTTTATACTATTTATTAATATTTGTTTATAGTTGAACTTGTTTTGCTTACTATTAATTAATATTTGTTTATAGTTATTATTATTTATTTATTATTATTTATCAATATTTGTTTATACTATTTATTAATATTTGTTTATAGTTGAACTTGTTTTGCTTACTTAATATTTGTTTATAGTTGAACGTTTTCGACTTTTATTCCGTTGACTGTTTTGTCATTCGCTTCGCTTGGCGACTTGGTTCGCGTTTGGTTCACAATTGGCGACATTTGCGCCCGGCTAACGGAAAAGTACTAAAGTTTTTACTACTAAAGAAAATGTCTTTTTTATTACTCTATAATTCTAAAATTCACCAGGTAGGTACATCAGACCCTCTTTTGCCTCATCATGCACACCTTTTTTCAATCTCTTAGCACGCAATTTTTTCCTATGGATTTTAGCACCTGGAAGAGAGTGACGTATCGAATCATTTATTCGTTCATAATTCACGAGTTTCAATCCCAAAAGTGTATAATCTCCAACTTCTATGTTTAATTTGTTTAGCACTGATATAATACCACTGGAGCCTTCGTTAAATTGTAGAATGGCCATGTAAGTACCTAATTGTAATGTCTGCAATTCCACAAATGCTTCTTTCGGAATAATATTCCACAACAACGCGTTAAAACTTTCATTCGCGTTTTGTGTTTTGCCATGTACACACTTTTCTATCCCACAGCTGCTCAAATGTTGGTTTAATGGCATTCGTAATATCTTTTGGGAGACCAGGAGATTTGTCAATATATTTTTGGCCTAAAGCTTTAGCTTCCTGAAATTTGCACCAACTATTAGCTCCAGCTGGGCATTGGCCATGAAATGATAACTTTTTGTTTGAACAACAATGATAGACAGAAGCAATGACTGCACTTTGCATTGCATCTAAATTGCCTTTATTGCTGAGAATTGCAATTCCATAATAATTTTGGAGTTTGTCGATGAAATGATCAGTCAATTTACCTTTTCCACCTAGCCCCTTTTTAGTTTTCCTCAACTTTCTCAATCGACATCCAACTCTCTTTTGGACATGGCCAATACATTCCAATTTCTGAATAGTGTTTAAACCATAAATGTCTTTCACAGTTTTAAATCCTTTCGAATCCCCATTTCCGTAATATTCGGTGTAGCGAAGCTGTCGTATATTTTCTGATCGTTCGAAAATTCGATAAGCTCCGACAGGCTCCATACTTCCAGCTGATCCCTTGTGATTTCAACACGCATGATTTTTATTTTCTCCTTTGCCACATATTCGACAAAATTGAGACATAATCTCAACGTCTAAAATCTTGCCTGTATCGATAGAAATGCAGCTAATGCAGCCATTTAAAGAAAAGCCGCGTTTCTGCCAAGTGCCATCTACTGATACACCACAGTTCGCAACAGTTTTTGCCAAAGATTTCAGCTTCTTTACTTCCTCTGCAGCTTTATTCATCATTTCATCAGCAGTTTCAGTGACCGTCTTTTTTAAATTTACCTCTAGTTTTCTAAAAGCATTTTTAGACATAAATGGCATATTCAACATACAGAAAAACTTTCTTCCAGCCAGGTAACCTTTTCCTATTAGTCTCAGAGCATAAACAACCAGAATATTGAGTTCAGGCCTATTATTCAACTTCTTAGTTGACGAGAATCCTGAGACAAGTGCATTTCTTGCACTTCAGCGAAAAATTAGAGCACAGTCCTACTTTGGAATCCTCTACCATGAAGATGTTATTTGTGAGGCAAAATGGACAGCAAAGTACAGAAATTAAACTCAAGAGTTTTTAAATCTACAATTCTGTTACCAGATAGATCGTCATGTTTGCGAAGGCTTTACGTCTTGAAACAGCACCTCGTTGTCTTGCAATTTAGATGTACTTGCTGTTAGAACATCGTTCTGAATCGGCACTTTAGTTTGCTTATTAGTATACCGATTTCCGGCAAACTTTCGCTTTTTTGTGCTATATCGTTTAGCATGGCCCATGTTTGAAGTAATAACAAGGAAAATCTCTTCCTAAAACAAATATTTCCAAGAGAAAAAGCGATATAAATATCAGTTCGAAAGCGAAGCGTAGACAAATTAGAACGTAAATAAACGATAGCAGAATCTAGACGTAGCCAACTTCTACATGAGAAAAAAAACGTAGCAATAACAAAAATGTTCTCCCAATTCATCAAAACATTTATAGAATTGTTTTTATAACCTAAAAATTATTCTAAAATACAAAAAGAAGCATAAAACTCGAATTTTCCTTCAACTTCCGGTTTCGAATTGATACTTTCAGTTTTGTTTGACAGCTGTCACTTTGCATTAAAATAACGATATCTTCAGTTCTAAATGTCGCTTAAGCATTTCACCCGTTGAGGACAAATAAAAAATAACTAAAGTTTAGTTTTTAAATTGAACATTTAATTTTAGCTTTATTTTAAAGACGTTTGCCGCACATGAAAACTAGAACGGACAATTGTCGGTATACGTTATTCTCAGAAGTAAAATTACCCACTATCCTCTTTAGTTATAAACTATCACAATTTTGCAACTTTTGTGTGAAAGCAGGGTAAATTTCTACAATAAATCGAATACGATTAAATTTTCTCATGCTATTTCCACAGCACACACACGACTAAATAACATTTCTATTTGTTGAAAGAATACTACATAGGTATGTAGCTAATTAACGCCGAACTGGAGGCTATTGGTGATTGTCCGGGATCAATCCTAAAGGGAAAGATCCAAGGACAACATCACGTGACCCTCATTTGGAAAAAACAAAGCACGTGACTTTTCAATTTCTACCGTAGAAAGAAAATTACAGCGTCAGACTTTTCAAAGTCGCCATGAAAATTTTTTCGAGGGGGCTATTTTAATTAACGTCACACTAGAGCATCACAACGGGCTATTGATGACTGTCCGGGATCAATCCCAAAGGGAAAGATCCAAGGACAACATCACGTGACACTCAGTTGGAAAAAAACAAAGCACGTGACTTTACAATTTCATCCGTAGAAAGAAAATTTCAGCGTCAGACTTTTCAAAGTCGCCATGAAAATTTTTCGAGGGGGCTATTCTAATTAACGTCACACTAGAGCAACACAACGGGTTATTGGTAACTGTCCGGGATCAGTGGCTGCCTAAAGTGTTCGTACACTTAAAAAATTTGTAGAAAAAGCGTTGTAGCCTAGAATTGAATTTGAATATAAAGTCCAATATTTTTTCATATCATCTCCATGTGATTCTGGATAAAACTTATTCTTTAAAAACTATTGACTCATTTTCTTTTTGCAAAAATGAAAATGCAAGGAGGCAGAGAAAGAACATGTCACAAAAGTGATCTTACACCGAAACATTTTCGGATAAATTCAAATAAAATTATCGTCTATCGCTTTATTTATTTTTGCATTGTGGTGACATTTAAAAAATTGTTTAGCTTTAATCTTTGCATGCTTACTTCGTAATATTCTATTTATTATTTAAAAATGGCTCGTAGTCGTAAGGAAACAACGAAGAGCATTCGAAAATTGATTATTTTTCATCATAGTAGTGGTAAATCAGTTCGGAATATCGCTAAATTAGTACATTTATCCCATTATATGGTGCAGTATGTGAGTAAACGCTTTAAAGTAGAAAAACGGATCGAATACAAGGTAAGAAAAGGTCGTCCGGCAAAGTTAACTCAACGTGATCAGAGATTTATAGTTAGAAAATTTGTAAAAAATCCACGTTTGAGTGCAGTAAAAATTTCTACAGAATTTAGTGATAAATTTTCTACTTCAATTTCATCTGAAACTGTTCAACGGATCAACTGGATTAAATGGGCGTTCCGGCCGAAGAAAATGTTTAAGTACGATTTATCTAAATATTTTAAAAGACAATTTAAAATTATCAGTCCAAAATTTGGGTATTGGAAACAACTTTGTTTTTTATCAAGACAATGATCCTAAGCACACTGCTCTAAGCGTTCGCCTCTGGTGTCTATAATTGTCCACGAGTTCTGAAAACACCACCTCAGTCACCGGATTTAAATCCAATAGAACACATTTGGAAAGAACTGTAGGTTAGAGTACGAAGACATTAAAACGAAAGCATACATTAAAACGAAAAGCGAACTAAAAACAGTAATGATTGAAGAATGGAGCACCATTGATGCAGAAATTACAAAAAAGTAGTGAACTCTATTCCCAGACGTTTAAAAGCTGTTGTGGATGCTATGTGATATCCTACTATGTAATAATTTACCAAAACATTACAATATTTACTAATATGTAGAGATTTTTTTAACTGCCCTGGTTGGCCCAATAAAACTGTTGTTCAACATCAAAAAACAATTCAAAGTAATAGCATTTATAAAATTGAAATTAAATTCAGATTAAATTAATGAATGGTTGCGTAAAAAATCATCAGCTTTAAGCATATAAGTCGAGAAACACAAAAAAAATTACTTGAGGTACGTTGATTTTCAGGAGAGGGTAGTCCTATTGTAACCTAAAATTTAACAAAAAATCAATACTATGTAAATCTGAAGATAACTAAAAATTGTCGAGACGTATCAGTAAGAAATAAAGAACTGATTATCACCAAAGCTGCGGACAGAATGTAGTTTTTCAAGTTTGTGCCCTCAGCAGATCGGACAGCAAGCCGTTGATTCGTCTAAAGGGGTTCGAATACAAAGGATGTGGGACAATTTTTGGGCAGCGAAATCTTCCTAGTGGCCGACGGGTCACGCGGGGATACGTGACAGGACACCTGTCATTTTAACTAATTGTACAAACTTAGACATTTTTACCAACGCTCTCTTAATACAACTTAATCCCCAATTTGATCAGACTTGCTGGGTCACCATCCGCGTTCATTTTTTTTTTTGAATCACTCGGAATTACATCCAATTTTCAATTTTAATAATCAACTAAGATTGGGAAAACCCCATACATGAAAGAAATTTCAGAGCACTATTTGATTTACAGAGAAAGGCCCTAGGGTTTTATAAGTGTATCAGAAAGAAATGGAAGTTTCAACTGTTGTGAAAGATTACGCACATATCGTATTGTACGAATGGATTTTTTTCAATCTATATAAATAGAGCTACAATTTATTACTTTTTAAGACGAAGAATACTATTAAATGAATAGGAAAGAGGATCGAAAATATTTTTGGCTACATGCACTTCAACTTGAATTTTGAAAGAAAGATGAAAAATATTCTGACAAGTTACCATATAAGCATGGCCCTTAATGTCTTCTAAATTACTGCATAAATACTGAATGACTTCTTAATAATTGCTTCTATTGGATCTAAAATTCAGCACAATTATATCTAAAAGTCAAAACTGTAATGTAAGGCAGTTAAATATTCAATATTTTGACGAATTATATGGTACTGGGACCTCTTAACGGAAATTGCTCCCAATACTTTGTTAATCCCGGAAATACAAAGGACAAAATTAGTTTGTGTGTGAAAATTAATCCGAAATTAACAATAAAAAGGATAAGCTGTGTTTGTTTTGAATTTTAGAAAACATGAATTTGTTTATATGGGGATTTTTCTATTTCCGTCCGATCACAAACTCTTCTCTTTGGATTCTTCCCTCCAATGGACCCCCTGTCGTTATGCCACGAAAGCTACTCAGGCTTTCTCTTCATTATGGACCTGTTTGGACACGCAAGAACTACGTTCCGTGTTCTTTTCCCACATGCTAAAGCTCTTCAAAGACAGGCGAAGACAGCGTCGACTGTTCAGAGCCTGGATGCTGCATAAATTGTGGAGGAGATCATGCTGCATTATCCAAAAATTGCCTCGCCGGATTACACAAAAAGAGGTTGAAACTAAAAATTACCAAAAATCTATCTTTTCCTGAGTGTCTTAAATTAATTGAATCCTGGACACCGTGTCCAAATACATCATTTGCATTTAAAACTGCTCCTCAAATAACAACTATTGTTTCGCACCCCACATAGGTAAAGGGTTCTTGAGGTGATTGATTACTTTTTGTTCAGTCTCTGACGGCAACGCGGCAATCGAGCAAGGTGGTTTTGGACCAGTCCATTCTTTAAACAAGATGCTAGGTTGGAACTTAAACCAAGCGCTTTCACAACTCACGGATTCTGTTTTAAATTCATCGTTCGGTGCCATAAGCGATATACAGTGTATATCGCTTATAGCGATTGCCGTGTACATTATACACGGCAATCGCTATTTATGCTCTTAGGTATGGAAGTCCTTCTAACGCCTCGTGATTGATCCGGGAAAGTTTCCAACAGCCCATATGTAGCTTCAGTGCAACGCAAATTCAAACCTACCTACCCTCTTCCGAAAGACCCCTATTCAAAATCGATTGACCCAAGGTCGAATGCCTTCTTGTAGAAGACGCACTGTAATTTCGCCCCACGTGTAAGAGCTTTTGTGTTGAATCAAGGTCATTCTAGTTCAGGGAAAGTATGGCTTTGATTGAAATGTGAAAAAGTCGCCAAAGTGTAGATACTTCACAGGAGTTTATTGCCCTTTCTCTCATGTCGAGAATCGATGTTTCTACAAGTGTAAGAGATTTTCTAACTTCCCCAGAGTTTGGAGAAAGCTTTGTTTCTCCCATCACGCACAAATTAAATCAGATATATACTATCGGAGGGGATTTCGGAGTACATTAATAAAACAAAACTTGTTTTGAAAAAGCCTCTTAAAAATATACATAAAAACAAAACTAAAACTAAGATTCTTGTATACTAACTTAGTCATCGATAAGAAACTCAACATTGATAAATATTAGTGTGAAAATTTTTTTAAGTAAATTATACAATATTTAACAAAACATTATTTTCACACATTTTTTAAATTAGAATTTATCAAGTCAGGAGGGGTTCTAATAATTCTATTCTAAACAACATAATCCACACACACACTTTTGGTTCATTGTTATAGTCGAAGACTTAGCTAGGCCGATTGGGCATCGGCCCTGAGTGCCATTGTCTAAACAGGCGGCGTTTAGTCCTTGCATTTTTACAAAAATATTTTGTGTTTTCTCTAAAAATTAAAGGTTTTACTCCAGAAATTAAAATATGAAAATCAAAGACAATTACTTCAAGTAGACAATAGGACCTGGAAATGATGCCACTGAAGCAACTTATAGAGGGTTGTGAGACAAACTTTTTCCCGTTACTAAGCAACTGCGTTTGCTTTTTATTAGAATTTATAGTTGCAAGCTGAATAATTTTTCTTTGGAATTTTTGTCTCATGCAAACCTGTTTTCTTTTTTTATTCTAAACAAGAAGTAATGTATTAATGTCCATCTGAAATCAAAGTTTACAAATAGCTTATATACTTGGGAAAAAAGGAAACCATTCAGTGTTGTAGAAATTGAGAAAGAAATCATTGTTGAAGCTGTAGCATTTTAGACACCGATAACGTTTCAAAGTACAAAAAATTCCTCTTTTTAGGAGAATCTTAACTGATCGGTAATATGAATTAGCTTAGAACTCATCGTAACAACTTGATTCAATACTTCAAAAGGAAAATATATATTATTCAGTCTCTTTGAATGAATTATCTGATACTGAACGCAGGTTTTATTCTTCATTCGGGGCATAACAAAAGATTATCTTTGTTATGAGAAGTTACTCGCTTTGGGCAATCTTGATGACAGAACACGGGGAATAGATATCTTTAAAAATTTTCAAGACAAATGTCACGAAGTTGAACAGAATTCAGTAAATAAAAGTGAGTATGTACAGAAGGTGCACATTCCACAAAAAATGTTTTAGCACTTCAGTGCTCTAATTTCTTTTCATTTTGTATATGCATTAGTAAAATTCTCTATGGTAAAGCTACTATTTTAAATGACACTTTGCCAACCAGTTATTAGTACAATTGACTATATTTATGCAAATGCAACGGCATCGTCAGTTTGAAATATGCTGAAGTTGATGGATAAAGTATTAAGTTTGGATGTATACCGAATCATTCTAAAGTACGTTTATCCCTGAGATAAGAAATTTTATGAGGAACAGAATCAGCAATATGAATTTTTTTAAAGAAAATTTCTATAGGAATGCTGCATTTCTGTGTGATGTCCTATTAAATCGAAACGACTAGAATATTTTTTTGCAAGGTTAACTTGAGTTATGATGAATGTGGCATGATATAATAACATGTAAAAAAAATATCCACGCAATTCATAACTTTTTTTCTAAACAATTCAAAAGGAAATATGGGATGAACATTTTTCCCATTTAGCAAATGTCATGGAAGAACAATGACTTTTGCGAATTGATGAGCAGTGATATATGCGAATCCTTTAAAGAATGATCATCTGCAATAGACCTATTGATTGGAGAATACAATTAAAGATCCACTGAGAATCGCGACGCCCTCAAATTAGCATTTCAGCCTCACCTTGTTGATGTCACCAAGGGATGTAAAGAACTACAGATGGCATTTTAAAGTCTAAGAAAGATCCAATTTAAATATCGAAAAATGGAGTAGAATATCCACCCCTTCGACAACATGCCTGATAAATGCTTTTTTGCTTTTCAACCACTTATTGCTGTGAATCTACATTCTCCTACCTAACCAAATCAAGACTTCCTTAAGGTTACAAATGCTGAATACCCATCTAAACGATTAACTGAAACTGCGAACCTCCGAACTGCAACAAAATATTCAAAGGCTTTGCAACAAAAAGAAGACCCAACAAAGTTATTAAAAGATTAATTAACTTCAAAATTAACAAACTGGTTTTCATTTATTGAAGTTATTCAGTACATAGTGGTTACATTTTTACAAAATAATGTACATTTTTTACACTAGAAAGACGGAAGGGGCCTTTATGGCCCTTCGCGTTGTTTCCCGCCCTCTAACTAACTCCCTTGCCCATGGATTGAACAAGTTGATATTTCATGACTTTTAACTATTTAGCTCGTACTTAACGTGTATTTAATCACTCTGGCCTAGCTGTCATAGAAGCGGAGGTAACCGTATACAGAGAAAGACGGGAAGGGACCAAATTGGCCACTATCGCATTTCGCAGCGACATCGCGAAATGTTTCGATGGATAGCTATAATTACTTTGTAAGGACATTGAAAGTAATTTCATTTTGTCTTCCCCTCTACATCCTGTTTACAAGTATCAAAAGCCCTCCCCAGCTATGAGCCTAGTTCATCAATGAATCCTCACAGCGCGTATCTGATAGTTTCGAATAAAACGAAATATTCTGAAATTTTAATTTCCCGTTTTCAGAAGGGAAAGCTGCCCCCTTATTACTCTACACGCACGTTAGGAAATTGAATGAGAATAAAACCTATTCGTTTGATAAGAAAATTGTCCATTAAATTAGATGTGCTGCTATTTTGATAGCAGTTTAAATAAGTCACTACAAATTAACAGTTAGCAACTGTTATCCAAAAATATTAAGTCATTACTGAATGTTAAAAATTAACTTTAACAGAACAAAACGATTAATTAAATTTTTAAATATTTTTTCCAGTTTAAGAGTAAAAGTTGAATTTTTAAAGATTGTAATAATTTGAGCTATAACAATCTTTAAAAATAAACTTCAATGTATGAGTTAGTGAATACACTTAGCAATTATCTATATAAACTTTTAGTATTAGGAAGGATGACTGGATCGCGGCTAATAAACTTCACTCGATAGAAACATCTAGAAGTTTTCTGCCAATCCAGTGAGAAAAACGTAAATAGCTAAGTATAATAGTTAGTAACTGCTAATATCATGTTATCGTGAATTTACATGACTGTTACAGCAAGGTAACAGTTTTACCCACTCTACATTAAACTAACTCGTACTAGAAATCGTAAATTTGCAATAACTCGTGACATACAGTACGTTAAGTTTTGCCCATTTCTATATTAAACTAACTCGTACTAGGTACTGAGTTGAACAAGATAATCTACATCAAACCGAACTAGAAAAAACGGAGTTGAACAAGATAATCTACATTAATTTTACATGGAAAGGATATAAGGGCTTAAACGCTTTTACGGTATGTCACACTAACACAACTGAAGAATTACGAGAATATTCCGAAACTTACCCTCAATTCCGGACTGGCGATGGTAATCCAAGAATAAATGTTCCAAAAGAAGACGAGAATGCGTGTTCATAAGTATTGACCAAACAATTAAGTCATTAAATAGCATATTTAATTCAATGGTTAGGGCGTTATAAGTTGCACACAGTGTGAGGGCCCCATACGTCTTTCTCGTGTTAAAAGAAATAGCATGTTTAATATAATTAACTTAGAAAACAAAACGTACTTAGGAGGAAACATACCCAAATTTTTATAAAATTCACGAATGATTCTTTCCTATATTACTCTAACCCACTTTATTTTCAACACGTTATGTGCCAATAAGTTCAATTTAGCTTAGGGGCTGTCGTGGCTCAGTGGGTTTGCTCACTGCACTAGTGACCTAAGCTGTAGATGGCACAGGTTCGAGTCCTGTGACTACCCTGAGTGTATTTCTCTTTTTTGTATCAAACTTTCCTTGTATGTGTTATTACATTCAGTTGACACAAAAAGGTATGTGATCTTATTTGAATTGTTCTCTTTTTTGATGTACTCTTTATATTTTTAGGTTCTACGTTCATCAGATTCCTGACTGGCCTTTGTGATGCAATGTGTTTATGTAATTTCTATTTTCAAAATGCTTGCTTCAATATGGTTTTGTTTTTATTTCTTGAGGCAGGTGTTATTTCGCGATAGCACTTTATATAAGTTATTGCAAATCAGTTACCGACTATATTGAAAAATTAACAGAAAACGACTGGTGTTTTCCCAAAGGAGTGAAAATTGTTGAACAAATCAAGTATATTTATCATGAAAAATCAGTTTGCCCTTCTGTCGGTTTACAAATGGGTTGTTATTTTTGTAGCTGTTAAATTACGTGTTATTTTAGCAACTGCTATCGAAAATATTACCAGTTATCACCAATGTTAAGTAATTTTTAAAATGACCAAACTTTTACAAAAATAAATAGTCCCTTTAATTTTTGAAAAATGAATTTTTTTTAAGATATCAAGAAAATAAAAGAGTAGAAGTTTCTAGATTAAAAAAATCATTTAATGGTCAAGTTTTGCCATGCAAAATTTTCTCCTTGAGTTTTGGGGCCGCGGTGGCCCGGTTTGAAGAGTAACGGACTTGCAACCGAAGGGTTGCGAGTTCGAATCCAGCCAAACACCATCGTGTACAAAGGGGGCTGGTGCACGTTAAATCTGTTGTGGCCTCAAATGTCCTCACGTTGGCGTGGTGTGGAAGTTTAGAGAGTGGGGTGCCAGCTCAGGTGTTGCCACGTCATCTGACTGGTACAAAATTACGTGGTGCTGTCCGGAGGACAGCATATTTAATTCTATAGTAAGGGAGTTATAAATACATCTTTCTCTTGGGGATTGATCCTGGACCGTCACCAATAGCCCGTTGTGTTGCTCCAGTGTGACGTTAATTGAAATACCCCTTGAGTTTTGAAATAATTTTTAAAAATTAATCATTAAAGAAAAATTAATTTTTGCACAGTATGACTGAATTTTATATTTCAAGTTACATTGTATGTTTGATTGAAAATAAAGTTTTTATGTACCAATTCTTTCTTTGTTTTTCTTGTATAATGAATTGAAGTACGTATTCACTGTAACTGTAACATTTGTTTTCGTTTACCTTCATGTGTGTACATAAACATCTATTACAATGTAAGAATAGTCAATGTCAGTCTCAAAACAATCTTATGAAAATAGTAAATGTTGCTGCTTACAATTTGCATTAAAAGATTTATCTTGATGTTTTTAGTATACTCAATTTCATAATTGTTCAAGTTTACCAATGCTGTCTATGGTACAAGTATTGTTAAAATCAAGAGTTGTTAACTTCCAAGTAATTTTTCTGGATTTAAATATATTTTAAATAGAATTTTGTTTACTGAACTTATTTAATGACAGATCAAGTGACTGCATGGATAAAGAGGTGATTTAGATTTTCTTGCAGTTGTATTAATTGGTGTATGTAAAGATCAAAATCTTTCCCATACTGTGTTCAGAGAAAGCCTACTTGTGTACGACATCAACAGAGGTCCCTCGATTTTTCAATAACACTTTATCATACAGTATCAATGTTTTTGTGTTTGCTTTGAAGGCACGTGATGCAATCTAAAGGAGTTTTATAATTTTCTTGGAGTCCATCATAGACAATGCATTTTGATAAAATGTTTTAACTGCTGAAGCTTCAAACTCGCCATCCAGAATCATCAGCTTCCTAAATAAATGACAATCAAATCCACTAAATGCTTTAGAGGAAAATGGTCCGAAGAAATCATGTGGTCGAAAGAGATTGAATTTGCAGTCATTTGGCCGATGTCGTATTCCATGAATGTTATTAATTGAGTAAACAAAATGAAATTATAAATGTTTTATTTGAAAGTTATTCCAAAACAAAATGGTGTCCTTACATAAATATTCTACGTAACTGAAGAAATTGAAAACCAAATTTTAGTTTGATAAATATCTAAGTCACAAAATTTTCTGTAGCTGCAATTTGATGGGATAGTTCTTGTAACTTTAGAAACATTTAGTAATATTGGCTTTGGTCAGATTTGCATTCAAAGCTAATCTAGTTTCTCTTCAGCACTATTTAAAAGAAAATAAATTTAAATAAGCTTATTCAGATGTATATATTTAAAATTGAAGGGCTTTAGTTGGAAATTGAGTTTTTTTTCACTATATAAATATAACTCTAGTAATATGTTAATTAAATTTGCATTATACTATCATAATATTCTAAATTTGTTTAAAGTAGGACTTCTGTGATACATTACATACTGTGCTTGGGCTATCTCCATACATGTAACTCACTCATAACCCCAGTGTGTCTTATCGAAAACATTAAAATTTTGAATGACAAAATAATTTTGTAATTTGTATCAGAATTTTGAATTGCCCTTTTTGAAATACTTAATTTAGAAATAAATTAAATTTGCATCATACTTAGTTAATTAAACCCCATTTAAAGTGAGACATTGTCCAGATACATATCCTACCTGTTTTCTGAGAAAATGACAGTAACAATCTCAAGATACAGTAATTTTCATTAAAATCAAAGCTTAATGATTTTCGAACAGAAGGTGAAAAAGTTTTCCTCGTCCTTTTTTCCATTCATAACTAGGTAAGGTCATTAGATAAACCAAGTTTCATCAAAATCTGAGGTCATGGACTAATCAGTAACATGGAATGACTAGTGAAAAGTCTTGTGAATAAATTATTGCACACTTAGTAATTAATTAAATGAATAAGAATTACTCAGATTAATATTTTGTCATTTTATTATAAAACAAACATTTTTCATTTGTTCATAGTAAGGTATCTTGCTGATGTAATTTTTCTTATCTCATAGCAATGAAAAAGGATATATTTAATCATTAATTCTGCATTTTTTGGCATATAGAACTGGCACCTGATGCAACTCCTATAGAAATACACACTATTAGTACAATTAATAAAATCTCAATTTGCTCATCTCTTGATCAGCATAAGATAAATAACTATTTTGTTTTTGCGAATGCAGGGACATTTGGAAACCAATGTAGTTTTTGGACTTATAAGACACAATTGTGAGTTAAGAGATGAATGGTTCTAAATGAGCTCTAATGTAATCAAGAATTGTGATGGGTATGCCATTTGCTAGTTTCAAAGCAATACCTCCTTGCCAATGTTCATTCTATCCAAGTCATCATGACCAACATAGTTTTACACATACAAATCACTGCTATTCTGTGATTTTCATCGGATATGTACAATTACTTTTGTTGGAACCTCTCAGCTCAATACTTCTTTCCCATTCTGTAGAAAATTGATTACTGCAATAATTTATACTAAAAATAAGTGATGCAGATCCCATTTTTGCTGTTCCTCTGCTCTTTACAAACCTGAAAAATATTTCTTTCTCAGTCACTTTTCCAAGCCATTAATTTTTTGATGGAAAAAAATTCTTCAGTTTTCCAAGTGAAGTCATTTAGATGTGTTTTTCCAAAGAATTTTTGGAGGGAAATGTAATTGGGGAACAGACACATTTTACATTCAAGTGAGTTTCACACTTTCTGCTGAGGCAACATAAATTAGTATGGTCGAGAATGCTTTATCATGCTTAACACACATAGGAACTTCATTTCAATCATGCTGCATATGTATATCAACAAAAGGAGTGACTGCCTACAAATCAAAATTAATGACTCAATACTCCCTTAATTTATATCAAGTAATGCTTTCAAATCAAAATTATTTAAATAAAACACCTTAAATTTATCTGAGATAGAAGCATAAGAAATCTTTGTTTTTGAAAGGAAGGACTCGGGGGGGGGGGAATTAATTGTCAAACTTTTTAATTTATACAAGTTTCACGAAATTAGATCGAATTATGAATTGCTTTAATTATATTTGAAAAATACAGTTAAATTACGAAATACAATGAACGAAATTTTATATCTTGAAAAAGATAAAAATTAAACTTACGGATTCGCGAACAAGAAAATATGGCAGAACAGGAAATACAAAACGCAACGTAATGTTATAAAAGAAATGACATTTAAAATTATGAACCAAAGAATGCTGAAATACTCGAATGAATGTGATGAAAAATAAACTAAATACCACGCGAGATTAGCCAGAGCAGGAATCCTATTGTAATAAAACTTCGTAATGAAACAAAGTAGAAAAAACACAGATGAAGACTATTTAAAACGGATCAAAGTAAAACGATTAAGAAAATATGTTTGGAATCGCCTAGTAATGGAACGTGACACCGAAAAATCCAAGAAACTAATGGAATTAAGGAACCCAGATTAGACACAGCAAGAATCCTAATGTTAAACTTATGCATGCCGAGATTTTCCCCATTTTTCACGAATATCCTTCCTTCAAATATTTTTCCCCATACAAAATCACAACTAATGCGCATGCGCTATTCTTCGAAATTTCGTCTAAGTTTTAACATTAGGATTCTTGCTGTGTGCATCCGCTTGTGGGGTGCTGCCCATCCAAGTCTGTCTGGATCAGAAAAATAAGTTCCTTTGACAACCTAGCAACAGGTATCTTCGTCGACGGGAATTCTCCCCGCTTCTACCGGTCGTCGAAGACGCCTGGCTCCTCGACGAGTTTAGGCCTTGTCAGTCCTATCCTTTCGTCAATTCATCTCGCTAATTAGTGGGACTGTTCGAAAATCATTTGCAAGTGTGTTATAGTAATCTGTGGGATATTGTTCAAAATTCCGTTTTCGAGATAGAGCGGAAATTGTCTATCTGGATTTAATTTAATTAAGATGATAGGCTAAATACTATGCTATGTATCAGGTGCATTTATTGTGTTCTGTATATAATATCTATTCGGATGTCATGGTCTTTAATTGCTCCCATTAGAGACGTTAATTTTGTTGAAGTGCTTTTGTGAATTTTTGCTTTTGGCTTGCACACTAAGTTGTTTTTGTTCAATGATTTCAATACAAATTGTTATACGCAGAAGCATGCGAATATGTCTGGCCGCATGGGTGCGCTTATACGGCACACAACTCTCAAGTGTCAATATTCTGGGCGATATATTTAACCACCTGATCGCTTCCGGCAATTTCAATTCACGTGCAGACCTTTCGCTCTGCGTTTGCCCTGAGTGGCATTTCTTGTCGCTCGGATTAAGGTTCATTGGCATGGTTGTCTTTTATAGACTTGTCGTCAGTTGGCCTTGACCCTCATGTCAGAGCTTCCGAACAAGTCATGATTTATTAACTTTGGAGACCTTTATCCGAATTGTAAATCTCATTTAGCAACGTGCTGAATTCGTCAAGCGTGACGAGAAACTTCGACTTTTTGGTGCCAACGCTGAAACTGTCCGCTGTCTAGGACAAGTGGAACGAACATGTCCAGTGTCCGCAATTTCTGCCCATCTTTTCTTTCAACTCCAAGTTGGAAGAGAAACTCATTAGCAACCGGAGGGTTACGAGTTTGAAACTCGGTCCAGCCGAAGAACAAAGTACGTCGTGTACGTGAGAGCTGTAGCACGTTAAATCTATCGTGGCCTCATATGTCCTCGAGTTGGTGTGCTGTGAAAGTTGGAGAGTGGAGTACCAGCTCAGGTGTTGCCTCGTCCTCTGACCGTGGTTCAAATTTAAGAGGAGTTGTCCTTGAATCTTTCCCCACGGGATTGATTCCGGACAGTCACCAATAGCCCGTTGTGTTGCTCCAGTGCGATGCTTTTTAACTACCAACTTACCACTTTCAGCGAAAATCCGGATCCCATTCCAGGGTGTCGTGACTCAGTGGGTTTGCCCACTGCGCTAGCATCCTGCGAGTTGTAGGTGGCTCAGGTTCGATTCATTCCTGGGTATATTTCTCTCTTCTGTTCGGTGCTGTCCTATTTTTGGACCTGGCACCAGAATTGCAACAAACCGACTTTTTTGCGTCAGTTTCGTGTCCATTACTTGACGTTGTCTGTCTTGCGTTTGATCCTGAATGGCCAAATATGGACCATGCGCCATAAAACTCAAAATGGTTCTCCAGAGAGATGTAAGGATCCTTATATTAATAAGGCAACCAAACACATCGCTTGGCCTGTGTGATGGACAATGAAAGTACAGACGGTCTGCACCAAAATGTTAGACCAAATTATCAGACGAAAATCTCGCCTGGACCAGAAAAGCGACTCCTTATTCGAGCAAGTTTAGAACCGTTTCTATTGGACGGTCTAACCAAAAGTTCGTATTTTGTGGACTCCAGATGTGATTTATCGCTACCACTGGCTGCTTTGAAAGATAAGTCTTTTGGAACTTCTAGTTCGTAATTAGTTGATGCAATGAAAGTAAAATCTTACGGTTCTAAACGTATTTCCGTTAATGTTGGTCTAAATCAAATTTTCAAGTACCCTTTTGTCATTGTAACTGTCGAACGTTCTATTGGCACAGACTTTGTCTTATTTTGGACTTTTAAGAGATTTCCGAGAATTAATCAGGGTGTTGCTCATGTGTTGACCTCGTCATCTGACCGTGGTTCAAAATTACGATTAATTTGCTCCAGAGCTACGTTAATTAACTACTTGCCTAATTCTAAGTTAATAGTTCGGTTACATAAACCTGCAGTGATAATAAGTTGACCACGGCAAAACCATCCAACGCGATCGCCAGTCATGCTTTTGCGTATGTCAGCAATCCTCATAATGACCTGTCACATCTGTTCAAAAGTCGTGTGACACAATGTCGACTACTTTCTCCTAACGAGCCTTATAACTGCGTTGCTGCAATCTTCCTACCATCTTTTGTAGGAAGATTGATCTCATGTATCATCTTGGTTCATGTGTCAGTTGATACATTAGTACAGCGTCTTTGGGTCGCCATAGCTAATGCATTTAACCTTGAAGTGTTAAATTGATGCCTTCCCTTGGGAACCTTTCATAGAAATGTTTCCACGTCTTTCATGACGTCGAGTTCAAAAGCGAGTGGGGTTGAAAACCACTAATTCATACAGTATCGACTGACACCAATTGTTCGAATTTCAAACCACGTTCAAGCCAATTTCACACTTAACACCTGCACTGTTAGCATTCCAGACCCGCCCCTCCCCATTGAAGACATTTCCCTGAAATGGGGAAGGTTTTGCCAGATAACGTTTCCACTGGAGGAAATGGACGGATTCGTGCCCCTAGGCAATAGGCCTTCTATCCCCAACAGAAGTTTTCGTGGAACTCTAGTGTAGGAAAGTAAACACGCTTTCAGTACAAGGCTACTTAAGGGGAAAGGTAGAGTCCATCAGAGTGGTTTTGAAAGGGGAGGAAACGTGACGTCACTCGGAGGAATCAACTGGTAAACAGATACGGTTCCTCCATGTGAACGTCAAGTAGATTCTTTTGTTATTTGCTTTCGTTGTAATGTCTTAAACGATGCTGATTAATATTGGGTTTCTTGTGTTGTCGGCGAAGTGTTTTTTTTCTGGATTGAACCTCTTGTAAATGCGTTAATCATAAATTAAAAAGAAAATAAGTTTTAAAAGCAACTTACTCCATGAGATGAAACATCTTCCAACAAGGCGACAATTATCCTTTCATGTTGGTTTTTGAGATTTCTTAAATTTTTGCACTTTTTTATCACTTCGTTTTATAGCGGCACAGTTCATGTATTTAATTCGGAAAAACGTTCTTGTTCTTGCAAAAAGTTTGAGAGCTGAGGAATTTTGAGTGGGAAATTTTTCCTGTAATATTTGTGTGAATGTATTTATTACACCTTCACATTTATTTAATTGCACAGGTCCATGGAAACACTTCTCAAGTTCTTTCACTGTCTCAAACCAACACTCAGTTGGTAAAACTAAACCACCCCGAGATAAAGCCCCAATCCACGTTTGATTATTTTCCTTCTGAATAAGTACAGTATTATTTCCCAAACTTTTATCATGCACTTTAAAAGCAATGTAGCCGGCAATAAATCTTAATGCTTCATTCGAGCAGTCTTCTCTTATGTTTAAAGATGATTTAACTGTTGAAGCTCCAGTATTTTCTGATGATTGAGTTCGAACATTATTTTCAATTATTGAGTTCAATGACTGCACTGTATCGACTTCAAATGATGTGTCCCTTTCTTTTTCTTCAATCTCGGTTAATTCATCAACTTTAACAAGAGAGTTAAATAACTGGACGCTTAAAAACTGGTCATCATCACTTGTATTGTTAGTTATGGCACTAGATGAAGGTAGTGGGAGTTTATTGCACAAAAGAATTTGTCGCAGTCTGCATTTGAAGTCGATGAGTAGAGGATGGTCGTAAAATTTTCCTAAGCCTCTTATTTGATTGAAAAGATTTTCCAAAGAATCTTGGTTTACTTTACAGGTTAAAATGTATTTCAGTTCAGCCTGTTGAATAAACTTCAGAAGTCCAATTAAAGATGCAATGGAGACTAACCATCCTTTTTGGAAAGGTAGCATGTTTGATTTACTGACAACTCTCATCTCTTCAATATAATAGTTTGCTTTGTGCAAAACATCCATCTGGGACTATGGTTTGAGCCCAAAACCGAACCGTAAATTTTTGTCACTTATCGGAGTCCTGGAATTGAAAATATCAAAGCAACCATCAATGGTAGAAATGAAATTCTTTGTTTCTTTCTCACTTGGAAAATAATAATCTAATGCCTTTGCAACATGATCCGATAAAAGTTGTGCGGCCATTCTCACATTTTGCCTTTCATTGTTTCTAACTTGTATATGCCCCAAGATAATTTTGGGCATATTTTCAATTCGCCAGAATCGGCTTCCAGTAACTTTTCAAATACGGATTTTTGAATCACTTTATCAGAGGGTAATTTTATTCCTCTATCTAATATATGGTTTCTTAATAATTTTAAAAGATGAGGGAAATCGGCAAAAACCCAGATGTTTCTTGTTGTATCCATTGGATTTGAAAATGAACTGTTTGTTGGTGTTATTGATAATTCCTTCCAAATGCGGATGTTTTCCCCACCTAAATCTGACACGATACCTAACACCTTAAATCCAATTTCTTCTAGTTTTCCTATTAATTTAAACAATAATAGTTTTGTCATTTGCTGGTCAAAGTTATTATAAATTGGCTGCTTCCAATACTTAATGAGACCTTTCGCCATGACAACTTGAACATTGCTGTAAGGCCCTAATATTTTATCCTTTGCTGAATCGTAGCAAACACGAGAATCAATATTCATTTCATCGAAACAAATAATTGGAAATTTTTCAGCTTCGGTCATGTTGCAGCCTTTAGCCTTCATGAAACTTAGAATTGGGGCTAAAACTCCTTCAGAAAAGTCTAATCTCTAAGGCCGAGTTTATAGTTTAGCGTATGCGTTGCGTCGAATCAATGAGCGACGATAACAACGTGATTGACAGATGGGCGGGATTACGCAAGACTGCGTTGCGTTCAAAAGAGAGTTGAGATAAATCCAACTTTCGTCACATGACCTACTTTGACGAATCAAAATGCAACGTCTACTGTTTTGATTAGACTTCGAGAAAATGTCGGATGTGTTTTCGACAATCGTGAAAAATCCAAGTAAAAACCCTTGGCTAGCAATTTCCAAGACTATTAATAACTGGTGAGTACATGTCTTCCACTATTATAATCTATGTATTTATAAATCTATGTATTTATAAATCTATGTATTTATTTGCTTGTATTCTATCTTTGTATTTGTATATATATTTCGGGTCCAACGATAATGTTCTGTAGGGATTAGAAACGAAAACATGTATTTACTGTTGGTAAACTTTTTAAAGCAATCGAATTCATATTGTGTACCGCTGATTTCAATGATTCTGAGACAGAATTTCCGTTTGTTTTCAAAATCAAAGTTTGTCCGTTTATTATTGGTGTGCATTTATAGGCACTTTATTACCAAGTTCTGAATGCATGCATTACGGTCTAATGCACTTGTTGCACATGAGAAAATCACTTTTTATTTCTGCATACAATGAAAATCAGTGTTGGCAAATGCTGAGCATTTGTCTGTGATGGCATTAACTCATGGCTCTAGTACTTTTGCATAAGTCCACTACAGCCTTTAATTGATTGCCGAGTGCTTACTGAAAATGCGAACACATGCAATGTTCACATCCAACTGATCAGCATTGAAAACAATTTGTCTGGAGTCGCATAAAACAACAGAAGGGAGAGAGAATCAGTCAAGCCAATCTAAAAGATTGGCAGATGAACAGTTATGGATGTTAAGTCTCGAAAAATCCAAGTAATTTATCTTTGAATCATTAATCTTCTGTTATGCATACCCAAAACGAGAAGACACTTGAGGTCTATTTAGTACATTAACTGGCCAACAAATGTTACTGTATTTTTTCAACAATTCAATTAACAAATTCTTCAAAGATAATGTCATTGAAGGATTTCATAGTGAAGTAAAATTTATTTCCCACCAAAAAAACTTCTGGCTTCTCTTAAGTGATATCGGTATTTCTAGACCCACCGAGAGAATGCATGGTTAACGGAATGCCAGTTGTTAGTGTACGCCAAATGTGGTAACTTGTTTATTTTACGCGACTTAAATTGTGCGTCAAATATTGGCATGAAATTTAGCTAGACAAGAATGATAGGAATGGAAATCATAACGATATAAACAGCTTCATGAAAAGAATGGCTATTTTATTAAAAGGGTGGTGCCGTGCTGACGTTTATTCCCTTTCAACTGTTTGCATATGCCATCTAATACCAGGATCAATAAAGTTGTATTTATGATTAACTTACAGGTGTTCGTATCTGACATTTGCTATTTCATCCACTTTCCAACAGTCAGAGTAAATTATACTTCCTTCTGCCACGTTTTCTTTTATGGCTGCAACCAAAGTTTTTGCTCAACAGTCTGGCACAGCTACTGAAAAAGCATTCTTTCAATTCACAGCAAATACCCACTGCGGTGGAAGAATACGACCATAACGAATATAAACAAGTTACCACATTTGGAAGCTTTGGCACACAATTACGACTGGTTCCCCTTTAACCGAAAAGTAGTTTGAGTTAAACGTATTATTGTTTTTCTTGTGACAGATTTGTATCAGTAAAAATGGTAATAACAGGGATTTTCTTTGTCAGAATTAATAAAATCCAACAAAATGATAACTCTGCAAACTACCAAAGGCCATGGGCTCACTTCAAATGTGCTGCCTTTAGAAGGTTAAGAAAGTACATATTCGTAACCTTAAAAAATTTCAAAATTTTGAATTTGATTTTCTGTGTCAACTAATTGTAATTTTTTGCAGAACAATATCCAACTTCATTTAAGTGATGAAAGTCCATCAGCATATTCAGGGACAGATGTTCAGTAGAAATGCAGTATCCCGACAGAAGATGCCGCAACACTGAGTAGTTCTCTTAAAAAAGGTCACTCAGTATTTTCATGATTTTCTTAAAATATGGCTTGTTTAAATATTTCTGGTAATGTTTAAAATTTGTCGTGGCTCAAACAAAATTTTGTACTGTTTTTTTTTCATTTTAAAATATTGATTCAAATTGCTGTACTATCCTAAGTAAACAGGGAATTGCTGTTCTATTCTAAGTACCCAAGAAATTACTGTACTATCCTAAGTGCATAAAGAGTGGTTCCTGTGAAGGAATGTTGGCAATATTCTATCTTATCAAGAGATTATACTTTCTGAGTTGGCAATTTTCTTAGTGTTTTCCAAGAACATGAAAAGTTATGCCAATTAAAGAGTGGAATCAACAACTTATGGAGATATGGGACGCGAACAATAAGTTTTTAAAAGTAATAACACTATGGGTAAAATAATTATTTAAAACCCTTAACATCTTTATAATAGTTATGTATGTGAATTTAAAACTAGTGTCATTATATTGATGCTAAGTTACAATGCATTTAATGTACATCAGTTGGTGAGAAAACATTTCTATGCTTACAAGATTAATTACTGTAATGCTTCCTTCAATACATTTAATGTTTTACCATAGGTGACAAATAGATATTGCGAGTATGCAGTATCATAATTTTTCATCTACTCCTGCATGACCTGTGATTATATAATTTGCATTTTGTTTACTTCATTTTATATTTCAGACTTTATTCTCTAAAGATAAGGAAGCTGAACTTCTGGAAGATATCAGTTGCCCAGTCAATGCAATACTTTTGCACCCTTCCTAACATTACTAGATTTATAATTAAATAAATTTAATGCAAAGAAATTCTTGTGTGTGTATGCATTTTATTGTTCATCATTTTATCGTACTAGTGTCATGATAAAATTTACATGAAAACTTTCATAAATAAGGTTATGTTTAATATAATTGAAAGTCAAATGCTAAACAAATACGAACATTGTTTTCCATAATTTTGTCTACATGCTTCCCATCAACACCGATTGATTTATGGAACAAATATAAAGATCACATGGCCGAAGATATATTACATCAGAAGCGACTTAGAACATCGAATGCAGATTTGCAAATTAATGAAGAAATTCACAATGAAGCATTAATTTTAATTGAAGACATGTGCTTGATGCTTACCAACAAAGGATTAATACAATTAGGAATGACAACGCCCAATCGCCCAATGCACGACGCATTTAATCAAGAGTTGAGACGCGAAACCCAATATGATTCCGAGGTATTAAAAGAAACCGTTCTAAGAAACGTTCCCCTTTTAAATGAGCGACAAAAATATGCCTACGATACGCTCATGAAAGTAGTAAACGATGGAACTGGCGGATTTTTTTTCTTAGATGCTCCCGGTGGAACTGGGAAAACGTTTTTGATATCATTGATTTTGCAACGATTAGATCGCAAAATGGTATCGCACTTGCACTTGCTTCGTCAGGTATTGCAGCTACGTTGTTGGAAGGCGGTCGAACAGCTCATTCCGCACTCAAGTTGCCGTTGAACATGCAAATAAATGAAACTCCAACTTGCAACCTTTCGAGAAATTCCGCGATGGCCAAAGTGTTGCAGCAAAGCAGATTAATAGTTTGGGATGAGTGCACGATGGCACACAAAAAATCTTTGGAAGCATTAGACCGCACGTTGCAAGATTTACGAAAGAACCAAAACCGGTTTGGTGGTGCAATGATTTTATTGGCAGGTGATTTTCGCCAAACATTACCAGTAATACCACGATCAACGCCAGCCGACGAAATTAACGCATGTTTCAAGTCGTCCATTTCATGGAAATACGTTAAAACGCTCAAATTAAATATGAACATAAGAGTCGAATTGCAGAACGACCAATCTGGAGAAGTTTTTTCCGAACAATTGCTCGATATTGGTAATGGCAAAATACCTGTTGACTCATCGTCTGGATACATTACATTACTTACCAATTTTTGTCACTTTACTGAATCAAAGACCGAACTCATCGAGAAGGTTTTCCCAAACATTGCTCAAAATTACAAAAGTCATGTTTGGTTGAGCGAACGAGTTATATTGGCTGCAAAAACGTTGATGTCAACGAAATGAATTTTCAAATTCAAAATAAGATAGCTGGCGAATTGATGACATACAAATCGATTGATTCCGTCACTAACCAAGATGATGTTGTCAACTATCCAACGGAATTCTTAAATTCGCTGGAATTGCCCGGATTACCACCTAATAATCTGCAATTAAAAATCGGATCGTTAATAATTATGTTGCGGAATATAAACCAGCCACGTCTTTGTAATGGCACCCGACTTGCGGTGAAGAAATTAATTAACAACGTCATCGAAGCCACAATTTTGAAAGGGAAGTACAAAGGCGAAGACGTTTTGATTCCGAACGACATGCCATTCGACTTTAAACGGTTACAATTTCCAGTGCGGCTAGCATTTGCAATGTCGGTAAATAAATCGCAAGGGCAGTCGCTAAGTGTTTGTGGCATCAATCTTGAAAATCCATGTTTTTCACATGGCCACTTGTATGTCGCCTGTTCCCGTGTCGGAATACCAACAAAACTATTCATATACGCGCCAGAAAATAAAATTAAGAATGTTGTGTATCATAAAGCATTAGAATAATAAACAATATGTTTTTGGAATAATTATTTTTTTATTAATTATACCAATTCAAATTCAATATTCATAGTTAAGACAGGACAACGTCTGTCGGGTCAGCTAATGTGTAATATATAAATGAATTTCTCTAAATATAAAAAGCACTCAAATAGCAATTTTCCTAGTGTAGTGAGTTGACACGAGAAAACAGCTATTCTCAATTTTATGCAAAATTTAAACCCTCAGTACAAAACAACATTTGTGCTGAAAATAAATTAATTATATACCATTGGAAAATTTTAACAAATGTTTCGATAACAATAAAAATTCACTACTTCCCAAACAATAGGTGTGTTTTTGTTCATTGATGAAATTGAAACATTAACAGAATTTTCCAACAAAAATTCAAAGATGAAAATTAGGTTGCATCAATAGAAAAATAATCACTCGAGTTTCAAAAATCTTTTAGGCCGAAATGGATCATTCCTAGCTACTGATAAGTTGAATTTATTGTACCAAACCAAATGAAAAAATGTGCAGTGACTCCAATTCATGAAAGCTTAATTTATTCTATTTAATGTGAAAATAAATGAATATTCAAATTTTTTCTTCATATACATGCAAGGCAAAATAATTTGACCAAGTGTAGTATTTCATAAAGGTTCTGATATAAGTTTTTAGTGAAACATTGGTTAGTGGTTGGCTGGATTAAAATGAGTATACATTGGAAATATATTTAGATTTCAAAAACTAGGAAACCCCATCAGATATCCAACTTCGTATTTTAATTCAATTTTACATAAGCTCAAAAACTAAAGATTTTGAAACAAATTATTCATCTAATAACAGAATTTCATGTTGGTTTTTAATGCTCTGATTAAATTTATCCTAAAGTTTCAATTAAAAGTAGACATTTGTTTTTGAAAAAATAGTTTTAATTTTGAATTATTTGAGTGTTCACAAACGGTACAATATTTTTGAGAAATCCAGATTTTCACGTCTATCCCGTGAAAAGTAAACAAAATACGTAGCGACATCTAATGTGCGTTATAAAAAGCTGGTTATTGCGTTACGAAGGAAACTCTCAGCGCAAGACTTTGGACGTGAAGTTTTGCAAAGTGATCGGCCAGCTCGTTTCCGACCAGCCCTATGTGTGCCCTGACCCATCTCAGGCCAAAATTATTACTATAGTGTGAGATTTCAGATTTAATTTTATTTAAGTAAGTGGATTTATTAGATGATTGTAAGGCCTGAATCGATCTAAGGCTGTCACTAAAAAATGTTAATTCTTTTATTTTGGATGGACCAGATTATAGCTTTGTAGATTGCAGTTAATTGAGCTTGATAGACGGAATTTTTATTGTGAAGTTTATAACAAAGGGCTTTGGTTAATTTTGTATCCTCGAATATGCACACAGAGGCTCCGATATTACCGTCGATACCCGAGCCATCCGTGTACACATCGAGGTCTGGATGATCTAATAAAGAGGGAAATTTTAAAATTAAAGTTGAGGGACGGGTTAAGATTGGTATATTGTAATCCAGATTTTGTGGTGACAGCCCTTCGATTTCTGGGTCGGAGTAGTTGACGCCAGAATTTAAATAAAGACAAGAGTCACATGGAGTGGGGCATCCCATACAGTGCATTTAGGGAGTCAGTTGGAGCGGTTCTATAAGCTCTGGTGATTTTTAATAAAAACGGACGTTGTATTAATGGAAGTTTTGAAATTTGTTGCTTAGTAAGATTACCGCTCCAAATGCCAGCTCCGTATGTTATGATCTTTTCAATAACAGTAAGATACTAAATGTTTGGTGCTGACCACTGACACCCCAGTTGCCATTAATTACTCTGTTAAAGGAACCCCCTACTTGCATGCATTTAGCAGATAGTGAAGCAATGTGTTCTCTCCACGCGTGTCTATTGTCTATCATTAGCCTAAATATTTTAGACAATTGACTGCCAGAATATGCCTAGCACCCTCCATCTTTGGGGACAAACATTTAAACAAATAGGACATTCACCCCATACAAATATACAAATGCTCGTGCGAAAATCCTACTTCTTGCGTTGTTAATAAACGAATATAGCAATTGATTCGATTCATTCGAGATTTTGCCATCGGAGCTGGACCTCTTTCGAGCTCTGCCCGAGGGGTGATTCAAAATTACGTGGTGTTGTCCTCGGTTCTTTCCCTTCAGGGGTTGATCCCGGACCGTCGCCAATTGCCCGTCGTTGCTGCTCCACTGCGATGTTAATTCAACTACCAACCTGATCGACTCGTCTGATAATTTTTGCTGTATGGAGTAAAGAGTTTAACGAAACTGCTTTTGACCAGCTAGTTGATGAATATGCTAAATTGAAACAAAAAGTTACCCTTTGCTAAATGAGTGATTTTCTTTTATTTTATCAACTGTATAAAAATACATGTTTTTGTTAAATGAAATTAAAATTTATTATTTTTGAATCAAATGTGAGTGTTCATTTGTTTGCGGAAACTGCAGGCGCATTACGTAGTCAGGGTCACACCCAGATCGATTTAGAGGGGGATCGTAGGATTCCTAAGGATCTATTTGAACCCTTATGGTTTTCTCGACTAGGTATCTCGTCATTAGCAAAACTGACCAGATCTTGATGAACCAGATATCTCGTTCGACGAGCTCTCGTCGGCTCCTTATTAGAAAACTGATCAGATCTATATCTCGTCATAAAAAATCGGCAATATTTTGGTGACGATACATCTCTTTCAAGATGTCGCCAAATTTGCTAATAAGATATCTCGTCGAAACAATTCGTAGGGGTTAATTGCTTGAGAATGAAATGGTAAAATCATTGAGACAAGTAAATCAGAAATATGGGAGTTGACATTCTTTAAAATATAATTTTACTGTGTACTTAGATTAGTTAAGAGGTTTATTTCTTTAAGACAAGCAGCACTAAAGGCCAAAATTAACCCAACTCTTCTAGTGAATAGAAGATGTATATTTTCAGTGTTTACATTTTCTCGTAAATAAATCGAGCCATTTTCGTTAATGGGATAAGAAGTATAGAATAAATGGATACTCGTGTGATATGTACTGATTTACTTCGCGCTGGAGAAACAACGGGCTATTGGCGACGGTCCAGGATCAATCCCAAAGGGAAAGATAAGAGGACCACACCCGGTAGCCCGGTTGGAATAGTAACGGATTAGCAACCAGAGGGTTGCAAGTTCGTATCTAACCACCGAACGTAATATGCAAATGGGTTGGTGCACGTTAAATTTGGCGTGGTCCGAAAGTTTGGAGTGGGGTGCCAGCTCAGATATGATCTCGTCATCTGACCGTGATTCAAAATTCCGTTGTTGCCCTCGGATCTTTCCTTTCGGGATTGATCGCGGAAGGTCGCCAATAGCCCGTTGTGTTGCTCCATTGCAAAATTAATAAAATACGAACCACTGCGAGCTGTAGGTGGGGCAGGTTCGATTTTTGTCAGTTTCGATTCCTCCCTGGGTGTAAGTTTTTAAGTTCTATGTAATTTTATCCTTTCATACCATGAACATCCATACCATCTACATTAAAACTATCTAGCCATTTATATGGTTGATCAATACATCTTAATATCATGTTTACTGATGTTTTTACAATGACAGGCGCTTAGTTTAGTTAATTATTAAAAATTTAAAGCATAGTCGAAATAATGTGGCATTGATTTAGATTCAGACGTGTTTTTAGCACTTATACTTATTCAGTTTCTGTTTGTCTTTAGTCTTCCGCTTGGCGCAGCTAGTGCTAATCTTGAACCTTGCGCCAGAAAAACTAAACCATTCTCTCCCCTTGCATATATTTCTCCCTTTGATTCAGTAACTCCTTATGCGTGTATGTCCATTGATATTGTAAGTCGCATGTCTGGCTTTGTATGGCCAAATATGGCTCTTGCGCTATAACCTCCTTAATAGAACCAAATATGTAATCCCAATTAGATTTTCGAGGGGTGCATAGTAGTATATGGGTCACTTGAGCGCCTTTTCCAAGATGGCCGCCGTTTGATAAGGAGTTGACTGCTGATAAGGAGTTGGGGAGAATTGCTGATAAGTGGGCTTTGAGGTGGTGACGTCGTTGTAAAGATGGCGTTGTTGGAGTTGCCATGGTAATGAATGAGATAGCTCCATCTGGTGGGGAAATGAGAAACCCTATTATTTTGAATTAAAAAGGAATTTCGTGGATTCGAACTGGGGACCATGGGATCTGTCGTTCAGTGCGCTAGCCGTTAGGCTGTAAGAGAGTTAGCTATGGGTGGTGAATTAATGTAGTGTTTGCTTTTTTTCTTAATACTAGGAATGCGTTATGGGACTTGGTTTTATTTGATGATTTTTTATTTTCCAATTAGTTGTAAGTGTGTTGGACTGGTGGCGCCATCTAGTGATTTTAAAAGAAGTTAATCTAAGGAACGAATTTATTTTTTGTCATTAATTCTGGGAATGTGCTATTTTTAGAAAATGGTTTGAACAATTGTGGTGGGGTTTAATAATTCTATTAAAAGGCAGGTGCAGCCATCTAGTGGCGGGAGAAGTAACAAAAGGATTTATTTTCTAGCTGTAGACTTGTAGCGTGATACTTTAGAATTAAATGGAGAATTTTTTTTTAAAAGAAAATTATGAGGGTGGATTTGAACTCATCAAAAGGTAATCGCGGCCGCCCGTTTTACACAAGCACTTTAACCGTTCGACCACGATCACCTACTTTGTATAATACATATAGAATACTAACTCGTGAATTTACAGCTTAAGGGAGTGAAAGTATGTGTTTTTTTTTTCCTTGAGAATAGTGCCCTTATGAAGAATGAATATGAATATAAAAACAAATAAAGTTGAATTTATAAACCTTAGCTATATAACAAGTTTATTACCAAGATTTTAAAGTATGCGAATTGTATGTAATGACAGGAAAAGTATCAGAATATAGAAGACTCTGGAACTTGTGACAATATGACTAAGGATTTATGTGTAGGTTAATTAAGATAACAGAAGGAGTTAAACACGTAGTCACCGATAGGATACAAGCTTAAGTAAATGAGAAAGCTTTTAAACGCATTGCTATTTAGGAGAATGGTGTTGTTTTTCTGATTGTGAGAAAAGCAAATGAAACTACATCATGCCAATGAATCACATATGACATGCCCGAACTGGAACTTTCTATAGGGGTTTTAGCTATGAAATAGTGACGAAGGGATTATCTTAATACTCTAACGTTGGAACTCGGAACATAAGTAATTGAGGCCAATCAATATATGCGAAGATTTTAAGCGTATGAACACTACATGTAAGATAGAATTTATAATACGGAAACCTTTTTTATATTTTAATGAATTTATATACAACATGAGCTTGAAGAAAATGTGAATGTTTAAGGGTGAATGTTGTTGTGGCTCAACCCTTGGCATCCTTCAAAACGTCGCCATTTGGCGTACTACGGCATCCTCGCTGTGTAACCGCCTGTCCTCAGGCAATCGCTCTTTGGAATTGACTCGTATTGCAGTCACCAGTGATATGGTTCACTAATCCTGGCAATGGCGCCAGTTATTATGGATATAAGACTGTATATATGTACATATTAGTAAACTTGTGGTTATTCAGATTAATTGCCTCATAGTATCTGTTTTCATCTTCAAAAGAATTGTTACAGTCCACTTATAGAAAAATGAACCGGTGACCACACAACATATGGTCCATCGAGCCGGAGACTTTAGTTTCGGTTGTCGCAGAACTGGCTTTAGTTATAGATAAATAGAGCAACTATGACGGATAAGAAAAAAATAGTATGCCTCAATAGGCAAAGAAGTGCTTATAAAGGACAATTAGCAAAAATCGCAGCATTTTTGGACAATACCGAAGAAAAAGATGACTTACAATCTCAAATGAAGCTGGATAATCTAAGAAGAGTTATAGGAAAATTGGATGATTTAAAAGTGCAGTTCATCGAAAAGGTCGTCGATGAAGCAGAATTGGAAACGCACCTGCAAACCTTCCTAGAATTAGAAGACGAAGCCGAGCAAATGGAGGTAAGGCTTAGAAAACTCCTATTACTTAATGTCAATATGGAAAATCCTAGATTAAAAGACTCTAAATTAGATAGTTCTTCGATGAATGTGAAATTACCTGAGGTACCTTTACCAAAGTTTTCAGGACATTATCAAGATTGGTACACATTTAAGGATCAATTCGTAAACTTAATTGATTCAAATGATAATTTGAGTGATACTCAAAAATTATATTATCTGAAGTCTACCCTTAGCGGTAGTGCTTTAGACGTTGTTACTATGGATGACACATACACTTCGCTTTTTAAAGCATTAGAAGATCGTTTCCAAAACAAACGTTTAATTGTAAATTGCCATATGAATGAAATATTAACAATAGAAACTGCAGCTCAGGATGCAGCTAAAAGTCTAAGAGCAATAGTTGACGGCTGTCAAAAACACATTCGAGCTCTTAAAAGCTTAGGACTGGAGCTTAATCAGTTTTCAGAAGTTATGTTAATAAATATAGTTCTTAAGAAACTTGATAAAGAAACGAAAAAACAATTTGAACTATCGCTTACCACCACAGAAGTACCTAAATGGCAAGGATTCATTGACTTTTTGCAAAAACGTTGTTTGGTTTTAGAAAATTTACAGTGTAATGTAAATGTAAAACCTAAATATTCGCACATTGATAAAAATCAAAAGTTGAAAACTTTATTAGTGAAAAATAGCTATAAAGATTATAAATGTGTTTTATGTCAAGCAAATCATTCTATTTTCAAGTGTGATATGTTCTTAAAACTGAGTGAATACGAGAGATATTCAACAGCAAAAAAATTCAACCTGTGCCTCAATTGTCTTAGTTCTAAACACAAAATTGCGCAGTGTCATTCGAAAGGAGTTTGTAATATTTGTTTCCAAAGACATAACTCTTTACTTCACAGAAAGCGTTCGGCTCCAAACGAACCTGAACAGACATGTGGCGCTACGCAAGTAAACAAAAAAGAAAGTAGCCCGCCATCCAGTGATATGAACGGTGCCGCGAAAGAGGTGGGGGAAGCGAATGTTTCGAAATCTCTTTGCAATAAAATGTGTTCATCTGGAAAAAATAAAAGTAGAGTACTTTTAACTACATGCATTATTCATGTAGAAAATACGGATGGAATGAGAATTCCAGCCCGCTCGCTTCTTGATTGCGGTTCACAAGCCAATCTAATGACTAAAGAGATGGTAGACGTATTAGGATTAAAGAAAAATAAATTGAATGTTTATGTTTCTGGGATTAATGGGAATGTTACAAATATCAGATCCCAAGTACGTACGAACATTTCAAATAAAGATGGTTCTTTTTGCAGATCAATTGACTTTTTAGTAACACCTAAAATAACGGATTGCATTCCTTCTCATAATATAAATATAGATAACGTAAAATTGCCGTTGGATATAGAATTGGCGGATCCAGACTTTGGGAAACCAGCTAAAATAGATATTCTAATTGGAGTAGAACTTTTCTATAAAATTTTAGAGGCTCATAAGCATGAAATTTCACAATTAATATTTCAAAAAACAGTTTTCGGCTACATTGTTTCGGGAACAATAGAAGATGTTTCACATCAGATATTTTGTGGGTTTATCCAACCAACAGATGCTTTAGAAGAAAATATTCAAAAATTTTGGAAAATGGAAGGGGTGGAAGATGAATCACGCTTGGTCAGTTTCGAAGAACAACAATGCGAGAATCACTTTAAAACAACGTATCGTCGAGATAAATCAGGAAGATTTGTAGTAACTATGCCTCTAAAGGAAGACGCTAGTACCCTTGGAGATTCGAAGGCTATTGCAGAAAAAAGACTACACCAATTGTGGAATCGTTTAGAAAAAACTCCTTTAATGCGAGAACTTTACTGTTCTTTTATGAAAGAGTACGAGAGTCTCAATCACATGAGGAAGGTTACTGAAGATATAGATGAGTCACGTTGTTATTACCTACCACACCATGGGGTATATCGCCCGGAAAATTCTACGACAAAACTCCGTGTTGTTTTTAACGCTTCAAGTCCTACAACAAACGGAAAATCATTAAATGACATTCTTTTGAAAGGACTCGTAAACGAAGATTTATACGAAATCATGATTCGTTTTAGAAAACATAGGTTCGTATTTCTCGCCGATATAGAGAAAATGTATCGCCAAATAGTTATAAATGAGGAGCAACGAAAGCTATTAAGAATCGTATGGAAATCAGATGCTAAGTCACCAGTAGAGGTTTATGAGTTAAATACAGTCACGTACGGAACATCCTGTGCTCCGTTTTTGGCCATCCGAACTTTAAAACAGCTCGCTTTGGAAGAGGCAGAAAAATTTCCTGCTGCGTCTGAAGTTCTTTTGAATGATTGTTATATGGATGATGTTATTAGTGGGGAAGAAAGTTTGGACGGTGTTAAGGAGCTCCAATGTCAGCTTGTTAAACTTCTGGAATCTGCTGGAATGCACTTACATAAATGGAAGGCAAATCATTCTACATTACTGAACAATGTTAATGAAGAAAAGTTAGAAGGTTATTCATTTACTGAAAATGAGACTAAAGCTTTAGGAGTTACATGGAACCCTAGCTTAGATGCTTTTACGTTCAAGGTAAAAATCAACCTACACGAAAAACTGACGAAAAGGTCCATTTTATCCGATATAGCACGAATCTTTGATCCACTGGGTCTTATCGGGCCTGTCATCACGAAAGCTAAAATCTTTATGCAGGAGCTCTGGAAACTAAAGTTGGACTGGAATGATACTGTTCCTGATTTTCTTGCTCAGTCCTGGTTTCAGTTCACAAAATCCTTAAAATCTTTGGAAAATTTTAATGTCAATCGTTACATGTTAGCTCCGAATGCGCAACAAGTAGTTTTGCATGGATTTGCTGACGCGTCCTCAGTGGCGTTTGGAGCTGCTGTATACATCCAGTCTTTCCATCACTCGGAAATTTCATGCCATTTGATTAGTAGCAAGTCGCAAGTAGCACCTTTAAAAACAGTTACCATTCCTAGACTGGAACTATCTGCTTGCCTCCTGCTATCCAAGTTAGTTGTAAAAATTTTGAAGGCATTGAAACTAGTCATACACGATGTCTACCTGTATACAGACTCAACCATAGCCTTAGCTTGGATCCACACTCCGCCATGGCAGTTAAAAACTTTTGTTGGAAACCGTGTGGTTAAGATCCAAGAAATGACCCAGAACTTTCATTGGAACCACGTCTCGTCGAACAGCAATCCCGCTGATTTAATATCTCGAGGTGTAGATGCAATAGAGCTAGCTGAAAATCAAGTGTGGTTACATGGACCAGACTTTCTTACTCAAGAAATGGGTTTTCCCAAACTTGAAGACGCTCCTGTATCTCCAGAGGATCATGAACTTATCTCGAAAGAGATGAAACTCGATCCTGTTAATGACAAATTCAAAGAGACTATGAACATTTGTGGAATTTCAAGCTTAACTATAGACTTATTTCCCAGTGACTTTTTTACTGACATTTTGGCCTTGACTAATAATTTCTTTAAATTAATTCGAATTTGTAGTTTTATTTTTAGATTTATTGCAAATTGTAGAAACTCATCCAAGAGAGAATTGGGACCTTTATCGACGTTAGAACTGAAAAAAGCTGAGACTTACCTTATCAAACAGGTACAGTATAGATATTTCGCGGAAGAAATAAAAAATCTTCAAAACCAGAAGACCATTTCAGGTAATAGCAAATTGAAATATTTTAACCCTTTTTTGGATTCTGATGGAATTATTAGGGTTGGAGGTCGATTGCAAAATTCCAGTTTGTCCTATGAAAGCAAACATCCCACAGTATTGCCACATAAGCATCGATTAAGTGAACTCATTTTTGAGCACTTCCATAACAAGTTCTTCCATGTTGGGCCACAGGCACTTTTGCATCACGTCAGGCAGAGGTACTGGGTTATTAATGGAAGATCGCTTGCCCGTAAAATAGTTCATAAATGTGTCGTGTGTTTTAAAACTAAACCCGTAGAATCCAACCAAATTATGGGAATTCTACCCGCAGACAGAATCAATCCTAGTCATCCTTTTCAAAAGTGTGGTATCGATTTTTGTGGACCCTTCTTAATTAGATATAAAAACCAAAGGAAAGGAAATTATAGTAAAATTTATGTATCTTTATTTGTGTGTTTTGTCACTAAAGCAACCCACTTAGAAATCGTAACGGATCTAAAGTCCGAATCCTTTATTGCCACCCTTAAAAGATTCTTTGCCCGCAGAGGAAAGAGTTCAATTATTATAACCGATAATGGTTCTACATTTGTTGGAGCCAACAATGAGTTGAAAAGATTACATGCTCTTGTAAGTAAACCAGATGACGCCTTGGTTAATTACTTATCATCTGAGGCCATTAATTGGAAATTCATTCCTCCTCGGTCGCCTAATTTTGGTGGACTATGGGAAGCCGGGGTGAAGGCGTTTAAGTACCATCTTAAGAGAACCTTAAGTAATTCCTTAGTAACATTAGAAGAATTTTTAACGATAATTACACAAATTGAGGGAGTTCTCAATTCGCGACCTTTGGTACCTTTATCGTCGGATCCAAATGACCTCGAGGTCCTGACTCCAGCTCATTTCCTAATTGGCCGCCCAATTACTTCACTACTTGAACCTGATATAACCGCAATAAGCGAAAATAAACTATCTAGTTGGCAAAAAATCACCAGAATGACGCAAATCATATGGAAGAAGTGGCAACGCGACTACTTGAATCATCTCCAGCAGCGTAATAAATGGTTCTTTGAAAAGAAAAATCTTAAAGAAGGTTGCATGGTTGTCCTTAAAGACGAAAATTTACCCCCTTCTAAATGGATTTTGGGCAGAGTTATTAACTTAATATCTGGTTCTGATAATAAGGTTAGAGTAGTAGATGTTAAAACCGCCACAGGTGTTGTTAGAAGAGGAATTTCCAAAATCTGTATTCTTCCCATCGAAGATAATGAATGATAGGTATATATTGGAACTTATTAGTATATCACAATTATAATACAGACTACTTAACTTCATTATCCTATGTAATTAATTCTATTTGTTAAAATTGTAGTATTTGCAGTATTGTTATATTTGTAGTTATAATAGTGTCCATGTGCCAAGTAATTTCTAATTGTATGAACCTGCTTACTTCATGTTATGTACTATTGTCATTTATTATGTAATATTCATATAGTTGAATGTTGAAACATGTCAACGGGGGCCGGTATGTTGTGGCTCAACCCTTGGCATCCTTCAAAACGTCGCCATTTGGCGTACTACGGCATCCTCGCTGTGTAACCGCCTGTCCTCAGGCAATCGCTCTTTGGAATTGACTCGTATTGCAGTCACCAGTGATATGGTTCACTAATCCTGGCAATGGCGCCAGTTATTATGGATATAAGACTGTATATATGTACATATTAGTAAACTTGTGGTTATTCAGATTAATTGCCTCATAGTATCTGTTTTCATCTTCAAAAGAATTGTTACAGTCCACTTATAGAAAAATGAACCGGTGACCACACAACAAATGTTTTGTAGGGAAAATTATTATTACAATTTGAGGGGGAGGACTTTGAGATATGAATAGGACACACAGGCATAACGGTGTATGAAACATTACATTTTTAGGTAAATAAGAAGTAACTAACCAAAGATTTATAGTATACATATTATAAGCGATGGCAAGGAACCGTATAAGATTGATATTATTAGAAGCCTCTGGAACTTGTGAGAATATGACTAAGGATTGTTTTTGCACGTGTAAGTTAATTAAGATAACAGAAGGAACGGAGTTAAACACCGAGTCACAGATAACGATAGAAACTATTTGATAATAATAGGCTTTTTAAAGCATAGTTGGAGCATCTTGGGTCTTTGAATTACTTTGCATCTTGTTTTGGGGGTTTTCTGCCCTTTTTTACTGTTTTTAAATAAATCATGGATTCTAAGGACATTAGACCTGCAAAGAAAATGCGTGCAGACAAAGAACTGTGTTTGCAGAAATATTGTAAAGATTCTTTATGTTATGAATATGGTAAATTGTTTACAGATCGTGAAGGCTGGACATATTTTCGTCGATTGGAAAACGAATTAACGTACTTGAAGAAAGAGGAAACTACTATTGAAATTTACGGTAAAAAATGTACTGTGCCTCGGCAACTTGTAGCATACGGAGACGTAGGAATAAGCTATGCCTTTAGCGGATCTTGTATTGCAGCCAAGCCTTGGTCTCCTTTACTATTGGAAATAAATTCAGAAGTGGAACAAATAATTGGCACAAGATTTAATTTTGTGTTGGTGAACCGTTATAAAGATGGTAAGGACTGCATAGGTGCCCATAAAGACAACGAGAAGGACTTGGATCTTAATGCACCCATAGCATCTGTTTCATTTGGACAGAAAAGGCAATTTGTGTTTTCTAGAAAGAACTACAATTCTTTAAAAATTGTTCTGGAAAATGGAAGCTTGCTTGTGATGAAGTATCCAACAAACCAATATTGGTTTCACAGCTTGCCCCGTGGGAATGCATTATGGCCTAGAATAAACTTAACGTTTCGTAAAATTCTTGTATAAAGCAGCGATAAACCACTTATGTGCCCCCGAACTAGAACTCAGTGTCGTACACTAGACGATATTTGTACAATGTTGCAATTTATCTTTGCCTTTCTGAATAGTATTTTTATAAATGCTTATATCTTGTTGGTTTTAAATAAATTTTTTTAGCGTGTCTTACCACATATACTGTATTTAGGACTTTTTTATTACATAATTTTATAAATTGTTTTTAAAATGCAAGATCTGAAATGAAATTTTTCTTTGCTATAAAGATTTATGTTTTTAAGTTAGATGTTTTTACTCAAAAATTAATTATACATTAGATGTTATAGCACATATTTTTAATACAGAAATTTTGTTTTTAAGTATTGTACACACTTTTTTAAGTAAGAGTAAACTTTTGAAAACTTTACAAGTCCCGTACTATGAACGTACACATTTTGAATAAGTTGTAATTGTATTGAAATCATTTATGCTATAAAATCTAAACCAACTGTTATTTTTTAATTAATCTTTCCTTGCATATTTTTTAAATAAATCTTCCTAAATTTTAGTGATTTAATTTTTATTATACAGATTTACAAACTGTTTTTGGATGAAATATAAGGATTTATATTTTTAAAAATTAGATGCTTTTACTCTTAATTATATATTAGATACTATTACACATATTATTATTACATTGAAGATTTTTAAAAAACGTTTAACAATTGAAAATATATATACTTTAAATATTATTACAAACATTTAAATGCAATTTGCTTTTTATTTTTAATTTTACAATTAAGACATTTTTTTAAAAGTTTGATTCTTAAAGTGTGTTTTATGCATAGTAAAAAAACAATACTAAAAAAAACATGTAAGAGTAAAAATATTTTATACATTAATTTGAAACTTTGCAAGACCCATACCATGTTTTCTTGCACATTTGAAGTCGTGAAAAATAGTTTATTAAAACCATTTGTCCTTGAAGTTCTAAATTAAATGTCCTTTTTCTTTTATGCTTTTGCAAACCACACATTTTACTAAATATGAACTTCCTTTTATTTGAAAACCTTATGCATATTGTGCAGTTTAAATTGCAGAGCAAAATTCCAATACTGTACGAAGCTATAAAGTATTTTACAAGATATTTCATATTGTTCTCTTAATTTACATCTAATTCATTACTACGTTAAAGTGGATAGCATGTGAGTTTTCTGTTTTTAAAAATAATGTGTGCACATCTGTACTGCTAAGCAAATTAACTTCTGCCTTTTCTTGATATTTAATGCATAATCTAAATATTTACGCACACCGCTGATAGTTTTACACATGAGTAAAATTAAATAATAACTGAAATTTTAAATATTAGTGTGAATTTTAAAGTGAACAAATATTGCTGACATATTGGATTAAATTTGAATTCTATGTATTCTCAAAACAACACTGCAAGAAAAAACAGAGACACTTCTTAAACAGATTGAAGGAAGTCACATGGAAACAAAGTAAATTAGAACACTTTTTAATAGAAAAAAACATTGATTCATATATTTTACAAAACTAATACATTGTAGTAAAAAAGAACTTATTTTTTACATACTTGCATTTTTTAAGAGACACATGTTTACGACGAGCCAATTATTAAATGCCATCACCTCAGCTTTGGGGCAATGCAAATTATTTTTGTGATGACCACATGATAGTTTTTGGATCTTTTTGTTGCTACTTAGTGCACATAGTACATCGAATTTGGGACACCCATATTGTTCCAAGTTGATATTCGGAATATTCAATGCATCTAGGCGTTTCTTTTCCACACAACCACCTTTGTAAGCAACTAGGTACTGAGTGGCACTCTTGGTCTGCTCGTACAATTCTAAAAGCTTAGAGTCTAAACTTTCTAAAGGAGACACACTTTCCCATGCCATGGGACAGAAAGGGAGACCACATATGTAATTTTCAACATATCGAACAGTTTTTTTATCTTTTGCACTCAGTTTATGCTTATAAGGCGATAAGTTAAAACGAATACTTGAAGCTACTTGCGATTTTATGGCGATGTATCCGTATTCACGTACTAAGAAACCCTCTTGAGTCTGAAATCCGTCAAAATCCACAATTGCACAAATATTAAACATTGCTATTGAAATATGCTAGCTGTTCTTGGAAAAAGAATTGTAAACTAGAGGCACGAAGAACTGGACTATATACACTTGCTAATCAGTGAATAACACCATACACTTACTAATCAGTAAAGTTAAAATTTATCTTAGTCTTATCTTTTTGTGAGTAACTATGAGCGCATAAGTGAAGAATGTACTCAGAAAACATGTGCTTGTGATAATGCGCCAAGTAAAATTATGTGTTGTAAAGCAAGAAGATTTTAACGAAAGGATATACTTAAATGTGCATGTGATTTTTCTTTTTTACTCTACCACTAGTATCTTAGACAAGTATCAGATTTTTGTTTTTTAAAAAATGACGAAGAGAAACTTTTCAACACAATCTGTACTATAATTTTACACTTAAGAGTAACAGAGCATAATATAATTTTAAGGAAAATGAGTAATCAGTATGCAAATTTGAAGCCTAAAGTTCCAAACATGTCTATGCTCAATTAACGCCTATCTACGTTTAGAGATTGGCCACGCACAGATGTTGACATCAGGGACTTGGCCGAAAATGGATTGTATTATACGGGTGTCTCGGACGGGGTTAGGTGCTATTGGTGTGGAGGAGGGCTTGAAAATTGGCAAAAGGAGGATATAGTCAGACACGAACACATAAAGTTTTATCCAAAATGTTTGGTAGCCCAACAAGGACCGATTGTTGACCCTAGATTAAAAGGAACACCCATAGATGAAATTGTACAGGTGTTGGATGAAACAAACAATAATGCCAATGTTTTTATAAAACCTGATGTAAAACTTTACTGCTCATACAATGACAAGGACGAACGACTTTGTAAAATTTGCATGGAATCGGAAATGGATGCTACTTTACAGCCTTGCGGTCATCTGGTTACATGCATGAGATGTACGAAGAGTCTCTCAGCGTGTCCTATGTGCCGAACCAATATTTTACGTAAAATTAAAACGTACATTTGTTACTAAACAGTCTATTTATTAGTACATGTAGTAGATGCAATTTCAAGTGATTTATTGAACACAGTGTGGAAGAATTGTAAAAGGGTGGTTTTGAGTTGAATGTCATGAAATTAACACTTGTACTACAGCAAAAAAAGACTAATAAGGAAGTTTAAGACTTTTCTAAAAATCATAAGACTTTTATCAAGGACTTGTGGAACAAATCTTGTAGGAAAGACCTTTTTTACCCCTTATAAATATATTGACTATTTTTATTATTATTTGTTGTTTGTTCATTACATGTTAAACCTATTTACTAAAGAGGAATTTTAAAATGCCTTAAAAAAGGAGTTACTAAATGCTTTAGGAAAAATGTGTAAATGTACTTTAATGCAAGAAAAAGAACGCTTGAAATAAATATTCATCTTGCTATTATTTTTAGTACTTATCAATCATCTTGGTGTATTGTTTATTTTCTAAATTAAACCTTTCGTACTTTTAAATCTTAAAACAAAAAGAAAGGAAAAGTAACCATCTAGAATAGTAAACGCCAAATTAAAAAAAAAAAAACATTTTAAAAAAATATTTTCTTATAATTTTTTACCTTTGCCTTTTTTGTTGTTGAATAAACATTGTCATACAAAATTAGTATATTTGTTGTGTAGAATATTTTTTGAAAACACTGAATTGAAGAAAAAAATCATTTATTGAAAAACGAATCAACAGTTTATACATATTTGTAACAACATATCTTACAGGTCTTTTATATACATCTCTCTAACAGTATTGAAAATATCTGTGGTATTCAAATTCTCAAAAACATTTTCCTCCATTATTATGTAATAAAAGTTTAACAGTTTATTGCTCTGCTTTACAAAATTAATAGCAAACTCTTTCCAGTTAACAGCACATAAAGCAAGGGCGAAAAATTCGCAAAAGCGTTCGTCAACGCTCATCGTCATACATTTATGTACAGATTGATTGACAATTTCATTCTTACAACCTAAACAGTCAAAAAGAATATTTATATTTTTTGACACAATATCCTTTAGGCACTTGCAGAGAGAAACTATGACTTCTCTCCAACAATCAGATTTAATGGTATCACTGCAGTAAGGTTTGTAACTTTCACCAGGAAAACATTTTTTGATTTCCAGTTTCACATAATATGGCAACAAATACGTCAAAAGCGATATCTTCAATACATCTAACACATTGCCGTAGATTTCACACAGTTTAAAATACTGATCAGAATTCATAAACACACAGTTGGACGAGAACTGAAAAGTATAATTTCTTTTCAGAAATACACGTTGTAAAACTAAGTGCATTTCCCCCACATCAAACACTTTAGAAAGGCAGACTTCTTTTTCTATAACTTTAATGTTGGAGGCAGTTGCAAAAGCGAAAAATGTGCTCAACTTTTGCATTAGAATGTACCATGTTTTTGGATGCAGGGAAACACAGTCCTTCGTTGGTTTCAAGACATTGTTTTCATGAAATTTACGTATGTGGACACGAGTGGAACCGTTGAAGTTATTGATTAGCACGAATAAATAGTCACCAAGGTGAAACACATTGTCAGGAAGTGATTGCATCGTCAAACTTAAGCTTTCCCTTGGAAACACCTGATCGCTGAAATACATTCTTTCACACGGTCGATTTGTAAAACGCATCATTTTCAGAACTTTGAGGTACACGTTTTCAATAAAGCTTCAACTTAACCAAGAGATAAAGACGAGTTGCATTAACGTTGCTTGAAATTTCAGTTTATCGGTTTTTATTGTTATCAACTCTAGAATCATATGACGTAGAACGACTTTATCTCTGCAAAAAACTGAATCAAGTGGTGAGTTGCATTAACTTAGTTTTAAATTTCGGTTTATCGGCTTTTATTATTATCAAATCTAGAATCTACCAAGAGATTATATGATTCTAGAGTTGATAATAATAATGTACGAGCAGACCAAGAGTGCCACTCAGTACCTAGTTGCTTACAAAGGTGGTTGTGTGGAAAAGAAACGCCTAGATGCATTGAATATTCCGAATATCAACTTGGAACAATATGGGTGTCCCAAATTCGATGTACTATGTGCACTAAGTAGCAACAAAAAGATCCAAAAACTATCATGTGGTCATCACAAAAATAATTTGCATTGCCCCAAAGCTGAGGTGATGGCATTTAATAATTGGCTCGTCGTAAACATGTGTCTCTTAAAAAATGCAAGTATGTAAAAAATAAGTTCTTTTTTACTACAATGTATTAGTTTTGTAAAATATATGAATCAATGTTTTTTTCTATTAAAAAGTGTTCTAATTTACTTTGTTTCCATGTGACTTCCTTCAATCTGTTTAAGAAGTGTCTCTGTTTTTTCTTGCAGTGTTGTTTTGAGAATACATAGAATTCAAATTTAATCCAATATGTCAGCAATATTTGTTCACTTTAAAATTCACACTAATATTTAAAATTTCAGTTATTATTTAATTTTACTCATGTGTAAAACTATCAGCGGTGTGCGTAAATATTTAGATTATGCATTAAATATCAAGAAAAGGCAGAAGTTAATTTGCTTAGCAGTACAGATGTGCACACATTATTTTTAAAAACAGAAAACTCACATGCTATCCACTTTAACGTAGTAATGAATTAGATGTAAATTAAGAGAACAATATGAAATATCTTGTAAAATACTTTATAGCTTCGTACAGTATTGGAATTTTGCTCTGCAATTTAAACTGCACAATATGCATAAGGTTTTCAAATAAAAGGAAGTTCATATTTAGTAAAATGTGTGGTTTGCAAAAGCATAAAAGAAAAAGGACATTTAATTTAGAACTTCAAGGACAAATGGTTTTAATAAACTATTTTTCACGACTTCAAATGTGCAAGAAAACATGGTATGGGTCTTGCAAAGTTTCAAATTAATGTATAAAATATTTTTACTCTTACATGTTTTTTTTAGTATTGTTTTTTTACTATGCATAAAACACACTTTAAGAATCAAACTTTTAAAAAAATGTCTTAATTGTAAAATTAAAAATAAAAAGCAAATTGCATTTAAATGTTTGTAATAATATTTAAAGTATATATATTTTCAATTGTTAAACGTTTTTTAAAAATCTTCAATGTAATAATAATATGTGTAATAGTATCTAATATATAATTAAGAGTAAAAGCATCTAATTTTTAAAAATATAAATCCTTATATTTCATCCAAAAACAGTTTGTAAATCTGTATAATAAAAATTAAATCACTAAAATTTAGGAAGATTTATTTAAAAAATATGCAAGGAAAGATTAATTAAAAAATAACAGTTGGTTTAGATTTTATAGCATAAATGATTTCAATACAATTACAACTTATTCAAAATGTGTACGTTCATAGTACGGGACTTGTAAAGTTTTCAAAAGTTTACTCTTACTTAAAAAAAGTGTGTACAATACTTAAAAACAAAATTTCTGTATTAAAAATATGTGCTATAACATCTAATGTATAATTAATTTTTGAGTAAAAACATCTAACTTAAAAACATAAATCTTTATAGCAAAGAAAAATTTCATTTCAGATCTTGCATTTTAAAAACAATTTATAAAATTATGTAATAAAAAAGTCCTAAATACAGTATATGTGGTAAGACACGCTAAAAAAATTTATTTAAAACCAACAAGATATAAGCATTTATAAAAATACTATTCAGAAAGGCAAAGATAAATTGCAACATTGTACAAATATCGTCTAGTGTACGACACTGAGTTCTAGTTCGGGGGCACATAAGTGGTTTATCGCTGCTTTATACAAGAATTTTACGAAACGTTAAGTTTATTCTAGGCCATAATGCATTCCCACGGGGCAAGCTGTGAAACCAATATTGGTTTGTTGGATACTTCATCACAAGCAAGCTTCCATTTTCCAGAACAATTTTTAAAGAATTGTAGTTCTTTCTAGAAAACACAAATTGCCTTTTCTGTCCAAATGAAACAGATGCTATGGGTGCATTAAGATCCAAGTCCTTCTCGTTGTCTTTATGGGCACCTATGCAGTCCTTACCATCTTTATAACGGTTCACCAACACAAAATTAAATCTTGTGCCAATTATTTGTTCCACTTCTGAATTTATTTCCAATAGTAAAGGAGACCAAGGCTTGGCTGCAATACAAGATCCGCTAAAGGCATAGCTTATTCCTACGTCTCCGTATGCTACAAGTTGCCGAGGCACAGTACATTTTTTACCGTAAATTTCAATAGTAGTTTCCTCTTTCTTCAAGTACGTTAATTCGTTTTCCAATCGACGAAAATATGTCCAGCCTTCACGATCTGTAAACAATTTACCATATTCATAACATAAAGAATCTTTACAATATTTCTGCAAACACAGTTCTTTGTCTGCACGCATTTTCTTTGCAGGTCTAATGTCCTTAGAATCCATGATTTATTTAAAAACAGTAAAAAAGGGCAGAAAACCCCCAAAACAAGATGCAAAGTAATTCAAAGACCCAAGATGCTCCAACTATGCTTTAAAAAGCCTATTATTATCAAATAGTTTCTATCGTTATCTGTGACTCGGTGTTTAACTCCGTTCCTTCTGTTATCTTAATTAACTTACACGTGCAAAAACAATCCTTAGTCATATTCTCACAAGTTCCAGAGGCTTCTAATAATATCAATCTTATACGGTTCCTTGCCATCGCTTATAATATGTATACTATAAATCTTTGGTTAGTTACTTCTTATTTACCTAAAAATGTAATGTTTCATACACCGTTATGCCTGTGTGTCCTATTCATATCTCAAAGTCCTCCCCCTCAAATTGTAATAATAATTTTCCCTACAAAACATTCACCCTTAAACATTCACATTTTCTTCAAGCTCATGTTGTATATAAATTCATTAAAATATAAAAAAGGTTTCCGTATTATAAATTCTATCTTACATGTAGTGTTCATACGCTTAAAATCTTCGCATATATTGATTGGCCTCAATTACTTATGTTCCGAGTTCCAACGTTAGAGTATTAAGATAATCCCTTCGTCACTATTTCATAGCTAAAACCCCTATAGAAAGTTCCAGTTCGGGCATGTCATATGTGATTCATTGGCATGATGTAGTTTCATTTGCTTTTCTCACAATCAGAAAAACAACACCATTCTCCTAAATAGCAATGCGTTTAAAAGCTTTCTCATTTACTTAAGCTTGTATCCTATCGGTGACTACGTGTTTAACTCCTTCTGTTACCTTAACTAACCTACACATAAATCCTTAGTCATATTGTCACAAGTTCCAGAGTCTTCTATATTCTGATACTTTTCCTGTCATTACATACAATTCGCATACTTTAAAATCTTGGTAATAAACTTGTTATATAGCTAAGGTTTATAAATTCAACTTTATTTGTTTTTATATTCATATTCATTCTTCATAAGGGCACTATTCTCAAGGAAAAAAAAAACACATACTTTCACTCCCTTAAGCTGTAAATTCACGAGTTAGTATTCTATATGTATTATACAAAGTAGGTGATCGTGGTCGAACGGTTAAAGTGCTTGTGTAAAACGGGCGGCCGCGATTACCTTTTGATGAGTTCAAATCCACCCTCATAATTTTCTTTTAAAAAAAAAATTCTCCATTTAATTCTAAAGTATCACGCTACAAGTCTACAGCTAGAAAATAAATCCTTTTGTTACTTCTCCCGCCACTAGATGGCTGCACCTGCCTTTTAATAGAATTATTAAACCCCACCACAATTGTTCAAACCATTTTCTAAAAATAGCACATTCCCAGAATTAATGACAAAAAATAAATTCGTTCCTTAGATTAACTTCTTTTAAAATCACTAGATGGCGCCACCAGTCCAACACACTTACAACTAATTGGAAAATAAAAAATCATCAAATAAAACCAAGTCCCATAACGCATTCCTAGTATTAAGAAAAAAAGCAAACACTACATTAATTCACCACCCATAGCTAACTCTCTTACAGCCTAACGGCTAGCGCACTGAACGACAGATCCCATGGTCCCCAGTTCGAATCCACGAAATTCCTTTTTAATTCAAAATAATAGGGTTTCTCATTTCCCCACCAGATGGAGCTATCTCATTCATTACCATGGCAACTCCAACAACGCCATCTTTACAACGACGTCACCACCTCAAAGCCCACTTATCAGCAATTCTCCCCAACTCCTTATCAGCAGTCAACTCCTTATCAAACGGCGGCCATCTTGGAAAAGGCGCTCACGTGACCCATATACTACTGTGCATAGTTGCTATTTAAGGTGGTAGTCATTAATTTACCTATTTTTGCTTTGCACCCGTATCTCAACACAAAAATTTCACTCTAAATTTCAATTTCTGAGCACTTAAAAAATGTGTTTTTCAATGGAGTTAAATATTTCACCTTTCCATGATTTCATCACTAAAACTAAATTTCCAAACACCAGATTAAAACCCCTTACAAACACCAAAACATTCGTGCTTGGGAGTGAGTGTAGTGTTGGAGAAGCGATTCACTTATAAGTTTCTTATAAGCCTATATATAGACCATTACCTCAAAAACATAAGTTTCTAGACAAAAAGTTTCAACGTAAATCCGTCGTCTTCTTAAATGTCCTTACGTTGGTATGGTGACGAAGTTTGGAGGTTACAGCAAGGATATTGACCTAATCTCACCGTAGTTCAAAATGAGGTGCTGCCCATAAATCTTTCCCTTCAGAATTCATTCCTGTCCGTCTGCAATAGGCCATTGTATTGCTCCAGTACGACGCTAATTTAACTACCTATCTGTACTATTGTTTCTTAAAGCATGGCTGATGGACATTGATTTAACGAAAACGACCTCGTCAGTTGAGGGTATTCTGCACAGCTTGTCCACTTTTGGACCTTGAGCCATAAGACCCAAAAATCCGGTCCTATTCAATCGTCAGTTGGTAGCAGTAACATGTGTTTCAGCGAACACAGTTGGGCTTGTATTTATAATTAAGATACTTGAAGCAATCTGGTAACCACAAAGGAATGAAATGATACGAATAATTACACAAGCCAATCTTACATCTGTTAACTTAGTTTTTGGAATCATACAATCAAAGAACGCTTATTCTTTTGTTAAAGGAAATGCAGTTCAGCCAAAAGACAGTATAAACCAACAATTTCAAATCTGCCGCACGAATGTCACTCATGTGCCTTACGGAATGTGAAACGGTTCGAACTAAGATTTATTTCATTTGAACAGTTCTGTTTTAAACTTTTGACAAGAGGATCCTCGAAAATGCGAGCATTGAAACAATTTAATACCCGTATATAAAAATATCGAGTATTAAACTTTCCATCACAAAGTGTTAAACGTAGTGTCTAAGAGCTTTTTAAAGCCTCTGGGAACAAAATGTAGATAATTACTATAACTACTTTTTATATAAAATCAAAATTATGCCTTTTTAACAAACCAGCACTTAGTGTGACACAATTTTAGTCATTAGTTCTGTTCCATCATATACAAAGGAAAATCGCTGTTGAGACCTTAGATTTAATTTTTTTCGACTGCAAGAGAATAATTTTTCAGTTAGTTATTGGTCTTCATTCGTAACTGAGCACGCCTGTTCATAAATTTAGTGTCCTATTCGAGACTAATTCTTTTTTGTGTCAGAATGTAAAATCGCTGGTTTTACCCGTCTAAATAATTCAGCAGTGTTTGGTTTGAACGGGAATTCCTCATTTTCTGAAAGATTATCGGTTGATCTAGGCGCAGGATTTTACCCCCTCCCCATTGAAGGAAAAGTGGAAGGCAAAACCCTCCTCTGAAATGGGGAGGGTTTTGCCAGATAACTTTCCTCCAGTTAAGGAAATGAAACGGAGAACAGCTTTTGGTTCGAGCGGGGAAACACCGCTTTTGGTGGTGAGAATGCAAACCACCTCCTACTTGAGCATCGAGTCGAGAGTAGGTCGCTGCTGCCTTTTGTTCCGGGATACTTAGAGGTCTCGTTTAATCCTGAAAATGCACATTTTGCTTTTACAGCAAAATGGCTTTTTCTTCTTGCTACCCTGATAAGCGTAAAAAAATTCTGACCAATCTCTGAACCCGAGTTTTCAGGTTGCTATGGGTACAGCTGTAGTCTCTGCTGCGCGCGGTGGCAACGACTCTTGGCGCGGCTTTTGGCGTAGTTATAAGCGACTCATACCGGGTGATGGTAACCCATTTTTTTCTCGTATTTTCTCCTGGTTAGGGTTAACCTGTTTTTATGGCAACCTTGCCGGCGTCCAGTTCTGTCCAGCATTGGTTGTTCTTTTTAGTTTGGAAACGGTGGAGAGCGGGTCTTTTTTTTTTCAGGATAGAAGTGGAGAGCGGGTCTTTTTTTTCTGGATATTGCATCAGGTTGTACTTTTTCGGTTTATTTTATTTTATTATTTCTAGAATTCCTTATTTAAGATGCCTTCTGTTTTTAGTATTGTAGATAAGTTTCAGGAGAATTTTGCTCGCAATTTAAAGTTTTCTTTTTCTGGTGGTAGGCTAACTTACGGGACTGAGGGAGTAGCTAATCGTTTTTTTTGTTACGAGTTGTGTCGAGATAAAGAGCTTTTTTTAAATTTTTTAAAGGAAACGGGATTAATTAAATCTAAAGTTTCATGTGATAAATGTAACGTGGATATGACTTTTTCAGTTAGGAATGCTGTTAGCGATGGTTACACATGGATTTGTCGAAATCGTCGGGATGATAAGCCTTGTCGTAGTTGTAAATCTATTAGACACGGGTCATGGTTCCGTAAGAGTAATTTGAAGATGGAGGAGATTTTTTTTTTGACATATGAGATTTTAAGGGGTACAAAGACGGAAGATATAGGGGAGGAGTATTTTTTTGCATCCCACACCTTAGCCGATTGGCGGCAGTTTGTTAACGAGGTGATTTCTGATTTTGTTGAAACGCAATCAGAAAAAATAGGAGGGGTAGGTAAGGTAGTCGAAATCGATGAGTCTAAATTTGGGAAACGTAAATATAATAGGGGTAGGAGAGTTGAAGGCCAGTGGGTTTTTGGGGGGATTGAAAGAGGATCAGGAAAAATGTTTTTGGTTGCAGTTCACAATAGGTCAGCAGATACGCTTGTGGACGTTTTAACGCAATGGGTTGAGAAGGGAACAACAATTCACTCAGACTGTTGGAAGGGGTATTTAAGTTCAAAAAATAATTTAGAAAGCAATGGGTATAATCATTTAACAGTAAACCATTCGCTTACTTTTAAAATAACTTATATTCTACTTATGTTGATTTTTTGATTCATTTCATCCATATGTACAGTATAGATTCACTGTTGGAAATTCGAGAAAAAATGGGTTACCCTCACCGGCATGAGTCGCTTATAACTACGCTAAAAGTCCATATAATTATTCAATATTTGCAGTGTTTTTCTAGTCACAATGTTGTTTAATTCAGATTTACATAATTCTTCCGTACGTATGCAGTATATATTCGATGTTGGAAGATTTCCTTGGCGACATAAAAAGTGCGCCAAACACGGCGCCAAAAAAAACGCGTTGCCACCGCGCGCAGCAGAGACTACAGCTGTACCTGCTATGCAACGCATCTAGAGCGGTGAAGAAAGGGGGAAACTCCTGAAGGGGACCGGGGTCAGGAGGGTGGTTCGAATTTCGCGTTAATTTCGGCCACTTTTCAAGGTGGACGGTATTTCGGTGTATACCGGTTTAATTTATCTGCCGGACTGATTATAGCCGGAGAGGGCTAAAGAAGAGAATGATGTAAAGGGCATGTTCTTGCAGAGTTTAATTAGCCCCTCCCTCTTTGGGGAGGGCAAACATTTAAGAAATAGGACACTTGCCCCACACGAATATAGAAAGACTCGTGTGAAATGGCCTACTCCTTGCGTTGCTAATAAACTGATTCGATTCCTTCGAGATTTTGCCAGCGGAGGAGCTGGACCTCTTTCGAGCTCTGCCGAGGGGGGTGATTTGAAATACCTGGTGTTGTCCTTGGATCTTTCCCTTCGGGGTTGATCCCGTACCGTAGCCAATAGTCCTTTGTGTTGGTCCAGTGCGACGTTAATTACCTACCTGTCTTAAGTTTTCGCGCAGCTTGGCCATGTGGCCCTTGCGTCATATCCCCCCAAAAATAAACGAAGGACAACTCGCGCTTGTCCTTTTTTGGACCTTGCGCCATAAAACCCAACTATCAATTAACTATTGACACAATTATTTAAAATTCCTTGGCAAATGTATGTGAAAAATGAAAATAATTTAATGTTACAAGGTTTGTTTTATTAATAAGTGGCTTAAATGTAAAACTTAATTCATAGTAGTGGTCTTAATACTTTGATCATCCAATTTAAATGTAGGAAAAGAAATAAAAACCATTCGGGTTGAAACTGGAAAATGTATTGAAATTCACGAGACCAGAAAAAGCCATTCACTGGACAGGTTATTTAAAACTTTAAGAGCCCACGAATATATTTGCTCAAACGAATTCTTCACCCAAACTTAATTGTCACTGCGCAATTGATTACATGTAAAACATAATAAATGTGAGTTTAGTAATTAAAATTGTAAAAACATTTCCCACATTGACAATGGCGAATTCTATTTCGTTTGCACAACTGTCATTTTCTGTTGTCCGGGACCTACGACTTCAAGTTTATCCCGAACCCCTAAAGCTTGGCCAAATATGCTATACGGCTTGGCCAAATATGCCCGACGCGTGATAAAACCACAAACCAACCCGGAAACCTACGATTTTATTGGGTCATGTTCTGTCTTGTGTTTGGAGCGGCTTGTCCGTTTCTGGACCTTGCGCCATAAAACCCCTACATCCAATCCGGAACCCTACGAACTGCGACCAGGATTCGAACCCAGTTGAACCTAGGGGAAAAGACAATAGAGAAATCCTTTAAACTATAATGTTGGTAATTTTAAAGGGCCGTGGTAGCCCAGTTGATAGAGTAACGTATTGTCAACTGGAGGGTTCCGAGTTCGAAACTCGGTCCAGCCCAAAACCGTCGTGTACACGGGGGCTGGTGCCCGTTATATCTAACATGGCTTCAAATATCCTCACATTGGCATGGTGTGGAGAGTGGCGTGCCAGAGTAGGTGCCACCTCGTCATCTGAGCGTGATTCAAAATCACGAGGTGTCCTCGTATATTTTTGGGATTGTACAGTCGCCAATATCCCATTGTGTTGCTCCGCAATGAAACAACGCAACGGAATATTGGTGAAGGTGTCCAGGATCCATCCTGAAGGGTAACATCCGGGGACAACACCGTAATTATGAACCACGGTCACGAGGACACCATGTCAACATGAGGACATTTGAGGCCACGACAGTTTCAACATGCACCAGCACCCCACGTACACGACTCTGGATGGATCAAGTTTAGTAAGCAATCCTCCGGTTGCTAATCCTCCACTCTTCCAACCGGGCTACCGCGGCCTTGTACTTTATTGGAAAGAATGATATCAATAAGCTGTTTACATTTGTAGAATTGTTTGCATTTGAAAAAGTAAACAAAATACCGCTTGTTTGACTTTTATTTTACTTGTATGTATGAAATATGCACATCGATGCTGGTATTCATTACAAATGGATTTAAATGAGATATTATGTAAATTAAATTAATTAGTTATGCTGTAAGCGATGGTGGTCTTGTTTTATCATCTGACTATTATTTAAATATTTTTATTCTCACCTACACATTTTTTCATATTTTAAATCTACCTTTAATCTTGCACTTGATTTTTAAATATCTTGGCTCTTATTGTGTTTGGCGCAGCTTGTCCGCTTTTGGACGTTGCGCCATAAAACTCCTAAATCCAATCCTTGATGGACAAGATATCTCCTCGAAATCACTTGGAGGGAATATGAGAATTTAGTGCAGATGTCATACGCGGGTCTGCTAGTTGTAAGTTAATTCTTTTTGCGGTGGCTATGTTCAAGTACAAGAGTCTGCAACGTAAGGGATTTCTAAACAGTCCACGAGTTTCAAAGATATTTGGTTCGTCGGTCTACTGTCACTATTCCACTTCCAAATTTTATGGATAAGTAAATTGAATTCATTAGTTATGCTCCAGACCCAATTGTTTGTTTTTATCATGACTATTTGAATATTTTTATTTATTATTGGATGATTTAGAATGTTTGATAAGATTATTTTTCAGTAAATTTATGCGAGGCATTCTCTGTCAAGGCTGAATATACGTGGCGGTAGTGTTTCTGCGGCGATACGTGTTTCCATTACGTGTTACGAAGGTGACGTCACTTGGCTCCTCTTTCGAATACGCTTTCAGCATATCTCCAATAAAAATTCCAAAGATTAGATCCTGAATTGATATATGATAGTGGATTGGTCAACGTCAATTAGATCAAACGCCAAGCATTTCTAACACGGCGATAAATTATATTTTAAGGTAATCAAGTAATCACATAATGTGATTACCATAAAATATAATTTATCATTAAGGTAATCACATAATGTGAATCATATAATTAAGGTAATCATAAAATTAATTAATCATAGCATTAATAAATCATTAAGGTGATCACATAACGTATCATGCCACAGCATTCGGGCAGCAGAAGTAAAATCTTCACATTCATTCTGGTTTTGTGTTTACTCGGAAAACTCTCCTAGTCCATCCTCTGCGAGTTGGCATTTGAGTCACGTGTCTATTTGTTTTTTAGATGGAAGCAACGCGTTTTCAAAATTGGCGTCTCTAGTGCGGTTTCGTGCTTCTAGTTTACCGTTCTGTGATGTATGTGTTTGCAGTGATTATAAGTTGGCAAAAGAAGAAACACCTACAACGGTGAACATGCATGATGTGTATGGAAGCTCTTTCAACTTCGAGCTTGATCACCTTTGTAGAAATGGACTTCCCCAAGGTCAGCTGTCTTGTCGCCGGATCCACTCTATAAATTGTGAGTTTTCAAGTGTCTTGCAACTCCTTTCGTAACTTGTTCCATAACTTGGAATGTTATTTAAACGTAATTTCAGCCATGTTGCTTACATTAAAACTCAATGGTAAACATCATGCAAACGGTGATAAATCAATTCAGTTCTTAACCGGAATAATTCTTTCTTCTCTGATCTTTCGTTTTTGTTTATACAAGACAGATTTGTTCAGAGAATAGAGGGTACTTTTCCTTTAGCCGGGCGCAAATGTCGCCAATTGTGAACCAAACACGAGCCAAGTCGCCAAGCGAATCGAATGACAAAACAGTCAACGGAATAAAAGTCGAAAACGTTCAACCATAAACAAATATTAAGTAAGCAAAACAAGTTCAACTATAAACAAATATTAAGAAATAGTATAAACAAATATTAAGAAATAGTATAAACAAATATTAAGAAATAATAAATATTAATGAATTCAGAGAATAGAGCACATGGCCCGAAACGAACATTCCCCTTATGGTTGTAAGAAATTTGGCGGAATTCTACATTATTTGGCGATTTTTCGCTTGCGCCCGGCTAACGGAAAAGTACCTACAGGTCTTAGGTAAGAACGTTTTTATTCTGAACAAGATTACGTTAATTGCGAACAGTATTATTTTGGCTTCAGCTTCACACGACTTTTTCTAACTTAAAAATACATGGAAGGTATACTTTAGTTCGTGCTGCACTAGCTCGCATTTCCTAATATTCTCCATCTGAACTCTAACAAGAGTTCACTTAAATTAAGTTGTATGTATACCCTAGAAATCACGAAAATCGACCAGAATATCGATATTGTTAATAGCTTCAAAATAATTTCCAACACTTTAGCTTTCAAACGATACCAAGATCTTGTAAATATTCGATATATTTTTCTAGTTACAAGGGTTTTACGTTAAGTACTGTCATTGTGTACAAACATGTGTCCAAAACTTTCTACTCAATTTCTGAAGAACTGTGTTTTGCAATAGGGTGCCTTGTTCAAACGGTGATAACTCAACAATGAATTAATCTATTATAAAAATATTTTGTATCATTATAATATTCGCATATAATAGAGTGGATATTTTGAACCTCAGTCAGAGTAAAAAGGAGACATAATCTTTAGTTGATTTTTAAATGTCACAATTCCTGAAAAATTCTTAATGTTACTTTCTTGGTGAAAAACTAAAACCTATTCCCTCGAGCAATTTGATTGAGGATCGAAGCATGAAGAATACTATTAGGAACTATTAGGTTCTATTTGGATACTATTACTATTCAACAGGAATTGTCTTTCGCAACAAATTAGAATTTGACTGTTCAAAATGCATGCTAATTAGCTAATTGTATCTAAATTAGATAATTAATGATTAGCTTAATCTGATTTTTCATATTGAAATGGTTTTTAGCTCAAATCAATGACCTATTGTAAAAAAAAGTGTGTCTAAAGTCAAAATTTAAAAAATCTTTTAGTGTAATTGCACACCTTAAATCCCCTGTGGTTGTGGTTCTTGTTGGACGAGAGATCTTGTCATTAGAAGAAAATGGTTTAGGTTAAACAAATGCTCACAACCAAATAACTATAAAATACCAATACAATTGTATTTCTTTACTTTAAATCGCCAGTTTTTAAAATTGGTCGTTGTTTGCTTTACTGTTTGTATACTTAATATTTTTATTACTTTTCTAAGCATTACGAACTGGGTAAAACCCCCATAGTAACCCAATAAGATTTTTTTTGTTACATTTAAAGTAGTTATATTAAAAAATTTCTTTCGTTAATTCTAATGTATTTAAATTTTTTTAATAAGATCTCAATTTATAATAAAATATATCCTAAATAAGTATATAAGAAATTGGTTTCTCAGAAAACAATGTAACAGTATAGTGTGATCTCAAATATAACATTTGCTTGGGACTTGGAGATAAAGATCTTCACTTGGTGCACATTTGCTGCGAGATCAGATATAGAAACGAAACAGGTGGTATTAATTAAAAAATGAATTAATTTTTTAAAAAGGGGATGTATTACATCATTTCCCGTGTCAGGAACATTTACAGAACATCATGAAGAATTGTGCACGAAGAAAAGTCAGATAACTCTTGAAATGATTTCTGAGCTAATTTCATACAAGCATAAGGTTATATTGAGTAAAAGAGACACATATAAGGAGACATTTGCTTTTTTAAATATTTTATTGTTTTTTTTTAAATTTTTTTAAACATTTTTATTAGTTTTATACACTTTTATTATTTTTTTTTACTTTTTATATTTTTTCAATGGGTTCCCGCCACTACCCGCCCCCATGATTTTTTTTAAATATTTTTATTACATTTTTATACACTTTTATTAATTTTTTACTTTTTATATTTTTTCAATGGGTTCCCGCCACACTACCCGCCCCTATGATTTTTTACATTCACACACATATATTTTTTATTGCACAAAACGTTTTATATTTTGTACTTTTTCTTTGAATTTTTAATTTGTATTCATTTTTTATTTTATTTTTATATTTTTCCGGTTTCATTTTCAAACAATCTTTTCAGTAAATTTTCAAAGACGAAGTCCACATTATTATGAGTTCGTCAAGTTCTTGATTTTTTTCTAAAATATAACAAAATGATGAATTAGATTTATTACAAACTTTAATAATCATGAAATGATTAAATACATATTTATCTATTTTATTATATTGCTTGAAAACGAAATGTTTCTAATTAAACACATTTGTACTATCCACCCATATTTTAAAATACTTATCAACTATACCCTTTTAAAACATCGAAATATATCTTAACATGTTATTCATGAATGAATATTGGAAAAAATTTGCCTTTGTAAAGATATTTATAAATCAGTCTTTACGCTCCTTTAGACCTGGTATGTATGTAGTCATGGCAACAATGGGAACTGGAATAAGATACTTTGTAACTAATGATTTTCCCAGTATAGTCTGCCCTTATACGACACATCTTAAGATATTCAAAACCCGATTTACAACTTTAAAACTATGAATTAATTGACTATCAAAAATTGTAATTGGAGATGCAAACCCGTTTCCAAAATTTTTTGTTTACAAATTTTCAAGTAATGGTAAGGAATTACTTGGAATCAAAATGAAATTGAATTCAAAGTTTCAACTTCCCGAAAGAATTACGATAGTTAAAAGATTTGAGAAATATCGATGTGTTTTCAAGTTTCGTTATCAAAACAAATGTTCAGTTTTACCTGAACGCACGTTTCTTGAGTCTTATACCAATTGTAAAATTTCAAATTAACATCTTGACTCTAAAATCAATCTAAAAGATCACAATAAAAAGTATATTCTGAAATATCTCTTCTTATATGTAAAGTGATCCTGAAAATGTCTCGTCTACTTTTTAAAACCTAGGTTTTGTTGTTACGAATAAAATATAGCGAATCACATCTATCAACATTTTTTTTACCTATAGTGCCTCAATGGTTTGGCTCTTTGTTCTCATTTTACTACCCGATGGCACATTTGACTCTGACTCAGTCTTACAATGATTTTCAAACAACTACGATCAAAACTTATTGAACCCAGGGTCATAGGCTGAAAAGGAAAAAGGCCAAGTGTTGTGAAAATAGGGAAATATATTTAATAATTTTGTGTGCACATTCAAAACATGCAAAACATCTGTTTAGAAAAATAAAATTTGAAATTTTGAATAATTTCCTAATCCTCTGAGCGCCATGAAATTTTCGAGTTGAGTAGGATTTCTATTTCATCATATAACAAATAATGCCTTAATAACCACACCTATTAATTGAAAGAATCCCTAGCAAAATGTTATTGGTCCTAACTGGTTAGACGTCATACAGGGGGATTATATTTACGTCGCACTGGAGCAAAACAACGGGCTATTGGCGACTGTTCGTGATCAATCTTGAAAGGAAAGATCTGAGGACAACTCATAATTTTGAACCACGGTCAGATGACGAGATAAACACCTGAGCTGGTCCTCCAATCTCCAAACTTTCACACCACACTGGACCACATGAGGACGTCTGAGGCCTCGAGAGATTTGACGTGAATCAGCCTTTATGTATACGACAGCTTTTAGTTGGATCGAGTTTCAAACTCACAACACTCCGATTGCTAATCTGCTACTCCTCCAAACGGACAACCGCAGCCCTGACGTCATGCAGGGAAGACTGAAGTTCTCAGAATAGATATATGCTTATGAGCGCCTCAGAGGGCAATACAAGAATGCTGTGTAAGGCAACGCATTCGTTTTTATTCGAGAACTTTTATAAAGAAAGTGAAAAATTCACATATTGCGTGGTAAACTATAATTTCCATCTCTGAGGAACTGGACTCAATGTTTGCCGTTAACTCTACCTAGTGGTCAGAAAATCTTCTAAAAATGTCTTAGTTATAAAGTATTTAGCTTACTTACAAAATGAATATTTTACATTTAATTTTTCGGTTTGTGTGCAGAACAAAGCGTGTTTCGCACGAGGTTATATTTATGCCTGAAATTGAATTGTGTTTTCAATTTAATAACAATTAAGTGAAGTGTTTTAAAGTTAAAAAAAATATTCATCGCAAGTTGGAAACGAAAACCAACAGAAAATTCTGTTAAACCTAAAATCTCATATTATTGACATAAAATCTCATATACTCATCGATTATCGAAATTGCCTTTCACCGATAGCTTCCGACAGTATATTTCGTATGGTTTGTCGTACTACGAACACTTTTTGTTACACGACTTTCAACAGCAAATATTTGTTTTAATATTTTTTTATACTCCTAACGTACCCAATGACTTGAAAATTTTATCAACTACTGTAATCAATATCAATAAGAGGAGAAATGAAAATGTTATGTAAATATATAATTACAAACATTTTGTAGTTATATAATGCAAGAAAATGCTAATGGGAACCAATAAAGATTGGCAATATTGCAGGAACTTGTGTTAACGGTTTCACCTCTAAAGTGGTTCATTCATTCTTCTCTGGCTATAAAACTCTTTGTTTTCCAATTTGAAAGTAGTTAAGTTGTTTCAAAAGAAAAGACGAAGAAAGTTTTTCTCAAATTCCTGGACGAAAATGTAATGGTAGGTAGGTAATTGAATTAACGTCGCACTGAAGCAACGCCACGGGTTATAGGCGACGGTCCGGAATCATACCCGAAGGGAAAAGATCCGAGGACAACAAAACGTCATTTTGAACCTCGGTCAGATGACGAGGTAACATCAGAGCTGGCACTCCCTCGATGAATGGAGGTTGAATGGAAAGTGAAATGGAGGTTCCGAATAGAAAAACTTAGTTGAATACAAATTAATTTCGATGAATTGGGATTGTACATCATGTTTAATTATTTTATGTTTCAGGTTTTAGTGGAAACATCCGTTCTACAGATAAATTCGTGTTACATAGATAATTACTTTTCTCACCTATTTTCATTTTAAGGTTCTGGATCTCCAGCTCTGCAGATGTTGTTGCAAACTCTATTCTATTCTTCAGGCTGATGATCTGATGATCCTTCTTTTCCCTGTAAAGTTCATAGTACAAATTAATACGAAAACAAACACTTCAGATCTGTTAAGCTAAACATTTCGGAATGCGGAAGTCGTCGATTCTAAAGAGATTAGATAAGATGGTAGATATTGTAATACATCTTTATCACAATAAATAATAGTAGGTAATTTGATTGTTTAATGAAGGTATTAATTATTAAATGTTTGAATGCTGAATGTGTTTTATTCAGATTCATAATGCTGTTTAGATTACGCTAAATTTAATGAAAGTAATGACTAATATTTGATTAAGTTTAGCTTGTTGTTATATCTGAAAAATTGAAAGTGGGTAGGTAGTTCAATTAACGTCACACAGGAGCTACATCGGGCTACTGGTGACGGCCTCGTAATTTTGAACCATGGTCAGATCACGATGTCAATACCCGGAAAAAGTGAAGGAAAAACGGCTGATACTACAGTGTCCTAAAAGTTCCCGTACTGACGATTCGTGAATTTATTATACAAAACCAACAAACTTTAAAACAATTATTTTTATGCTAATGGTGAAAAGCACTTTTAACATAACGTAGGAAAAAAATTTGAACTTCAAATGTTCAAAACGTTCGCCCCTTTCTTGGAAGCAAAGTTGAAGTCGTTAGCGCATATTTTTAAAAACGCGTTTCAAGATGCTGGGAGTGACTTCTTGTATCCTTTGAGTAATGGCAATTTTCAGATCGTCTATTTGGGGAACTTTGTTCATAAACTTTGTTCTCTAAATATCCCCACAGAAAAAGTCAGGGATGCCCAGTTCAGGGGAACGAGGTAGGCAAATATTTCTTGAGATGAGTCGATCGACAAAAAAATCTTGAAGCATGTGGTTCCAGAAGGTTTCACAAGTTGTATGGAAGGTTGCACCGTCTTGTTGGAACCAAGAATCTCGTTCATTCACTTCTAATAATGCAACAAATTGTTGGATAAATTCTCTGTATAAGTGCCATCAACAGTTGACTCGAAAAACAGAGGTCCAACAATCCTTTTGTGTGATACGGCACACCAAACGCCAATTTTTTGAGAATGTAAAGGTTCTTGCATTAATGAATGGGGATTAGTCGTCGCCCAAATGCGGGAGTTTTGCGCATTCACATAACCGCTTAAATGAAACCATGCCTCATCGGAGAAAAATGTTTTGTTCAAAATGTTGATGTTGCGAATAAATCTCTGGAACCATCGGTAATAATAAAGCCGCTTCTCATTGTCCGGTGGCTTTAGCTCCTGTAACATTTTTACAGGATAAGCACAAAAACGCAAAGCTCTTAAAGCCTTATCTGTCGATCCACGTGATGTGCCCATTTGTTGCGACAAACGCATCACGGATTGATGAGGAGATTGCAATATCCTTCGTTGAGTTTCTTGCACAAAGTCTGGTGTAACGACTTTCGGTCTTTCACTCTTGTGTTTGTCTTCCACAGAAACTGTCTCACGAAATCTCCGAACGAGTTGATATAGCGTATATTTACTCGGTGTTGCATCATCTGGATATTTATGTCGCCAAAATTCTTTACATCTTTCATATATATTATTTACATTCAAAATAAGCCTCAAGCAGCTCAATTCTCTGAATGCGTGATAAACACATTTTGCAATGAAGAACAAAGTATGACATGGAACTTTATTATCGCACAACTTGAGCGAGAAGAAAACCAAAAGATAAAAATTAAAGAATCCATAAAATAAACAGGCGATAAAATTCAATAATTAAAAGTATCACGGTCAAATGATTTTTAAAGCTGGAGTAGGGGAACTTTTAGGACACTCTGTAGAATATTATAATTTACAGTCAACCATTGAAGTACAAAAATTACGGAATATCATTTGATGAACCATCTATGAGAAAATATCGAGTACTTACGATTGTTCTCTTAAGTCAATCAAAGACGCTTCTAAAGATAGCAATCTTGTGTCTTTGATGATACTCTCGCAACGCAATCGTTTGTTCTTAGCCCGTAAACGTTCAATTCTAGCTGTTTCAGTCTGCAAATAGATAATGAAATATGTTAAAATAGAAAAGGTTTATATAGCACTTCAAGGCTTGGCCAAAAGTTTTTAAATTGTGTGTCGCGCCTCCCATTGGAGCCTTAAACTAGAAGAGCCATTGAAGTTTGACAGCGCTTTTAGACCCTCTGTGTTCTCTAGATACTAGGTGTTGTTCTGAGGTATAAAATGCATAAAAATCGTAAATGTTTATTTTTCACTGTAAAAAATGTTATATAAACGGGTGTTAGGTGATGAAATTATTGACACTGTTAAGATCACTCTCGGGAGAAGAAGAGGACAAGGTTTAACACATACCAGCTTTGAACAAAAGCCAGCCAGATTAATATAGCAGCTAATGAATTGATTTGACCAATGAATACAGTCTAACGATACAAATTACATAAAATAAAAATTATTCAAGAAATGAAAAAGAAATTGCGTCCGTATCCCGTTTTTCATTTTCGAATGAATTTAAATAACCGTTTGAAACTCAGGCTCATCCTTCCCATTGTTCTGTAATAATCTCATAAGTGTAATGCTTTCAATAAAATATTCTGCAAATAAAAATTCAAATGTAGGGAAATAAAAGTAATTAATTCAAAATACACTTTTTAGAATATCAGTAATTTAAACTAAAATGTTTCAAATACTTAATTTAACTAATGCATTCGTATATAAAGAAAGGAGTAACTGATTTACATTCGGATAAGGAGAGCAGGGAATCGGAATTTTGAAAAAATGAGAAAGGTTTTTTGTGTTTCAGAACATGTTCATGGCCGTAAGGACATTTTTGGAAAATATTTTACATTTTGCTCAGTTGAAAGTTATTCTAATTGTTTACTTACCGATGCCACACTCCTTTGATGTTGATGTGGAGCAATCCCGAACCTATAATAAATGTGCCTTGAATAAGTACTATGATTATTTTATGGATTATTATGGTGAAAAATGGTCGTATTTTAATTCTGAATTGTGTTGCCAGCGCTCTTTTAAAAAATCCTTATATTGAAATGATGCTAACCTCTCCCTTCAATAAATCTAGTACATTAAATCATGTAAAACGTTGTTTATAAAATGCCGCTCAATTGTAATTAATTATGTTAGTTTTATAATTTAAAACTACTACATTGTATTAAAACGCATTTAGATATATTAGCGCGTTACAATCTTTTTCGTGTTCAGTTACTCGAAGGAAACTGGATACTTTCACAGTATATATCGTAAAGAGATATTTGTTCAAAATTTATTTATAATGAAATATAAACAGATAAAATATTGTTAAAATAAAATTGATGCGTTTATTAAATAAATCTCATACAATTAGCTCTCTTCAATTTACCGATACCTATTCAATCGTAGAAGAATGAATGATTGTATTTTACATTTAGATAATTTCATTTTATTGAAGGAACTGAGTTAAAATTACCTGCAATAAATAAATGATGACTAAGAGTCAAACATTTTTGGGTTGAAAATATTTAATAATTAATTTTATATCCTAGTATCTACAAAAAAGCATTAATTCTTTAATTAGCGTTTTTGAAAGTTTGTTTTGTAAATTATTTTCTTTTCCTGGCTGGTAACTTCAGTTCCTTTAAAGATATCTATGAAAGCGAAATAAAGATTGTTTGTCCGGATATTTTCAAAAATTTTTTATAAAAAACAATTATAATCAATATGTATAAATGTACGGGTAATTAAAACAATCCTCATGAAACTGAATTGCCAAATATGTAGTGAATGTCGTTTACTATATATAATAATAGTAGATCACCAATTTAGATATATTGCGTGTTTCAGATGTAAAATTAATTGGTTTAAATTGTGTTATGTATAATTCGACTTTATTTTCGAATCATACATAAGAATTTGGTACCTCTTATGAAACAGGAATTATATATTTTTTCTGTTTAAATGAATAAGCTTATAGATGTATCTTGTTGGTAATTGAATTATCCCATATGTAACAAATACGAAGAATGAATTCTGCTCCTAATATCACGGGTACTAACAGTAATAACGATGCACTATGGAGTTCTAGACCTTATACCTTACATACGAACAAGATTGATACAAAATGGTAAATACATTATAGGAAAAGATAATTGAAATTATTGAAAATACAAATTGATCCGAACAGGTTCATAAAAAAGGTTAAACAGAATAAGTAAAGGCGTAGAAATGGTATTTATAATTATTTATAAATTGAGATATGCAAATAAAGTAAAAGTTTCAATTTAAAAGTTAAATGCTTGAAAAATCAGGATTACAGGACAATTAAGACAGGACTGATAGAATTTAGGACTTACATGAGCATGACAATAATCCATCTCATAACTTTGTACCATATTTCAAGGCCTTGGTACAACATTTGATCTTTTATAAACACACAAATATTCAAGTGTGGGATATCACACACTTTAAATTTCTTTTTCACGTATTACTTTTCAGAATAAGTTTTAAGCATGCAATAATCTCCAATGAACAAATTCATTTGACGGAAAATTGCTTCTTCCGACTTCTCAATAATGCAGATTCATTGTTACGGGCATTGTTAACATAACTTATCTTAACAATATTCGCCATTTTTAAAAGGCGAATTCTTTCAAACATTGTTAAATGAGTGCATTGTTTCAATAGGACGATGTGTGTAATTTTAAAATATTAAATACCCTTAAGATATAGATTTTATCAATAAAATTTTTGCAAATGTACTTTTTCGATTTCCTTTACACACTAAATATTTCAAGTGGTATATGCATAAAAATGTTATGTGTGTCAATTCTCTTTAAGTACACCAAATCTGTTAAAGCAAATGAGATTCCATGCATTTACCAGTTAGATTACATTTTGAAAACTCGAGTGCACATTTGCCATTTAGACTCGTAAATTTAATTTACTTAGGCGGGAAATTCTGTATATATTCGGAAAGAAACAGGCGTATGAACACTTGAGAGGGAAACTAAATTATATTCATTGACTAAGACGAAAAATGTATTCACAATAAAGCTTGGATTTAGCCTTGGTCCTTCAGTAAAATGTTACTATAACATGCTTAAGTAATCCTTCTTATGCATCAAAAGTGCTCAAACCTTAGTGATCATCATCAAAGTGCCAAAAGTACTCATGCTCTTTGAGTCAAAATAGTCGTTTTTAAAGAACGTTTCTTGAAATTTATTGAACAATCTAGGATTTGCAATAAATGTACAATTTTCTTTACAAGCTTTAACTATGTACCATATAAAGTCCTTTGTTAATGAGAGCTCTAAGTCTAATGTTTCATACCTTCAAGGAAAATACTGTCTCTAATACACGATTAATTTTGTTTTATATAAAGCCTTTATATAGCATGTTTTTTCCCTTAAACTGTTTTATATGTTTTTATTTGAAAACTGATGGAAATAATTCTCACTTTTATTAGTTATGAGGTAGGATTGACTGTGTGGGTGTATACACAAAATAATTTGGAACTATTCCCCCATCAAAAAGTGTGTGGACTCTTCTCGTTTAAACTCCTCCCCAAAAGATCTCTCGAATCCCTGTGAACGACCATTGAACGTGGTGATTTTTACAAAACCCATGAAAAGCAATAACGCGCGAGAAAAAGTTTTAATAACAAGTTCTATAAGCTGGAAAATTTTCAATACAAAAGTTGAAAAAATTTCAAGTTCTTATATAAATCTATATAAATAAAGCAGCATCTGTCTATCTGTTCTCTATAAAAATCTACATCGTTTGACTACTTCATACCAAATTTGGTACATTTATTCTTTAGAACTCTCCGGTAAAGTATTCTACATATTAATCCCCGTTCTATTTGTCTTGTTTGTCCAGAGGGGGTTAAAAATATTCGAAACCCCTATAAGAATAATAATGAGTATTTTTAGTCACTATCACACCAATTCACGCCAAATTTGATCCATTCATTCTTTAGAATCCTACGAGAAACACATACGTCAAATATTAATCCTCGTTCTATTTCCTTTGGTTGTGGCAGAGGGGGTTAAAAATATTCGAATCCCCTATAGGAATAATAATGAGTATTTTTACGATTACTGTCATACAAATTCACACCAAATTTGGTCTCGTCATCTGACCGTGGTTCAAATTTACGTGATGTTTTTCTCGGATCTTTCCTTTTGGGTTTGATCCCGGATCATCACCAATAGCCCGTTGTGTTGCTCCAGTGCGACGTTAATTAACTACCAACCAAACCAAGATTGGTACATTCATTTGGTACATACAGGCTAGATATTAAGCCCCGTTAATATCTACCGAACCTCAGAGGAAGGTCGATTTAAAATTCTTAATTTTGAACCACGGTCAGATGACGAGAACAACACCTAAGCTGGCACCCCACTCTCCAAACGTCCACACCACGCCAACATGAGGACATTTGAGACCACGACTGATTTAGAGTACACCAGATACAGCGTACACGACGGTCTTTAGATTCTAAATCGCAACTGTTCTAAAGTATAAGTGTACCAAATTTGGTATGGATTTGTCAAACGGTGTAGATTTTAATAAAAAATATATACACATCCTATTTTATATATAGATTAATACACATTATTTTTATTTCATTAATTTTCAATTAAGATTATTTTGATATTTTCTTGCCAAATCAATTTGCAGGTCATGCGCTCTTGTCTGCTAGAGCGTAAAAACTCGTCATCCTTCCAATTCCATTTTTACTTTTTCACTTCTAATCTATCATCTTTCTGCACCGTTCATTTTTTGTCTGAATATTTCCACTTCTATTATCAGACAAAAAAGCAGCACTGCATTCTTTTCCAGAGGATTAGCGATAATGATTTCACTGTAACAGTTCCAACTGTGACTGCTACACTGTGATTGTGATTCTATTTTATGGATGCTAAATTTAATTTTATGGATGCTAAATTTAACTTCTAAACTGTGATTAAACTCATTGATTGGCTTCTAAGTAGATTTAATACACACGATGCATCGGGTAGGTAGGTTGTTGAAATAACGCAACACTATAACAACACTACGGGCTATTGGCGACGGTCCGGGATCAATCCTGAGTGATGAGATCCGAGGACAACACCACACAGGGCCGCGTAGCCCAGTCGGAAGAGCAACGGATTAGAAATCGGAGGATTGCGAGTTCGAAACGCTATCCAAACGAAGCCCATCGTTTACACGAGGGCTGGTGCCCATTAAATCTGTCGTAGACTAAAATTTCGCACGTTGGCATGGTGTGGAAGTTTGGAAAGTGAGGTGCCAGCTCACAGATGTTGTTCTCGTCGTGCAACCGTGATTCAAATTTAAGAGGCGTTGTCTTCGAATTCTTCTCTTCGGGATTTATACCGGACCGTAGCCAATAACCCGTTTCTCTCTTTTGTGTCAGTAAAACTTTCATTGTGTGTCTATTACTTAAAATTGTATGTCTTGTGTCTGGCGCAGCATTCCCAAATATAGCCCATGCGCCATAAAACCCTCAAACCAACCAACCAATCCATCTACTGACCACGAATGACGGTGCTTATGTTTTGGCCAAAACGTTGGCTTGGGATGAATTCCCTAGACTGCTGCAAGCTCGCACAGAACTTTAGCATTAAATAAATAAGGGAAAGACAATTAAACTTAAGGAGAGAAATTACGATTTAAATGTTAAAAGTAAATGTTCTCCTCCCCTCCTGCTTTTTTCTTCCTCACTCGTTGTGGTTGCCTCTTCGGAGGTGAGGGATCCCCTTCAGAAGCTTTTAATCACTCTGTTGCCTTCAGTTCCTCTTGCGATTATATCACCCACGTGTTTGCCGTGCGTGGAGTCCCGTGATCTGATATACTGACTCAACATACTGCTTCGGCCCCAGCTTCAGGTAAACTGGGGGTGTACATTGTTTCCGTGTACATCAATCGGCTGTTCGATTGGACTTCATCGTCAGCTAGGGGTAAGCAATCAGCCACTAACTGGTCACCTCGTCAAGGGCGGAGGCTGTCTCCGGGGTGAGCCGTGCGCTTATAGTCACCGACAAGCGCCGGTGCAGGTGTCTGCATCCCCGTGTAGGACTCCGTGGTGGGTGGCGCTGTCGGTGTCTAAATTCTTTCTTTCCCTTTCATGATGGGAAATAATGCTTCAAATTATTCTCCCTCCAGTAGGGACCAACAAAGACCACAGCCTTCGTTCTCAAACGCTCGATACTTTATAATTAATAAAACTAAAAATTTACAGCAAAACACAAACCAATCACAGATTTCCTTTTCTCATACTTCACCATTCTTAATAAAAAACTTTTCAATCTTTACTAGGAAACACTAAATCACTGAAGAAACTTCGCTCTGGGGATCTTCTCATTGAAGTTTCCTCAGAAACCCAAGCTAAACTTCTCGCAAATTCAACCACAATAGGCTCCTTCACAGTTTCAGTTTCCCCACAATCAGATCCTTGAACACTTCGAGGGGAGTTATATCTGAGCCAGATGTGCTTCATACTCCGGTGACGAAATTCTTGAGAACTTACGAGACCTAAATGTATGTTAAGTTCTCAGAATCACGATCAGTCGAGATGGGAGTTGCACGAAACAACTCATCTTGACTTTTGACCAACCGACGTTACCGGCCCGTATAAAAGCTGGCTATCTAAGCTGTCCAGTCCGTCCGTATGGGACGAAGCCTCAGCGCTGTATTAACTGCCAGGGGTTCGGACACTCGAAGATCACTTGTAGTAGTCCCACTCGATGCGCTCGTTGCGGTACAGTAGCACACGACAGATAACTGCTCTGCAAACCCCATCTGTGCAAACTGTAAAGGTGATCATCCGTCCTTCTCCCGATCTTGCCCCAAATGGGCGTTTGAGAAGGAGGTTCAGTCAATAAAATTAATCCAAAATCTTTCCTACCCTGAAGCCCGAAAAATTGTGGAGTATTGAACTCCGAAATGATTAACTTCATATGCAACAATAGCTAAAACAATAGTTAAATCAAGTACAGTGAAACTTCGATCGGTCGGGACCGTGACGGTTAATCGAATAGACGGATAACAGAAAAATCTTAAACAACCCACCCCATCCACTGCATATGAACGAATGATAAAAAATGCACGTTTACGAACTGGAAATACATTGTACATGTACTTTATTTTACAGATACAAACAATATGCAATTTACATTAAGTACAGTATAGTACATATTGTTACCCTCTCCTTATCATCACCCTCTCCTTATCAGCAATCATATCCCCAAATCCTTATAAAAACGACGAAATCATGTTCCTCCACCAAAATGTAAAAAAACGGTGACCATCTTGAAAAAACGGTAAAGTGCCCCCCATACTACTCGCATACAATTTCACCGTTCAATCTGCAGTATTCCTTCCATGGCTTCTAATCAGTTTTAGCCTTGGTTGGTTTAAGGGGACACAGTACCTTTAAGCATACAAATCAGCAGGTAAAATAGACTAATTTCGGTAAACTGTATCACCAAAAGTTTTGTGTATCGTAATAAAATTTTTTGCAGGGTTTATTTATACTTTATACTACACAATGCAGAAAAATTGGTTTGATTTTTAAAAATTAAATAATATTTTACTAGAATTTACATAAGGTCATTTTAACATACTTTTTTACAAGCATAACTTGTGCGCAACATTCTGAGTCATCCTGTGCATTTTCTATAAAACTAATTTCTGATATGAGTAACACAATGCTTTTATTTTAAATTAGAACCAAAAAATAGTAGTTCAGTAACACACACACAAATATAACAATCAATTAATATTTCACTTCATTAATTTTTTCCAAATTTTCGCTCTTACTATTATCAAAATTTTTTAATATATTTTTAACTTTTGGGTAAAATTTTGGTTTCATTTTAAATCCCTTTTCATAATCTATTTTCATTCAAAATTTCAGGAGTCTACGTTCATTAGTTGCAGAGTTATAGTGCGCGCAAGCTTGAAAATTACCATTCTGAGATAAATGCAATTAAAGTTGAAATAGTTATTTTTAGCATTCACGTGCGTTCAAGTAAACAAATAGATTTGTGAAATGAAAGAGTTCAGTAATACACATTCTGCTTATACTTGTTACAGTAAAAATATTATTAAAACGTTCGAAAAAAATAAATAGCATAATTCCAAACCAAAACTAAGAAACGTAAACGAACAAACAGCTGAAAATAAAAATAGGTGTTCGAAAAATCCTCATTACGAACGAAGGAATTCGAATTTTTTCATGCGTTTTTTTAATAGAATCAGAACATTTCAAACTATCTAAATAGATCACAATTGGAAAATTGATTTTTTTTTTAAGGTTTTAAAGGTACTGTGTGTGCCCCCTTAAAGGTTTTATGGCGCAAGGGCCATATTTGGCTCTAGCTGCACCAAACAAAAAACAGACAGTCAAATAATAAACAAACACGCAATGAAAGTTTTACTTACACAGAAGAAATACACCCAGGAAGGAATCGAACCAGCGGCGCCTACAACTCGCAGGTTCCTAGCGCAGTGTGGACAAAGCCACTGAACCACGGCGGCACCAAAATTTGGACCTTGCTCAATGGTATCTTTCCAAAGTATTCTATTTCTACGAAAGAGGAGCAATAGAATCTTTGAAAAGTTTGTATTTTAAGGAAGAGACCAATAAAAGAATATTTCAGTCAATAGATGTGGCTATTTAGTCATTCAGTGTATTATTGGTTGAAAGCCATACTACACCATTCGGAAATCTCTTAACTATCAGAGGGTTAATCTGCATACTAAAGTTATAACTAACATTTGGAATAAACCATATCTAAACGTTTAAAAATGAATAGATAAAAAATTAAGTTATTCTTGTCGTGGTTCATTTTTAACAAAGTGAAACGAATTTGAATATAATCCAGAATTGTTACGAACATGTCTCTAGTAGCATGAAAAAATATAACAAGTGTTTTCCAAAGCGGGGTCGGGCGGCTGGAAAATTGCTTGGTAGGGTAAGGGGGTTGCGAGCCAGAAACTCGTTCCATCCACAGAACGTAAGGTGCGAGGGGTATGGTGAATGTAAATCTATCGTGTCCTCAAATTGTTAGTTTAGTGAGAGTGAGTGAGGAGCTAGCCCAGGTGTTTACCTCGTCATATGCCTGTGTTTCAAAATTACGAGGTGTTGTCCTCGGATCTTCGATTGCGTTAAGGTACTAGATCACGTGCTAAGTAAAATATCCCAAGAGACTTGGTAAGATAGGTGATCGAAATCGCTTGTGAATACGCGTCACAGTCGACTGCCAATGAGCGTTTACAAGAAAGTTTTGTCACTAGTCGCACTTTCGGTATGTAGTCGAATAAACGTCGCAATGTAGCAAAACAACGGTCTGTTGGCGACGATACGGTACCTACCCCGTAAAGAAATATCCAAGAGAAACACATCGTCTTTGAATCACGGTCAGATGACAAAGTCAAAGCGAACTGGTACCTCATTCTCCACACTTTCAAACCATGGCAACGTGGACATTCGAGTCTCCGACAGATTTAACGTGCACCAGGTCCACGTACGACTCTCCGCTACTCTTCTGACGAGCTACCACTGCCAACAATATTCTGAGGATCCATAAGACAGAAAATGTTTTATAATCGGAATATTTTCTGCACATCCGCGGTTTCCTGGTAGGTATTTTAATTAATTTCACACTGGAGCAACACAACGGGTATTGGGTTGCCCGGTTGGAAGAGTCGCGATTTACCAACCGGAGGGAGGCGAGTTCAAAACCCGATCCAACCAGACCGTATTGTAGGTAGGGGCTGACGTACGTCAAATCTGGCTTGGTCATAAATGTCCTCAGAATGGCGTAGGAATTCGGAGTGGGGTGGAAGCTTAATGTGTTGACCTCGTCATCTGAACGCGGTTCAAAATTACAAGATGTCCTCTGATCTTTCCTTCCGATATGGATCATGGACCGTGGCCAATAACTCGTTGTGTTGCTCCAGTGCGTCTTAAGTTCAAGTACTTCCATACCTGAAGATATATTTAAAATGTGATACAGGTATAACGAAATTAAATAAAGGTTTGCTTGGGTACGGAAATTTACCGTTATATTTTCTAAATCCTTATATATATTACTAGCTTAAGCACTAGCTGTTTATTATTCATCGCAATATTACTCAATATTCCTATGGAGATTTCGAATTGTTTTTAGTCACCTGTATCATATCGACGATAAAAAGACCACTTCCTATAAAAATAATCTTATATCATAAAAATTGCATTCCAATAAAGCTAGTTTAAGAATTTAAAAGACGGATACTTAAAGGATGATACTGAGCGATTTTCAGCGCAGCCATTTACGATATTGCACCATACTCAGATTCTAAATACTCCAAAGTCATCTTTAGAGGCGACTCTTGCACACTGGAGCAACACAACGGGATAATGGTGACTGTCTGAGATAAATCCCAAAGGGAAAGATCCAAGTACAACACTACATAATTTTGAACCACTACACAAACAGTGAAACACATGAATGAATCCTCTACCATTTCGAAGAGGAAATACGAAAAATTGATACTATATCATCCAGAAGAGCAAGTCTCCCAAATTTTCTGATCTGCAATATCATTTTATGAAAATTAAGGTTAAAATGCTTAATTGGAATTAGCGATATTTTAAAAATCCAAAGAAACTTAACAGCATTCTCGATTGCTACTGATCAATGACCAATAGTCGTAACTGTCATTCACATCAATTATTCGTACTTCAACATAAGCAAACAGATAGAAAACTTTATTCAGTATCATCCTATGCTAAAATTTTAAATTATAACTAGAATTTTTGAACAAACATTACTCTGGTTTAATTGCCATCATACATTTGTTATGCTAAACATGGATAATAAAAAATTGGAATGAAAATTTATTTATTAGTATCATTGACCCAAAATTATAATTGTAACAAACATCAGATATGTTTAACAGATAGTATACACTATGCTGCACGGTGAATAATTTTAATATACCTGTGAATAATCAAAACTAGTGATTTTATTTCTAAAATTCAATGAAGATACATTTTTACATAAGTAATTAACATTTTTAAAAATCATGGCACACTTGATTTAAAAAAATGCAGATATTATCAATTTAATTGAAAATTGTGTTTTGTGTAAAACAGTTAAATAATTGCACCAGTTACATTCAATTTTAAAGCCATTGAAGCACTGAAAAACGTCAAAGGAAATTCTTAGAACATTTATTCCTAGGAATGCTGATGAATTAGTAAAAATATCTCCGTCCTATAATCCTATGTCCCTTTAGAAATAATTTTTTAATCTAGTTGGACACTCGTAAGTTGATAAAAATTCCCTTTTCCTGTTACACTCAGAACAGAATTACAATAAAGAGAATATGACGAATGAACATGCCTGTCTCATTAGCTTTATAATTGAACCTTTTTCTTGTATATCTTCGTCATGATTTTCCCAGCGAAGTGAGGATAACTGTCAAGATACTTGTCCCATTCGTCGGAGAGTACAACATCGTCATAGTGGATCAAAATGAAGTTGTGCATGAAGGATATCAGTTGGGTGTCCTGGTGTCTGTGCGCAAGTGACAAGGTGACGCACACGTTCGATACGCTGATGATGGACCGCATGAGGGACGAGCACTCTTTCTTCAGGGAGAGTACCTGGTACTTGTCTGCAGCGCAGTACAGATTGACCGTATCCTCCCACTTCATGTCCACTCTACCCGAGTACAGGAAGGTCATCATCCGATTGAGCGTTTGGACGTCCACGTGCAGGACGTCCAGGGATGTGGAGTCAATATCACGCATGTCGCCGCAGAACATGTTCCTGAAGACCGGCGATCGGGCACTCAGGACAATCTTTTGGACGGGAAAGGAGACGTCACCGGAGAGGAGTTGGAAGTCGCTCAGGGTTTGGTCCTTGTAGGTGGAAAGGAGGTCTTCTCCCAGAATGGTCCCCGAGTCGATTCTGTGTTGGAAGGAATCAGGTTGGTTTCCATTCTGCTGCGTGCTTTGAATGCACTTTTCTGAAGTGGTGGGAATGTCGTCTCTCGGTAAATCGCATTCCATCTCAACTCCCAATAAACTACATTCGAAAATTCCAGATATGTTTCTTGAAATAGCGATGATCTTGGTAGAAATTCTGTCGATATCATTGTTCTCCAGTAGTTCTTGCCTTGACAGGAAGTGTGGAAAATGCCAAATTTGGGGGTCAGTTGATCGGTTGAACATGTTTTTCTTCTATACATTTAATCGTTTTCCGTTCATTGTTTAAAAGGGACAGTTTACACGTAATCAACAATGTCTCATCGTCATTTGTTGTATAGATTTGAAAATTGACAATTGCATTTGCAAGCGACGTACCCCTTAAAGTATAAGTGCAATACAATATCTTATTGATACATCTCAGTAAGTTCAATTTCACAAAAAAATTCTTTTCCCGATCTAACTGAAGAGTTCTTAAAAGTCCGGGACGGAATAGGATAGTTTCCTCTCTGATATCGATTCGAGAGCGAGCAGACATGTGTTCATCTATTGAGTGATTCGAGTCGAATATCCACATGCGGCCTAGCAGTCAATGTATCGTGTGGCAGAAATGACAACTTGTTGCTCTGGAACACCTCTTCCTGTGTAGGGCAATTATGCAGGGCAAATGGTATGCCATTTTTGAATTCTTGATTTCTTATAATCATGGTTGTAAGAACCGTTTCGTTACCATCAAGGAATGACAATACAAAGTTCCAATTAACTCTTGACATCAAATCACACAAATCACGTTGGCGTGGTGTGGAAGTTTCGAGAGTGGGGTATCAGCTCAAATGTGACCTTGGTCTTCTGAGAGTGGTTCAAAATTACATGTTGACCTCGATCTTTCCATTCGGGATTAATCCCGAACCGTTGCCAATACCCGTTGTGTTGCTCCAGTGCGACGAAAATTAAAATACCTACCAACCAGACTTTGAAAATTTGTATAAACTAAAACTTTTTCACACATTCGTTAGGATCTCTTCGCTCTCTAAGTAACCAATAACTATGGTCAGTGAAAAAAAATTCACCAGTGTTTGACGCAACTTGGAGCTCCTGATTAAAATCCAAATAATAAGTACCAAATTTAAAAGAAGATAATGGTATCTTCACATTACTGATTCGATACTCATTTATGCAAGAAATGAAAATAGCCTGGGTTTTTTGAAGAACCCAAAACGAGCTGTGGTATTCCAAACCAAAAATAATGTTGGAGGGAATTCCCCATCCATATGCAAGAAAAATATAAATATGTTTTTTTACTCACAAGATAGGTACATCATAAGGTAAAGAATGCAAGTATGGGCAAATAAACTTTCGATTAGTATTCAAAACAAAATCATTAGGATTATGGTTATATAAAATGACACTAGATGGCAGCATGAACCAAGTAGATCAAGGCCATTATTTGTCAGAAAAATGATTTTGCTGTGAATTCATTGCCGAATTCGAAAAATTGCTTTTCTTTCGATGTGCAGGAACGTAATTATTTTTAGATACTTTTTCAAAATTGTGTTATTCAAATGCAAAGCTTCTTTATTTTGAAGTTTTCTTGGAAATCGAATAAAAATCGAGATAACGAAAACATTTGTTACGAAACCTTTTGAAAAAATGTGTGAAACTTATCAATTCAAGTAAACTTTACTTATCAACTCAAATTTTGAATCTTAAAACTTGAATTTCTCAAAATTAGCTGTTTTAGCCTGGTATACGAAACCGTTCTAACAAGCATAGATTAACCTAAGGGTTTGATTTGTGTTTTGGGGGTTCTACGGCTCAAGAGCCATATTTAATTAACCTAAAGGAACAGTTTTTTATAAAATTTTCACTTCAGTAGACAAGGTCATTAGAATCTTGTGCGGTCCGCGGTAGATCGGTTGGAAGAGTAATGGTAATTAATTAACGTCGTAATAGAGCAACACAAAGGGCTATTGACGACGGTCCGGGAACAATCCCGAAGGGAAAGGCCCGAGGAGAACACGTAATTCTGAACCACGGTCAGATGACGAGGCAACACGAGAGCTGGCACCCCTCTCCAAACTTCCACACCACGCCAACGTGAGGACATTTGGTATTGGTATTGGTATTGGTATTTTCAATTAACGTCACACTGGAGCAACACAACGGGCTATTGGTGACGGTCCGGGATCAATCCCAGAGGGAAAGATCCGAGGACACCACCACGTAATTTTGAACCACGGTCAGATGACGAGGCAACACCTGAGCTGGCACCCCACTCTCCAAACTTCCACACCACGCCAACGTGAGGACGTTTGGGGCCACGACAGATTTAACGTGCACCAGCCCCCTTTGTACACGACGGTGTTTGGCTGGATTCGAACTCGCAACCCTTCGGTTGCTAGTCCGTTACTCTTCCAACCGGGCCACCGCGGCCCGTGAGGACATTTGAGGCCACGACAGATTTAACTGGCACCAGCCCAGTTGGCAGGTATTTTAATTAACGTCTCACTGGAGCAACACAGCGTCCAGCCCAGTTGGAAACAACGGTCTTTGGTTGGATTCGAACTCGCAACCCTCTGGTTGCTAATCTTAATTTTCCAACCGGGCTACTGCGGCCATTTCTTTTGAAGAACGTGTCTTTAAGTAACTTGCTACGATGGCACTTCTAAAGTGACTTCAATAGTACATTCTATAGCATATTGTCTTACGCAGATAAATTTAAAACCATTTTTAGCGAAGAGTATGAGATTTGTTTATTTGCTTGCTGATCCCCGAGACATTCTATGGTAAAACTAGTGTTATATTATGCGAATCATTCTATCGTGAGTTATAGAAATGTCCTTTTGAGGGGTGAGGGTGGCTCAGTGGGTATGACCACTGCACTAGAAACCTTCGACTTGTAAGCGGCGTTGGTTCGATTCCTGTCAAGTGCATTCCTCCCTGGGTGTATTTCTCTCTTCTGTGTCAGTAAAACTTTCATTGTGTGTCTATTACTGGATATAGTATGTCTTGCGTATGGCGCTGCATGGCCAAATATTGCACTTGCGCCATAAAACCCCAAAACCGAACCAAACCTTTTGAAGGGTGGGGAGTAAGGGCAAATTTGATTAAGTAATGGTGCCAGCTGCTGGATATATTCGAAGGCAGGTAGTTGAATTAACGTCAGACTGGAGCAGCACAATGGGCGGGATCAATCCCGAAATGAAAGATCGAGGACACCTCGTCATTTTGAACGATGGTACAAATGACGAGTCCCTTGACTTTTCTCTATCAAATGAATACCCCATCCATTTCTATCTTACAATTTTTGTATGTAGAAATGTTTTTATCACAATGTGGTAAAATCGGTATTTTTTACTTTTTGTTCGTGATCTGTTGTTTTGCTTAATACCAGGTAAAGTGCGTTGTCGTATCATTACTTATCAGATAGTTTCTAGTAAATAAGGAGAGTCACTTTGGTCAATATCACTAATGATTCCTATAATGATGTATCATTTTGCTTTGAGAAAATTCATTTAAATTATTTATTGTAATCTCTGCATCAAATCAATAGATATCCACATTAAATGCCTAATGGAGAATAAGAATTGATTTGTTTGCAAATCCCGTCACCCTGCCACTTAAAGTTTTTATAATTTATAGTTCTCTATAATTGATTGGTTTAGGTTTTATGGCGCAAGGTCCAAAAACGGACAAGCTGTGCCAAACACAAGATGACGCGAACCAGTAAAATAATTAAAAGGCTAAAATAGTTTGAACAGTAAAAATATTTTTTAAATTATATAATTTATTGTGTAGATGATATCGTTACCACCGCTCCAAATGCACGTATCTGCAAAATTGACGTTTCTACAAAAACGCGATTAAAGTTTTGATGCTTCGGCAAAAATCGAGTTACGACTCAAAGGTTGTTTTCTCATGAAAATCGGCATTGCCACTAAGAATCAAGATGATTCGTGGCTTTGTCATAGCATAAAGCATGAAATGGTGACTCGAAAAATGCAGTTAAGTGAAAATCGCCAAAATACAGATACGCGCCTGTGGCATGGTGGTAACGATATGTAGGTTTGATGATATAGAAGGATTAAAGAGTAATGCACATTGTCACCATTGGTAAAATATATCATGAAGGCTAAAAATACAAATGGAAAAACTTCTGATAAGATGGAGTTTCCCCATCTTAGTTGATCTTGTAGCCTACGCCAGGCTACAAGAACGCGTATTCTCAGGGTGAGAGAACCGTCTTCCAAAAAATAGATTAGCTCCCTAAGGAGTTTGACCGCTCAAAGGGTCGCTGAGCCAAGCCGCTCGAACGAGAACACAAGCAAGACTCCCGATTCGACTCTATTCGTTTCCCTTGAAACCTCGGAGCCTTTGTTCGCTAGTGGTTTTTGATTCGCTGTTGATCCGGTGACGATTGTCTGACGTAAAATGGGATTAGCTACTTAATTACCTGGCAGGTGGACCTAATCACCTGGGCGTTCCGGAACGAATTCTCAATGTCCGTCTTCGGTACAAGTCCAGACCGTCTGGTGCCAGAGAGATGGAAACACATTGTCCGTGTTTTAACGACTCTGTCGGTGAGTTTGCCTTAGGAGGGTTAATTGAGGGGTCCATCAATGAATCCTCAGTGATCTCGAGGTTTGAGCAAAGTCAAGTCCATGAACGCTTGGGGTTGGCTTTATTCCACTCAGACAGGTGGTGCCGCTCGACGGACTCCTCAAGTTCCGCTTCTTCAAAACCGTTCCTCTTCTTCTTGAGGCTACTGATGAATATAAATTCAAAAGTTTAAAATCTATACCAAATTATTTTCTACATATTCAAGGGCCGTAGTGGCTCAGTGGGTATGCCCACTAAGCTAGCAACTTTCGACTTGTAGGCAGTGCAGGTTGGATTCCTGTCAGGTGCATTCCTCCCTGGGTGTGTTTCTCTCTTGTGTGAGTAAAACATTCATTGTGTCTGTCTATTACTTGATGTTGTATGAGAATTTGTGTCTGGCGTAGCATGGTCATATGTGGCCCTTGCGCCATAAAACCCCTACAAATCAACCAAGCACTCACACAATCACTGATACTTTTGAATCAATTCTTACCTGTTACTGAATTAACAAAATAAGTGATTTGGTAGCGGTGATTGAGAATATGTGATTCGGTAGCAGCTATTGAGGACTAAGTGATATAAGTCGATATCATGACCTCTATCGGTGATTGCGATGGGTGACTGCGACTGGTGATTCGGTGGGAGGGAAAACTGCTGAGTATCAGTGATTTGGTAGACCTCATCGGTGGTAATCTTTTGGCGTTATAAGCTGTGACGTTAACGACTTAGCCGTGGTGTACTTACCGTGTGCAACAAAATGTCTTAAATCATAGAAATCAGCATCCCCTTCCCACTGACGGATTAATTCAATTTTGTGGGTGGGGCGGTTGGTTCGAAGATACAACAAACCGGGGGACTGAGGTATGGGATACCCCCCAGAGAAACGGGAGGGTCCTCCTCCTGAAAATTTTGAAAAAATACCTTCAAAAACTAGCATTTTTAAGCTGTCTTTAGACTTAAAACTGATGTAAAATAAGTGTAAAATTATACTTTATTTTAGACAAATAATCACTTTAAATTTCTTGAAATGCGTAGCTTTTAAAACTTTTGCAAAACTGGCTCCATTTACATAACTGTTAACACAAAAACCACAAATTCTATAAGCCTTTTGTCAACACAACTGCAAAGCAAATTAAAAGATGAAACATTGAAATTAGCATGTAAATACTTTTAAAATAGTATTATGCAGGGAAAGTTACGTAGGGAAAGTTACGTAGGGATGCAGGGTAAGTTACGTAGGGATGCAGGGGAAGTTACGTAGGGATGCAGGGGAAGTTACGTAGGGATGCAGGGGAAGTTACGTAGGGATGCAGGGGAAGTTACGTAGGGATGCAGGGGAAGTTACGTAGGGATGCAGGGGAAGTTACGTAGGGATGCAGGGGAAGTTACGTAGGGATGCAGGGGAAGTTACGTAGGGATGCAGGGGAAGTTACGTAGGGATGCAGGGGAAGTTACGTAGGGATGCAGGGGAAGTTACGTAGGGATGCAGGGGAAGTTACGTAGGGATGCAGGGGAAGTTACGTAGGGATGCAGGGGAAGTTACGTAGGGATGCAGGGGAAGTTACGTAGGGATGCAGGGGAAGTTACGTAGGGATGCAGGGGAAGTTACGTAGGGATGCAGGGGAAGTTACGTAGGGATGCAGGGGAAGTTACGTAGGGATGCAGGGGAAGTTACGTTTTTGTTAGCTCTTAATTTCTAAATATACATACTTTTATTTTTAAAATAACATTAGGAAAATAAATAGAAAATTAAGTATTCTTTAAAAAATACTTTATTTTTCAATACAATTTGCAATGATACCCATTTTTAAACAAAAGTTGTATGAATTGAATAAACGATATCCATATTAATTGTATTATTACAAGAATGTATTTTAGACTAATGGTCTCATTAGTTATTATCTCCAAAGTACAATGTAAACAGTAAGAATGATGTTAAGCCTTACGGTAACACAAAAACTTACTTAAGGTGTATAAAACTGTAGTTTTGAATGTAATATTGTGTTTTCCTAATATTCTGAGTACTTACGTTTTGAAATAAAAATTCTGTATACACAAAATTATTGAGCTCATATTGTACATATTAGAACTATACTCGTACAGTACATATTTGGCCTGCTTCATGTATATTATCAGGCGATTTGCACTTTTAGTTTTGATGTAAAATTAAAAGAGTAACCTAAGTGTATGTAGTTGAGTTCAATTACATAAACTTTTTGACATCACAAAAGAACTGGTTTTAAACTACCTGTACTTAAAACATTTTTTCTTTTCCCCTTCTCAATATACCATCTATAATTTTCTTTGCTATATGTTCATAGACATCCTTATTGACAAAGAAAGTTCAGTTAAGCGATTTTGACCACAACGGTTTCTCAACCAAGTTTTGATCAGTTTTAGTGTCGAAAGATCTTTCTGCTGTTGCAGTTGGCATAGGAAGAGAAGAAGCAACATTAAAGATCGAATTGAGGGGAAGTTTCTGGGGTGCAAAATTGCACTCAACTGCAAGAGGATCACCCAAGGATTGAAGGAAACGACGAAACGGTGTCATTGAGACCGCTTGTGATGGATTGCGATTATGTGACTTATCCACTGCTCCGAGGGTTTTGCGATAATTACCTCCTATGAGTTTTCCTTTTACCAATGATTAGGTTGATTTGGGTTTTATGGCGCAAGATCCAAGAGGCCAAACACAAGACAGTAAAATTAGGAAATGGACTTAAGAGACTTTAAATTAGTAACCAGGCCAACATTAAAACAGAAATGCAATGGATAAAAAACAAATGAGATACATAAAAATTAAATAAAGTTAAAAGTTTTACAATAAGAAATATAAACCGTATCCCCATCTTAGTTGATAAAACTTTAAGGAAATCAATATAAAATCTTATTAATTCAAAGTGGTAAATATCCTGAATGGCGAAGAAATCTAAAAAGAAATGAATGGGGAGGTTGACCTAACAGATCTGATAAAATTGGTAAAAGTTTTAAAAAATTGTCGATAAAAATATCTGACCTGTACAAGAGATTAAAATATGGATGTTCTTGGCAAACCCGACACGATAGAGCGGTTTCCCCGACCAGTAAAAATCTGCGTGACTCGTGAATGGCCAATGCGAAGACGTTAAAATAACGTCTAAACGTCGAGATGTTAATGACGGTAGGCGAGATTGTCGGGTGCGAATGGAAAAGGAGCTTTTATTGATAGGCAATTTAATCAATACCGCACTGGAGCAACACAACGGGCTATTGGCGACTGTCGGGATCAAACTCGAAGATCCGAAGAAAACACCACGTAATTTTAAATCACGGTCAGATGACGTGCTCACACCTGAGCTGGCACCCGACCAACGTGCTCCAGCCCCCTTTGTACGCGGTCTTTGTTTGGATTCGAACTCACAGCCCTCCTGTTGCTAATCCGTTACTCTTCCAACCGGGCTACCGCGATCCCACAGGTATACGAATTTTGAAAAGGGTAGGCATTTTAATTAACGTCACTGGAGCAATACAATGGGCTATTGGCGACGGTCCGGGATCAATCTCAAGGGAAAGATTCGAGGACACCACGTAATTCGACGCGCTACTCATTTGTAATATACTTGAAATCTCAACTTTCCTCAATAAAAACGTCGAATTCGAGAAAAATTGTACAAATCGAGTTAAAAAAGAATTATGTTCCTCTACTTTAGGATTTTTATGGAGCAAGATCCAAAGATAAGAAAAAATTCAATACGATAGGTTTAGGATCCTCCATGTGGTTTCGACGATATATCGTCTATTAAGATCCAACCAAATTTGCTAATGACGAGACATCGTCATCTAAATATTGCCAATTTTCCGTCATGACAAGATCAAGATCTGGTCAGTATTTTCTTCCAATGACGAGATATCTCGTCCATCAAGATCTGGGATACCCGAAGACAATCACCAGGAGGGTTAAATGACATCAGAATAGTAAACAGATCAACATTAAAAGACAAAATGCAATAAATAAAAGCAAATTAGTTAGGTAGCTAAAAATAAAATATGAAGGTTAAAATGTTTTTAATCCCAAGAAAATCCTTATAATAAAACGAGTACTAAGGGGATTAATGTCTGACAAATTAACCATAATTGTAACTAAATCAATGATTAACTGCTAGTGATCATTTAACTATGATTGAAATTTTAGTAAGCAAATCAATTGATTAAAAACGCCCAACGATTAAGTGAAACGAGTATTGGTTCAGGTGTTATAAAATGGTTCTAAATCCTTAACGGATTCCTTAATCAAAAATATGGCAATTTGAGAATCTGTTAAATTTAATCAAATTAAACATGGAATTTACGCATTGCGAAGTATATGGCAATGAAATGCCCAAGTTATCTAAATTGTCAACCTCAATAGGCCCAGTTCTTTGTTAGCAACTACCCTACAGGTGTCTAGGAGAAAGGCTCGATCACTTGGATGTACCTTTTGGAGGAACATTGGAATGAATCTCCGTCGCTTTCAATTCCAGAGTGAGCTTAATGACCTCCGTTACCTCAAAAGATCCCTAGAGCAGTTGCCACTTTTTTTGCCAAAGCCAGAATAGGCCATTGTAACCTACTTGAATCGTTTTCACCTGGCTGACTCCAACAAGTGCCTTATTTGCCATGATGAGGAAGAGCATATCTTGTTCGACTGCTCATGAGAACATCTTTTGAATTATCTTAAAGAAAATGCGATTAGTCTTCTATTTTTACAGTTTTTCTAGTGTACATTTCATGTATACAGCTTCGCCGGTTTAAAGACATCGTAAAATCGGTTGGTTTTTATGGAGCAAGGGCCAGTTCTGGCCAAACTGCACCAAACATCGTCTGTATCGTGAAATCGGAGTTAATGCGCCGAAGTCTTGTATCAAGATGTAATGTAAACATGGAATTTAGAAAAGGGTATTCAATATGCGTTTTACTGTGCAAGGTATAATAATGACAAACATGAAAAGTGTATCCTCAGTTTTTGGAGTGTATTGTTATTGATTTAAGCAATTTGTACAATGTAGTTAAAACGAAGCACAGAAATTGAAAACAAAGATACTTTTTATTGGAGTATCGAGAAGTTTAAATACCATTGAAACATTGATTGAAAACTAAAAAGTTTAATAGAATACGACTTTCACAGAATCTTTATGATCTTTAAAAGTTAAAACGAGTAATTTAGTTTCAGGTATTTCAATGCTGCAATCATATAGCTTACTTTCAAAATAGGGCATGTCCAGAATGAAAAGAATTTAACAGAAACGAAAACTTATTGCTAACAAGCTTTCAATCAAAATAAAGTTGTCGCAGAGAACGCATTTGACAATTTCCATGTATTGAATGTCCGTGAACATGTCACCTTTCTGAATAAAAAGTTAAAATTTTCGTTGATGCTTGACACATTAATAAAGGTAGGTAATTTGGGTTTATGGTGCCAGGTCCAAAAGCGGATAGGCTGCGCCAAACACAAGATAAAAAGAAATACAATCAATTGATATCAAAACATTGCTATAAAGGTAAATACAAGTCTTGAGCAAGAAATTTATGAAACAAAATTTTATTTTATGAGCTTCGAATCAGGTTATAGATAATATATAAAATTCAGAAAACATTGGTTGGGAAAATGATCACATTAATAAAGGAGGAAGGAAGAATTGAAGATAAAAAGACGTCATCAGCCATTACATATCGTTACCACCACGCCAAAGGGGCGAATCTGGAAAATAGACGGTTCAACAAAAACGAGTTCAAAGTTTTGATGCTTGTCTGAAAAATATAATTACGAATCAAAGGTTTTCTCATGAAAATCGGCATTTCCACTAAAATGGTTGGTTTTGGGGTTTTATGGCGCAAAGGCAATATTTGGCCACACTTCCACTAAGAATCAAGATAATTCGTGGCTTTATCATAGTATAAAACATGAAATGGTGACTAGAAAAAATAGTTACGTGAAAAATCGCAAAATACAGATTGGTGCTTTTGGCGTGGTAGTAATGATATAATCCTTGGAAAAAATTACAATTTGAAGGTAATTGTTACAAATTTCATGGATACATTTCGTCATCCCAACTGGATTCGACTTAATCATCCAAAATTATCGCCAATTGGCGATAATTTCGAATGATTAAGTCGAATTAAAATTATACATTATAAAATTATCCAAAAATTCGACCCAAAATTATTGCCAATTGGCGATAATTTTGGAATATTAAAACCCGTCGTCAGTCTATACTTCTTGCCGTTTGGCGACAAAAAGTTTCATCACTAATTTAGCGCTGAACCGGTACCGGATTCTCGAGTATTACAGAAAATTACTGTATCAACAGAAAAAGTCCAATGCCATTGTTTTCCCTTTTCCTTTAAAAAATAAACACTTTTATGTTTGAACATACACCCAAGCTTCAGACAGTTGGTTTGGTCCTAAGGCGCAATGTCCGTTAGCGGGCAAGTTGCGCCAAACAGATTAAATATACCCAATAAAAACAGTTAAGTATACAAACAGCTAGAGTATTAAAACAAATCCAGACAGATACAAATGCTTAAAATGTTCCATTAATACAAATAATTCCACGTTGAGTCGTAAATATTCATCGCTTAAATACTTTCCAAAATGAATTTCGCCATTCGTATCTTCCCGTTCTTTTCTGTCCCGATTTGACTACTTTAATGGATGCGAAGTTCAAGTCAAGCCTAGTCGAGTTTAACGAAAATTTTGTAGGTGCAATTTGATTTCAGGTTTGGTCTTGTTGGTTTCTTGGTAGATAGTTGAATTAACGTCGCACTGAAGCAACACAATGTGCTATTGGCAACGGCCTCGCAATTTTGAACCACGGTCGGATGACGAAGTCACCCATCTGAGCTGGCACCCCACTTTTCAAACTTCCACACCACTCCAACGTGAGGACATTCGAGGCCATGACCAGCCCCACATACACAACGGCATTTGTTTGGATCGAGTTTCGAACTCTATACGCTCCTGTGGCTAATAAGTTACTCTTCCAACCTGGCTACAGCGTACCGTTAGCTTTATGAAATCCAGCCAGCTCTTTCATTCAAAGTTCTTATTCATTCGACAGTGGATCAAAGCGTTTGGGAAACCTTAAAAGGAAAAAAATTGAAATAAGCCTAACCATACGTACTACATAACGTAAAAGATTATATTGTAACTTTTAAAAGCTTAGTTCTCACTTTGAAAACCCATCACGAGGTTACGTCAATGTTACAAAAGTTTTCATGGATAAAGGACGGTTGTCGATTCATTTGGGCACGAGGTACAGTAGACAAGCTGTGAAAAACTAAAAAGTAGAATTATAAAATGACAAATAATAAAATGTCAAATAAAGCACAATCAAAATGCTTTGTTGAAATAGGGTTGTCAACGACGAAAAATAAAAGCCTCTAGTTAAAAAAGCAAGTGATCATCTGGTGTTTACCAATCACTGGCCAATTTCAGCTCGTTAGGAGACTGGATTGGTTATATCATGGCACTCAGTCCTCTTGGGATATTGTGCCAAACTCAAAACATAAAACCAAAAACTATTTAAATACACTATTTGATAAAATTAACAATTCCTTTAACGTATTAGGTAGGTATGTTATTTAACGTCACACTAGAGCGACACAACGGGTTATTGGCGACGTTACGGGATCAAACCCGAAGGGAACGATCTAGGACAACACCACGTGAGTTTGAACCAAGATCAGATGACGAAGTCACACGAGCTGGCACCCCACTCTCCAAACTTCCGCACGACGCCAAGGTGAGGCCACGACCGATTTAAAGTGCACCTGCCCCTTTGTACACGACGGTCTATGGTTGGATTCGAACTCGCGACCATTCGGTTGCTAATCCGTTACTCTTCCAACCGGGCTACCGCGTTCCCTATTTTGTGCAGGTTTGGTTTTATGGCACAAGGTCCGTTAGCGGACAAGCTGCGCCAAACGCAAGATCAAATGTACTGTAACGGCGGCTAGAGAAACGATCACCACGCCAGCGTGGGAAAATGAAAAGTCTTGTTGACTCAGGTGTCGAGAGGAAAAGCCCACACTCCATAACGACCACCCGAAAACATCTTAATGATTTCTTAACGACAGCCAGCCAGCAGGGGTCGGAAATCGTTCTGGTTTCAAAACAAAGGGCAGGCGCCTTTCTGTCGCTCTCTTCGACATTTCGAGACCAAGAAGATTGATATAAATGATGATGAGTTTCCGACAGGGTTTGATGGACCCTTTCAAGTCCGCCGAAGTCTGTCGTAAAAGTTGAGGGGAAAGACCAACGTGAGACAGCCAATCAAGAACGTGAGAAATCTTCAACACCCAATCCAGCACCGACTAAAAGGCGGACCAGAAACGGAAAGGAGGAGTCGATAAGCACCCAACATATATAGAGTTTTAGATAGATCACGAGAGGAGAGAAGAGAGACGGAGACACAGAGGATCACAGAGGATCAGAGAGAGAGAGAGCTTGGAGAGAGGCGGTCAGCAGAGACCGTTTTTGGAGCTTGAAGTGAATATCCGTTCACTGTTGTGCATTTATCCCACCTTGGGATCCTATACTCGCCGGAGTATTTTAGTGAGAAAGGCTCGACCGTAGCCGTAAAGGAGAACCCTCCTAGAGATCCGTGTAACTGCTCATCCTAGTAGTGATCCTGTCCGGAAAGACTGAGATTTCCTTCCTGCCTTGGAACTCTGTACTCATTCGAGTAATTTTGTGTTGAGAATAGGCTCACCCGTAGCCGTGCGTTAGACTTCCCCGAGCGAAATTGTGAGGCTCGCCAGCAGCCCTAAGCGCCTCGATAGAACTTTGGACCTTCCAAGGAACTAATATTAATGAACTTTACATTCATTTTCCGACTTTTTGTACAAATTGTAAAATAAACCAATTTAGTCCAGAATCGGATATTTTCAATGGTAACTAGTCTAGCTACCCGTGAATCAAGACGTTACAGACTAGTTAACTTTCTGGTGGCAGCGGAAGCGATCGACACCCAGTCGTAAACCAGTAGCGGAAGCGATCGACACCCAGTCGTAAACCAGTAGCGGAAGCGATCGACACCCAGTCGTAAACCAGTAGCGGAAGCGATCGACACCCAGTCGTAAACCAGTAGCGGAAGCGATCGACACCCAGTCGTAAACCAGTAGCGGAAGCGATCGACACCCAGTCGTAAACCAGTAGCGGAAGCGACCGACATCCAGTCCCGGAGAAGTAGCGACTTCGTTCGACATCCAGTCCCGGAGAAAAGGACGCCTGGTCCGAAATACAGTTACGGAAGACGCCGAGTCCCGAAAAAGAAATAGAAGACCAAGTTTTGTGTGGAAAGTAACCGACCAATAACCCTGATCTGAAGTAGATAAAAGTGACGAGATCCTGTGCAGCACGACAGCAGGTAAGGCTTGATTTTACTTTAGAGGCAAAAATTGTAGTAAATTAATGTGCTAGGAATTTAAAATTGTCTTAATGAAATTATATTGTATGTGTAATTGAGTGGTTGCAACATTTAGCAAAGTGCTTGATTTGAAAAATTTAGAAAACTATTGTGTTATCAATTCAGGAAGAACTTTCCTTTGAAATTAGAGTAAAAGTCATTTATTGAAATTAAGTACTGTTGTAATCTAAAAGTTATCGAAGTATTCTGTGTAGAGTTACGCTTAGTATATTTTGTGAAATTTGAGTTAAGATTGTTCTGAAATTTAAGGTACATTGTTTTATAGTGTTGCATTGTGTTTTAAGTATTGGTCACATATATTAGTATATTATTGTGTGTATAATTGTGTGTAAGGGACAGGAGAATTTTAAAATGGCATTTTTAGCAAGGCAACGTAAGGCAGATTTGCAGAAACTCGCTTATGAGTTAGGTATCGACCTAGGACCTAATGATAGGGTGTTAGATATAACCACAAAGATATCAGAGCATCCACAATACGACGAAGAATGGGTGAAAGCTCAGTTGCAGGTTATAGTAGAGGAACGGGAGATAACTGACACTCAGGCTAGAGAGGAACGGGAGATAGCCGAGAGAAATGCTAGGAAGGCGGAAGAGCGAGAAGAGCGAATTCGAATGTTCGAGTTAGAAAAACTCAGAATTACGCAAGCTGCTGAAACAAATAGCTTAGGTTCGTCACAAACGGATAATTCTAGACCAACGAAAAACTTGAAATCCGTAATGCAGAAATTTGACCCAGAAAAAGGAGACATGGCCCTATTTCTCACCTTGTTTGAAAGACAGGCGAAAAAGATGGGAATAGATGAGGTTGATTGGGTGACTCACCTTCTTTACCTACTCCCGATGGATATTGCAGAAATTATCATGAGAGAGCCCCCTGAAAAATCAGAAGATTACGATCATGTTAAGAGTACCCTCCTAAATAGATTTAAATTAAATCCGGAAACATTCCGAACCAAATTTACACAGCATCAGAGACGATCAGGAGCGCCCTGGAAAGATCTAATATTTGAATTAAGGAGTTACTTAGAGGGATGGCTAGATGGAGTCGGAGTGGAAAGTTTTGAGGACCTCAAAAACCTAATGCTAACGGATCAAATAAAGAGGAGAGTTTCTCCTGAGATTAAGGAGCATTTCATAGATCAGTGGGCAGCCATAGTAGACCCCGAAGAATTAGTATTTAAATTAGACCAATATGAAGCCGCTAGACGCACTGTCAGGAGACCTCTCACAGCTAAGTTCCCAGAAAAACGTTTCCCAGATAAGCCAAAACCTGACAACAGACCTGCAGTAGTGAGGAAATTTGAGCCAGAAAAGAGCGAACGCTCGAATTGGAGGAACCCAAATCCTAATGAGCAAAAGTGGAGGAAGCGAGAATTTGAACGGCGAAGAGCGCCGGCGTGTTACATATGCCATTCGACGGATCATCTGAGACCGCAATGCCCTGAATTAAGGAGAAACCCGAATCACGAACGCGTGAATCATTTAAAGATGGAGGAGAATTTCGCACCTTCGTTTGCCCCTTATCTGAGTGAGGCTAAAGTAAATGGGATAAATACCGTGATATTGAGAGATAGTGGAACCAGTTTGGACGTAGCTCCCAACCACTTAGTAAGACCAGATGATTACACCGGAGAAACAGTTTGGTTGAAACAGGCTCTGGAAAATCATTTCCGATGTTTACCGATAGCAACAATTAGTTTAGAAAGTGAAAAATTCGGCAAGATAATCACTAAAGCAGCGGTAGTGGATAAAACGGTAGAATGGAACCATTATCTCCTGGGAAACTCGACCCAAGAATTGCTCGAGGAGGCAAAGAAAAACCCACATTTAGTTAATGCTGTCGTTACGCGTAGTCAAAACAGGGGAAACAAAAGATCAGGGAGTTTGGAGAAACTCAAAACCCCCAACTGCGTTAGCGAAAAACCACCTCTTCAATCGAATAGCCAGGAGCGCGAGCTTCCCATTCATCTACCCCCTGCTGAAAAGCATACAATTGCGATTTTGAAAGTAACCCCCGAGGAGTTTTCCAACGCACAAAAGGAATGCTCTGAATTGAGTACGCTGTGGGAAAAAATGGAAGAAAAGCGAATTCAGGAATATAGGGTGGATAAAAATTTGTTGTTTAGGATAACCGCAGATCACCGAGGTGAGGAAAGGAAACAATTAGTCATTCCCGCAAGAATGAGGAATGAAATTCTAAGGTTATGCCACGAAGAAGTCGCCGCACATTTAGGCTCAACAAAAACCAAAGATAAACTATTGAGATATTTTTGGCCAAACTGCATTAAGGATGCAGAAGAATACGTAAGAACATGTGACCCGTGCCAGAGAGTGGGAAAACCAAGGGAAAAGAAGAAAGCCCCATTAAAATTAGTGCCGGTGATTAAAGAGATCTTCTCGAAAATTAATGTAGATACCGTAGGACCCCTTCCTTATTCAAGTAAGGATAATAGATATCTAGTAACTGCTATCTGCATGGCCTCAAAATATCCTGAAGCGATACCCGTTCGCGACATCAGTTCAGAATCGATAGTGGAGTCCCTCATGATTATATTTAGTAGATTGGGATTTCCCAGAGAAATACAGTGTGACTTAGGCACTTGTTTCACGAGCAATTTGACCACCACGTTTTTTGAAAAATTTGGCATTAAGGTTACGCACAGCTCTGTTAGATACCCACAAAGTAACCCAGTAGATAGGTGGCATAGTCCTGTGAAAAGATTATCGAAGGTTTTATGTTTGAAATCGGGATTAGATTGGGAGAAAAATCTACCTGCAGCTCCCTTAGCATTAAGGACGGTGACTCATGAGTCCACAAAATTAATCACGACTAAACTCGTACGCAGAAAAAATCTTCGAACCCCCGAAACCTTACTTTTCGAACATTGGGTAGAACCGGAGAAGGAACAAAATGTCGTGACTCAGTGCATGTTAGAATTAAATGGTTTGAAGCGTTGTCCTGAATTGGACTATGAACGAGTTTCAGACATACGAAACGAAGGGAAAATCTGGTACGATAAAGATGCCGTACGCAGAACGTTTAGAAGGGAAGCGATAGAGCTGATACCGGAGTATAAGCACGAATTCCATAGGCTAAAAGTAGAAATCACCGAAAAACCCGTACTTTATCCCCCAGACTATAGCAGGGAATTTATCTTGCAAACAGATGCATCTGATAAAGAGATCGGGATTATCATAGCTCAATTAGGACTACACAAAAATGAACAGCCAATCTTGTTCTGGAGTCTAAAATTTAACTGTACAATAGTCCACAGAGCAGGGAAAGACAATAAGCACGCTGATTGCTTAAGTCGTAAATAACATTTGACACTTCAAATGAAAATTGATTGTAAATATTTAATAGTGTATAAATTGTGATCTATGTAAAATGTAAATACAAATGATGCTTGTGTTTGTAAATTATATAATTGAATAAGTTTTTTAAAATGTTGGAAGGTTAAAACCATTAGTTATAGCTGCCTCTGAAGTATTGTCAAGACCTCCTGTATGTCTAACCCCTTCCTTTTAGATTTTGCTCTCTAACACATCGCAAAATCTCTCTATGGGGGGAGGAATTCTGTAACGGCGGCTAGAGAAACGATCACCACGCCAGCGTGGGAAAATGAAAAGTCTTGTTGACTCAGGTGTCGAGAGGAAAAGCCCACACTCCATAACGACCACCCGAAAACATCTTAATGATTTCTTAACGACAGCCAGCCAGCAGGGGTCGGAAATCGCTGTGGTTTCAAAACAAAGGGCAGGCGCCTTTCTGTCGCTCTCTTCGACATTTCGAGACCAAGAAGATTGATATAAATGATGATGAGTTTCCGACAGGGTTTGATGGACCCTTTCAAGTCCGCCGAAGTCTGTCGTAAAAGTTGAGGGGAAAGACCAACGTGAGACAGCCAATCAAGAACGTGAGAAGTCTTCAACACCCAATCCAGCACCGACTAAAAGGCGGACCAGAAACGGAAAGGAGGAGTCGATAAGCACCCAACATATAGAGTTTTTGGAGATATCATCAGAGAGAGAGATCAAGAGAGAGAGATCACGAGAGGAGGACGAGAGGAGAGACGGAGACAGAGGATCACAGAGGGAGAGCTTGGAGAGAGACGGTCAGCAGAGACCGTTGTTGGAGCTTGAAGTGAATATCCTTTCACTGTTGTGCATTTATCCCACCTTGGGATCCGGTACTCGCCGTAGTATTTTAGTGAGAAAGGCTCGACCGTAGCCGTAAAGGAGAACCCTCCTAGAGATCCGTGTAACTGCTCATCCTAGTAGTGATCCTGTCCGGAAAGACTGAGATTTCCTGCCTTGGAACTCTGTACTCATTCGAGTAATTTTGTGTTGAGAATAGGCTCACCCGTAGCCGTGCGTTAGACTTCCCCGAGCGAAATTGTGAGGCTCGCCAGCAGCCCTAAGCGCCTCGATAGAACTTTGGACCTTCCAAGGAACTAATATTAATGAACTTTACATTCATTTTCCGACTTTTTATACAAATTGTAAAATAAACCAATTTAGTCCAGAATCGGATATTTTCAATGGTAACTAGTCTAGCTACCCGTGAATCAAGACGTTACAGTACCCAATAAAACAGGTGAAACAACCAAAATAGTACAACAGCGGTCTAAAAATTTCAGTTTCGAATATTATAAAAAGCCCAAGTTAAAAACATTGCAGTTTAAAAATATAAATACAGGAGGATTCTTTGATTTCGTGCTGGAAGCGACATCAGCGATTAAGAGTTCGCGAAGCAAATAATAAACAATGGCTATCGCATACATGATTTTGCATATTGGAGCCCTTTACCTTAGCAGCATAATAGGAGTACTTATCCAAAGTCAACCGTCTTTTCACCGGAGCCACATAAGGCAAGGGACTTGGGTCGCAAATTTCTGCTATTTAGAGAATCGAACAGAAAATATTAGAGAACATTTTATTCATATTGTACGCACTAAAGATAAGATTAATGAAATGCCAACCGTTTACAGTAGAATATTGGGTTGATGAAAAAGTTCGTCCCGTTTTTAAAAGATTGAAGAAAATTGTTTTTACTAAAAATTACATTTAATCAACATGGTATGTGCCGTTCTGTTCGATGACCTTTCTCCGTCTCTCTGGTAGCTGCATAATCCCGCGCTCATACAAGTTCTGAGGTTTCTGGCTAAAGAACCGATACAGGTGACGAAACTTTCCGAACCACTCACGGCACGTGGAATCGTCAACGGCACCGTCACCCAACACATCTTTTGCCCCTGCGAAGCATTCTTGACTTTTTCGGAAATAAAAACATAATGTGTCGAAAATTCTCCTTATTTTCTGCCATTTTTAATGCATAAAAAATTTAAAAAACGCAAACAAACACAATTTTCCCCCAAGTACTCGCTGAAATTCCTTCTTTCAAACATCAAAATTGTACACGTATGAAGTAGATAACACATCGGTTTAGCGATGCAATGCCATCTAGCGCCAGAGACGGAACCAACTTTTGCATCAACCCCGATACAACTACATATTATCCTGTTTTAAGATATTTTAAAGCACTCACCTGTTTCCGCATGGACACGATCTGAAAGTTGTGAAACTCGCTGAACTCTACTCCATTACGCAGGAACGATGAATTGACGAATCCCAGCGTAACTGCTACTTGGAACACCGTCGACAGGTGTTATGTAATGGTCGAAGGTGGTCTCTTAGATGGATTGGATGTTGGGGTTTTAGGACGCAAGGTCCAAAAGTACTTGATGAATTATGTCGATATTTCGCAAATATGCGAGCAGAACTTGGGTATGTAGTTGAATCAACTTCCCACTGGAGCAACACAACGTGCTATTGGCGACGGTCCGGGATCAATCCCCAGGGAAAGATCCGAGGACAACACCACGAAATTGTGAATCACGGTCAGACGATGAGGTCACCTGAGCTGCCTCCCACTCTCCAAACTTTCACACCAAACCAACGTGAGCACATTTGAGGTCACTAGATTTAACGTGCACCAGCCCCCGTAAAACATACGGAAAGGAAATTAACCCAAGAAACATCAACAGTGTCTCCATCCAGCAATGGAGTTGTTGCACGATGGTCATTTGGGCTTAATGCAGGGCTGATAAAGAACATTTGATGAAACAAAGATAAATTAAAAAGGAACTCATCAGGTTGTGTCTCCAAGGCAGTAAGCCAGTCCTCCTTTGTTTCATAGGAGGCATTTTCATCTGCACTTCTGGTGGGCTTATCCCGATTTAGGACCGTCTTCGTCTGGATTGATAGCTGGGTTTTATGGCGAAAGGTCCTAAAAAGAATTATCTACGACAGGTCTTCGGCTGGACCAAGTTTCGAACTCGCAATTCTCCGGTTGTTAATCCGTTGCTCTTCAAACTAGGCTACATCGGCCCGATATGAAAGCAAGAACAGTACTACACTGAGTGACCAGAAAATTAAAGACCCTTTATTCGAAAGTAAACCAATCCGACAGCGACGTAGAGGGACGTAACAACGCAGAGCTGCTTATATAAGGAACGCTCAGCTTCGGACGACGTAGTTATAACGGAGTTAATGTCAAAATGGGTAAGACAAAAGATTTAAGTGACTTTGAACGAGGGATGATCGTCGGTGCAAGAGCTGGTGCCAGCATCTCTGAAACGATGACTCTTAGGATTTTCTCGCCCAACAGTATCTCGGGTTTTTAGAGAGTGACAGTCGAGGGAAAAAAAATCAAGCGATAAGGACTATTCTGGTCGAAAAAGGCTGGTGAACGAAAGGTGAAAGGCGAGTAGCACGCAATGTCCGCAGCAACAGAAGGGCAACAACACGACAAATTACATCTCAATTCAATGCAAGTGCATCAAAGCATATCTCAACGGACAATAAGACGGACTTTGCAAAGGATGGGCTTTAGCAGCAGGAGAGCATCAAGAATGCCTAAGGTATCACAGAGAAATAGGAAAAGGCGCCTGTTGTCGGCCCAGGAACGACTAAATTGGTCACTTGATGAGAGGAAAAAGTAGACTGGTCCGATGAATCTCGTTTCCTGCTCCATCATACAGATGGCAGGATCAGATTATGGCGCAAACAGCATGAATTTATGGACTCCTCCTGCCAAATGACAACTCTTCAGGCAGGTGGCGGTGGAATTATGGTGTGGGGAATGTTTTCCTGGAGTACACTGGGTTCCTTAATATCTGTGGACACAACTCTGAACAGCAGATTACCTTAACATAGTTGCCGATCACGTGCACTCCTCTATGATGATGTTCCTTCCGGAGATGGTCACTTTCAGCATGACAATGCTCCTTGCTCGATCGGTCACAAATTGGTTTGAGGAACATCAGAGTTTAGTGCACGTGCTTCCATGGCCAGTCCAGTCCTCTGACCTCAATCCTGTTGAGCATTTGTGTGACGAAGTAAAGAGATCACTTCAAAGCTTGGAAACGCCACCATCTAATCTGACCCAACATAGAGCTGCCATTATGTCAGCATGGGCCAACATTCTTCAGCAACGGTATCAGCATCTTGTTGAGTCCATGCCAAGAAGAATATCGGCTGGGATCAGAGGTAAAGGTGGACCAACTCGTTATTAGAGGGTCTAATTTTTTTGCCACTCAGTGTAAATTTTCCGTAGATCCCAAAATATAGCAATGAGATAAACACAAAAATAGAAAATTGGGAACGTCTCTGGAGATCAAATGAAGATCCAGGATATGTTTGGCTTTAAGCTAACCAGGGAGTCACAGCCTACCGAATACAGAACAAATAGTCAGTTAACGTATCCTCTAAGAGGCAAGTATGTAGGAGTAGTATACGGGTGCCTATACGGGACGGAAGTGACGTCATACCACGTGACCGGAAGTGGGCGGTGCCAAGTGACGTCACACCACGTGACAGGAAGTGGGCGTGTCTGAATGACGTGACGTATTGTTTGTTTACATTTTGGACTTGGAATTTTTTTTTGTCATCGTGCAGGCGTTGAGTTGTTTCAAGATGGCGTCGTTTCGTTGCCATGGTGATGAATCACTCGCGTAGTGCCATCTGGTGGAGATATTCGAAACCCTATTATTTTTAATTAAAAAGCAATTTCGTGGATTCGAACCGAGGACCATAGGATCCGAAGTCAAGTGCGCTATCCGTTAGGCTGTGAGAGAGTTAACTATGGGCGGTGAATTAATGTAGTGTTGGATTTTTTTTTCTCTTTTGGACTTGTATTTTTTCTTAGTATTAGGAATGGGTTATTTTTAGAAAATGGTTGGAATAATTGCATAGGGGTTTTAATAAATGCTTTTTCAAAATGACTTATGGCGCCATCTGGTGATTTTAAAAGTAATTAATCTAAGGAACGAATTGATTTCTTAATGTTTTTACTTTATTCATGACCGGTGACGTCAGTGTGTTTACGTTTGGGACTTGGATTTTTTTTCCTTCTGAGATTTCGATGTGACGTCACGATTATGTCCATCGAGCAAGTCTGAACTTGAAAAAGTCTACTCACAATTCTTTATGTTATGAGTATGGTAAATTGTTTACAGATCGTGAAGACTGGGCATACTTCCGTCGATTGGAAAACGAATTAACGTATTAAAAAAAGACGAAATTTAGAAATTTTAGGTCAAAAATATACTGTGCCTTGTCAACTTGTAGCATACGAAGACGAAGGAATAAGCTATACTTTTAGTGGGTCTTCTATTACAGCCAAGCCTTGATCTCCTAAAGTATTGGAAATAAAGGGAGAAATGGAGCGAATAATTGGTGCAAGATTTAATTTTGAGTTGATGAAGCGTTATAAAGATGGTAAGGACTGCATAGTTGCGCCAATAAAAACAACGAGAAGGACTTGGAACTTTATGCACCCATAGCGTCTGTTTCATTTGGACAGAAAAGGCAATTTGTGTTTTCTAGAAAGAACTACAATTCTTTAAAAATTGTTCTGGAAAATGGAAGCTTGCTTGAGATGAAGTATCCAACAAACCAATTTTGGTTTCACAGCTTGCCCCGTGCATTATGCCCTAGAATAAATTTAACGTTTCGTAAAATTCTTGTATAAAGCAGCGATAAACCACTTATGTGCCCCCGAACTAGAACTCAGTGTCGTACACTAGACGATATTTGGACAAAGTTGCAATTGATCTTTGCCTTTCAGAATAGTATTTTTATAAATGCTTACATCTCGTTTTTAAATAAATTTTTAGCGTGTCTTACCACATATACTGTATTTTGGATTATTTGGTTTTTTTATTACATGGTTTCATAAATTTTCTTTTAAAATGCAAGATCTGAAATGAAATTTTTCTTTGCTATATAGATTTATGTTTTTTTTAAGTTAGATGTATTTACTCAAAAATTAATTATACATTAGATGCTATAACACCTATTTTATAGCAGAAATTTTGTTTTAAATAATATACACTTAAGTAAGAGTAAAATTTTTGAAACTTTACGAGACATACTATGAATATGTTTTCTTGTACATTTGAAGAAGTTATAATAGTATAAAAAAAACCTTTTATTCTATAAATCTAAATTAAAATGTTATTTTTTAATTAATCTTTCCTTGCATATTATTTTTACTTTGAATAAATCTTCATAAATTTTAGTGATTTAATTTATATTATATAGATTTACAAACCTGTTTTTGGATGAAATATAAGGATTTAATATTTTAAAAATTAATGTTTTTACTTAAAATTAATTATATATTAAATACTATTACACATATTTTTAATGTTGAAGATTTTTAGAAAACATTTTACAATTGAAACATATACATTAAATATTATGACAAACACTTAAATGCAGATCCATAAGGGAATATTGGAAATCTTTTTAATGCTTACACCTTTTCTATTCTAAATAAACTTTTGCTTGTCTTACCACATACACTGTATTTTGGATTATTTGGTTTTTTTTTTATTACATGGTCTTATAAATTTTCTTTTTAAAATGCAAGATCTGAAATGAAATTTTCGTTGATTTTAAGATTTATGTTTTACTCAAAAATTAATTATACATTAGATGCTATAGCACATATTTTATTGCAGAATTTTTTAATATTATACACATAAGTGAGCGTAAAATTTTTGAAACTTTACAAGACCCATATTATGAACATGTTTCCTTACACATTTGAAGTAGTGAAAAATAGTATTAAAACCCTTTATCCTGTAAAACATAAATTAAATATTATTTTTAATTAATTTTTCCTTCCATATTATTGTTTACTTTAAATAAATTTTCATTCATTTTAGTGATTTTTAGAAAACGTTTAACAATTGAGAGAGAGAAATATATACTTTAAATATTATTACAAACATTTAAATGCAATTTGCTTTCTATTTTTTAATTTTACAATTGAGACATTTTTAAAAGTTTGGTTCTTAAAGTGCGTTTTATGCATAGTAAAAAAAATTATTATAAAAACCTGTAAGAGTAAAAAGAATTTTATACATTAATTTGAAACTTTACAAGACCCATACCATGTTTCCTTGCACATTTGAAGTAGTGAAATATAGAATTAAAAACCATTTGTCCTTGAAGATCTAAATTAAAAGTTCTTTTTCTTTAATGCTTTTGCAAACCACACATTTTACTAAATATGAACTTCCTTTTATTTATTTGAAATCCTTATGCACATCGTACAATTTAAATTGCACAGCAAAATACCAATACTGTACGAAGCTATGAAGTATTTTACAAGATACTTTGTACTGTTTTCTTAATTTTAAGTGTTCTACATTGCTATATTAAATGGATAGTAAGTGGGTTTTCTGTTTTTGAAAATAATGTGTGCACATCTGTGCTGCTAAGCAAATTAACTTTTGCCCTTTTCTTGATATTAAATGCATAATCTAAATATTTACTCACACCGCTGATAGTTTTACCTATGAGTAAAATTAAATAATAGCTGAAAATCGATTATGAGGCAGGAAACCTAAAAAAAAGTTAAATAGAAAAAATTAACCAATAAAAGAAGTTAAACAGTGAAAAAAGTTAAACAGGAAAAAAAAGTTAAACAGAAAAAAAATTAAACAATAAAACAAAGTTAAAGAGAAAAAGTTAAACAATAAAACAAAGTTAAAGAGAAAAAGTTAAACACTAAAACAAAGTTAAACAGAAAGAGTTAAACAGTAAAAAAGTTAAGCAGTAAAACATAGTTCAACAGTAACAATAAAAAAAGTTAAGCAGTAAAGTAAGAAAGTTTTAAAAAATTAATAAACATTATTTTAAAATGCTTTTAACAAAAGTTTTAATAAGCCCCCTAAAAGAAAGAAACACTCAAAATGAATATTTAATTCAAGTATTCTTTCTTGCATTACAGAGTACATTTACACATCTTTCCTAAAGCATTTAGTAACTCCTGTTTAAGGCACTCTTTAAAATTCTTTAGTAAATAGGTTTAACATGTAATCCACAAACGACTAATAATTAAAATAGTCAATATATTTTTAAGGTGTATAAGTCTTTCCTACACGATTTTTTTCCTTAATAAAGAGTCTTAAGGTTTTAGAGTCTCAAACTTCCTTACTAATCTTTTTACTGAAGCACTTGTGCCAATTTAACAATTTTCAACTCAATACCACCCTTTTACAATTGAATTTTCTTCCTCACCATGTTCAGTATATCACTTGAAATTGCATCTACTACATGTACTAATAAATAGACAGTTTAGTGACAATTGTACGTTTTAATTTTATGTAAAATATTGGTTCGGCACATAGGACACGTTGAAAGACTCTTCGTACATCTCATGCATGTCACCAGATGACCGCAAGGCTGTAAAGTAGCATTCATTTTCCGATTCCTTGCAAATTTTACAGTCGTTCGTCCTTGTCGTTGTATAAGGGGTAAAGCTATACATCGTTTTTTTATAAAACCATTGATATTATTGTTGATTTCATCCAGCACCTGTACAATTTCATCTATGGGCTACCAAACATTTTGGATAAAACTTGGGTTTGTATCTCACTACATCTTCTTTTTACCAATTTTTCAAGCCCTTCGCCATACCAATAGCACCTGATCACGTCCAAGACACAGATATAATACAGTCCGTTTTTGGCTAGGTCCCTAATGTCAACGTCTGTGCGTTGGCCAATCTCTAAACGTAGATAGACGGATAGACATTCTTGGAACTTTTGGCTTCAAATTTGCATAATGGTTATTCATTTTCCTTAACTATATTATGCTCTATTACTTTTAAGTATAAAATTATGGAGCAGGTTGAGTTAAATCCCATGAAAAAAGGTTCTTTTACTCAATTTTTAAAAATCTGATACTTGTCAGAGATACTAGTTTCCTTTCAACAAAGGCAAAGACTTGTGTGTGCCCACAAATAAATAATTCAATTTGTTGATGTAATTTTAGAAAAAATAAAACTGCAGAATTAAGAGAATTCAGTATACTTTAAAATTCTCATTTTAAAGAAAGTCAAAATACGTTTATCTTACAAATTATATTTGGTTATGTTTTTTTTCTTGCTCAAGTTTAGTCGTAGAATTGAATTGCATTCAGAGCGCATAAACGTGGTAGAGTAAAAAAAAAATCACACGCACATTTAAGTATATCCTTTCGTTAAAATCTTGTATTACAACATAAAATTTTATTTCGTGCATTATCACAAACACATGTTTTCTGAGTATGTACATTCTTCACTTAGTCTTATCTTTTGTGAGTAACAATGGAACGCAAAAGATAAATTTTAACTTTACTGATTAGTATGATTAGTAAGTGTATGGTGTTATATAGTCCAGTTCTTCGTGGCTTCCAGTTTACAATTATTTTTCCAAGAACAGCTAACGCTTTTCAATAGCAATGCTTAATATTTGTGCAATTGTGGATTTTGATGGATTTCAGACTCAAGAAAAGTTTCTTAGTATGTAAATACGTATACAATGCTGTAAAAATCGCAAGTAGCTTCAAGTATTCGTTTTCACTTATCGTCTGAGCATAAACTTAGTGACAAAATCGTACAACTGTGATATGTTAAAAATTACGTATGTGCACTTCATTTCCATGACATAGTCTAGACTTTCTAAGGGAGCACAATTTGCTAAGCTTTTAGAATTGTACGAGCAGACCAAGAGGGCCACTCAGTACCTAATTGCTTACAAAGGTGGTTGTGTGGAAAAGAAACGCTTAGATGCATTGAATATTCCGAATATCAACTTGGAACAATATGGGTGTCCCAAATTCTATGCATTATGTGCTCTAAGTAGCAACAAAGATATCCAAAAACTATAATGTGGTCATCACAAAAATAATTTGCATTGCCCCATAGCTGAGGTGATGGCATTGAATAATTGGCTTGTCGGAAATATGTGTCTCAAAAAAATGCAAGTATGTAAAAATAAGTTCTTTTTTTTTACTACAATGTATTATTTTTGTACAAAATATTAATCATAATGTTTTTACTATTAAAAAATGTTATAATTTACCTTGTTTCCATGTAGCTTCCTTCAATCTGTTTAAGAATTGTCTACTGGATTTGCAGAGATTGTTTTAAGAATACATAGAATTCAGATTTAATCCATTATTTCAATAATTTTTGTTCATTTTAAAATTCACATTAATACTTAAAATTTTCAGCTATTATTTAATTTTACTCATAGGTAAAACTATCAGCGGTGTGAGTAAATATTTAGATTATGCATTTAATATCAAGAAAAGGGCAAAAGTTAATTTGCTTAGCAGCACAGATGTGCACACATTATTTTCAAAAACAGAAAACCCACTTACTATCCATTTAATATAGCAATGTAGAACACTTAAAATTAAGAAAACAGTACAAAGTATCTTGTAAAATACTTCATAGCTTCGTACAGTATTGGTATTTTGCTGTGCAATTTAAATTGTACGATGTGCATAAGGATTTCAAATAAATAAAAGGAAGTTCATATTTAGTAAAATGTGTGGTTTGCAAAAGCATTAAAGAAAAAGAACTTTTAATTTAGATCTTCAAGGACAAATGGTTTTTAATTCTATATTTCACTACTTCAAATGTGCACGGAAACATGGTATGGGTCTTGTAAAGTTTCAAATTAATGTATAAAATTCTTTTTACTCTTACAGGTTTTTATAATAATTTTTTTTACTATGCATAAAACGCACTTTAAGAACCAAACTTTTAAAAATGTCTCAATTGTAAAATTAAAAAATAGAAAGCAAATTGCATTTAAATGTTTGTAATAATATTTAAAGTATATATTTCTCTCTCTCAATTGTTAAACGTTTTCTAAAAATCACTAAAATGAATGAAAATTTATTTAAAGTAAACAATAATATGGAAGGAAAAATTAATTAAAAATAATATTTAATTTATATTTTACAGGATAAAGGGTTTTAATACTATTTTTCACTACTTCAAATGTGTAAGGAAACATGTTCATAATATGGGTCTTGTAAAGTTTCAAAAATTTTACGCTCACTTATGTGTATAATATTAAAAAATTCTGCAATAAAATATGTGCTATAGCATCTAATGTATAATTAATTTTTGAGTAAAACATAAATCTTAAAATCAACGAAAATTTCATTTCAGATCTTGCATTTTAAAAAGAAAATTTATAAGACCATGTAATAAAAAAAAACCCAAATAATCCAAAATACAGTGTATGTGGTAAGACAAGCAAAAGTTTATTTAGAATAGAAAAGGTGTAAGCATTAAAAAGATTTCCAATATTCCCTTATGGATCTGCATTTAAGTGTTTGTCATAATATTTAATGTATATGTTTCAATTGTAAAATGTTTTCTAAAAATCTTCAACATTAAAAATATGTGTAATAGTATTTAATATATAATTAATTTTTGAGTAAAAACATTAACTTTTAAAATATAAAATCCTTATATTTCATCCAAAAACAGGTTTGTAAATCTATATAATATAAATTAAATCACTAAAATTTATGAAGATTTATTCAAAGTAAAAATAATATGCAAGGAAAGATTAATTAAAAAATAACATTTTAATTTAGATTTATAGAATAAAAGGTTTTTTTTATACTATTATAACTTCTTCAAATGTACAAGAAAACATATTCATAGTATTTGTCTCGTAAAGTTTCAAAAATTTTACTCTTACTTAAGTGTATATTATTTAAAACAAAATTTCTGCTATAAAATAGGTGTTATAGCATCTAATGTATAATTAATTTTTGAGTAAATACATCTAACTTAAAAAAAACATAAATCTATATAGCAAAGAAAAATTTCATTTCAGATCTTGCATTTTAAAAGAAAATTTATGAAACCATGTAATAAAAAAACCAAATAATCCAAAATACAGTATATGTGGTAAGACACGCTAAAAATTTATTTAAAAACGAGATGTAAGCATTTATAAAAATACTATTCTGAAAGGCAAAGATCAATTGCAACTTTGTCCAAATATCGTCTAGTGTACGACACTGAGTTCTAGTTCGGGGGCACATAAGTGGTTTATCGCTGCTTTATACAAGAATTTTACGAAACGTTAAATTTATTCTAGGGCATAATGCACGGGGCAAGCTGTGAAACCAAAATTGGTTTGTTGGATACTTCATCTCAAGCAAGCTTCCATTTTCCAGAACAATTTTTAAAGAATTGTAGTTCTTTCTAGAAAACACAAATTGCCTTTTCTGTCCAAATGAAACAGACGCTATGGGTGCATAAAGTTCCAAGTCCTTCTCGTTGTTTTTATTGGCGCAACTATGCAGTCCTTACCATCTTTATAACGCTTCACCAACTCAAAATTAAATCTTGCACCAATTATTCGCTCCATTTCTCCCTTTATTTCCAATACTTTAGGAGATCAAGGCTTGGCTGTAATAGAAGACCCACTAAAAGTATAGCTTATTCCTTCGTCTTCGTATGCTACAAGTTGACAAGGCACAGTATATTTTTGACCTAAAATTTCTAAATTTCGTCTTTTTTTAATACGTTAATTCGTTTTCCAATCGACGGAAGTATGCCCAGTCTTCACGATCTGTAAACAATTTACCATACTCATAACATAAAGAATTGTGAGTAGACTTTTTCAAGTTCAGACTTGCTCGATGGACATAATCGTGACGTCACATCGAAATCTCAGAAGGAAAAAAAATCCAAGTCCCAAACGTAAACACACTGACGTCACCGGTCATGAATAAAGTAAAAACATTAAGAAATCAATTCGTTCCTTAGATTAATTACTTTTAAAATCACCAGATGGCGCCATAAGTCATTTTGAAAAAGCATTTATTAAAACCCCTATGCAATTATTCCAACCATTTTCTAAAAATAACCCATTCCTAATACTAAGAAGAAATACAAGTCCAAAAGAGAAAAAAAAAATCCAACACTACATTAATTCACCGCCCATAGTTAACTCTCTCACAGCCTAACGGATAGCGCACTTGACTTCGGATCCTATGGTCCTCGGTTCGAATCCACGAAATTGCTTTTTAATTAAAAATAATAGGGTTTCGAATATCTCCACCAGATGGCACTACGCGAGTGATTCATCACCATGGCAACGAAACGACGCCATCTTGAAACAACTCAACGCCTGCACGATGACAAAAAAAAATTCCAAGTCCAAAATGTAAACAAACAATACGTCACGTCATTCAGACACGCCCACTTCCTGTCACGTGGTGTGACGTCACTTGGCACCGCCCACGTGGTATGACGTCACTTGGCACCGCCCACGTGGTATGACGTCACTTCCGTCCCGTGTAGGCAAGTATGTAGGCAAGTATGTAGGCAAGTATGTAGGCAAGTATGTAGGCAAGTATGTAGGCAAGTATGTAGGCAAGTATGTAGGCAAGTATGTAGGCAAGTATGTAGGCAAGTATGTAGGCAAGTATGTAGGCAAGTATGGTTTTGACGTGTGGGTGGTTTAGAATAATATACTAGGGCTCGTGACGAGTCAACGTTTCGAGCAATTTTCTAAATTGTTCCACAAATTTTTTTTATTCAATTTTGTTTTGGACAATCATTCGACTTAAAAATTTTCTAAATCTTTGTTCAAATGGTTCCCATCTTTTAGCAGATCAAATACTGAAAATATACCGTTCCGTTCATCGAAAGTAGATTTCAAAGAACCGTCAATGATGCAATCAGTGGATCAGAAGATGGGATAGAGAAGTTAATTTCAGATCAAAAGAAAATGTTAGACGGACCCACTACTTCAAACGTCGGTAACTTAGAGTGGTTCAACCTCCATGAGAAGATTGGAAAGAAAAGTATTACTTCATTTAGATCCCGACACAGCAGTTGTAATCTTGGATGTAGAGCTTCTTAACAGAAGAAGGATATGTAAAAATTGCCCCTGATCCCGGGAGATATGAAGCAAAATATCGAGAACAGCTGCAAAGGAAATCTCTCAAGGTACTGTGAGTACATATACATTGTCCATTATCTGTAAAATTACTGATTGTCGTTCGAAATGGTGGACAAGACTCCGGTCTACACCTATTACTTCGTCCGCTGGATTAGGTAGATAGGTAATGAGGGTTTTATGGCGCAAGGTCCAAAAGCGGACAAGTTGCGCCAAATGCAAGATAAAGAAATAAAATCAATTTATACATATAAAGCAGAGTTGACGTCTCTGCGGGTTGAGACATAAGTTGGCGTCTGTCTCTATACCAATCTACACCATTTAACTAATTCACGCCAAATTTGGTACTTATTCTTTGAAACCCTGCGGCTACATATTGACCCTCGTACCATCTGTCTTGGGTGTGCCCAGAGGGGCTTAAAACACTATTCGAAAACACCATAGGAATAATATTGCGTATTTATAATAATATAAAGCCAATTACTAAATTTGGTGCATTCATTCTTTACAATTTCGGGGAATGTTATGGTTTTATGGCTTCCCTGATGTATCGTCTGCTGTTCAGTGTCCCACCAATTCAGAGTAGGCGGGATCGCCCATGATATCCAATAGCGCTCCAGACCATAACGCCAGGCGTTCGACCAGTATGACGCTGAATAAGACACTCTGGGAGAAGGCGTTCACCTCTGTAACGTCTGACGAGTACGCGTCCATCGTTATAATTCAGATTGTAGCGGGACTCGTCTGAGAAGACGACTTGTTGCCAATCGGCATGCCATTGGCTGTGTTGATGAGCCCATTCTAGCCGGAGGCGTCGGTGGTTCAGCGTCAAGGGAATCCTGCACAGGGGAATCCTTGCACGTTGCCCATGGCGCAGCAGATGTCTACGAACCGTGGGGGCAGACAATGACACACCTGTAGACCTTATCCAATGTTGTGCTATTTCACAAGACGACGCTGTACGGTCCGTCATCGTCATGCGGATGAGGTGTCGGTCGTCCCGTGGTGACGTCATATTCCGTGGCCCACTTATGGGGTTTCGTCTTGTCCGGTTTTCCATAGTCCATCTCCTCCACACAACATCAGTTGTAGCATTACGTCCCGTGCAAGTGGCGATTCAACGATACGAAAGTCTACCCTCACGAAGGCCGAGTATACGGACCCGTTCGAACTCAGTTGCTCGTATGGCACTGCGCTTTTGGCGAGGCATTTTGACTTCTAATCAATCATTTACAGCAGTCAAACGACGATACACATTTTAACGCACCTTTACAGTGCATTTTATAGGCGACTCACTTGGAAGTTTAGAGGGCGTTTCTCGGCCCAAACATGGGTGATAACTTGTAATTCTAATCATTTGCATTCCTTCATTGTGTTGGAATTTTCACAAACAGTAGTGTATGGCACTAGCAGCCATTTAAGAACATTTTTCTTACTTGCGTGTCCAGATCGATGCCCTGGACAGACAATTTACGACCGCGTATAGAGGGCCAAAGAGAAGATCCAGTAGGTTCTATTCCGCGGGAAGAGGTCGGACCCGGCCTGTGGACTTCTGGGAGAGTGAAGGAGGCTACTGGATAATTTATGACGTTTCCAAGCATTTCCGAACTGCTTTTTTACGTGTAAGTTATGTCAACCCTCCTGGACTTCAGGGAATTAAAAATCCTATTTAATTTCCTCCAAGGCATCAAAGTTCTAACAGAACTTTAAAAAGGAGATAAACCACCAGCTGATTAACTGTTTCTGTTGTTAGACGTACTGATCAAAGCTTAGGCTATGTTCGTATAAACTTGAGCGCAATGGTTCTGCTACCATAAAGGACTGATCACCAAACTTGAGCACTATTCGAAGCGGTCAGTAGATGGGAGGGTGACCTCCTGTTTGTTCCATTCTTCTCTTTATAATTTTATTTTGATGTTAACTTTGTTTTTAAATTTCTCCAGTAACTTCACTAAATTTAATCAACTCGTTTACTGTTCCCGTTATTAGATATGCTTTTTACAGGAAGATAAGGGATTAAAACTCCACCGGAGCTAGGATCCCTGAAGAAACGATCATTTATTGTAAAGACATTTTTGCTTCTCGTTACGCCGTCAAGCGTATAGAAAAAGAAATCGGACACACCTTCCTGAACCCGCGTAGGAGGAACCACTAAGTAAGAGGGTGGACGGTATCCCAATGTATTCGGATTACTTTGTTGGATTAAGTACAGTCGGAAAGAGCAAAAGAGAATGTTATAACGGGCATGTTAGAGTTTGTCTGGAGAAGCAACGCATCGCTTCAACATAGAAATAAGGGGAACTCCTAAAGGGAGCTGTAGGGCACGTGCGTTTTGCTCAAATTTCGTCTCGTATTTAAAGAGGGTGGACTGTATTCTTAAAAATCTGGCTGAACCAGATTATTCATCGGTTGTAGGAGCCATGCAACGTATCGCTAGCGGCGAGTTAAGGGGGAAACTCCTTAAGGGTAGTAGGAGTTCGTTTGTTGTGAGGATTTTGTTCAAATTCCGGCTTGTGTTCAAGAGGGTTGACAGCAATCCCGTTTATACGGATTACTTTGTCAGCCGTCTTAATTACAGCCGGAAAGGGCAAAAGACGAGAAGGATATAACGGGCATGTTAGAGTTTGCGTGCCCCCCTCCAATTTTTATCAACTACGAACGTCCAACTAAATTGAAAAATTATTTCAGAGACATGGAATCAGTTATTTTTACTAATTCATCAATATTCCTGCGTTAATAAATGTAACGTTAAAGCAAATTATAGGAACAATGCAAAATTGTAGCCGGTTTAAAATTGAATGTGATGTAAATGTGTTAATTGAACAAAATACAATTTTGAATTAAATTCATAATCTCTTCGATATTTTTGGAAATGGTATGTGCCATTCTCCTAAAACCGTTAAATCGCTTAATATGTGTGTATTTATTTCGATTTCATTTTAGAAAAAAAAAAATCACTTGTTCTATTTTGTTTATATCTGCGAATAATCGTTTCTGTGTTACCATGTAGCATAGCGTATAATATTCTAAATCCTCTTACTATTATAAAAGTGTTTGTGCGTGCGGTGTCCAGACGAATCTATAGCATTTAGACATGAAATTTGGCTCAGGTAAATTTAATATTTTGGGCTGGCCCGCGTAACTCCTCCTTCACTATGACGCTTCTGCGCAGACCGATCTGACAAAGATACTTATCGCGCATGCTAACTTCTATTAATGTTAAATTGTGGACCATCCAACGTATTCAAAGAGCTCTTGATTAAAAGTGTTCCAAGAGTCGTTGCCACACCGCGCGGCGTAGAATACATCTGTACCTTTTTCTAATTGTTTCCGTTGATTGTCTGTTTAGCAACTTGGCCAGATGTGGTTTTTGCTCCAAAGAAACCCTATCAACCAACCCAACCTCAGGAAAAAGTAAATAAACCACTATTGGGAGTGCGTACGTAGATTGGACAAACGAGTGGGAACGTAGATTGGACAAACGTCTCCTGTCGACTCGTAATGGTCGAGAAATATTAAACACGCCCTATAGGTGTGGCATCGTTCGTGACGTCATTCTACCGATCTTACAAAAAAGGCTTTCCTCGATTCAAGAGTCACTTTTTTGACTAAACTGTGCGTTTGTCGAGGTGGAGGTCCCACGGAAAGTCCAAAAGGAGATCGATGCCCTTAACGAAGACATGCGCATCCGCGTGTGGAAGGACAGAGATGTTCCGGACGGATCCCTTCCGTGGGAAAAGATTGACCGGCACGACTCGTCAGGCGGATTTCCGGGAGCGTGAGGGAAAATGCCGGATACTTTATGACGTGTCCAAACAGGTAATGACCGTTTTTATTCGTGGGGTTAGATGACGCAGCAGCGCTTACAAGGGTCCGTGACGACTCGACGTTAAAAGTAATTTTGTAAATTTGTGAAACAATTTACAATTATTTTAACACATTCGGCTTTAAATTTCCAATTTAATGTTTTAGCAGTTCGTCACGCTCGTGTATGTTTTACCAATGCTATTCAATCATTCACTTTCAGGTGCCAAAAAACCCCAAACAACCAAACTTAATACATTATATTTACATAATCCAATTACTATATACAAAAAATGAATGTCTTATTTCTTTGGTAGCAGTATATGCTAAACTATATTATTTTATTTTACTACCTTTTTTACTACTACCCAACTTAATATTATTTCATTTGTAAAAGTACTTGGTCTTTTGACTCCTGAAAAGGACTGGGAGAAGACTCGAAATTGTTGTTAGACATAGCAATTTCAAACACATTTTTCCTCTCCTTGGCTGACACCTTGACGTGGTGGAGAGGCTTTAGGTTCAGGGATGAACCTCGGGGTTTATTCGAAGAATTGCCCTTCACTTCAAATAAAGAAACCCTTTATTTGAAAAGACCGGAATGTTCGTCGAGCAAACTCTGCAACTAAGCTCACAGCCTTGTTTGCATAATCCAGCATACGAAATTACATTTTCCATAAAAGGATCCATAAATCATTAAGTTGTGATGGCAAGAAATAATTTCACCCTTGTAGAGTCCAACACCAAGAAAGTTTAACAGGGCTGCATAGATCTAGGACCTCATGCGGCATTCAGTTGTTTTGCTGATGGCCCACAAGTCTATTCTATACTGCAATAATATAAGTTTAGTATTAAAAATCACGGGCTCTACATTTATAATCTACATGGCTCGAGAATTTGACTGTCTAATCCTACCAAAAAACAGCTTACGATATTGTATTCCGCCTTCAGATTGATATGCTGGATATGTTCTTGGAACATGTGCGGTAACTTCTAGTAACACATTACTTATACTACAAGCTTCATCTTTAACACATACAATAAATAAGTATCTGCTTTAAAGATTTTATCTGCTTGACCATGCATTGAATTCGCCCTTTCAAGCTTTAAATTTTTTTTGTGAGCGGTTACTCTTGTTTCTACAATTCGAGTAACAATTTTTTTACTTGTTTTGCTGCTTCCAGCATAGAGGACTCTAGATATTAGCTTTGTTTGCTCGCAGTCTGCATCTAAAGCAGGGATGCAGACTGGCCCTCCATAGATTTGCTGGAAGCCCCCGCCATCATGTGCTTTAACTTTAACAAGTCCCACAGGTTTTGCTTTTGGGCATTTGAGTTACTACAGATGGAAGTAGACTTTTCAATTGGAAGTAGAAAACGAACAAAATCTTCTGGATAGACATGGATAATTCCCCTTGGAGACAGAAGGATTTTGCATTCCTTTGGAAAAATCTGCTTACTCAGATATCGCAAAACAGGATTGAGATTATTTTTTAGTTTTATTGACCACCACACACAAGATGACATCCTATTTATCAGTGCGACACAAATCAGAAGTGTAGTAAAAGTTAGTGAATTACTATTAAGAACCGTTTTAAATCTGCACTTTCTGAAGTGGTCATTGCACAAGGAATTCTTCGCAAATGTTCAATGTAATAAATTTTTTAGAAAAATCTTGTAGTCATATCGAAAGGAATATGTTTTATTAGCCATAACTTAGGATTAATTCAACACTCTGTACAATATCACAATAGTCAGTGCATAGGTATATAGCAAACCTTTTAGAACCAGGATCTTCGATACATTAATTTTGATATGCATATTCGTCTCGGTAAACTTGAGTAACCAACAAAATCGAAATATTATTCTTATGAATAAACGAGATTTTATCCTTTCAAAATCTTTTTATGCAGGGTATGCCAATTTAAATCAGCTTGATTTAAATCAAAATTTTAATTTTTCTTTCTGTTATGTTTAATATTGAAAATGAAATAACTGAACAAGATGCATGTTATTTTCAAATAAACGAATACGAGCGAAGTTAAGAACTTCGCTCGTACTGGGGGTAACGGCGGCTAGGGAAATGGACAATCTTGCCGGTGGACCAAGCGCCAAAGAGGAAGCGACCACCACGGAAGTAGAGATAGGGGGTCTGTCCATCTTGCCGGCGGATCGTGCCGAAAGGAAAAGACCACCCGAAAACATCTTTTAACGACAGTACGCTCCAGTTGGCGGAAATCGTTGTGGTTTCGAAACATAGGGCAGGCGCCTTTCTGTCGCTCTGACATTTCGAGACAAAAAGGACGGAGATGAATTACGATGACCATTGCCGACAGGGTTTTATGTTCCCCTTTCAAGTCCGCCGAAGTCTGTCGTAAAAGTCAAGGGGAGAGGCCAACGCGCGAGAGCCAGTCGGGAAAGTCCGAAGATGGTGAGAATTTTCACCAGCCAACCAGCACCGACAAAAAGGCGGACCTGAAACGAAAGGAGGAGTCGAGAAGCACCCAATATATATAGAGTTTGAGTTCTTAAGAGAGGATCAGAGAGGAACAGACAGAAGAGCAGAGAGCTTGGAGAGAACAGGCGGTCAAAAGAGAGACCGTTTTGGAGATCGAAGTGAACAGCCGTTCACTGTCGGCGCATTTATCCCACCTTGGAATTCTATACTCACCTTAGTATTTTATTGAGAAAGGCTCGTCCGTAGCCGTGAAGGAGAAGCCTCCGAGAGATCTGTGCAACTGCTCATCCTTGTAGTGGAGATTGATCTAATCCGATCTGGAAAGACTGAGATATCCTGCCTTGGGACTCTATACTCATCTGAGTATTTTTGTTGAGAAAAGGCTCACCCGTAGCCGTGAATTAGACTCCTCCGAGCGAATTGTGAGAGGCTCGCCAGCAGCCTTAAGAAGCGCCTCGATAGAACTTTGGACTTTCCAATGAACTAACCTTAAATGAACTCTTCATTCCTTTTACCGACTAATTGTACAAAGTTGTAAATAAATTACATTAGTCTAGAAACGGATACTTTCAATGGTAACTAGTCTAGCTACCCGTGAACCAAGACGTTACAACGGTCAGTTGACGAGCTTCTAGTTCAGAGGCGAGTCTATTTTGATAGTGAATGTGTCATTCTATAAAACAAAGAACTTCATTTGAGACAGCGTTCCTCGAAAAGCTACAACCGAGCTCAGCCTCAATGCCTCTGCAGTGTCGTATCCCTATCGATCAACTCATACTCTCGTAGATTGATTTTTCCTCAATCTTCCTTATAGGTCTGAATTTTTTTTTATATTAAGTTTTTTTATTTGGTCGTCATCTTTCAGTGTCCATCTAGAGAGGGCCTGCGCAACACTTCGAGACGTTCCCACTGAGTTTTAGTTTCAACATTGGTAACATGTACCAACTTTTAGCGACTTCATCCTGGATTGGTCATGGCGCAGTGGGAGGTACAGCTAAGTCGATAAAAATTAGTCAAAATCTTTATATCCCATTTGTCTCAGACATTAAAATATAAATTATGCCAGACAAGACCAATATCAAGTATTCACCATTGGCGATATCCGGCACATTCGGGGACAGAAGCAAAGTACCAATAAAGTTGAAATATTGATTTGGTCTTGACGAAAGATCTTAGTATTCTGACAAGACAAACACAAAGAACTTGGAAAATCATTCTAAACTCGAACAGGCTGGAAGTAGGTGCCATTGAAGTCAACCTTGCCTGTACCCTTATTGCTGTTTTTTAATATGGGAATAGAGTTTCGTCTCCACCTGCTCGTCCTGCCATTCAGAGTTGAAGTTTCTTAATGAGTTTTTATAATTACGAGAGCCTACACGCCATGTCTTGGTTCCAATGCCTGAGCCGTTTTTCTAGTCTTAGACGGTGGGCAAGACGTTTGCCCGATTTATCATTTTTTCATGTTAAAAGGGTGCTTGGACACGATCACCTCGACATCTTTAACTCCTAGAAATTTGAAGTTCGCAACTTTGTTTCTTTTTTATCCACATATCCTTTATGGTTCTTAATGGAAGTTGACGTAGGATTATTTGCAAACTTATGAAAGTTATTTGGGATGCGTAAAAAAATCATCCGTTTCTACCTGCAGCGTGAAATGAACTATCCGTAAAGTGATGTCCAGGGATCTCAGCGTTTCCGAAGACATGTTACAAAACAATGAGCTATACCAATGTACACAAAGCCACCCCTACATATTCTCCTATCGCATGAAGCAAAAACAATAGAACTTAGTCTTCGTTAACCAGTTCAAATAAACTCTGAAACATTTAGTTCACAATACTTTGAAATGAAGACAAGATGGCTCTCCTACACATCTACATACAAAGCAAAGCTCCATACTCTGGCTTAGGATCAGCTTATTGCCTCTACGAAGAAGGAACATTAGCAAAACCCTAGTCGACAAGACTCCAAATTAACTAGTGCGTTTGTTCCAAGAGGAGTCTGTTGCAATCAGAATCTGTAAGATTGGCCCCCGAAAATGCAACATTCTCAGACAGCCAAGCTGTTTTAAAAGCTTTCCGAAATCCAACGTCCAGAATTCCCCTCAAAGAAATCTGGAACCTCCTCCACAAAAAGCCAGGATTTTAGAACTACGATGCATTAAGGCTTACGTTGGACACAAGGGTAACGAAAAAGCAGACAGTCTTGCTAAGTGGCAGCAAACAAAGATACTCCAGAGGACAATCAAATAGCCTTCCAGTCTCACTTCAAGAAACTTGCAAGAGACCACATTCTTCAACTATGGCAGGTAGAATGGAACAGACGACACAGACCGCTCAACATACGATCTCATTCCAAACGTTACTATGGATATCCCCGCAGAGATAGAAGTCTTTTGCAGTTTGTAACGGGCCATGGCCCATTCCCTAGCTATCTCCACATATTCGGGTTATCTCAAACCTACCAATGTTCCTGTGGGATAGAGGGAACTCCAATGCATTATGCCTTAGAATGTCTCCTCACAAGCTCACTCCACCTGCGTTTACTACCAAGACCCACACCAGGATAGCTAAACCCAGCACTAAAGCATAGGAAATGCAGAGCAAACATTTGCAAAATTATTGAGATCCTGGCATAACGCGGACGGGCTTTATTGCAACGACAAAAAGTTCCAAATGATCATCAGATGACCGTGAAGAAAACCAGTGACTGAATAAGAAACTAATAAACTCCCACGGGTTGGTTGATTAGGGTTTTATGGCGCAAGAGCCATATTTGGCCATGCTGCGCCAGACACAATACATACAATGAAAGTTTTTACTGACAAAGAAATACACCGAGGGAGGAATGCACCCGACAGGAACCGAACCTGAGCCGCCTACAACTCTAAGGTTGCTAGCGCAGTGGGCATATCCACCAAACCACGACGGCCCCTAAAACTCCCAAGGATTAAAGAGGATCCCAAGAATATTAAACCGGTAGATCCTCACAAGTATAGGCGAGGGGTGTCCCCTGGTAGAATGCGAGTTTGGTTGACCGCTACGTGTTTTTTACTACACGAGGCGAATTAGACCTAAAGTGCTTTCTTAACACCCAAGTCCGGACGGGATTCAAGCATAGCCTGTTGAACCGAGGGTCAAAGCGATAACCAGGTCCTGCTGAGTACATAGTTGTCTTAAGATGTAGCCAAGTGACGTCACTTCAGGAATACTTAAAGTAAACCTTCAACCAAAACAATAGCGCCATCTAGTCATCTTCACAGAAAAGCCTTTCATACCAACCCATCTGTAAACTGCCACGTGACGAGGCACCCGAAATTTCCGCTCGCAACACAAAACTTCCAACTAAAGGCCCCCAATTCGTAACTTCGGTTCATATTATTTTATGTAACGTAGAGGTTACTGTTACTTAGTTTGTCCGTCCAGACGAGTATTAAATCTTTCCATGACTTAACGATACAGTTTAAGATACACGTATCGAAATCTAGAATACCAGCGGCTACCAGTTTTAGATACCAACATCACTGACCTTTACAATGTTCCAGCAGTTTGACAACGAATGGGATACGATCTTCAATTTGACAACATCGGTAGACGAAGGATTTTTTATTCGGATGATAGCCTTTCACTTTAGGTCTCGTCATACTCTTGGTACTGCTACGCAAACTGCCAACCTATAAAAAAAGTAAAATGGTTAGGTAGGAATTTTCATTAACATCGCACTGGAGCAACGCAACGGGCTATTGGTGACGGTACGGGATAAATCCCAAAGGGAAAGGCCAAGGGACAACAACACGTAATTTCGAACCAAAGTCAGATGACGAAGTCAAAGTCCGAGTTTGCATCCTACTCTCCAAACTCCCACACCACGCCAACGTGAGACCATTTGAAGCCACGACAGATTTGACCTGCCCAGCCCCCTTTGTACACGACGATCCATGACTGGGTTCGAACTCGCAACCCAAATGCAAAATGGGAAAATTTGTTACTGCATTAAAAAGCACTAAACCTTCAAATGAAATGGACGTATAACGTGCGCGGATCTTAGTCATTTCACCCGATCGCTCAGTTTGAAGGCCTCGGAATAAAGGTCACGTGGTGTTGGAACAAAGCATTAATCTTAATACAGGACTGATGATCGTGATGAAAAGAACACTCGTCAGGTGCTTCGATAACCAATCAGCACAAGTCGATTCCCAAGTCCACGTGTCTGATACTTATTCGACTTCACCCACATGGCTCATTCTGTTTCATTAGAAATTAGATTTTAAAATAAAATTTGGTGCAACGTCAAACTTTGAGTCTATTTTGATTACAGAATACTTTTTAACATTCTTAGGAGTTAACACGTATATATCCGTTCCGGAACCCGTCGACTTCCCTGCAACCAGTTTCCGACCTTGAACAGTAAAATCTCCCCTAGGATTCTTCAACCAATAGGTGTAATCATTAAGCCATTGCTTGATCCGGGGAAGAACAATACTACACTACTCTGAAATCTCGAACTATGAGGGTTAATATCTACACAAAAATATTTTTCTTAATACCAATAAAGCCCTCAGGGCTAGATTTTATAATAGTTACACATCGATATCTCGCGATTGGGGATACAAAAACGCGATATATCGAGAGCCGAGAAAAACCTGCACATTAGAATTAAGAAGGCGCGAATTATACATTAAATTAATGTTTCCGTTTGAAATTAAGTAAAACTAAAAAAAAAAAAAATTCGTTAACTCGTTCGTAAAACTAATACTAAATCCATTAGTATATTTTTAAATGCAGATATTCCGTCTTGTTTAATGGGGTTGGATCGAAAAAAAAAATGGACATTTTTTTAATTCTCGTTTCACCCGAGTGAGGAATTTGCCAAAGATTGAGCAAGAACGTTTGAAGACGACTTTCTCAGCCATATTGAGCTGCCTATATCAAATTTAATTACCCACATGTTAAAATCCTGATACGAGAACAGGACTAGCTGTATCGAGACTTCGCTGCATCCCAATTTTACCACAAATACTAACGTCGCACAACAGGCTATAGACGACGGTCCGGTATCCATCCCGAAGGGAAAGATTCGACAACGCCTCGTCATTTTGAACCACGGTCAGATGACGAGTTGTCACCCCCTCTCTAAATAGGGACCACCACGCCAATAACGGACGCGGCAGATTTAACGTGCACCAACCCCCGTGTACGACGGACTTCGGCTGGAAAGAGTTTCGAACTCGCAACCCTCCGATTGTTAAACCGTTACTCTTCCAATCGGGCCATTCTTATGGATGTGATATTTATTTAAATTTTAATGTTATATTTTCGTCAAGTTGCGCGCGATTCCTTGCATCGATAACCCTCCGATTGTTTAAATTAAAAATAATCAACAATAGCATCATAAATTACTTTACTTGTCGGGTACAAAGCAATTTTGAGTATTTAGTAAACTTGGAAACAAAATATCAATTTTAGAAATTCCAGGCTTCGGTAACGCAATTCTTGATCCGATATACTCGTCGCCAATATGTAGTTTTGTTATTAACTAATAGAAAAAGTTAAGTTAAAAACAATTAAAATGTAAATCTGATAGTTCAAAATTGATAACTATCATAATATTTACAATTTAAGTCGCTTTAATACAAACACTGCCGATTTTTGAATGAAGCTCTCGCAAATATCGACCCATTTCAATGGTAACTCACAACTTGTGCGAATATTCTTACTAGAATCCATCACTAAAATTTCCTCTAAAATAATGTAGTTAGAAAATCTAGATGCGCTATTTTAAAAAACTAAAGCATGATTTGTCCTAAAATCCAGAATTTCGAAAACGCAGCATATTTAATATTTATGAAACACGGTGTTAAAAAGGCGTGTTGAGACATACGACAAACAAAATGATTAAAATAGTTAATTTATCATAATTAAAAATCAAGAATTCAATACCAAACAATAACGAAAATGCCTTTTTAAGATAAACAAATTCATACAAATCAGTGTTTAGAAACATGTTAAGTCGTATAAAAGATTTAATTAAAATAAATACATTTTATTCAAACTTCCACATTACATGGAAAAAATCGTAATAAAAACTTAACTTCTTACCTGTATTTTCTTAGAAGAGGCCAACGCGGTTAAGGAAGCTCACCGTGCCTACTGAGCCAACCAAACGCACATAAAGACGAAATTATTCACGAGATTTTCATACAGAAAATTTCGATCATCTGAAGTAACGAGTAGTCGCCCAGGGTGGATCCGAAATTCAGTAAACCACTTGCACAAAGATCATACTTCAGTTTACTTTGAACACGAATCTTTACCACTGGAATAAATCTCGAGTACAGAAACCACATAAACGCTTTAATGAGCTACGAGTCAATGGGGCTAGATCGTAGGTCTCGATTACTGCATTAAGTGAAAAACCACGGCGTTCTTTTTAAAGTACACCTTTCAAATGTTAACGGTTACGAGTATGTTCTGACCTTCCATGACAGTTAAGTCAATTTCGCAAGCTTAAACAAATCAGATGCTTAGATTAGCCTACATGCAGATTTTACCATCATGTTCTCCACCTTTAAATACGGAGGCCGCGGTAGCCCGGTTGCAAGGGTAACGAACTAGCAACTGGAGGGTTGTGAGTTCGAATCCAGCCATTGTGTACAAAGGTGGTTGGTGCACGTAAAATCCGTCGTGGCCTCAAATGTCCTCGCGTTAGCGTGGCGTGGAAGTTTGGAGAGAGGGGTGCCAGCTCAGGTGTTGCCTCGTCCGTGATTCAAAATTACGTGGCGTCCTTGGATCTTTCCCTTTGGGATTGATCGCGGACCGTCACCAATAGCCCGTTCTGTTACTCCAGTGTGACGTTAATTAAAATACCTACCTACCTGAAATACAATTACACCCTTTTAACCGCTGACGTTTTACGAACTCATTTACATGACAAAAGAGGGTAGGTTGTTAATTAACGTCGCAGCGGATCAACACAACTGGCTACTGGCATTACGGTCCAGGATCAATCCCCAAGGGAAAGATCCAAAGTAATGGCAATGGTAATTTAGAATCGCGGTCAGATGACGAGGTCACACCTGAGTTGGAGAGTGGGGTGCCAGCTAAAGTGTTAACCTCGTCATCAGACCCTGGATCAAAATTACGAGGCGTTGACCTTGGATCTTTCACTTCGGGTAGGTATTTTAATTAAAGTCACACTGGAGCAACCCAAAGGGTATCATACTTTTAAATGAATATCATTGCAAAAGAACTTTTCGAGAGGACTTTCTATGAAAACATCGTGGAACAACTTCTCAGACCTTCCTGATTGGCCAAGGAAGAGAACTTTCGCCCTACTATTGGTCACAACTGTCTTGCTAAACACCTGCATCTCTTGTCCATACTAAACAGTCCTTTTGCAAGCTCTGCGATCTTTCAGGAGGATATGGACCGCGAGCACCTGCTCCTATATCCTGAGGTTTTTCTACTTCAATGTGGGAGAGATGGGGTCAATAGACTTTTTCTTCTGTTGTCATTTATTTTTATTTGTTCTGTTGTTTGACTTCAGTCAGTCTTTTGTAATCACACACACACACACACACACACACATGACCCGCCATTAGAAATAAAACAATTTCCATTAAAATAAATCAAAGCCGGTGTATTTTTATGTTAATTTCAAAATTAATAATACATACAACAATTATATTAGAAAAGAAAGATTATGCAATTTACTTTGGGTTCCTTAATTGTAACGAAAAGTGCCAACGTGACAGGAAGGTTATTTCGGAAGGTATGAATAAAGTCCGGAAAACTAACTTTGGGCTTCGTACTTTCCATTCTCAATCCAGAAACGCTGAACTATATGACCTAAAACTTGGTATCCAAGGTTGAAGTCTTACATAGATTTGAAATTCACTGTTGTCATTGGCAATTATGAATTTTTATGCAATTTGATATAAGGACGACCCCTTATGCAACTTATTTGTGAATTGATAGAATTTCATTTTCTTACAATTTTGTAACATTATTTTATCCAAGGCAGGTAGGTATTTTCATTAACATCGCAGTGGAGCAACACAATGGACTTTTGGCAACGGTCCGGGATCAACCCCCGAAGGGAAAGATCCGTACTTTTATCCAAGATTTAGATTCATTTATATTTATTAACCATTTTTACAGATATAAATATTAATTTCCTCTATAGCAAGGAAAACAAAATTCAAACATTAAAACCGTATTGGTCAGAAAAGTTTCCCTTTTACAGATTTTTGCAAGTAATATAATGTTCTAATGAAATATATAATGAAGATACTTACACACCATGTCCGTATTTCGCTTGTTGAATTCTTTCATTAGTACGAACCTTTTTGAGGCAATATGTCTCGTAAATTCTCACAAAGCAGACCGCTCCATTATGCCTTGCCTGGAAAATAATATCGAATAAATGAATATGCTCATATTTGATCTAGAATATAAACGCTACTTCAATACACGAATAGTATTTAACCCTCCTGGTGGTAGTCTTGACGAGATATCTCGTCATTAGCAAAATTGATCAGATCTTTATGGACGAGATATCTCGTCATTAGAAGAAAGAGAATGTAAATCTCGTCATCATCAAAAATCGGCAGTAATTTGATGACGAGATATATCGTCATTGGCAAAATTGGTCAGATCTTGACGGACGAAATATCTCATCGAAACCAGTTGGAGGGTTAATAGGCATGATTTGTTAACGCATTGACTGCCATGCCAACTACGAGTTAATTCGTTGGTATTTTCTTCAACGTCACCCATTACGAGTTATCTCGCAAATTGAATCTTTTCGCAAGTGCCGAGTACGAGTATTTTGTCGATTTAACAAAAAAAAAGATAAATTTATGGGTGACTGAAACAAGCATAAAAATAGTCATGGCCTCACGAAACATAATATTTATTCACAAAAATCACTGTTTAAATGAAAATAGTACGTTTTAACTCATGAAATAACCCGATTTATCTCGTAGTTGATAGTTTTCTGAAGGTCACCCACTACGAGTAATTTCGTAAACTGGATCTTTCCACCAGTGCCGAGTACGAGTATATTCGTCGATTATAACTGCAAAGATGGATTGTGGGTCGGTCAATGTTTTGAGCTAAATCGATGATTTTGGATTTGACCTAGTCACCATTTATTAAAACGTTAAAAAAAAATTTTCTGGTTCATCAAACGGTAACTACAAGTGTATAAAGTCAAATGCCCTTCATTTTTTTTGTTTAAGATCACTTGGTTGGTTGTTTTGGCGTTTTATGGCGCAAGGGCCATATTTAGCCAAGCTGCGCCAAACACAACGTCAAATAAAAATGTCGTGAAAGGGGAAGGATTGGGAAACAGTAGTAGGATGAAAGCAGAAAAAGATAGCTTGGGTATCCCGGGAGAACGACCCCCGTATTTAATAAAGACAGCAAATCCCATGGGAAAAGAAAAGATCAGCAGAGTACTTCGCGTCCTTGAAACCCGTACACACCTAAAGATCTGCCCCTGAGGGCTTTAGATCACTTGGAATTAAGATTTACCAAACAGCGACCACAGAACTTGAAGGCCGCAGTCATAGTCGAGGAAGATTAGCAGGCGTGATTCTTCATGAAAATGATTCAAAATTTTTTTGAAAATCCTAAAATAATAATAAGCAGACGCACAAAGTATGGAATTCTTTGATTGCAAAGTTACGTCAATAAAAAAATACCCCAAAGCGATCATTTTAGCGGAAAACAAGAGAATTCCTTTTAATGCCGCTATAACGAGAGCTGGACTAATAGATTCTCGCTATTAGCTTTCGCATTGAAGAGTTCTGATCCAACAAGAATTCTTACCGTTGCTTTAGGGTTGCATGACGTGCGACCTTGCTGCTTACGTACATTACAGGCTGTGCCATAAGCTCAGGACCAATCAGCTTAATGTACGCTCCCCTGTTACTACCGGTATCATAGTAGTTAGAAGCTGAAAAAACAGTCAGAACCTGAAAGAAAACAATACAAATTACTTTTAATTATGAGTAATGTAAATTCTTAACATCAATGCAGTGTTCCCCAAAGCATTTCCTTTTGTGTTCATTTCCTGTTAGATGATTTAAAGGGGGATTTTTTCTCGCGGAGAAAAAAATCAGTTTTGTATTTTTTACGTATTTCTATTCCTTAGAAACATGTATGCCAAATTGCAAATCGAAATTCGCAAAATTGGCCCAATCATAAGCCAATAACGTTGCGACGGGATATCTCGTTCAAGATCAGACCAATTTTGCTAATGACGAGATACCTCGTCGTCAGGATATTGCCAATTCTTTTTATGATGACGAGATCAAGATCTGGTCAGTTTTCTTCTAATGACGAGATATCTCATCCATCAGGATCTGGTCAGCTTTCTTACAATGACGAGATGCCGCGTGGACAACCACCAGGCGGGGTAAACAGACTGCGTGCAGGTGTAAAATTTGGAGCGTGCGGTCTCTTCATGATGTACGAGGGAAAGTCAAAAATTATCCGCACTTTATTTTTCGATCTATTTACACAAATGTAAGGGTTGAACAAGTTCGTCCTTTTTCTACATAGTCTCCTTCCTTTTCGATGCACTTGGTCCAGAGGTCCACAAGCTTTCGTATTCCCTCCAAGAAGGTTCTCGGTTGTTCGCAAACCATTTATGCACCGCTTCCTCCACTTTTATGTCCGTCTAATCTGAAGAGAACACGCTACATTGTCGATGGTAACTCGCCGGTTTGCCAGTACCATTTCTGGAGCTTGTTAAATCTTCTAGTCAGTGGTGGAGGTTGAAGGGCGTCCTGCTACTTCTTCGTGCATCACACTTGTCCGGCCTCTTTTAAGCTTTTCGGTCCACTCATACGTGGTAGAACACTGTGCCCGTATTGTGTTGTAAGCCTCCGATGAATTTCAGCCCCTGGCACACCTTCCGACCATAGAAATCGGATCAACTGCTCTTTATTCCTCCTTGGTGCACACTGCTAGCGGAGCGGCCATGTTTGTACTGAAGCAGAAGTAAGAAAAATGACGATATCAAGGTCAAACTTCGGTAACGTGACCACAGTAGTATCAACTCTAAGCATTCATGCGCAGAAGGCAGTGTGACAAACCTAGAGATGTGTTATAGCGAAAATGCAGATAATTTTTTATTTACCCTCGTAAATTCTATACATTTACAACGATTTGTTATCCAAAATGGCGGTCAAAAGATCACGCAGATATGTACAGCTATCAACAATTTTTTACAGCAATGATAGCACTAGTATAGCAGATTAGCAGGAAAATACTATAAGTACTGAATTTGCTTCCAATTACTGTCTGAAACTTTAAATACGTTTTTCTCTCGGAGCAGCTTTTCCGCGAGTGGTTGGCATATCTATGAAACTATTGGATTGATTGATTAAAAAATTTTTCCAGTATATCGAGCGGACGTTCTTTTATAGTTTGACGAGCCAGAAAAGGGATATGCTATGTTTTTATATTTTTATAGCAAAATATTCGGTTATTTGTTTGAACTAAATCGATGATTTGGGATTTGGATAATTTTCCTCAAATATTTTATAATTTTTTTCTGATTCATCAAACGATAGCTACATGTGTATGGAATAAAACACTGTTCAATTTTCTTAAGGTCTAGGGGAATAATTGAAAATGCTCACATTTATCTAAAATTTAAACACTACTTCGATATACGAGCAGTATTTAACCCTCCTGGGAGTTGTCTCAACGAGGTATCTTGTCATTAAGCAAAACTTACCAGATCTTGATGGACGAGGTATCTCGTCATTAGGCAAAACTTACCAGATCTTGATGGACGAGGTATCTGGTCATTAGAAAACAGACCCCTTATCTTGTCATCATTTATTCTTTTGGTGGTTGTCTCAACGAGGGATCTCGTTGTTAAGCAAAACTTACCAGATCTTGATGGACGAGGTATATCGTCATTAGGCAAAACTTACCAGATCTTGATGGACGAGGTATCTGGTCATTAGAAGAAAACAGACCCCTTATCTTGTCATCATTTATTCTTTTGGTGGTTGTCTCAACGAGGGATCTCGTTGTTAAGCAAAACTTACCAGATCTTGATGGACGAGATATTTCGTCATTAGATAAAAACTGATTAGATCTCGGTCTCATCATCATCAAAAAATTGGTAATGTTTTGATGACGAGATACATTGTCATTAGCAAAATTGGTCAGATCTACGGGTTGTTGAATTAACGTTGCATTGGAGCAACAGAACAGGCAATGGCAGCGGCCCGGTATCAATCCCAAAGCAAAGATTAGAGGACAACACCTCGTAATTTTTAACCACGGTCAGATAACGAGGACAACATCTGAGCTGGCACCCCCACTCTCCAAATTAAGATCACTGGGAGTTGAGAAATCATGGCAATTAGCGACCAAGCGCGAAACTTCGCGCGGCGTCACGACCGAGGAGTTTTAGCAAGCGTGATCCTTGAAGAAAATGATTTAAAATAGTTTTTTGAATACCTGAAATGATAGTAAATAGGCATTAAAAGTTTGGAATTATTAGATCGTAGAGTTGCGTGAGTAATAAAAATTCCTGAAAAGTGGTAATTTATAATGAAGTTACATATCATACATTTTCAGTCTTTTGAACTATCCAGGCCAATCAGGTTCACCTAATTGAACACAAATCGAAAAAAATGTATAAGAATTATGGGTTCACAATTCTTAACCGTGCCATTTTGAAATTCGGTATGGATGGAGCTAAAAGACAATATTTTCAACTACAATCGCGCTTTCGTTTACCTTCGAATGACGACCCGGAGATTTTCGCCTCTTTTCCCCCAGGCGAGCTGAATACCTTCTAAAAGTAGACTCGCCCGAGGTCATCTGCTCTCATTCCAGAACCGCACTATACCAGAGTCGTGTAATAAAATTACCTTGTTTTCATGACCATATTCATAGCCATCAATTTTACACTGGTGAGAACGTATGAGCAAGTCTAGCTGATGGCGTTTCAAAAATGCGTGGGTGACTTCCGGCCCGAAAAAGCATCCGCCTCCTCGGTAATTGTTGTGAAAACAACCAGGTTGAGGTCTTGGATCACTCCACAGGAGATCCACGATCTAAATAAATTGCAAACAATCTCTCATAACTTAGAAATTAATATTACAAATGAACTAATTTAATAAATTTTTGCAATATTATGAATTTAATAATCTTATGAATTTAATAATCTTATGAATTTAATAATCTTATGAATTTAATAATCTTATGAATTTAATAATCTTATAAATTTTTATAATCTAATAAATTTACTGATCTTATAAGTTTTTGTAATGTATAAATTTACTATATAAATTTTTGTAAAATAATAAATTTTCTAATCTTATACAATAGCTCACATCTTATAAATTTTTTGTCAGTGATGAATGTAAACTAGACAATGAATAATCTTTTGAAAAGTCTTTCTAACATTACGAAAGAGCTCTTAACCCTCTGAGGGGTTCACACGCATAACCACTTTGCAACCTGTAGTTTTCCCAGTATGACATCTAACAAGTTTTGAGTCTTGACCAATATAGATTATATTCTAAGGAAATGAGCAATATAATCTATCCAAAGGATTCTATTCCCTAAAACCAATATTTTAGCAAATTTTGACCTTCTTGACAAATTTTGATTATATTCTAAAATGAGCAATATAATATATCCAAAGGATTCTATTCTAAAAGAAAAACCGATATTCTAACAAATTTTGACCCTCTTTACGAATATTGATTATATTCTAGGGAAATGAGCAATATAATCTATAAAAAGGATTCTATTCTAAAGAAAGGACCAAAGAATCTTTCCAAAGGATTCTATTCTGCAGAATGAATCAATAGAATCTTTCCAGAGGATTCCATTCTAAGGAAAGAACCTTCTGAATCGTTCTAAAAGGTGAAAGAATCTTGAAATGTTTAGTAAAGGTGTGTTTATTTTGTCATTAAGTGTGTTATGGGATAAATTAATACGCTACTTGGAAATCTCGCAAATCTCAGAGGGCTAACTATTCATGCTAGTCATAAATTATTAGAATCCTGAGTGAATTTTAAGCACATTTGTAAAAACAGTGTTAAGAGTAAAAAATGGCTTTCCTATATTTTTTACCTGTTTCCATTCTACAGGTTCATAAGCAAGTTGACCTTCAGACACAGGTGGTCTTAAAACTGTTAAAAACTGAAATTAAAACATTTGCTATCATGAATGTAATTTATATAATTATTTGTATAAAATAATATATTTATATAATGAATATAATTTGTATAATTATTTGTATAAAATAATATATTTATATAATGAATGTAATTTATATAATTATTTGTATAAAATAATATATTTATATAAGGAATGTAATTTATATAATTATTTGTATAAAATAATATATTTATATAACATTGTTTATTTAATTATTGTGACGGTTTGTTTTGGCAGTCAATTAGACCAACTGCATTCGGAGTTAGCAATTTGCTGTTTAACTCTCAAAATGGTGTTGACGAGATATCTCGTCCTCGAGACCTGACTAATTTTGCTAAAGACGAGATATCTCATCATTAAGGTATCACAGATTATTTTCTGATGACGAGATTACGATCTGGTCACGAGATATCTCGCCCTTCAAGATCTGGTCACTTTTGCTAATGACGAGATACCTCGTCGAGACAACCACCAGGAGGGTTAGAGTAAAGGCTGCCATCTGCTGAAAATTGTTGAAGGAATTCTATTGATTAGTTTCACCACAAGAGCGCTTTGGATCCATCTGCCATTGCCCAAAAGCATTTTTTGCACAGACTCAACGACTTAGTGTAATTTTTTTACACTAGGATAAGAAAGAAGACTGCAGTTATTATTTGATTATTATAAAATTTGCAGATTGTTTTCTACTAAAAAGTCTATGCATAAAGTTTGGTTCCAAAATATTAAGTTGTGTGTAATTACGTAAAAGTGGTCAAAATTGTGATAAATGAGCAAAAATTGATCGGTCCCATGCGCATTAATTTTCCAAGTATTGTCAAAATTTTAATTCACATAATGGTTTGTAGACATATAAATCAAATTAGCCCAACTTGGAAGAGTATCACTAAATTGTAGAGCAAAAAACTTCTCTACTCTAAAACACCTAAAATTTTACAATGAAAGGTTAAGCAACATTTTAAACCAAAATTTCAAAATTCGGAAGCATGATGAATTTCTCATTTACTTTTGGATATATACAACCAATTGCAAAGATTATTCCAAAAACTTTTCAAGGAAATCAATTGAAACCAGATGCGCAAGGAACATTTTGAAATCAGAAGAATGTCAAAAAACCACAATAACAGAAAAACGCGTTTTGTAGTAAGACTCTTACTATACTTACTTATCATATCTTTGATTTTGTTGTATATGCAACTCCGTCAAAAATGATCGTAATTGAAAATTCTTTCAGCTATCCACAGAATTTGATAGCAATTATTTTTTAACGCTAAAATAAACAATTATTTTTCGATCACTTTTGTGGATTTTGAAAGTCCATGTCCCTTTAAGCAATGTCGATTTTAATTAGGAAGATTAAAATTCTCATTAAGAAATAAATCGTACTACGATAGAGCATTTTAATTTCATGTTCACAAGTAGAAAGGATCATGTATTAACCCTTCTGGTGGTTAGTACTCTTGGAGTAATAGGAGTTTTGTCTTGACGACGTATCTTGTCATTAGCAAAACTGACCAAATCTTGATGGATAAGATATCTCGTCATTAGAAAAATTGACCAGATGTTGGACGATATATCTCGTTGAAAACACTTGTAGGATTAAGTCTTAAAAAGTTAATTGAATTGTAATTTAATGCAATTGTATGGAAGCAGGTAAAATGCTAGCTTACCTTATGCCTATTTATTGCAGCTATGTCTTTCAAATTTGTAGAGTTAGATACACCACCGTGAACTACAAATATTTTACTGTCAATCAAAGTGGCAAGAGGTAACCAAGCGTAGAGATCTTCTAAAGCTCGTAAAATTTTGGCAGCATACAGCTAGAAAAACAGAAGTTTCAATAACTTCAGTATGGTTCTACTAGATTTTCAGCCCCACTAACGTCTATCGAATTCTTCATAAGTTTATATTGATCACTGCTTGATTTATTAGAACTACTTTTCAAGTCGTAGTATCATGGAATTACTAAATTTCAAAATTTGTTTATTAAAGAAGCTGTGGAACTATCTACTCTTTATTTCCTATTTTTAATTAGTTTACTTTATTTCTAGTAAATTTGTAAGTAAATGAAAAGTTAGGATATATGATAAGAGGAATTTGATGTCAAAAGAAGCATCTTTAATAGGTGGAACATAAAACAAGTTCGATGCGATTGGCGTTAGTAAAACAATGTAAGTAAATAGAAAGCTAAGATGCAATAAGGGGAATTTGATGTCAAAAGAAGCATCTTAGAAACACGGATCACATAAAACAAGTTCAATGTGCTTAGTATTGATCAATCAAAAATATCAGTAAATAAAAGGCTAAAATAGGATAAGAGGAATATGATGGTCAAAAGGAGCATCTTTAATGTGCGGATCATAAAACAAGTTCAATGTACTTAGTGTTAGTAAATAAAAAAAATGTCGGTAAATAAAAGCTTAAGATACAATAAGTGAAATTTGATATCATGAGGAACATCTGTATTATGTCCCCTAGAACGGCGAAGTAATTTATGTTAATGAAATTAATGTAATTGACTGGACTGGACAAAAAGTTCCGGAGCACCCGCTGCGTAGCAGCTCATCGAAAACAGAAAAGTGACGAGGGTTACGGTGTTGACGGAGCACATGGGCCGAGGGCCCTCCATCTCCTGATCGGCATCCTTGATCTTGACAGAGCTGATTTTGGTGTTCCGAAGTTTGCTGAGTTGAACTAGGGACTTGGAGATGAGCTGGTTGTGAGGGGTGCTTTCGAGGTGGTGAACCATAAAGTACTGTGAACGAATGGACTGAAGACCTTGAGAGGAGGGAGGGTACAATGAATGAAATCGGAGACTAAGGGGTGATGGTAAAATTAAAAGGGAAAAGGTGATAAGTTAGAGTTATAAAGGGAAGTAAAATGAAATTAAATTTAGAATTAGCAACGGTACAGACCGAATTGGGACCACTAAGGGGTGGTGGAACCTGAGTTTGTTAGGGCATTGACTAACATGAAGAGCTTGTCGACAGGACTATTGCATTTCTGCATGTCCTGGACCAGACTCCTCATGTTGTCTACATTCTTAAAGATGAGTTTAATTTCATGAAAAAGATTCATGATTACGCTAAGGTCACTACTGGGGGGAATATTAGCGCTGGTCTGTACCGTTTGCTTATTTGGTTGGATCGGGTTTTCCCTTACGACTTGGGAGTTTGTATCGTTTTTGGGAGCGGTTAGAGCGGCTGCATAGCTAATTCCAGGTTGAGTTAGTTTTTTAGCAAAGGTTTTTGGTTTGGGGAAATTTGCGCAGCCACTGTAGTTGTTGCTGCGAGCAGTTTGCGCATTTATGTGGAAGTTTTTTATTCTTGCAGTCCGCGGTTTTATGTCCACAGATGACACATCTGGGGGCATTCGGCAGTTTTCGCTTGAGTGATTGAAATGTTGACAGTTGTAACCATTGGGGAATCCCTCTGTTATTTCTGTAACGTTCGATCTGAACAATCAAGCACATTATTTGCTGTAAATCGAAGATTTGCTTGGATTTCTCGCCGGGTGGCAGGTGGATCATGAATATAGGAAGCGGTTGTTTAGTCTTAAATCTTTTAAGTTGGTTGATTTTAGAAATTTTAAAACCAAGTTCGTTCAACTCGGTTTTAATGTCCTCGCAAGGGGTGTTAATTGGAAGTCCCTTTATTACTGCTTTGAGTGGTTTATCATCTTTTTTAGTTCTATAGAAATAGCTGATTTTGTTGCTATCAAGGGGTTTAGTTAGAAGGCGGTGATCGTCAGGGGAGTTCACCTGATAGTTTCCCAACTACCAGGATTCCTAGGGTTTGATTAAGAGATTTTAGGAAGATTTGAAAATCATTAGTTACAGGTACCATAACTGGTGGAATTTTATGCTCTTGAGCGGGGGACGGAATATCCTCTTCGTCGTTAGACAAATCACTCAGAATTGGTTTGAAGTTTCAATCGGGGGGAGAGTCGGGACTGTGACTTGTCTATTTGGCTTTTTTGCCGTTTTATTTAAAGTTTGAATCGAGCGCTTGTTCTTATTAGGCTTAACGTAGTCAGTTGGGGGGGGGGGGGTCTTCCTCTCTTCGATCTTCAGAGTAATAAGCTGCACAGTACCTTTAGGGAGTCTATTGCTCTCTGGTGTTCGTCGACTGCCGCTTGCACCCCCTTCTCCACCTCGGGCGGGGGTGGCGGTTTACGAGCCCTGTCTTTTGCCATCATGTCCAGCAATACGTCGACACCCTGCTCTTTACTTCGGATAAAGGCCAGGTGCTCATCCTTTTTGGCAACAAGTTTTTCATAGCATGCTGCCTCGATCCATGCTGATACTTCCGCAGGAGTCAGCATTGTAACGGCAGCTAGGGAAACGATCACTACGACAACGTGGGAAAATGAAAAGTCTTGTTGACTCAGGTGTCGAGAGGAAAAGCCCACACTCCATAACGACCACCCGAAAACATCTTAATGATTTCTTAACGACAGCCAGCCAGCAGGGGTCGGAAATAGCTGTGGTTTCAAAACAAAGGGCAGGCGCCTTTCTGTCGCTCTCTTCGACATTTCGAGACCAAGAAGATTGATATAAATGATGATGAGTTTCCGACAGGGTTTGATGGACCCTTTCAAGTCCGCCGAAGTCTGTCGTAAAAGTTGAGGGGAAAGACCAACGTGAGACAGCCAATCAAGAACGTGAGAAATCTTCAACACCCAATCCAGAACCGACTAAAAGGCGGACCCGAAACGGAAAGGAGGAGTCGATAAGCACCCAACATATAGAGTTTTTGGAGATATCATCAGAGAGAGATCACGAGAGGAGAGACGAGAGGAGAGACGGAGACAAAGGATCAGAGAGAGAGCTTGGAGAGGCGGTCAACAGAGACCGTTTTTGGAGCTTGGTGAATATCCGTTCACTGTTGTGCATTTATCCCACCTTGGGATCCTATACTCGCCGGAGTATTTTAGTGAGAAAGGCTCGACCGTAGCCGTAAAGGAGAACCCTCCTAGAGATCCGTGTAACTGTTCATCCTAGTAGTGATCCTGTCCAGAAAGACTGAGATTTCCTGCCTTGGAACTCTGTACTCACTCGAGTAATTTTGTGTTGAGAATAGGCTCACCCGTAGCCGTGCGTTAGACTTCCCCGAGCGAAATTGTGAGGCTCGCCAGCAGCCCTAAGCGCCTCGATAGAACTTTGGACCTTCCAAGGAACTAATATTAATGAACTTTACATTCATTTTCCGACTTTTTGTACAAATTGTAAAATAAACCAATTTAGTCCAGAATCGGATATTTTCAATGGTAACTAGTCTAGCTACCCGTGAATCAAGACGTTACAGACTAGTTAACTTTCTGGTGGCAGCGGAAGAGATCGACACCCAGTCGTGAAGAAGTAACAGAAGAGATCGACACCCAGTCGTGAAGAAGTAACAGAAGAGATCGACACCCAGTCGTAAAGCAGTAGCGGAAGCGATCGACACCCAGTCCTGAAGTAGCGGAACCGATTGACGCCCAGTCCTGAAGTAGCGGAATCGATTGACTTCGTTCGAGATCCAGTTCTGAAGGAGTATCGAACCGACCGACGCCCAGTCCTGAAGTAGCGGAACCGATTGACTTCGTTCGACATCCAGTTCTGAAGGAGCATCGAACCGACCGACATCCAGTCCCGGAGAAGTAGCGACTTCGTTCGACATCCAGTTCTGAAGGAGTATCGAACCGACCGACGCCCAGTCCTGAAGTAGCGGAACCGATTGACTTCGTTCGACATCCAGTTCTGAAGGAGCATCGAACCGACCGACATCCAGTCCCGGAGAAGTAGCGACTTCGTTCGACATCCAGTTCTGAAGGAGTATCGAACCGACCGACATCCAGTCCCGGAGAAGTAGCGACTTCGTTCGACATCCAGTCCCGGAGAAAAGGACGCCTGGTCCGAAATACAGTTACGGAAGACGCCGAGTCCCGAAAAAGAAATAGAAGACCAAGTTTTGTGTGGAAAGTGACCGACCAATAACCCTGATCTGAAGTAGATGAAAGTGACGAGATCCTGTGCAGCACGACAGCAGGTAAGGCTTGATTTTACTTTAGAGGCAAAAATTGTAGTAAATTAATGTGCTAGGAATTTAAAATTGTCTTAATGAAATTATATTGTATGTGTAATTGAGTGGTTGCAACATTTAGCAAAGTGCTTGATTTGAAAAATTTAAAAAACTATTGTGTTATCAATTCAGGAAGAACTTTCCTTTGAAATTAGAGTAAAAGTCATTTATTGAAATTAAGTACTGTTGTAATCTAAAAGTTATCGAAGTATTCTGTGTAGAGTTACGCTTAGTATATTTTGTGAAATTTGAGTTAAGATTGTTCTGAAATTTAAGGTACATTGTTTTATAGTGTTGCATTGTGTTTTAAGTATTGGTCACATATATTAGTATATTATTGTGTGTATAATTGTGTGTAAGGGACAGGAGAATTTTAAAATGGCATTTTTAGCAAGGCAACGTAAGGCAGATATGCAGAAACTTGCTTATGAGTTAGGTATCGACCTAGGACCTAATGATAGGGTGTTAGATATAACCACAAAGATATCAGAGCATCCACAATACGACGAAGAATGGGTGAAGGCTCAGTTGCAGGTTATAGTAGAGGAACGGGAGATAACTGATACTCAGGCTAGAGAGGAACGGGAGATGAGACAGGCTAGAGAGGAACGGGAGATAGCCGAGAGAAATGCTAGGGAGGCGGAAGAGCGAGAAGAGTGAATTCCAATGTTCGAGTTAGAAAAACTCAGAATTACGCAAGCTGCTGAAACAAATAGCTTAGGTTCGTCACAAACGGATAATTCTAAACCAACGAAAAACTTGAAATCCGTAATGCAAAAATTTGACCCAGAAAAAGGAGACATGGCCCTATTTCTCACCTTGTTTGAAAGACAGGCGAAAAAGATGGGAATAGATGAGGTTGATTGGGTGACTCACCTTCTTTACCTACTCCCGATGGATATCGCAGAAATTATCATGAGAGAGCCCCCTGAAAAATCAGAAGATTACGATCATGTTAAGAGTACCCTCCTAAATAGATTTAAATTAAATCCGGAAACATTCCGAACCAAATTTACACAGCATCAGAGACGATCAGGAGCGCCCTGGAAAGATCTAATATTTGAATTAAGGAGTTACTTAGAGGGATGGCTAGATGGAGTCGGAGTGCAGAGTTTTGAGGATAAGCCAAAACCTGACAACAGACCTGCAGTAGTGAGGAAATTTGAGCCAGAAAAGAGCGAACGCTCGAATTGGAGGAACCCAAATCCTAATGAGCAAAAGTGGAGGAAGCGAGAATTTGAACGGCGAACAGCGCCGGCGTGTTACATATGCCATTCGACGGATCATCTGAGACCGCAATGCCCTGAATTAAGGAGAAACCCGAATCACGAACGCGTGAATCATTTAAAAATGGAGGAGAATTTCGCACCTTCGTTTGCCCCTTATCTGAGTGAGGCTAAAGTTAATGGGATAAATACCGTGATATTGAGAGATAGTGGAACCAGTTTGGAAGTAGCTCCCAACCACTTAGTAAGACCAGATGATTACACCGGAGAAACAGTTTGGTTGAAACAGGCTCTGGAAAATCATTTCCGATGTTTACCGATAGCAACAATTAGTTTAGAAAGTGAAAAATTCGGCAAGATAATCACTAAAGCAGCGGTAGTGGATAAAACGGTAGAATTGAACCATTATCTCCTGGGAAACTCGACCCAAGAATTGCTCGAGGAGGCAAAGAAAAACCCACATTTAGTTAATGCTGTCGTTACGCGTAGTCAAAACAGGGGAAACAAAAGATCAGGGAGTTTGGAGAAACTCAAAACCCCCAACTGCGTTAGCGAAAAACCACCTCTTGAATCGAATAGCCAGGAGCGCGAGCTTCCCATTCATCTACCCCCTGCTGAAAAGCATACAATTGCGATTTTGAAAGTAACCCCCGAGGAGTTTTCCAACGCACAAAAGGAATGCTCTGAATTGAGTACGCTGTGGAAAAAAATGGAAGAAAAGCGAACTCAGGAATATAGGGTGGATAAAAATTTGTTGTTTAGGATAACCGCAGATCACCGAGGTGAGGAAAGGAAACAATTAGTCATTCCCGCAAGAATGAGGAATGAAATTCTAAGGTTATGCCACGAAGAAGTAGCCGCACATTTAGGCTCGACAAAAACCAAAGATAAACTATTGAGATATTATTTTTGGCCGAACTGCATTAAGGATGCTGAAGAATACGTAAGAACATGTGACCCGTGCCAGAGAGTGGAAAAACCAAGGGAAAAGAAGAAAGCCCCATTAAAATTAGTGCCGGTGATTAAAGAGATCTTCTCGAAAATTAATGTAGATACAGTAGGACCCCTTCCTTATTCAAGTAAGGATAATAGATACTTAGTAACTGCTATCTGCATGGCCTCAAAATATCCTGAAGCGATACCCGTTCGCGACATCAGTTCAGAATCAATAGTGGAGTCTCTCATGATTATATTTAGTAGATTGGGATTTCCCAGAGAAATACAGTGTGACTTAGGCACTTGTTTCACGAGCAATTTGACCACCACGTTTTTTGAAAAATTTGGCATTAAGGTTACACACAGCTCTGTAAGACACCCACAAAGTAACCCAGTAGAGAGGTGGCACAGATCCGTAAAAAGATTATTGAAAGTTTTGTGTTTGGAATCGGGATTAGATTGGGAGAAAAATCTACCCGCAGCTCTCTTAGCATTAAGAACGGTGACTCATGAGTCCACAAATTTTAGCCCCGCTGAACTCGTGCACGGAAAAAATCTTCGAAACCCCGAAACCTTACTTTTCGAACATTGGGTAGAACCGGAGAAGGAAGAAAATGTCGTGACTGAGTGCATTTTAGAATTAAATGGTTTGAAGCGTTGTCCTGAATTGGACTATGAACGAGTTTCAGACATACGAAACGAAGGGAAAACCTGGTACGATAAAGATGCCGTACGCAGAACTTTTAGAAAGGAAGCGATAGAGCTGATACCGGAGTATAAGCACGAATTCCATAGGCTAAAAGTAGAAATCACCGAGAAACCTGTACTTTATCCCCCAGACTATAGCAGGGAATTTATCTTGCCAACAGATGCATCTGAAAAAGGGATCGGGATTATCATAGCTCAATTAGGACTACACAAAAATGAACAGCCAATCTTGTTCTGGAGTCTAAAATTTTACTGTACAATAGTCCACAGAGCAGGGAAAGACAATAAGCACGCTGATTGCTTAAGTCATAAATAACATCTGACACTTCAAATGAAAATTTGATTGTAAATATTTAATAGTGTATAAATTGTGATCTATGTAAAATGTAAATACAAATGATGCTTGTGCTTGTAAATTATATAATTGAATAAGATTGTAAAATGTTGTAAGGTTAAAACCATTAGTTATAGCTGCCTCTGAAGTATTGTCAAGACCTCCTGTATGTCTAACCCCTTCCTTTTAGATTTTGTTCTCTAACACATCGCAAAATCTCTCTATGGGGGGAGGAATTCTGTAACGGCAGCTAGGGAAACGATCACCACGACAACGTGGGAAAATGAAAAGTCTTGTTGACTCAGGTGTCGAGAGGAAAAGCCCACACTCCATAACGACCACCCGAAAACATCTTAATGATTTCTTAACGACAGCCAGCCAGCAGGGGTCGGAAATCGCTGTGGTTTCAAAACAAAGGGCAGGCGCCTTTCTGTCGCTCTCTTCGACATTTCGAGACCAAGAAGATTGATATAAATGATGATGAGTTTCCGACAGGGTTTGATGGACCCTTTCAAGTCCGCCGAAGTCTGTCGTAAAAGTTGAGGGGAAAGACCAACGTGAGACAGCCAATCAAGAACGTGAGAAATCTTCAACACCCAATCCAGAACCGACTAAAAGGCGGACCCGAAACGGAAAGGAGGAGTCGATAAGCACCCAACATATAGAGTTTTTGGAGATATCATCAGAGAGAGATCACGAGAGGAGAGACGAGAGGAGAGACGGAGACAAAGGATCAGAGAGAGAGCTTGGAGAGGCGGTCAACAGAGACCGTTTTTGGAGCTTGGTGAATATCCGTTCACTGTTGTGCATCTATCCCACCTTGGGATCCTATACTCGCCGGAGTATTTTAGTGAGAAAGGCTCGACCGTAGCCGTAAAGGAGAACCCTCCTAGAGATCCGTGTAACTGTTCATCCTAGTAGTGATCCTGTCCAGAAAGACTGAGATTTCCTGCCTTGGAACTCTGTACTCACTCGAGTAATTTTGTGTTGAGAATAGGCTCACCCGTAGCCGTGCGTTAGACTTCCCCGAGCGAAATTGTGAGGCTCGCCAGCAGCCCTAAGCGCCTCGATAGAACTTTGGACCTTCCAAGGAACTAATATTAATGAACTTTACATTCATTTTCCGACTTTTTGTACAAATTGTAAAATAAACCAATTTAGTCCAGAATCGGATATTTTCAATGGTAACTAGTCTAGCTACCCGTGAATCAAGACGTTACAGCATCCTTCCTTTCGCAGCTGGGGTCCAGCTACCTTCCACTTCCATCGCGGTTGATGTGTCCATTCTGCAGGAGCAGGTCGAATGCACGTCCGCTTGATTCGGAGGTTAAAGAGGGAATGAACAGAAAAGTGAACGAGGGTTGCGTGTTCACGGAGCACATGGGCCGAAGGCCCTCCATCTCCTGGTCGGTCTCCTTGATCGTGACATAGCTGCTTTGTTGTCCAGAATTTTGCTGAGTATAACTAGGGACTTGGAGTTGAGCTGGTTATGAGGGGTGCTTCCGAGGTGGTGGGGCGTGTCAAAGGGACTGCCAACGAATAGACTGAAGACCTTGAGAGGAGGGAGGGTACATTGAAGGAAATCGGAGACTAAGGGGTGATTGTAAAATTAAAAGGGAGAAGGTTCAAGGGAAGGATTAAAATTTAGAAGTGGATCAGAGTTAAATTTAGAATATAGCAACGGTACAGACCGAAATGGGACCACTAAGGGGTGGTGGAACTTGAGTTTGTCAGGGCATTGACTAACATGAAGAGCTTGTCGACAGGACTATTGCATTTCTGCATGTCCTGGACCAGATTCCTCATGTTGTCTACATTCTTAAAGATGAGTTTAATTTCATGAAAAAGATTCATGGGTACAGCTGTAGTCTCTGCCGCGCGCGGTGGCAACGCGTTTTTTTTGGCGCACTTTTTTATGTCGCCACGGAAATCTTCCAACATTGAATATATACTGCATACGTACGGATGAATTATGTAAATCTGAATTAAACAACATTTTGACTAGAAAAACACTGCAAATATTGATTAAATATTTGGACTTTTGGCGTAGTTATAAGCGACTCATGCCGGTGAGGGTAACCCTAACTGAAAAAGTCATATCCCCGTTAACATTTATCGCAAGAAACTTTAGATTTAATTAATCCCGATTCCTTTAAAAAAGTTAAAAAAAGCTCTTTATCGCGACACAACTCGTAACAAAAAAAACAATTAACTACTCCCTCAGTCCCGTAAGTTAGCCTAAAAACAGGTTAACCCTAACCAGGAGAAAATTCGAGAAAAAAATGGGTTACCATCACCCGGCATGCCTAAAAACAGGTTAACCCTAACCAGGAGAAAATTCGAGAAAAAAATGGGTTACCATCACCCGGCATGAGTCACTTATAACTACGCCAAAAGCCGCGCCAAGAGTCGTTGCCACCGCGCGCGGCAGAGACTACAGCTGTACCCAATCTTATTCCTGTTCTTTGATTTCTAAAAAGGTACAGCTGTAGTCTCTGCCGCGCGCGGTGGCAACGCGTTTTTTTGGTGCCGTGTTTGGCGCACTTTTTATGTCGCCACGGAAATCTTCCAACATCGAATATATACTGCATACGTATGGATGAAATATGTAAATCTGAATGAAACAACATTTGAATAAAAAAACACTGCAAATATGGATGAAATGTATGGAATTTTGGCGTAGTTATAAGCGACTCATGCCGGTGAGGGTAACCCATTTGTTCTCGGATTTCCAACAGTGAATCGATATCATTCTCCACATATGAATGAAATGAATAAAAAAAATGTACATTAGTAGAATATAAGTTATTCTAATATTTTAACAGATTTCACTGTAAATGAGAACTGGACGCCGGCAAGGTTGCCATAAAAATAGGTTAACCCTAACCAGGAGAAAATTCGAGAAAAAAATGGGTTACCATCAGCCTGCATGAATCGCTTATAACTACGCCAAAAGCCGCGCCAAAACGCGTTGCCACCGCGCGCGGCAGAGACTACAGCTGTACCCGCTGGTCTGTGCCGTTTGCTTATTTGGTTGGATCGGGTTTTCCCTTACGTCTTGGGAGTTTGTATCGTAACAGAAAAGTGTCAGAAGTTAGAGTGCTTAAACTATATATAGGTTGGATGGGCTGGAAATCTTAAAGTTCAGCGGAGCCAATGAGAATGAAGAGAATGCACCACGCGACACGAGGCGGAGAAGACCCCTCCTCGAGTCACGTGGTGGGGATTGAGAGTTCTCATTGGAGATCGAGTGCTTAGTACCGCTGCTATTCTTGCGAAGGCAAGTTACAATTTAAAGAAAGTTTAGGGGGCACAGAAAAGTGTAAAGGTAGAAGGAAAAAATTAAAATTTGACAGATAGACCTGTGGGATAATTAGGGGTCCAGTCGAGTCCTTAAACCAAGCTTAAAGGTGTCATAACGCGGTGTAAATATTAAGTTGTTGGGGTGGAATTAATGGAATTGAAGTCGTAAACATCAGGATCCAAGCGAAAAACTCCGCATCGGCGTTTGGGCCTTTGCGGAAAGGTGTGAAACTGTTGGTGCAGAATGGCTCTAGGCCTTTTCTGCGAGCTTGCAACAGTTGGGTCATAAGGTGGGTGTGACCTGAGTGCTTCGTTTGGAACCTGAGGTAGTTTTTCGAAGAACTTAGCCGAAAGTTGCTGCAGAAATTCAGCAATGAGTTTAATTTTGAGGTCCGAATGGATGACTTCATTCCTAACAAAATAAGGAACGTTCGCGATCGTACGTAATATACGATTTTGGAAGATCTGCAGTTTTTTCATGTTATTTGCACAAGTAGATCCCCAGACTTGAGACCCATATGTGACGGTCGGCCGAATGATGGCTTTGTAGAGAAGAATTTTGTTCTCAAGAGAGAGCTTACTCTTGCGAGCTAAGAGCTGATATAATTTGATTCGGGCGATAGCACCGTTACGCAGGGCGTTAGAAATGTGCTCCGTCCATGTTAATCTTGGATCTAGGATAAGTCCTAAATATTTATACCTGCGAACCCAATAGACAGGTGTGCCAAAAAGCGAAATAGGGGGGATATCCAAATATTTTGGGTTACCAAGGTTAATATTAAAACCATAATTTAGTCGGGATTAATGTAATTGAAACTACAAAAGACGTATTTGAGAGATATTATATAAATAACTTTAAAAGAATTCAAGCTACATACAGTCTAATTTTTACGGGAATATAATTAAAAAAAGAACCAAGCATAAATCAAAAATGAGAACATTTACATTATCAAAATGCATACAAGAACGTTGAATTGATATTACTAAATTCTCACCTTATATTTAAGCATGATTTCCTTCAAGAATCCATATCTGTAAAATTAAAAACTAATGTATGAGAATTTCTAAGTCATAAGTATTTATTGCTTCCAATTATTTCAGAGAAAATATTAATAGTTTATTGGCTATACGGAACCTTATGTGGATGTATGGTCGGACTAAGAAAGTTGACCAATTTGACTGTTACACATCCATAACAGTTTGATAAAGGATAATTTACTGACTAAACAATAACAAAGAAACTTACCTTTGTTTAGTTTCTCAAAATAATTTTTAAACGATTTCTATCATAATTTTAGCTGAAAACTTTCAGGTTACATTTGAGTCTAATTATCTAAAAACAGGAGAAAATTTAAATTAAGCAGATTGCATAGAATCCTTTGGAATAATTCTACTGTTCTTTTCCTTGTTAATGAATCCTTTGGAAAGATTTTGTTGGTCCTTTCCTTAGAATTGAATCCTTTGGAATTAATTTATGTTCCTTTCCTTGAAAGTGAATCATTGGAATGAATATATTAGTTATTTTCTTAGAATAAAGGATATTTTAGTAAGATCCCATTGGTCCTTTCCTTAGAACAGTCCTTTGGAATCATTCTACTGCCATTTTCCTTAGAAATGAATGATTTGGAAGGATTCTGTTGGTCCTTTCCTTAAAATAGGATCCTCGGAATTATTTTGCTGTTGCTTTCCTTGGAAGAAAATCCTTTGCAAATATTCTATTAATATCATTCCTTAGAATAGGATACTTTAGTAAGATTCCATTGGTCCTTTCCTTTGAATACAATCCTTTAGAATGATTTTGCTTCTCATTTCCTTGGAAGCGAATCCTTTAAAAATATTTCATTAGTTCTTTCTATTAGTTTCTTAGTGGATACTTTAGTAAGATTCCATTTGTCCTTTCAATTGTATACGTTAATTCAACTACCTACCATGATCTATTTTCGTCTTTTCTAAGTTCAAAATGTCTAAAATATTAGTAATTTTCGCGCTATTTACTTGCTACGGCAGTCAAATGTTCTTTGAGTTTGTAATTAATCTCTTTACCTACCTTATCAACTAAAAATAAGCGGAAATAATGCACATTTTACGTATTGGACTTTTACATAAAAAGGCGAGTAGAGTAAATAAAAATTGTAAAGCTGAATATCTACAAATAAAAATGTTCTTAAATAATGGTACAATCATTGAAACCTTTCACCAATTCTTTTAGAAATGTTATTTGATTTGAGTACATTTTGAAAAGGGCCTTTATACAGATTTAGAGTCGACATTCGGAAAGATACTGTACAAATAAAGATACGACGCTGTAAAACTGTTTACCCCTTGCAATGTACTTTATTAGCAGGAAAAGACTCTTAATTCGGATTAAATGTTAGCAGAAACATTCAGAAAATAACTTCGAAGCGATCTATCTCATCATGTTTTACTTGTATGAAGAAGATAACTACGTGTTTTGCTTGTATGAAGAAGATATCTACTGTTTTATTTGTATGAAGATATCTACGTGTTTTGCTTGTATGTAGAAGATATCTACGTGTTTTGCTTGTATGAAGGAGATATCTACTGTTTTATTTGTATGAAGAAGATATCCACGTGTTTTGCTTGCATGAAGAATATATCTACGTGTTTTACCTGTATGAAGAAAGTATCTACGTGTTTTATGTATGTACGTGTATTTCATTTGTACCATTAACGTACCTACGTGTGTTTTACTTATATTATCAACAAAACTTCGATTTAAGCTGATTAGAGTGGTTTCAACGTGTATTAATAATTTGAGAAATAACTGTTATTCTCGACAGGGTTAGGGTTTAACCAGCCGGTCCACTAAAAACACTTCTGAGAAAGATAAATGAAATATTTTGATTTCAAACTCGGAGACCTGATACGGCTTCTCAAATATTCTTATCAGGGCCGTAGACCAGACACCGCCCTCAGAGTAGGTTTAACCATCTCGAATTCATGGAAATGATTCTATTGGCCCATTCTGTAGAATAGAATCCTTTGGAAAGATTCTATTGCTCATTTCCTTAGATTAGAATCATTTTGGAAGGATTCTATAGGTCCTTCCTTTCGAATAAATTCTTTAAAACGATTATATTGAACCATTCTGTAAAATAGAATCACTTGGAAAGATTATATTGTTCTTTTCCTAATAATAGAAGGGGCCGTCGTGGCTCAGTGGGTATACCCACTGCGCTAGCAACCTTCGAGTTGTAGGCGGTACAGGTTCGATTCCTATCAGGTGCATTTCTTCTTGGGTGTATTTCTCTCTTCTGTGTCAGTAAAACTTTCATTGTGTCTATTACTTGATATTGTATGTCTTGTGTGTGGCGTAACATGGCCAAATATGGCCCTTGCGCCATAAAACTCAAATCAACAACAACTTAATAGAATTTTTCGAAAGGTTCTATTTCTGATTTCCTTATAATAGAATCCTTCGGAAAGATTCTGTTGATCAAGAAGTTCAAAATTGGTTAGAAGTCATGCAAAGACTGCAGGTTGCAAGGTAATTAACCCTTAAAAGAGTTAAGCATTTATTTTTAAAACATTGGGCCTATTTCGAGGGGTGCCTGGGACTTTCTCCTCTCCCTGAAATACGTGCCCGAATGTGGCTACAAATTGAGGGACGAACCGGTTGGCTGGTTTTTCAATGGCGCCAAGGCCAGATGCGCCAAACAGCTGCGCCAAGCATGAAACACAAAACAATCAGACAATTAAATGACCAGTGTGTGAATTAATGTGTTGATTCCATGAAATTAAAGTGATATATCTGGCATAACATGTTTTTCTTCTGCTATTGCATACAATGACGTATGGTAATTAATTAACGTCGCACTGAAGCAGCACGAAGGGCTATTGGTGACGGTCCGGGATCAAACCCGAAGGGAAATATCCGAGGACAACACCTCGTAATTTTGAGCCATGGTCAGATGACGAGGCAACACCTGAGTTGACACCTTACCCTCCAAAATTCCACACCACGCTACCGTGAGGACATTTAAGACCACGACAGATTTAACGTGCTAAAGCCCCCCCCCCCGTTCACGACGGTCTTTGGTTAGATAGTTTCCAACTCGCAATCAAATAGATCATGGAGATTTATTCATTATTTTCTCGTCAACGAGCTTTGAACAATCAATTTAAAAAATTCGAGTATGATTAATCTATATTTTGAAAATTGGATCTGCAAAAAACATTTTTGAATAGCATTTGAAAATTGTATTTGATAAATTTTTTTCTATGAAAAACTGAAAATTGAATGTGAAACATAATATTTTGGATATCAGTTTGATAAAAGTATATTTTGAAAACACTATAAAAGTCTGAATTGGATGAAAACATATTTTGCAAAGAAATGAATTTGATAAAAATATTTCTTTTCAATATCTTAAAATATTTTATAGTTTTAAATACTTTTCTTTGCTTAGAGTAGAATCCTTTGGAAATATTCTATTGTTCCTTTACTTAGAATAGAATCCTTTGGAAATATCATATTACTCCTTTCCGTCCAATGGAATCCTTTGAAAAGATTTACTGTTCCTTTCCAAAGAATAAAATACTTTGGAATGATTGTATTCCTCTTTTCCTTAGAATAGAATATTCTGAGAAGGATTCTATTGCTCCTTTCCTTAGAATAGAATCCTTTAAAAATATTCTATTGCTCCTTTCGGTCTAATGGAATCCTTTAGAAGGATTCATTGCTCCTTTCCTTAGAATAGAATCCTTTAAATATATTCTATTGCTCCTTTCGGTCTAATGGAATCCTTTAGAAGGATTCATTGCTCCTTTTCAAGGAATAAAATCCTTTGGAATGATCCTATTCCATTTTTCCTTAGAATAGAATCCGTTTAAAGATTCTATCGTTCCTTTCCTTAGAATAGAATCCTTTGAAAGATTCTAGTGTTCCTTTCCTTCGAATGGAATCCTTCGAGAAGATTCCATTTCTCAAGGAGGTCAAAATTGGTTAGAAATCATGGGAGAAGACTGCAGGTTGCAAGGTGGAATTATGCGTCTGAACCCCTCAGAGGGCTAAGAAAGGGAACACTCTGAATTTAAAGCACGTTCAGCAAATATTTGCCCCGCCATTATCATAATACTCTAATCCTAAAATCGATACCTTTTCTCACGTTTATCTTTTACGATTCAAAACCATAAAAAGGAAACATGCCATTAACTCATGTAACATATTGAGGCTCTAACCTCCAGCAACACACGCAAAAGGGAACTTTTCAGTGCTCAAGACCTCAAGAGTCCGATAGAATTATATTTTTTATGTCCTGACACAGATTTCCCTCGAAAATGTGACGATAAAAAAATAAGGGAGTCAAAAATAATTCGCATGACCAACAAGTGTTAGACACTGGAATCACGTGATTCCTGTGGGACTTCGGACTATGTCCGTATCTGTCTCGGGGGAGTTCCTGAGGCCATTCGGGCCGCGGGCATTTAATTTATTTATTCCGAGCACATTTTAGCGATCGAAAGAAATGGTGAGCTATTTATACGGACCGCGGAGACGTGATCTATCAAACGGAATGCACGAAGTGGAGACCTTAATTTACATGTGGTTTTGCGGGGAGTGTTTACAAATTTTAGATTTCCGTTTCTTGTATTCAGGGGAAAATGAATTCATTGTAATCTTTTGGGCTCGGATGTTGACCTAAAACTTTTTATTTAACCCTCTGAGGGGGTCACACGCATGATTCGACCTAGCAGCCTGCAGTCTTCCCTGCACGATTTCTAATCAATTTTGACCTTCGTGAGATATAAAATCTTCTCAAAGGATTCCATCCTAAGGAAAGGAACAATATAATTTTTTTCAAAATATTCTATTCTAGAGCAGTGAGAATCTTTCAAAGGGATTCTTTTCTAATGAAAGAAGCAGTGGTATCTTTCCAACAGATTATATTCTAATAAAAGGAGCAATAGTATATTTCCAAAGGATTCTATTCCAATAAAAGAAGCAATATAATATTTCCAAAGGTTTATTTTCTAATGAAAGAAACAATAGAATATTTCCAAAGAATTAATTTTTAATGAAAGAAGCAATAGAATCTTTTCAAAGGATTGTATTCTAATGAAAAGAGCAATAGAATATTTCCAAAGGACTCTATAAGGAAATGAACAATGTTTCCAAAAGACTATATTCTAATAAAAGAAGCAATAGAATCTTTCCAGAGGATTATTTTCTAATGAAAGAAGCAATAGAATCTTCCCAAAGGATTCTATTCTAATGAAAGAAGCAATAAAATCTCTCCATAGCATTATATTCTAATGTAAAGAGAGCAATATAATATTTCCAAAGGATTCTATTATAAGAAGCCTTCAGGGTCACATCTTCTTTAGGTGTGTATGGGTTTCACGGACCCGATGTATTTTAGTGATCTTTTCCCTTCCTAAAGGGTTTACTGTCTTTAGTAAACGCGGGAGACACATTACCGGGATACCCAAGCGATCTTTTTCAGCACTATTCGTTCTACTGGTCGCTCCACTCAATCCCTTTTTCCCTCTTTACGACATTTTTTATGTGACATTGTCTTGTATTTGGCGCAGCTTGACTCCTGCTCCAAAGGAATCTAATTCTAAGAAAAGGAGGAATAGAATCTTTCCAAAGGATTCTATTCCAAGGAAAGGCTCAATAGAATCCTTCGAAAGGATTCTATTCCAAGGAAAGGCTCAATATAATCTTTCTAAAAGTTTAAAGAATCCATGGATTCTTTTAGTAAAGATTATTACTCATTTTATCGTAATAGAATCTTTTGGAAAGATTATTGATCATTTCTTTGTAATAGCATCATTTGGAAAAATTCTATTGATCATTTCCTTGTAACAGAATCTTTTGGAAAGACTGTTGCTCATTTATTGTAATAAAATCCTTTGGAAAGATTATATTGCCTATTTCCTTGTAATAGAATCCTTTGGAAATATTATATTTCGCATTTCTTTAGAAAAGAATAGAAACTTTGGGAATATCCTATTGGTCAAGGAGGTCAAAATTGCTTAGAAGTCATGCAGGGAACACTGCAAGTTGCAAGGTGGAATTACGCTTGTGAACCCTTCAGAGGTTTCAGATGGACAACTATCTTCTGCATGTGCGAGTTGTCAAGGACGTTTGTGGAGCAGCAAAAAGACAAAATCGCAATTTTTAATCCCTTATAAATTTTTTGATACTCCTTAAATCCTATAAAAATTAACGTACTTAAATATGATATAAATTTAAATGGTGGTTAGTTAGTAGGGGTTTATGTTCAAAGGCCATATTTGGCCAAACTGCGCAAACACACGACAGACAACTTCAAGTAATGGTCATATACACACAAAGAAAGTTTTACTGATATAGAAGAGAGAAATACCACAGGGAGGAATCGAATCTGTGGCGTCTACAATTTGAAAGTTGCAGTGGGCTAACCCACTTAACCATAGCGGCCCCATACTTGAGGTGAATGCGAAACTCGTCACTTATTGAATCATTCATTTCCAAAATGGAATAACTCGAATTTTTGGAATTTCGTTAATTGGTGGTTTTGCGTTCCATAAGCCATGATTCTAATTGCTGAGGGGCATATATTTCTCAGATTACCTTTACCCGATATGATTCTCTGTCGCTTATGAATCTTCTATCAGATTGAATCTTGGCTTTTCTTTCGTGTGGTCCACTTATGTGAGGTTTTGGTTTTGCCTTGAAACCAAACCAATAGCAGAATCCTTATTGCAACAACGGATTCACATTTGTGAATATTCAATGTGCATGTCAATCTACGAATCCGTGGTCACAATACAGAATTTTGTCTTTAGGTTTCAAGAGGCAAAATTAAATCTCCACTTGTGGACCTCCGGGACCGGTAGGTATTTAAATTAACGTCGCAGTGGAGCAACACGACGAGCTATTGGCGACGGTCCGAGATCAAACCAGAAGGGAGAGATCCGAGGACAACAACATGCAAATGGAACTCTGGGAAGAGGTTGAAAATGAAAAACTTTTTTATATTTGAACGAAAAAAAATCGGCTGATAGTATGGATTTCTATTTAGTTAAGACAATAAGTAGGTAGTTAATTAACGTCGCACTGGAGCAACACAATGGGCTGTTGATGACGGTCCGGGATCAATCTCTAAGGGAAAGATCTAGGACAACGTCTCGTCATTTTTAACCAAGGTCAGATGACAAGGACAACATCTGAGCTGGCACCCCACTCTCCAAACTTCCACGCCATGCCAACGTGAGGACGTTTGAGGTCACGACAGGTTTAACGTGCACCATCCCCCGTGTACATGACGATCTTTGGCTGGACCGAGTTTCAAACTCGCAACCCTCCGGTTGCTAATCCGTTGCTCTTCCAACTGGGCAACCGACCCACCCTAGTGTCGTGAGATTTGCGAGTATTGCTTTTATTCCACTAGACACACTTAAATACTAAATTCTCACATATTTCTAAAGAATCTCCATGGATTCTTTCAATCTTTAGAAGAATTATATAGATCCTTTCCATAGAATAAAATCCTTTGGAAAGGTAATATCGATCCTTTCTTTGGAATAGAATTCTTGGAACGATTCTATTGACCCATGCTCTGTAAAATAGAATCATTTGGAAAGCTTTTATTGGTCTTTTCCTTAGACTAGAATCCTTTGGAAATATTTTATTGCTCCTTTTCTTAGACTTGAATCCTTTGGAAGTATTCTACTGTTTTTTGCTATTAATAGAATTCCTTGGAAATATCCTATCGGTCCTTTCCTTAGACTAGAATTCCTTTGAAAGATTATATTGCTCCGTTATTTATAAAAGAATGCCTTGGAATGATTCTATTGCTCCTTCCCTTAGAATAGAATTATTTGGAAAGATTCTATTGGTCAAGGTCAAAATTGATTAGAAGTCATGCGGGTGTCAATGTGACTTGATCTAGCACATGCTAGACCAATTTCATGAAACCACTCATCTTTAAAAAGTCCAAAACCATCAAAGGATTCTCAAAGAGTTCATGAGAATCCGAACGTACACACGAAAGCATGCGAACCGGAGAAGCCTGTGAGTTCAAGCATTTAGGATAAACAGGAAACATTTTATTTCCATTTTGAAATGTGAGTGTTAGTATGGATACTTCTGTGAATCTCGACAAGACCGTATTTGATTTTCAATCGCATAACACCTCTGAAATCTGGGCTTGTTTCCCTATGCTATTCCTGAGTAGGGGAGTTCTCCATATAAAATTTCTGCTGATCTTGGACTTTGTTAAATTTCCTGGGACGTTAATTGGTTCAATGGCGTTAAGGTCTCAAGGGAACCTTCCTTAGATTTCTTTTGATGTTATCGGGTTGATGTAAAAGTTCGTCCCGTTTCTTGACAAAAATTGAAAACTTTTATTTACCATTAAAAATGACATTTAATCAATATAGTATGCGCCGTTCTGTTCGATGACCTTTCTCCATCTCTTCGGTAGCTGCTTAATCCCACGCTCAAAGGAGTTCTGAGGTTTCTGGCTAAAGAACTGATCCAGGTGACAAAACTTTCTGAACCACTTTCGGCACTTGGAATCGTCAGCGGCACTCTTTACAGTACACAACACATACCTTCTTTTGCGTTGGAAAGCATTCTTGCCTTTTCGGAAATGAAAAAGCATATGTCGAAAATGCTCCTTATTTCAGACATTTTTAATGCTTAAAATTTAAAAAATACAACCCAATAACACAATTTTTCCCAGGTACTCGCTGAAATTCCTTCTTTCAAACAACATCAAAACTTTACCCGTGTGAAGTAGATAACACTTCGGTTTTGCGATGTAATGCCATCTAGCAACAAAAACGGGACCAAACTTTTGCATCAACCTAATAATATGAGAAAGGATTAATTGAAAGTGGATATCAGCAAATTTCGACATACTTTTGAGCTTAGCCAGAAGTAATTTAAGAAGGTACTAAGACGATATAAAAAAGAAGGCTTCAAAAAATCTAGTCCCAAGCATTATGTCGGTGTATTAAATTGCTATTGCTCTGAGAATAGGTAACCATGCATCATCGAAAAACGAAACATCTTTACGAACAGTTGACGGAGTTTGCGAGTAAGAATTATTAGGTTGGAGTGAAGTCATTTTGTCGTGTCGTGATCGGTGGTATAGTTCGTTAATATCGAAGAAATGCACAGAAATAGTAAAAACACGTTTTATTTAGCTTGGACGAAACAAAACGTAACAAAACACATAATAATGAAATATTTTCAGAAATACAATCAGTTCACTCAACGCCAAGTCTAAACGAGGCCTCAAGCGTAAAGGTTTCGTACTCTCAAAATGTTTTTCAATTTTAGTTAACTGGGTTAAGTTAACGCCATGTCACCACGAGACCACCCTAGGCGTAAAGGTTTCGTACTTTTAAAGTGCGTTTTTCAATTTTGGTTAACAAGGTTAAGTTAACGCCATGTCTCCAGGAAACCTCCTAGGCATATAGGTTTCATACTCTCAAAGTACGTTTTTCAATTTTAGTTAACTAAGTTAAGACAATGCCAAGTCTCCACGAGACGTCCTCAAGTGTAAAGGTTTCGTACTCTCAAAATATGTTTTTCAATTTTAGTTAACAGGGTTAAGTTAGTCTTCAAGTCTTCCATGTCTTCAAGAGACATCCCCCGGCGTAAAGGTTTAGTACTTTCAAAATACGCTTTTCAATTTTGGTTAACAAGGTTAAGTCAACGCCAAGTCTAAACGAGACCTCTTCAAGTGTAAATGTTTCGAACTATCAAAGTGAGTATTTTAATTTTAGTTAACAAGGTTAAGTTAATGCTGTTAAGTTAATGCTGGAGACCTCCCTAGGCCTAGAGGTTTCGTACTCTCAAAGTACATTGTTCAATTTTGGTTAACAAGGTTAAGTCAACTGTAAGTCTAAACGAGACTTCCTCAAGCGTAAAGGTTTCATACTCTCAAAGTACGCAAATTTTAGTTAACAAGGTTAGGTTAACGCCATGTCTCCACGAGACCTCCGAAGGGGTCCAACTTTTGTACTATATAAGTACCTTATGAACCCTTTTCACTCGACTGTGTCATGCCGCTCCATTCTCTTAGATTTCATTTGAGGTTTCTCCTGCGTATTTCAATCTGAATTCACTGTTATAAACTTGGATCTGGCTACCTCAGTTCTTCAGTCGTAAAGAGAAATATCTGGATCTTGACAGACAGTCGGGTCTCAATGCAGCACTTCTAGAACTGTCAGAGACACAAGTATTGAAATACTGATTAAGCTAGAAGTATGAGGATAATTTTGAACAAAATTTGAGGATATCCACTTTCAACGGATCCTTTCTCTTATTAACATTACGGGAAATGACATAGCGGACGGGCTGTCAAAATAAGGTTCATCAGAGACTAATGTTATTGAATGAATTAACGTCCCAGGAAATTTTCACCAAGTCAAAAATACACAGTAATATATGTAGGACTCATATTTGGCATGAGTCCTACGTATATTACTGTGCACTCTACTCGTGTTTGGTATAAGGGAACTTTCCCAGGCTATGCGTGGGGCCGCGGTAGCCCAGTTGGAAGAGCAACAAATTAGCACCGGAGGGTTGCGAATTCGAAACTCGGTTCAGCCAATGACCGTTGCGAACACGGGGGCTGGTGCTCATTAAATCTGTCGTGCCCTCAAATGTCCTCACGTTGGCGTGGTGTGAAAGTTTGGAGAGTGGAGTGCTCCCGGACCGTCGCCAATATCCGGTTGTGTTGCTCTAGTGCGACGTTGATTAACTACCAGGCTACCTTCCCAGGCTATGATTACCATCTGATTGTAAGATTTATCATCTGATAGTAGTAGACTTTGGCGATTTCACCACTTTTGTTGCCATTTGCTTTTGTTGTATAGAAATGTGGATTCACACACCTACCTGTCATAAGATGTTACATTGCAAAACGAGGCGATACAATGGCAAATCAGCCAACCAAGCCAATTTTTCAGAGCCGTTATGTGACAACTAGTCGACATGGTGGTCTCACTTTCTGAAGCTCTCTCAATAGCAATGCTCAGTCTACTTATATTTCACGTCTATGGGTCAACATGGGTTTCGTCCACATGTTAGTACCCTAGATGCTTTAGGAGGGACAGGTACAATTCCTGTATCTTACCATATGAGTATTTATTTCCTGTGCGTTAGTAAGTCTTCAGGATAGATTCCACACCGTCGCCAATACCCCATTGCTATTGGCGACCAATAGCTATAGTATGACGTAAATTCAAGCACCTTCCTACGCCTTCTATTTTTGTTACATTTTTTGTGGTTGACAATTATTTGACGACGCTTATAAGCAGATCATTGAAATCAAGCACGCAAGTCGGAATGTGTCGACTCATTCAGTATTTCTACTAAATTAATGTTTCTTTTAATGCTTACGTGTTGTATCCTTTATTGAAACTACCTCTTAAAATGTAGATAAGACGCATTATAATGCGTTGCTAAAATATTATCTTGATTTCTGATTCTAAGAGTGATGAAGGAGGGAATAGTTATAAAACAGCATCTTTTTTAACTTGGGATTTGCATTTTGACTTCGTACAGAAACATCTACACAATTTTATTCATAAAGTTTTCCGTCCCTGAGTGTAAGATACGAATTTCATAGCACTATTACTGGTGCCGTAAGGCTCAGTAGTCTCACTGCGCTAGCAACCTTCGAGTTGTAGGCGGCGCAGGTTCGATTCCTGTCAGGTGCATTCCTCCCTGGGTGTATTTCTTTCTTCTGTGTCAGTAAAACTTTCATTGTGTGTGTCTATTACTTGATATTGTTTGTCTTGTGTCTGGCGCAGCATGGCCAAATATGGCCCTTGCGCCATAAAACTCCCAATATCAACCAACCAGCACTATAACTAAAATGACAACATATCTGATCATTACAGACCTAACACAAACTAAACCGGGAAAATATTAAGTTGTAGAAAATTTAAGATTGTCAAAGGAATATCTTTTCACTATCATTTGTGTACATAATACATATCGTCGGCTTACAAGTGAAACACACTAATTCAAAAAACGGTTCAAAGAAAGTATTTAGTTGTAGAAATTTACGACTTTCAAAAGAATAACAGTCCAGGATCATTTGTGTACATAATACATGTCGTAGGCTTGCAAGTGAAATAGTCAAAAACGGTTCTTAGAATCAGCATCAAATCAACAAATCCAGCATCATTTCTGTACATATCATCGGCTTGCACTAAATCAAAAAAGTTATGAGAAAAGGAAAAATTATATTCCCTATGGTTTACTCACTAAGTGCGTTTCTCAAGAACAAATTTAACCATAATGCAAATAAAAAAATGACTTATTGGACTTCACCAGTCTACTGATCACCACATTCTGGTCTTGAAAATATAAAAAACTCACATAAATTTTTTTGACTTAGTGTGTTTTACTCGTAAACAGGCAATATGGAATCGGCGCCTGTTCACGTCGATTTCGAACCTACTCATCATCATGCGAAAGTTGAACGCTAAATAAGACGACGTGACTTGAGGTATTGATAAACTTTGCATAGGACGCTAAAAACAATAAAAACAATAGTTTACGCACTCAGATCAGTCTTGAAGAGTCTAATTTTACAGCCATAGACAACAACAAGATGCCGTTTGTAAGCCAGCACCGATTCGATCCCTGTTAGAGACGGCCGAGACTTTGCGTGCCTGACTCAGACATATTAGGAGAAAATAAGGGTTGTGGAAAGACTCAGAATGCTAATGAAGCAAGTGCCTAATGTGGCTACTAGAAAATAAGGACTGGTCTTGTATCAAGGGAATAGAGTTGAGATAACGCCCTGCTCTGTGAAAATACTGGGCAATATTATTAATTTACTACACGGCAGTGTAGACTGAATGCATTTAGGGAAGTATATGTAAACTTAATAAGGAAGAGTTCATGTAGCATAGGTCATCCATTTTCGCTTGACACAAAAACTATCTGTAAGTTTTTGGTACAAAGAAATGGTGAAGGTAATTATCAATGCACAGCTACGGAAAAATTCCCTCTTCATTTGCACGTTGTTCATAACAGAGCATTCAAATGTGTCGTTCAATAGAGAATAACATATCCTATAAATTCATGGGAATAGAGTTGATATAACGCCCTGAAAGTATATGTTAACTTAATAAGGAAGAGTTCATGAAGCATAGTTCATCCATTTTCGCTTGACACAATAACTATTCGTACGTTTTTGCTACCAAGAAATGGTAAAGGTAATTATCAATGTACAAAACTACGGGGAAAGTTTTTACGTGAGTACAACTCGTTAGCACATAGTATCTATTTGAATGTAATAAATGAAAGATTAATTCAGTAGTCAACTCAGAGTTTATCGAAAGCTGACGAGTTGTTCTTCCGCGTAGACTACGTTCGATGTATTTCTGCTTGGCTTTTCGACAAGTATATGCCGACATTGTGAAACTAAAAGAAATTCAACTCTGATACAAAGCTTCACAACCAACACTGTATTAAATTTCATTTCTAATGATTTAAATCGACAGACCACGACGTTAGCATTCGTTTGAGACCCATTACGACATCGTAGCGTTGAATCGTAGCATCGTCAAAAGTGAGCTGTAGTAACATTATTCTAGAAAAACATTTAAACTCGCGTTTCGTTTTGTGACTTACTTGTATCCTGATGATGGTGGATGTCTTGCTTTACTGAAATTCCCATTGATGTTCTTTTTCTAAGTTTTTAACCCTCTTAGGGATTCACACGCATAATTCCACTTAACAACCTGCAGATGTCCCTGTATAACTTCTAAACAATTTTAGACCTTCTTGACCAATAGAATCTTTCCAGAGGATTTTTTGTAAGGAAAGAAACAACAGAATCTCTTTTTATTCTAAGGAAAGCACCAACATCTTTCCAAATGATTCTATTCTGAGAAAGGAGCAATAAAATCTTTCCAACGGATTTTAAAGATTATATTCTAAGCAGAGGGCCAGTAGTATCTTTCTAAAGGATTCTTTTCTAAAAAATGATTCTGTTCTAAGGAAAGCACCGACAGAATCATTTTGAAGGATTCTATAGTGGTCAGTCATTGTTTTGAGGTTTTTCAATTTTAACCCTCCTGTGTTTTTTCTCAACTGAGTATCTCATCATTAGCAAAAATTATTAGATCTTGATGGACGAGATATCTCGTCATCGGAAGAAACTGACCAGATCTTGATCTTGTCATCATCAAAAAACAGGCAATATCTGGATGACGAGATATCTAGTCATTTGCAAAATTGGTAAGATCTTGATGGACGAGATATCTCGTCGAAACCAATTGACTGTTGACTGATAATTTTGATTAAGGCTTCCATCAGTTTATCTAAAACAATTATTTACCTCTCAAATCCTATTCTGAATGGTGCTTCAACATTGGGTGAATAACTCTTCCGGGAACATATACAGAATAAATCGTTCTTAACCCTCGAAGTGGTTTAGACGAGATATCTCGTCTACCAAGACCTTACCAACTTTGATAATGACGACATATCTCATCATCAATATTGCCGATTTTTTTATGATGATGCGATAAGATCTCTTCAGTTTTCTTCTAATGAAGAGATCTCGTTCATCAAGATCTGGTCCATTTTTACTAGTGACGAGATACCTCGTTTTGACAACCACCAGGAGGGTTAATGAGTGCTTTTTGATAATTTTAATAAAAATAAAGGCAATTTTTTGAATTACTGACCGTTTTTGTCAAAAGAGTTGGCCTCATACCAATAATCATCTTTTGGTCGTCCCTTTCTTACTGACCACGGACAAATTTAGGTCCAGAACATCAATTAAGATCGGCTCTATACAATACACTTAATTTAATGAAATGTAGATTACAATACTACTTACCTGCTTGTATTGTAATGAAATGACCTTATTTTAAATCAATAATCTAAAAGCTTCAAAAAAGACTCATAAAATTGTTTAGAAGATGAAGAATCTGGTATATAGCTATTTTGGTGGAACGAAACGTCCATCATCATCAGAAACAAAAAAGAGAAAACTAGTTCAAATATGTTATCTTTGAACAGTGTTGGATCCCACTAGCTATTACAATTAAGTCCTAACCTCAAAATCCTCAAATACTTTGATTTTCGAGTTGTTTTTCTCTATATGACACGATTCGATTTTAGTATCCAAGTCAAAACTATCTACAGGTGAGGTACAGAGTATCACATACTCTGCACTTGTGCTTAGTCTGCTCGGTCTGTTGAGGATACAATTCAAACCATCAACAGGTGAGGAATATATCACATACTCTGCACTTGTGCCTAGTCTGTTCAGTCTGTTGAAGATCCAATTCAAACCATTAACAGATGAGGAGTATATATCACATACTCTGCACTTGTGCTTAAGGTATCCGACTACCTTTAAAACGCGATTTTCGGCGGAAATTGCGATTTTCCAAATTTGATATAATATGAAAGCCCGATTTCTTATCTTTCCAAATCTGTTTAAATTTTGTTCCTACCATGCATAGAACGTAAGATACAGGTCTTTTAATACTACATAGTCGACACTTTTTAAAACCGGAAGTGCCTTTCTGCAAACAGGAAGTGAACGTAAAAGTTTGTTTACATTCTTATTTTAACAAATTAAAGCGTTAAAATTTGCTCTGAAGTGTGGATTTTTTTTATTAATTAAAAAAATTAATTAAAAAACTACTTTTTACACAAAAATACATCTGGCAATCATGTTTAACTTCACAATCTGGCATCAAACTTGAGTTTCAGTTTGTACACAATTTGAACTCGTGATTTTCGATCGTGCGTTCAAAAAGTTCTACAACTTGATAATTCTTCTTGCATAAAGTGATTTTTCTTTACAAAATGGGAAAGAGTATTGCCAGGAAGAAGAAACACCACTTCAAAGGTAATCAACACTCTAAAACACTGAAGACTAACAGTCTTGAAGATCCAGTGTGCACAGCCAGTGCTTCAAAACTGCAAGCATCTAGCTCTTCCAAATTCGAAGTTTTGAATGAGGAACTGTGTGGTAATCGGATTTTCGACCTGGAAACTTTAATAAATATATTTTTGGTGCTTCCATGTCCCAAATGCTTTGCTTCTGGTTTGCATTTAGTTGAAGACTCCAGGTATGGATTGTGCTCACACTTCTCTTTGAAATGTCACAATTGTGATTTTGTAAAAGGCTTTGCCTCCTCCAAAAAGAACAAAAATGTACCTGAAGTGAACTCTAGAATAGTTTATGGGATGAGGCAGATTGGAAAGGGATTTTCTTCAGCGTATAAACTGTGCACCACGCTGAATTTGCCACCAATTTCTAAAGCTGCGTATAACATCCATGAAGAGAAACTCTTGAAAGTTGTGTCCGAGGTTGCTGAATCTTCAATGTTAAAAGCAGCTGATGAAGTTGGTTCAAAGGGAGAAGACAGTGAATGCGGCGTGTCTGTAGATGGAACGTGGCAGCGTAGAGGGTACACTTCTTTGAATGGTTGTGTTGCTGCCATTTCAATTGACACGGGAAAGGTTCTCGATTTAGAAGTCATGTCCTCATACTGCAGAATTTGCAAAAGATTACAGAAACTGAAGAGAAACCCGTCATTTGAATCACAGGAAGCTGACCATATATGCCAGTGCAATTTTAAAGGGTCATCAGCAAAGATGGAAACTGTTGGTGTCGACAGAATTTTCAAGAGGTCAGTGAGCACTCGGAAGCTGAAGTACACGAAATACTACGGTGATGGGGATTCTAAAGGCTATTTGTGCGTCCAAAACACATATGGCGAAAAAAGTGTTTCAAAACTGGAATGCATTGGGCACATTCAAAAACGGGTGGGTACACGTCTGCGAAAATTGAAAAGCAAAACCAAAGGTCTGTCTGGTAAAGGCAAGTTATCAGATGTCTTTATCGACAGACTACAAAATTATTATGGCATTGCGATTCGCTCTAACGTGGGCAACTTACAAATGATGCAGCAAAATGTAATTGCAGCTTTGTTTCATTGTGCTTCATCACCAAAGAAACCGATGCATGGCCAGTGCCCTATTGGTGTAGACAGTTGGTGCTATTACCAGCGAGCTGTAAGCGAAGGGAAAGAACCAGAAAAGCTCAAGCATTCTGGTTTGCCCAACAATATTTTAAATGTAGTCAAACCAGTGTATTTAGAGCTTTGCACCAGAGAACTTTTGAATAAGTGTCTGCATGGCAAAACTCAAAATGCCAATGAAAGTTTCAATGGTGTTATTTGGCAGAGAGTTCCGAAGGAGGTTTTCGTCAGCCTAAAAACTGTAAAATTAGGGGCTTATGATGCAGTAATACAATATAATGATGGATTTGAGGGTTGCACCAGTGTTTTAAGCAAGATGAACATTGAAAATCTTGGTTACTTCACATTAAAAGGTTACCAAAGTTTGGATCGCATTAGAATCAGTGATTCCAAGCGCCATACAACACCCGTTTCAAAGAAGCGCAGGAAGGTTTTGAGGGCAATTAGGAAAAAAAAAGTAGTTGATTTAACTTCTATAGAAGGTGATCTTTATAAATCAGGATCATTTTAGAGCTACATTTTCCATTTAAAGGTAAGATTCATTATTGAATTTTGTTTTTAGCTTTTTCTTGAAATTGACATTTTAGAATTTTGCTTTTACGCAAAACATGAAAACTCAAAAAGTTATGCTTCAAATGTTATGAAATTTGGTAGGAATACTTTCAAAGAGTTTATAAAGGGAATGTACCACTTCTGTAATTGTGCATTAATTAGTTTTTTTATTTTTAATTATAAAAGTTATGCGTTGCTATAATTTATGGAAGATTTTCTTCTTGGTTGTACTTGAACCTCTCCAGTTTTTAAAAGAACTGGTTTACAATGATGTGAGAGGTACATTCCCTAAAGGAGGTTTCAATCTTCAAAATAAAATTTACAAAATAAGAATATCTTAATTTAAATTTAAGTTATCATGTTTTGCGGTGGTGCTAGTTTTTGTCTATTTTTCACCCCTTTTTGGGGTTTAAATTTTAAAAAAATTATTAATTATTTTTTTTATATGTTATTCTCTAAGTTTTTAACCATATTCTATAATATAATGCACAAAAAAAGTCAAATTTCAAATTATTTCAAAAAATCCTTTCCGAAGGTAGTCGGACACCTTAATTTGTTCCATAGAGGAGATATAAAAATAGTGATAATGGTAACCTTTTCGTGTGTCCACTTGTGCTCAGTCTGTTCGGTCTGTTGAGGATCCAATTCAAACCATCAACAGGTGAGGAATATATCACATACAAATCATGGGACCAAAACTAATAGTAGCATGAGAGGTTGAATTTAGGAGGTGTAACACTACTCACCGTATATTCATATTGAAGTCCTCGTGGTTGCCTCTGTTGAGGTAGACAGCGTCGGGCCACACCGCAAAACATGTCAGTAATATCATCAGAACCTCCATGGATTGTGTGCCTCTGTCAACGAAGTCACCATTGAAGATGTCACGGGATGGGAGACCATTCTAGAAAGGGAGCAAATTAGTATGCATTAGTGATAGGAAAGTACTGTCGATAAACCGACAAACTAAACCCTCTTAGGGGTTCGCATGCATATATCCGTTCTGCAATCTGCAGTCTACCCTGTATGGAATCTCTGCATGGCTTCTAAATAGCTTCGGCCTTCTTGACCAATAGGATTCTTTCACAGGTCAGATGTGGTTACTTAGTGTGTTGTAGGGAGAAAGCAACACTTACTTCTCGCAAATCTCGTAACTCCGAGGAGGTTAAGTTCAATCTTTAACCCACAAAAAGGTTTTGACTCACTCGTCCATCCAGATCTGACCAATTTTGCTAATGACGAGATACCACGAGATTTCTGTGGAGCACGTTGGGGAGTATAAGCTACTTTTACTCCACAACGCTCATGATGAGTAATTAACCATATCATTCAGCTGAATCGAGATTTCAGAGGTCTTTACTTTTAACTTTCTGAGGGATCTTTTAAATCCATTTATTTTCTGACTTTTATTACGTTGCGTTTGGCGCAGCTTATCCATTTCTGGATCTTGCGCGATAAAAATCAAATCAACCAACCAACCAACCATAAATCTCCTGACGCTCAGAGTTAAAAGGTTGAACTTAACTTTCCGATTATTACGAGATTTCCGAGTATTGTAGTGTTGCTTTCTCCTCACAACACGCATGACTAAATAACCACATCTATTAGGTGAAAGAGCCCTAGGGGAGATTCTATTGGTCAAAAAGGTCAAAATTGGATAGACGCTATTCATGAAAGACTGCAGGTTGCATAACGGTTATATACGTGAACCCACCATAGGGTGAAATGTGCCAGAAAAGTACAGTAGGGAAACTGATTTAACCCTCTGAGGTCTCACACACATATGTCCGTTCTGAAACTTGTTTAAGCTTCGAGTTAAAAGTAAAGACATAAGAATTTATGAAATTATGTGGATACATTTTTGAGGAAAATTCTTATACATACATACCACCAAGGAATCCCCTTAACTGTTCTCTTGAGAGGGTTCTACGGTTTGTTGGGCATCCTTGGGGAATTTTAAATAAGGAAAAAAGGATAGAATTGAATTAAAAATTCATGAATATAAAATATTCAAGGATCTTCAGTGTCCACATCTAGAAAACTGCTTCCGGTTCGTGAGCTGCTAGAAATTCCAAAAGTTTGGAAATTAGGCTCCGATAACCTCTATAGTCGAATGCATTTCTTCTCACATCTAGGTGACCTGAACAACTCTGAACTAACATTAAATTTCGTAATGCAGTGGAGAACCATCGGATCCGCATACATGTAGGGATGTGCTACAGAGATAAATTCTTATGGAGGGTGTTTCAAAACTTCTTGTATAAACTTTAAGAGAATGTGAGAAACTCAAAATTAACCCTCTGAAGGGTTCACACGCATAATTCACCTTGAAACCTGCAGTTTTGTCTGCATAAATTATTACCAGTTTCATTCTTTTTGACCAATGGCATCTTTCCAAAATAAAACGTGAGTTAAGCAATTCATCCGACTCTTGAGTGTGGGGATTATTTGACCTTGTGGATGACAATGCATATGCGATATCTATTTGCGTAACATTCACAACTAATAATTTTAATAAAACGTGTGTAAGCAATTCATCCTACTTTAGTGCGGGTCTTATAGAAACTTGTGGACTGTAATGTATATCAGATATAATCATGTATTTGTCTAACATTCACAGCTAAAACCTTTAATAAAACGTGAATAAACAATTCATTAGACTTGAGTGCGGGTCTTATATGAACTTGTGGACTGCAATGCGTATCCGATAATCATGTATTTGTGTAACATTCACAATAAATAGTTCAATCTTGATCAGGGATTTTCTGAAGTTGTGAATGGTAAGGCATATCCGATAATTATGTATTTGTGTAGCATTCACAGCTAATAACTTAAATAAAACATGAGTAAACAATTACACTTGAGAATTGTATAAACTTGTGGATGGTAACGTATATCTGAGAATTATGTATTCGTATAGCGCACACAGCTAATAACTTTAACAAAACATGAATAAACAGTTCATCAAACTTGAGTGGGGATTGTATGAACTTGTGGATGGTAATGCATATCCGCGAAACACTTGTAATTTCCAAGTTTCTAAGAAAATTGATAAAAGACAACGAACTCTTGCCTACCATGAGAGCTGTTCTCAAGAATCGACTTACAAGCATCAGCGTAAAAACCCGCATCTTAAAAATAAGCTTGTAACGGCGGCTAGAGAAACGATCACCACGCCAGCGTGGGAAAATGAAAAGTCTTGTTGACTCAGGTGTCGAGAGGAAAAGCCCACACTCCATAACGACCACCCGAAAACATCTTAATGATTTCTTAACGACAGCCAGCCAGCAGGGGTCGGAAATCGCTGTGGTTTCAAAACAAAGGGCAGGCGCCTTTCTGTCGCTCTCTTCGACATTTCGAGACCAAGAAGATTGATATAAATGATGATGAGTTTCCGACAGGGTTTGATGGACCCTTTCAAGTCCGCCGAAGTCTGTCGTAAAAGTTGAGGGGAAAGACCAACGTGAGACAGCCAATCAAGAACGTGAGAAATCTTCAACACCCAATCCAGCACCGACTAAAAGGCGGACCAGAAACGGAAAGGAGGAGTCGATAAGCACCCAACATATAGAGTTTTTGGAGATATCATCAGAGAGAGATCACGAGAGGAGAGACGAGAGGAGAGACGGAGACAGAGGATCAGAGAGCTTGGAGAGAGGCGGTCAACAGAGACCGTTTTTGGAGCTTGAAGTGAATATCCGTTCACTGTTGTGCATTTATCCCACCTTGGGATCCTATACTCGCCGGAGTATTTTAGTGAGAAAGGCTCGACCGTAGCCGTAAAGGAGAACCCTCCTAGAGATCCGTGTAACTGCTCATCCTAGTAGTGATCCTGTCCGGAAAGACTGAGATTTCCTGCCTTGGAACTCTGTACTCATTCGAGTAATTTTGTGTTGAGAATAGGCTCACCCGTAGCCGTGCGTTAGACTTCCCCGAGCGAAATTGTGAGGCTCGCCAGCAGCCCTAAGCGCCTCGATAGAACTTTGGACCTTCCAAGGAACTAATATTAATGAACTTTACATTCATTTTCCGACTTTTTGTACAAATTGTAAAATAAACCAATTTAGTCCAGAATCGGATATTTTCAATGGTAACTAGTCTAGCTACCCGTGAATCAAGACGTTACAAGCTCAAGAAAATCAAGTATTATTTGCTCAAAATGTTTCTCCCTCTAATCAACTCTGAACAGTTTTCAGAAACAATCATTTTGCTCGGGTTAGCGTGATTGCTTATCTCAGCAATTATTAGCCTTCCTGTTGCGTTGCTGCTGTAGACATTACCCGGTAAGGCATTTGAACTCTCGTAATGGACAGATTCCAAAACACGCAATAACATGGACACAATTTATCATAATGATTTCTATTGGATCGGTGCGAATGAAATGTCCAGAAAATGACCATCATACTTCGATGGTGATAACTGAAAAATACCAGTACCTGACCTACTCGAAATAATCTCCCTCTGAATTGATACACTGTTGCCACTTGTCTGACAAGGCCATGATCCCGGAACGAAAAAAGTCTTGTGGCTGGGATGCGAAGAAGTCCAGAACTGCATGGTGAACCTCCGTATCTTGGGTGAACCATTTGCCAGACAGAAAGCGATCCAGGTGAAGAAACAGATGAAAATCTGTAGGTGACGAGTCAGGGGAATAGGGGGATGAGGCATCGCTTTATAGCCCAACTCACGTAGTGTCAGCATCGTCCGTTGTGCGACATGAGGATGGGCGTTATCTTGCAAGAGGAGAACGCCATGCCTGTTTACCAAAGTCGGTTGTTTCACAATCAATATCAAGGTGCATCTGTAGCAATTCATCACAATATCGTTCTGAAGTGATGATTTGGCCACTTGGCAGGAAACTGCGATGAATTATTCCAGCTGTAGACCACCATACAAGAACCTTCCTGGGATGTAAGGGTGGCTTGGGATGGCGTCCAGGAGGCTGTGCTTTGCTCAACCATTGTCCACATCGTTTCCGATTGTCATACATGACCCATTTCTCGTCGCAGGTAACGATTCGCTGCAGTAGAGGTTCTCTTTCATTCCTGGAAAGGGGCGATGCACTGACTTCCAAACGTCTCATCTTGTTGCCAATTGTCAATTCATGAGGCACGCAAGAATCCATCTTTTTTTACCTTACCCAGTGCAGCCAGACGGCGAACAATTGTAGTGTGTTGAATACCTAGCTCGTCCGCGATCTCGCGACCTGTTTTCCGCGGTTCAGCTTGAACCACACTTAGCAGAACATCGTCAGAAACTGCAACTTCTCGGTGACCACTTGGTTCGTTTTTCAGGTCCATATCTTCACTTCGAAAACCATCGCCGAATGGTTCGTTCATTGACTGCATTCTCCCCGAATGCTGTGTTAATGTTTCGAGCAGCAACTGCAGCAGAATGTCTCAGTTTAAATTCGTAAAGGAAGATGACTCTCAAATCTGAGTTTCACATGTTGAATTTGGAAGCACCTTACAAATTAAACCTGGAACTTCACACGCGTGACAGCTATTTATCGTAGCTCTGTGACGTAAGATGCCCGAAGCTTGTAGGTAATTACTTTTAGCTGTATGGGGGTAATTCTCAAAGCTATTTCTCATCGGACATTTCATTCTCACTGACCCAATATTTACTCTAAATAATTGCCTATATCCTGTAAGTTTTAAAATCAAATTAGGCAAATAGAGTAAGCCCTATTCACATCTCGCATTAGGTTGACCTTGTAAACATTGTTACAACATGGATGGGAAGTTTAGAATCACCAGCCGAATGAGCTAGACATTACTCCTTCGGATTTCCATTTATTCCGAACCTACCAAAACTTTCTTAACCCTCTGAGGGGTTAACATCCTCCGAGCTGCATATCCCTTGCATAACTTTTAACTTATTTCATAACAATTCCATTTTTGACCAATATAATCTTTTACAAGGATTTTATTCTAAGGTAGGTAGGTATTTTAATTAACGTCGCACTGAAGCATCACAACGGGCTATTGGCGACGGTCCGGGATCAAACCCAAACCGGGGACAACACCACGTAATTTTGAACGGCGGTCAGATGACGAGGCAACACCTGAGCTGGCACACCACTCTCTAAACATCCACACCACTCAAACGTGAAGACATTTAAGGCCATGACAGATTTAACGTGCACCAGCCCACTTTGACGACGGTCTTCTGTTGGATTCGAACTCGCAACCCTCCGGCTGCTAATCTGTTACTCTGCCAATCAGGCTACCGCGGCCCTTTATTCTAAGGAAATGATCTATAAAATATTTTCAAAGGATTCAGTTTTAAGGGAAGGACCAATAGTATCTTTGCAAATTATTCTATTCTAAGTAAAGAACTGATAGAATCTTTCCAAACAATTATATTGTAAGGAAAGGAGTAGCAGAATTTTTCCAAAGGATTCATTTCTAAGGAAGGAAGAGCTGAGTCTTTCAAAGGATTCTATTGGAAGGTAAGCTCCAACAGAATCATTCTAAAGTATTCTATTCCAAGGAAAGGACTAATAGAATCTATATAAAGGTCGAAATCTATTGATTGAAAGAATCTATGGATTTTTCAACCAATTGATGATGTTATTTAGTCATTCAGTGTGTTGTGAGTAAAGTAATACTACACTACTCAGGTGATGGAAAAACCTCCAATTTCTTGGAAAACTACAAAATACACTGAACAGTTCTTTGTCCAGAAATAGGAAATATGTTGAACTGTTTGGGGTTTTATGACGCAAGGAAAAAGCTTCGTGGGAACAAAATTGTTGTTTCCAGAAAAATGGTAGAAGATAGTTGAACAAATCGGTCAATACGTTTTCCAATAAAATTCTTTGTCACAGCAAAACTGTTACTTTTTACTTAAGAACCGAACGAACTTATTAGCCAACACAATAGTACTTGATTTGAGTTCTATAATCACGGTCAGTCCTATTACCCTTCTTGGGACCGCTGTGGCTCAGTAGGTTTTCCCATTGCGTTAGCAACCTGAGAATTGTAGTTGGCACAGATTCGATTCCTGTAACTTACTTCGGGTATATTTTTTTCTCTTCTCTATTAGAGAAATCTTTCCTTGCGTGTATGTCCATTACTTGACATTGTCTTGTGCTTGGCGAACCGTGAATAAATATGTCCCTTGAGCCATAAAACCCAACCAACTAACCATATCAGGGGCATTTAAGTATTAGCTAAATGCGTTACTTTGTATTGGATTTGAAGAGTATCGTAAACTAAATTTATAAGGGTTACAAAATTCAGTTGTCTTTTGCTATTCCATAAACGTCTTTCGCAACTTGCGCATGAAGAAGATAGTAGTCCATCTAAATCAATGGAGAGTTTGAATAAATGGTCAAATTCACAAACACGAGTCAGTACAAAACCCAATCAACCAATCTATTAGTTTAATGCAAAAGTTCGTCCCGTTTTTTGAAAAAAATCGAAAACTTTTATTTACTTTTAAAAATTACATTTAATTAATTTAATATGTGCCATTCTGTTCGACGACCTTTCTCTATCTCTCCAATAGCTGCATAATCCCGCGCTCATAGTTCTGAGGTTTCTGGCTAAAGAACTGATCCAGGTGACGAAACTTTGACCCACTTACGGCACGTGAATTCGTCAACGGCACCCCTTACCATATACAATACATATCTTTTTTAGCGTCTGTGAAGAATTCTTGCCTTTTCGGAAATAAAAAAAGCTTAATATGCTCCTTATTTTCTGCCATTTTTAATGCTAACAAAATTTAAAAAACAACCCAATAACACAATTTTTTTCCCAAGTACTCGCTAAAATTCCTTCTTTCAAACAGCATCAAAACTTTACGTGTAAAGTAAATAACACTTCGGTTTTGCGATGCAATACCATCTAGAGCCAAAAACGGGACGAACTTTTGCATCAACCTAATATACTCCTTTCGCTCAGAAAAGAGGCAGACTACTGCCACTTAATTGACATAATGGTCATAGCCTTTGTATGTCATCCAGTAGGTCTCGGTTTCGAGTCTGATGATGATTATAACTGTTAGAAATCGCGGCTGCTTGACCAGTAGGTGCTTCTTCAGAAGTAGCCGTCATTTCACCCCTTGTAGTGTCGAAGACCGAATAGGTCAGGGGTAGGGCAAAATAGATATTGAGAAATTTCGTCGATAATTTACCAATATCGAGAGCGTCGATGATTTTGAAACTTATGTCGCAGTCCCTATTATGAAATAAATTCTTACTTTCGCTGTGATTTCAATTTACATTTCAAGAATCTAACTATCTAACTCTAATCATGTCGCAGTCCCCTGTAATGCAATGATTTCTAACTTTCATTGTGATTTCCGTTTACATTTCAAGAGTCTAAGTAGCTGACTCTAATCATGTCCATGAAATGATTTCTAACTTTCGTTGCGATTTGAATTTACACTTCAAGAGGCTAAGTAGCTAATTCTAATAATGTCCCAGTTCATATAATGAAATGATTTCCAATTTTCATCGTGATTCCAATTTACACTTCAAGAGGATAAGTAACTAATTTTAATCATGTCGCAGTCCCTGTAATGAAATGATTTCTAACTTTCATTGTGATTTCAGTTTACACTTCAAGAGGCTGCGTAGCTAACTCTAATCATGTCCATGAAACGAAATGATTTCTAACTTTCGTTGCGATTTGAATTTACACTTCAAAGAGGATAAGTAACCATTATTGTAAAGCTTCGGTTGCTGAAATTTAGCTACTCCGCTCAAGTTTTTAGTTTGTTTGCAAAAATTTCCCTACCTCCTTAATCTGTCCAATGTTTCAACGGAGCCATCGTGGCTCAGTGAGTTTGCCCACTGCGCTAGCAACCTGCGAGTAGTCTGTGGTGCAGATTAGATTCCTCCCTGAGTATATTCCTCTCTTCTGTGCCAGTAAAAACTTTTTTGTGTGAATATGCCCATTACTTGACGGGCTGCGGTAGCCCGGTTGGAAGAGTAACGGATTAGCAACCGGAGGGTTGCGGGTTCGAATCCAACTAAAGACCGTCGTGTACATGGGGGCTGGTGCACGTTAAATCTGCCGTGGCCTCAAATGTCCTCACATTGGCGTGGTGTGGAAGTTTGAAGAGTGGGGTCCCCGCTCAGATGCGACCTCGTCATACCAAATTACGTGGTATTGTCCTTGATCTTTCCCTTCGTGTTTGTTCCCGGACCGTCGCCAATAGCCCTTTGTGCTGCTCCAGTGTGACGTTAATTAAAATACCTACCTACCCATTACTTGACGTTGTCTGACGTGTGTTGAGTACAGCATGGCTAAATATGGCCCTTGCGCCATATAATCCAACCAACCGGCCAATATTGCAAAGTGCGAGCTCTGTGTGAGATTTGTCGAGGACCCAACCCAAGTCATTTGCCCAACCTATGGTTTCTATGCGTGTTTATTGACCCCAAAGTGGTAATGAAACTCGTGACTTTTATGTACAAATCGCATGAAATTCAATCCACAACGCAGATTCATTTTTTCGGTGACCGAGCGTGTTGGAACTCATTATCATTGTGAGTAGAATAAATCATGTAAATACTCTCGTTCGTTTTTACGGTTTTATTGCACTGCGTAAGAAAAAGCCTTTTCGCTGAAAAGATGCTATCAAGTTGTTTCATACTTTCTTCAAATACGGGGGAAAAGGTTTTTATATAATGGGAACGTGAAATTTTTTCGTGTTTTCCTTTCATAAAATTGGAGTATTGTAGTAAGGGTAGACAGGCTTTCAAAACTTCAGGTGGAAATTTTTTTAACACACAAGTAATATCTTAACATTTGCATGCATTTTCTTTCAAATTGTTTCTTTTGCTTTTCATTTGATTTTAATTTTTTATCATTATTTTAGTTAGACTTCTAATTAGAATTATTTTAATGATGATTATAATACATTTATACCTCTGAGGGATTCATATGCATAATTTTAATCGCAGTTTTCCCTGCATGGCTTTCGTGACCAATAGAATTTTTCTAAACGATTCTAACTAATCTAAGGAAAGGGCCAAATAATACTACACTACTCGGAAATCTCGCGACGCGCAGAGGTTAATCTAATTGGCCTCGACCAAACAACTCTCATCTATAAATTCGGAACTGATTCTTTGAAGTTTTTATTGGCAATTGCTGAAATCGTACTCGAAAAACAAACTGAGTGGCGTCACGCTCGGAATACATACAAGAAACATGTTTCACCGTTGAATCACTACATTTAACTCTCCTGGTGGTTGTGTCGATGAGGTAACTCGTAATTAGCAAAATTGACCAGGTCTCGATGGACAAGATATCTCGTCCTTAGAAAAAACTGACCAGATTTTCATCTAGTCATAAAAAATCCGGCAATATCCTAATCATCTTGATCGATCTCATCGTCAGCAAAATTGGTCAGATCTTTATTGACGAGATATGTTGTCATTAGCAAAATTGGTCAAATATTTATTGACAAGATATCTCGTAGAAACCACTTGGAGAGTTGTTAACTTGATAGAAAATGACGCTCATAGATCATGAGTAATACGTCAGTGGCTTGTTCTACAATAAAATACAACAAACTATTAGTGGAAAATAAAAACGCAACTGGTAATTAGGTTTGGCATAACAAGTTGTAGTGAACAACTTCGTACCACATACTTTTTCTAGTTTCCTTTATAGAATTGCTTTCAATCGTAAAATAGATAGAGTCATCTGCGTGACTAAAATACCTCCCTTTTCAATCGAGGCGTTCAAGTGATTTTTCCCTTTTGATGTCACGAAATGTCGTTATCTTTATATAAACCCAATAAAATGAAGAAAAGGGGGGAAAGTCTCCAGATCTGTCCTTTTTCGCGTGTCCAAAAAGGTTTACGACAGGAGCTCCAACTTCCTTTGAGTGTAGTTTGCCGGAAGGAAGTTGTTATGATGGATCTTAATGTGGTAATTTTTACACCATTTTTCACAGATTATCTATCTTTGATTGCGTAACCCTATATTAAAGGGTCTTTAGTGGTGTCAGCACGAAGAAAAACAGCTTTTGTCTCTATTATTATAGAAACGTTGGTCAATGACTCATGGACTACAAATGCTTCATTTTCCCTCTGGTTTTCTAAATTTAAAAGGACCGTTACTCATTTGGAAGCTTCGGGATCTTCTATTATAGATTACTTTTGGGCAGCTATGCTATCCCCGGACTTCGAAATTCGTACCTTAACTGATTCTTTACATTATAACTTTGTTGCACTTTGTTAGCGTAGTTAATATTCTTTGTAGACGGTCCTTCAATTTAGAGAAGTCTCACCAGAACTGTCCTTCGCGTATCCCAAAAGCTTTACATTTGTTGAAGGGACATTTCACCGGAAAGATGTTATGATAGATCGTACCATGTTAAGTTTAAAAGAAAGTGTTTTATTTTGGAAGTTGATTTTTATTTTTACGGTAGTAATTGGGCTCCTATTTACAAATTACGTTTGTGCAGTTATGCTATCCACAGGACTTTAAAATGCGTATCTTAACTTTATCTTTGCATTATGACTTTCTTGCACTATGTTAGAGTAGTTAATATTCTTTGTATGATGGTTTTGCAATTTAGAGAAAAGTCTCTCCAGAACTGTCCCACGTATCCCAAAAGGTTTACATCTCTTGAATGGACATTTTGTCGGAAGGAAGTTATGATAGATCGTATCGTGTTGAATTTAAAAAAGTTACATTTTGGAAGTTATTTTCATGGTAATAATTCGTCTCATCTTTTCTCTTTAGATTATTTTTATGTTATCACAGGTTTTAAAGTGAATATCTCAACTGATTTCTCACAATATAACTTCGTTATACGAGCCCTTGTAACTTGATAAAGTCTTCAGAACTCCTTTTTCGCGTGTCCAAAAAGGTTTACGACATCAACGCTAACTTTCGTTGAGGAAAATTTGGTTGGAAGGAAGTTGTGTTATGATAGATCATAACGGTAAGTAGTTGAATTTACGTCGACTGATGCAATACAGGCTATTGGCGACGATCAGGGATCAGACTTAAATTTAAAAGAAAGAAATATCTTTTGAAATGGTGATTTATTTTTATGCTAATTATAATTTCGTTGCGCTTAGTTTGCATAGATATTATTCCTAGCATCGTGTCTTTATATTTTTATGTGTTCCACATCCGAGTTCATACCCATTTAGTAGTTTTCATTTTAACTTCCTTGAGCTTTGCTAGCATAGAGTCTTCGCATCGTGTCTTAATATTCTTGTGTTCCACATTCTGAGTTCATACCCATTTAGTAGTTTTCATTTTAACTTCCTTGAGCTTTGCTAGCATAGAGTCTTCGCATCGTGTCTTAATATTCTTGTGTTCCACATTCTGAGTTCATACCCATTTAGTAGTTTTCATTTTAACTTCCTTGAGCTTTGCTAGCATAGAGTCTTCGCATCGTGTCTTAATATTCTTGTGTTCCACATTCTGAGTTCATACCCATTTAGTAGTTTTCATTTTAACTTCCTTGAGCTTTGCTAGCATAGAGTCTTCGCATCGTGTCTTAATATTCTTGTGTTCCACATTCTGAGTTCATACCCATTTAGTAGTTTTCATTTTAACTTCCTTGAGCTTTGCTAGCATAGAGTCTTCGCATCGTGTCTTAATATTCTTGTGTTCCACATTCTGAGTTCATACCCATTTAGTAGTTTTCATTTTAACTTCCTTGAGCTTTGCTAGCATAGAGTCTTCGCATCGTGTCTTAATATTCTTGTGTTCCACATTCTGAGTTCATACCCATTTAGTAGTTTTCATTTTAACTTCCTTGAGCTTTGCTAGCATAGTCTTCGCATCGTGTCTTAATATTCTTGTGTTCCACATTCTGAGTTCATACCCATTTAGTAGTTTTCATTTTAACTTCCTTGAGCTTTGCTAGCATAGAGTCTTCGCATCGTGTCTTAATATTCTTGTGTTCCACATTCTGAGTTCATACCCATTTAGTAGTTTTCATTTTAACTTCCTTGAGTTTTGCTAGCATAGAGTCTTCGCATCGTGTCTTAATATTCTTGTGTTCCACATTCTGAGTTCATACCCATTTAGTAGTTTTCATTTTAACTTCCTTGAGCTTTGCTAGCATAGAGTCTTCGCATCGTGTCTTAATATTCTTGTGTTCCACATTCTGAGTTCATACCCATTTAGTAGTTTTCATTTTAACTTCCTTGAGCTTTGCTAGCATAGTCTTCGCATCGTGTCTTAATATTCTTGTGTTCCACATTCTGAGTTCATACCCACTTAGTAGTTTTCATTTTAACTTCCTTGAGCTTTGCTAGCATAGAGTCTTCGCATCGTGTCTTAATATTCTTGTGTTCCACATTCTGAGTTCATACCCATTTAGTAGTTTTCATTTTAACTTCCTTGAGCTTTGCTAGCATAGAGTCTTCGCATCGTGTCTTAATATTCTTGTGTTCCACATTCTGAGTTCATACCCATTTAGTAGTTTTCATTTTAACTTCCTTGAGCTTTGCTAGCATAGAGTCTTCGCATCGTGTCTTAATATTCTTGTGTTCCACATTCTGAGTTCATACCCATTTAGTAGTTTTCATTTTAACTTCCTTGAGCTTTGCTAGCATAGAGTCTTCGCATCGTGTCTTAATATTCTTGTGTTCCACATTCTGAGTTCATACCCATTTAGTAGTTTTCATTTTAACTTCCTTGAGCTTTGCTAGCATAGTCTTCGCATCGTGTCTTAATATTCTTGTGTTCCACATTCTGAGTTCATACCCATTTAGTAGTTTTCATTTTAACTTCCTTGAGCTTTGCTAGCATAGAGTCTTCGCATCGTGTCTTAATATTCTTGTGTTCCACATTCTGAGTTCATACCCATTTAGTAGTTTTCATTTTAACTTCCTTGAGCTTTGCTAGCATAGAGTCTTCGCATCGTGTCTTAATATTCTTGTGTTCCACATTCTGAGTTCATACCCATTTAGTAGTTTTCATTTTAACTTCCTTGAGCTTTGCTAGCATAGAGTCTTCGCATCGTGTCTTAATATTCTTGTGTTCCACATTCTGAGTTCATACCCATTTAGTAGTTTTCATTTTAACTTCCTTGAGCTTTGCTAGCATAGAGTCTTCGCATCGTGTCTTAATATTCTTGTGTTCCACATTCTGAGTTCATACCCATTTAGTAGTTTTCATTTTAACTTCCTTGAGCTTTGCTAGCATAGAGTCTTCGCATCGTGTCTTAATATTCTTGTGTTCCACATTCTGAGTTCATACCCATTTAGTAGTTTTCATTTTAACTTCCTTGAGCTTTGCTAGCATAGAGTCTTCGCATCGTGTCTTAATATTCTTGTGTTCCACATTCTGAGTTCATACCCATTTAGTAGTTTTCATTTTAACTTCCTTGAGCTTTTCTAGCATAGAGTCTTCGCATCGTGTCTTAATATTCTTGTGTTCCACATTCTGAGTTCATACCCATTTAGTAGTTTTCATTTTAACTTCCTTGAGCTTTGCTAGCATAGTCTTCGCATCGTGTCTTAATATTCTTGTGTTCCACATTCTGTGTTCATACCCATTTAATAGTTTTCATTTTAACTTCCTTGAGCTTTGCTAGCATAGAGTCTTCGCATCGTGTCTTAATATTCTTGTGTTCCACATTCTGAGTTCATACCCATTTAGTAGTTTTCATTTTAACTTCCTTGAGCTTTGCTAGCATAGAGTCTTCGCATCGTGTCTTAATATTCTTGTGTTCCACATTCTGAGTTCATACCCATTTAGTAGTTTCCATTTTAACTTAATTGAGCTTTGCTAGCATAGAGTCTTCGCATCGTGTCTTAATATTCTTGTGTTCCACATTCTGAGTTCATACCCATTTAGTAGTTTTCATTTTAACTTCCTTGAGCTTTGCTAGCATAGAGTCTTCGCATCGTGTCTTAATATTCTTGTGTTCCACATTCTGAGTTCATACCCATTTAGTAGTTTTCATTTTAACTTCCTTGAGCTTTGCTAGCATAGAGTCTTCGCATCGTGTCTTAATATTCTTGTGTTCCACATTCTGAGTTCATACCCATTTAGTAGTTTTCATTTTAACTTCCTTGAGCTTTGCTAGCATAGAGTCTTCGCATCGTGTCTTAATATTCTTGTGTTCCACATTCTGAGTTCATACCCATTTAGTAGTTTTCATTTTAACTTCCTTGAGCTTTGCTAGCATAGAGTCTTCGCATCGTGTCTTAATATTCTTGTGTTCCACATTCTGAGTTCATACCCATTTAGTAGTTTTCATTTTAACTTCCTTGAGCTTTGCTAGCATAGAGTCTTCGCATCGTGTCTTAATATTCTTGTGTTCCACATTCTGAGTTCATACCCATTTAGTAGTTTTCATTTTAACTTCCTTGAGCTTTGCTAGCATAGAGTCTTCGCATCGTGTCTTAATATTCTTGTGTTCCACATTCTGAGTTCATACCCATTTAGTAGTTTTCATTTTAACTTCCTTGAGCTTTGCTAGCATAGAGTCTTCGCATCGTGTCTTAATATTCTTGTGTTCCACATTCTGAGTTCATACCCATTTAGTAGTTTTCATTTTAACTTCCTTGAGCTTTGCTAGCATAGAGTCTTCGCATCGTGTCTTAATATTCTTGTGTTCCACATTCTGAGTTCATACCCATTTAGTAGTTTTCATTTTAACTTCCTTGAGCTTTGCTAGCATAGAGTCTTCGCATCGTGTCTTAATATTCTTGTGTTCCACATTCTGAGTTCATACCCATTTAGTAGTTTTCATTTTAACTTCCTTGAGCTTTGCTAGCATAGAGTCTTCGCATCGTGTCTTAATATTCTTGTGTTCCACATTCTGAGTTCATACCCATTTAGTAGTTTTCATTTTAACTTCCTTGAGCTTTGCTAGCATAGAGTCTTCGCATCGTGTCTTAATATTCTTGTGTTCCACATTCTGAGTTCATACCCATTTAGTAGTTTTCATTTTAACTTCCTTGAGCTTTGCTAGCATAGAGTCTTCGCATCGTGTCTTAATATTCTTGTGTTCCACATTCTGAGTTCATACCCATTTAGTAGTTTTTCATTTTAACTTCCTTGAGCTTTGCTAGCATAGAGTCTTCGCATCGTGTCTTAATATTCTTGTGTTCCACATTCTGAGTTCATACCCATTTAGTAGTTTTCATTTTAACTTCCTTGAGCTTTGCTAGCATAGAGTCTTCGCATCGTGTCTTAATATTCTTGTGTTCCACATTCTGAGTTCATACCCATTTAGTAGTTTTCATTTTAACTTCCTTGAGCTTTGCTAGCATAGAGTCTTCGCATCGTGTCTTAATATTCTTGTGTTCCACATTCTGAGTTCATACCCATTTAGTAGTTTTAATTTTAACTTCCTTGAGCTTTGCTAGCATAGAGTCTTCGCATCGTGTCTTAATATTCTTGTGTTCCACATTCTGAGTTCATACCCATTTAGTAGTTTTCATTTTAACTTCCTTGAGCTTTGCTAGCATAGAGTCTTCGCATCGTGTCTTAATATTCTTGTGTTCCACATTCTGAGTTCATACCCATTTAGTAGTTTTCATTTTAACTTCCTTGAGCTTTGCTAGCATAGAGTCTTCGCATCGTGTCTTAATATTCTTGTGTTCCACATTCTGAGTTCATACCCATTTAGTAGTTTTCATTTTAACTTCCTTGAGCTTTGCTAGCATAGAGTCTTCGCATCGTGTCTAAATATTCTTGTGTTCCACATTCTGAGTTCATACCCATTTAGTAGTTTTCATTTTAACTTCCTTGAGCTTTGCTAGCATAGTCTTCGCATCGTGTCTTAATATTCTTGTGTTCCACATTCTGAGTTCATACCCATTTAGTAGTTTTCATTTTAACTTCCTTGAGCTTTGCTAGCATAGAGTCTTCGCATCGTGTCTTAATATTCTTGTGTTCCACATTCTGAGTTCATACCCATTTAGTAGTTTTCATTTTAACTTCCTTGAGCTTTGCTAGCATAGGTCTTCGCATCGTGTCTTAATATTCTTGTGTTCCACATTCTGAGTTCATACCCATTTAGTAGTTTTCATTTTAACTTCCTTGAGCTTTGCTAGCATAGAGTCTTCGCATCGTGTCTTAATATTCTTGTGTTCCACATTCTGAGTTCATACCCATTTAGTAGTTTTCATTTTAACTTCCTTGAGCTTTGCTAGCATAGTCTTCGCATCGTGTCTTAACATTCTTGTGTTCCACATTCTGAGTTCATACCCATTTAGTAGTTTTCATTTTAACTTCCTTGAGCTTTGCTAGCATAGAGTCTTCGCATCGTGTCTTAATATTCTTGTGTTCCACATTCTGAGTTCATACCCATTTAGTAGTTTTCATTTTAACTTCCTTGAGCTTTTCTAGCATAGTCTTCGCATCGTGTCTTAATATTCTTGTGTTCCACATTCTGAGTTCATACCCATTTAGTAGTTTTCATTTTAACTTCCTTGAGCTTTGCTAGCATAGAGTCTTCGCATCGTGTCTTAATATTCTTGTGTTCCACATTCTGAGTTCATACCCATTTAGTAGTTTTCATTTTAACTTCCTTGAGCTTTGCTAGCATAGAGTCTTCGCATCGTGTCTTAATATTCTTGTGTTCCACATTCTGAGTTCATACCCATTTAGTAGTTTTCATTTTAACTTCCTTGAGCTTTGCTAGCATAGAGTCTTCGCATCGTGTCTTAATATTCTTGTGTTCCACATTCTGAGTTCATACCCATTTAGTAGTTTTCATTTTAACTTCCTTGAGCTTTGCTAGCATAGAGTCTTCGCATCGTGTCTTAATATTCTTGTGTTCCACATTCTGAGTTCATACCCATTTAGTAGTTTTCATTTTAACTTCCTTGAGCTTTGCTAGCATAGAGTCTTCGCATCGTGTCTTAATATTCTTGTGTTCCACATTCTGAGTTCATACCCATTTAGTAGTTTTCATTTTAACTTCCTTGAGCTTTGCTAGCATAGAGTCTTCGCATCGTGTCTTAATATTCTTGTGTTCCACATTCTGAGTTCATACCCATTTAAGTAGTTTTCATTTTAACTTCCTTGAGCTTTGCTAGCATAGAGTCTTCGCATCGTGTCTTAATATTCTTGTGTTCCACATTCTGAGTTCATACCCATTTAGTAGTTTTCATTTTAACTTCCTTGAGCTTTGCTAGCATAGAGTCTTCGCATCGTGTCTTAATATTCTTGTGTTCCACATTCTGAGTTCATACCCATTTAGTAGTTTTCATTTTAACTTCCTTGAGCTTTGCTAGCATAGAGTCTTCGCATCGTGTCTTAATATTCTTGTGTTCCACATTCTGAGTTCATACCCATTTAGTAGTTTTCATTTTAACTTCCTTGAGCTTTGCTAGCATAGAGTCTTCGCATCGTGTCTTAATATTCTTGTGTTCCACATTCTGAGTTCATACCCATTTAGTAGTTTTCATTTTAACTTCCTTGAGCTTTGCTAGCATAGAGTCTTCGCATCGTGTCTTAATATTCTTGTGTTCCACATTCTGAGTTCATACCCATTTAGTAGTTTTCATTTTAACTTCCTTGAGCTTTGCTAGCATAGAGTCTTCGCATCGTGTCTTAATATTCTTGTGTTCCACATTCTGAGTTCATACCCATTTAGTAGTTTTCATTTTAACTTCCTTGAGCTTTGCTAGCATAGAGTCTTCGCATCGTGTCTTAATATTCTTGTGTTCCACATTCTGAGTTCATACCCATTTAGTAGTTTTCATTTTAACTTCCTTGAGCTTTGCTAGCATAGAGTCTTCGCATCGTGTCTTAATATTCTTGTGTTCCACATTCTGAGTTCATACCCATTTAGTAGTTTTCATTTTAACTTCCTTGAGCTTTGCTAGCATAGAGTCTTCGCATCGTGTCTTAATATTCTTGTGTTCCACATTCTGAGTTCATACCCATTTAGTAGTTTTCATTTTAACTTCCTTGAGCTTTGCTAGCATAGAGTCTTCGCATCGTGTCTTAATATTCTTGTGTTCCACATTCTGAGTTCATACCCATTTAGTAGTTTTCATTTTAACTTCCTTGAGCTTTGCTAGCATAGAGTCTTCGCATCGTGTCTTAATATTCTTGTGTTCCACATTCTGAGTTCATACCCATTTAGTAGTTTTCATTTTAACTTCCTTGAGCTTTGCTAGCATAGAGTCTTCGCATCGTGTCTTAATATTCTTGTGTTCCACATTCTGAGTTCATACCCATTTAGTAGTTTTCATTTTAACTTCCTTGAGCTTTGCTAGCATAGAGTCTTCGCATCGTGTCTTAATATTCTTGTGTTCCACATTCTGAGTTCATACCCATTTAGTAGTTTTCATTTTAACTTCCTTGAGCTTTGCTAGCATAGTCTTCGCATCGTGTCTTAATATTCTTGTGTTCCACATTCTGAGTTCATACCCATTTAGTAGTTTTCATTTTAACTTCCTTGAGCTTTGCTAGCATAGAGTCTTCGCATCGTGTCTTAATATTCTTGTGTTCCACATTCTGAGTTCATACCCATTTAGTAGTTTTCATTTTAACTTCCTTGAGCTTTGCTAGCATAGAGTCTTCGCATCGTGTCTTAATATTCTTGTGTTCCACATTCTGAGTTCATACCCATTTAGTAGTTTTCATTTTAACTTCCTTGAGCTTTGCTAGCATAGAGTCTTCGCATCGTGTCTTAATATTCTTGTGTTCCACATTCTGAGTTCATACCCATTTAGTAGTTTTCATTTTAACTTCCTTGAGCTTTGCTAGCATAGAGTCTTCGCATCGTGTCTTAATATTCTTGTGTTCCACATTCTGAGTTCATACCCATTTAGTAGTTTTCATTTTAACTTCCTTGAGCTTTGCTAGCATAGAGTCTTCGCATCGTGTCTTAATATTCTTGTGTTCCACATTCTGAGTTCATACCCATTTAGTAGTTTTCATTTTAACTTCCTTGAGCTTTGCTAGCATAGAGTCTTCGCATCGTGTCTTAATATTCTTGTGTTCCACATTCTGAGTTCATACCCATTTAGTAGTTTTCATTTTAACTTCCTTGAGCTTTGCTAGCATAGAGTCTTCGCATCGTGTCTTAATATTCTTGTGTTCCACATTCTGAGTTCATACCCATTTAGTAGTTTTCATTTTAACTTCCTTGAGCTTTGCTAGCATAGAGTCTTCGCATCGTGTCTTAATATTCTTGTGTTCCACATTCTGAGTTCATACCCATTTAGTAGTTTTCATTTTAACTTCCTTGAGCTTTGCTAGCATAGAGTCTTCGCATCGTGTCTTAATATTCTTGTGTTCCACATTCTGAGTTCATACCCATTTAGTAGTTTTCATTTTAACTTCCTTGAGCTTTGCTAGCATAGAGTCTTCGCATCGTGTCTTAATATTCTTGTGTTCCACATTCTGAGTTCATACCCATTTAGTAGTTTTCATTTTAACTTCCTTGAGCTTTGCTAGCATAGAGTCTTCGCATCGTGTCTTAATATTCTTGTGTTCCACATTCTGAGTTCATACCCATTTAGTAGTTTTCATTTTAACTTCCTTGAGCTTTGCTAGCATAGAGTCTTCGCATCGTGTCTTAATATTCTTGTGTTCCACATTCTGAGTTCATACCCATTTAGTAGTTTTCATTTTAACTTCCTTGAGCTTTGCTAGCATAGAGTCTTCGCATCGTGTCTTAATATTCTTGTGTTCCACATTCTGAGTTCATACCCATTTAGTAGTTTTCATTTTAACTTCCTTGAGCTTTGCTAGCATAGAGTCTTCGCATCGTGTCTTAATATTCTTGTGTTCCACATTCTGAGTTCATACCCATTTAGTAGTTTTCATTTTAACTTCCTTGAGCTTTGCTAGCATAGAGTCTTCGCATCGTGTCTTAATATTCTTGTGTTCCACATTCTGAGTTCATACCCATTTAGTAGTTTTCATTTTAACTTCCTTGAGCTTTGCTAGCATAGAGTCTTCGCATCGTGTCTTAATATTCTTGTGTTCCACATTCTGAGTTCATACCCATTTAGTAGTTTTCATTTTAACTTCCTTGAGCTTTGCTAGCATAGAGTCTTCGCATCGTGTCTTAATATTCTTGTGTTCCACATTCTGAGTTCATACCCATTTAGTAGTTTTCATTTTAACTTCCTTGAGCTTTGCTAGCATAGAGTCTT